>OY747715.1:32692738-33292738 GCA_963556495.2 Valencia hispanica | reverse complement strand
GATAGCACAAACAGCCGAACCATCGAATTGACTGCAGCTGTTGTTAATGAGGATACATTTTATCATGGAGGAAAAAACTTTCTATTATCAAACTGTCTAAGCCAAATGAAGATCAATGCTGGACTGCAAATGTCTTGAGTATTTGAACTTCCCCTACTTTCACCACATATGTCGCATTAACTTGATGCGACCTTTTAGTGCCAAACATCATGTTGACAAGAACAAAAATAAATAAATAGCCACAGGTTGGTAACGCCTTTGAGCAAGACGGTTATAGGTCCGAATCCTGGCCTGGGGTCTTTCTGCATGGAGTTGGGATGGGTTCTCTCCAGGTACTCCAGCTTCCTCCCACAGTCCGATTGCATGTCTTTTTATTTGCCCTTTTTGAACGAGTGTGTATCCCCCCATGCTGATGCTGGTCAGAACTGGAGCAGTAATTGCAATGTCCAAACTGAATGGTGACATCCTTTTTAGCATTTTGATTTTTTCAGAAGGTGTCAGTCAACACTGTGTTCCATTACAGGCCACAAGGGCTCACCATAGAGCGTTTTTAAATCCATCGATAGGGTGCCAGTTTGGCTAGTCTCCGAGCTACTGCTTTCAAACAACAGCCCTAATGACCTGTGGGACTGCAGTAGAGCTGGGTACTGATTCAAAGTCCAAGAGTCAATTCGATTCCGATTCTCAAGAGTTAGAATGAAATATCATGATCCGAGTCGATCCAATCCGTTCCAATTCGATGTTGATATGGGTCAGTGCTATTAAAAAAGTTTATTTTTTAGCTGTTACCTTAATTACATGGCTGTAATTCAACGACGCAACACTGGATGGGGTTACAGTTCACCGAAGGAAACTGTACTAACCCTTTCAGACCCAAGCCTTAAAATGCCCGTCTGGAGTTTCCCCTCCAATTCTAGCTGTAAAAAGGGGCAAACAACGTTTTTACGATTAAATCAATTTTTGGATGTCTGAATCGATTTTTAGGACGTTTTATAAGAATTTATTTATTTATTTTTTCAACAGCACTAGATTGCAGACATAACACCATCACTCATCAAAAACTTTCGTCTGTGTTCTCGACTGCATTGCGCTCATTTCTGTTTTTCTTTTTACATATTTTTACCATTTTTATTATGGTAATAAATATGACTATAGTTGGCTACAAGTGTGAGTACAACTAAAAAAAGGAAAGCTTGAACAAATTATAACTTATGGCTTTTAAAAGATAAATAAAAAGCCATTCTACAAAGATTCTTTGCTTGCACCTTTAACTAAACCTATCACGTGATGGGCAGGTTTTAAAACAGATCTGTCTCCAGAAACACCCAGTCCAACCAGAAAGACCTCTCCTACAAGTTAAGTTGATGAAATGCACCGCTCCTCACATCAGTATTACTTAGAGCACAAAAAAGTTGAACAGTAGAAGCCTGAGGTATCAAAAACCTGATGAAAACTACCAACATATGGCCCTGTTACCAAAAAAAGGGAACAGAAAAACTAAAAAGAGGAACAGAAACAAAAATTATTGCCAGCATTGCTCTGATCCTTTCTGCATGGGGCGGCACAGCTTCTCTGCGTGAACATGCCCGCACTAAAATATTGTACCAGAGTAAACACACACACACACGCGCGCGCACACAGACAGCTTTACATAAAACTGGAAATATGTGTAGCAGAATGAGAAGAGTTTCGTTGTGGTAATAGCATCTTTAGAGCAGCATATCCTAATGTGGCTTTGTGTCTAATGAGGGCTCAAATGGGATGCAGAGGGGCCTTTGGAGGAAGCTGATAACCTACCAGCATCATCCTGTCGTGCTCCACTTCCTGCAGGAGTCCGGCGAACTCCTGGAATGACTCAGCTGAGGAAACACAAAAGAAAGGCAAGGACCGGATTACAGGGTTAGCCACTTGTTGTTCAATTCCTCACACTGATGGCGGAAACACATTTGCATATAATAAAAAAAGCACCCAAAGAAAAACCAAACATAAAAACTGCTGGAGCATAGACTTCATATACATTTATAAAAACTAACTACCAGTACATTACTTTACTCAACAAGCCTTGTGAACCTCTAAGTAACTATTTATTAAATGAAACTACCTGCTGTGAGTTTTCTATTAAAGATTGATCTTAATATCTTACCGATGTTAATCTCATCATCCGTCAGGGAGTCGCCAATAAAGTCGAACTGGAATGCACTGAGGGTCTGGGAAAACTTCTGCACTGCCAAGGAATAGCCTGTTAAAAAATAAGATTTATTCCTATTAAAGCCAGAAAGCCAAACTCCTCATTCCATTTACCAATATCAACAATACAAAAGTATTTATACCCCTTGAACTTTTTTTCGGTTTTCTTTTGAGCTCACTCCACATCTCCTCAAGCTATGACCACAAACTTCAAAGTATTTTATTGGGATTTGGTGTGATAAATCCCAGTGAGTGCATTTTTGTAAATTGGAAAGAAAATGTGTTTTGTTTTTATCTGAAAAGTGTGGCAAAAGTTAATATTCAGCCACCTATAGTCAGTTAATGCAACAAGACATGTTGCATACGTTTCTACCAGTTTAGCACACTTCTCTTGTCCCGTTCTAAAGAAGTTCAGGCTCAGTCAGATTTGATGAAGCGTGTCTTTGAACATCAATATTCAAGTCCTGTTCAGACTCACAGTTAAATTCGGCTCTGAACTTTGACTACGCCGTTCTAATACATGAGTATGGTTGATTAAAACCATTCCATAGCAACAGTGGGTGGATTTTTTTGTTTCCTCCTTTCCATCTTCCCAACAACTCTGACCAGCTTCCCTGCCCCCGTTGAAGAAAAGCATCCCCGCAGCACGATGCCGTCGCCACCATGTTTTAACCTGATGTGTGAGCTTTTGGCCAGCAGCAGCATTTAGGCCAAGAACTTCTGGTCTCTCCTCACCCAGAGCACCTTTTGGGAATATTTACATTGCCTCCTACATTACTTGTGGTAAACTTTTAAAAACGGGACTTCTTATGGCCTCCTTCTCACCAGTCTTCAGTAAAAAAGCCAGATATGTGAACCGACTTATAGCTCCAACAGTAATGTTATGTCAAGTTCTCCCATCCGAGCTGGGACCCCTGCAGCTCTTTCCGACCTACCAAGCACCTCCTGGCTGCTTCTCTGATTAATGCTCTCTTTCACACACACACAGAGTCTCTACTGATCAACTCTGCATGGCAAAACTTCAGAAGCTTGGATCTGCAAACTTTCACTAAAACAGGCCAAGCATATAACCTGCATATTTCACAGCATTTACAGCTGACCTCCAGTATATAACCCAAGAGCAGTTTATCCTCTTCATAAGCACTCGTGACCTCTGCTAAATGACTATTATCTGGACTGGATACAGTGATCAGCCTTGTGGGTGCCACACTGACCCAAACATCTACAGTAGTGTGTGTGCTGGTCCACGTATTCCAGCAGCAGGACTGATCCCACGCTGCAACATGAAGCACAGAGGGTGGAGAACTTTCAGAAGGAGACAGATGCTTCTTGCATGGTCATCAGATGAAGCGGTTAGGTTAGGGAGCAGCACAGGCAACCTCCCGCTCTCTCTCCTACATGAACTCTGCAGGCCCCCATAAAGGCCTAATGATGCAGCAGATTCTTATCGTTGTCTTGGGGGGGGGGGGGGGGTAGATATGAAAGTACAGTAATAAAAAAGAAAACATGCTCACCCTTGATCGCAGTAATAACACTGTTGCCATCTTTGATCAACTCTTTGAGGAATTTGCTCGTCCTGTCCAGCTCCAATTCATAACACTTGAGGGTTTCTCTGAAGTATGGACTGTCCTTGTAGCAATCACTGAACTCCAGAGGAGGGTGCCCCATCTTCTTCTAGCCGAGCCGCTTTCCGACAATAGAGTGGGGGCGCTGGGGATTGTTTTGGAGACCCGCTGCCTCCCGCTCGTCTACGGCACACTGCTCATTGAAGTCCAGGCGAACGACCGTAAACTCTCTGCTCAGAGGAGCACAAGACCATGGTGTCCGGGGGAGCCTGCTGCTGCTGCTGCTGCTGCTGCCGCCGCTGGAGAGCCGCGAAGTGAAGGGAACAGTAACCAGCCGGTTTAGCCTCTCTGACACACCCGCTACCTCTTGATGGACGCGCTGTTTACGCTTCGGTTCAATTGTATCCTGGTCCTCTTTGCCACTTTTTCCTTGTTGTTGTAGTATCGTGATGAGCAGAGCGGCTAAATCTCCTTTTGGACGCGTTCCATTCCGAAATATTTCCCTACTCTCGCAAAGCCGCTGTCTGTCTGTCCGGCGTTTAAACGCGTTCTTAACGTTTAACCCCAGAAACCATCTCCTAAAAGCACTTACTGTGAAAAGTTTGGGTTTTATTTTACTGAAACAGCAGATTTTAGACACATTTAATCACCCTGGTGCGCACTGAGGACGTCACATAAAACGCAATGGAACGAAACCAGTTGGCTACAGTCGCACAAAAAACTTCCCATTTTCCACACCCAGGACGTTCTTAAAGGGGAAACTGCTTCCATATTGTAAAAGATAGATAGATAGATAGATAGATAGATAGATAGATAGATAGATAGATAGATAGATAGATAGATAGATAGATAGATAGATAGATAGATAGATAGATAGATAGATAGATAGATAGATAGATAGATAGATAGATAGATAGATAGATAGATAGATAGTAGGGATATGTATTGGTAAAATTCAGGCGATACGATATAGGCCTATCTCGATGTATCGCAATACTAAGACTAAGTAAGTAAGACTATATATTGTGATTTTTAAAACTCAATTTAACAGTGCCTGTCTATTTTATGTCTTTAGTACACATACAAGGAATCCCATGTTTGTGAAGGGAGCTGTACATATACAGTAGTATTATAGAAACCAAATAGTAATACCAGCAAATTACGAATCATTGTTTAAGGCTGTTGGGGAAGTACAGAGAATGTCAAAGAGCTGACTGTACAATCTGCATTATAAGTTAAAATCACGTGTGCCTTTTCTTTATCTAAATTAATAAAAACACAGGGTTCAGACTTCACATAACAGAAATAAAAGAAGTCACATAGCACAGCAATGCAACTGAAATGGCCAAACAGGTTAAAAAATACAGATGTTATTTTATAGCTATATTTCTAACACGCTCACGATATCAGAATAGAATAGAACACATTTTCATTAATTACTTTTGGTCCACCAATTCACATTAACAAATTAAAGAAAGCAAGGAGTATTATATTAAATAAAAAACACCATCTAGACTATTTACTTCCACATTTGTATGGGAACTTATTCTGAGAAATAAAGCAACCACTTCAGAAGTTATTAGGTTTTCAAACTGTTAAGACAGCACTTGTGTAGCACTTTCAGTTCAGCTTGCAAATATTTTACCCATACAGCCACAGTGGACTTCTAAACACAACATCGGAACAGTGCGCACTAACTCTTAGCAGTGTGAATTTAATGGGTGTGTTACTGTTTTAAGCAGGATTGAGATTCAGAAAATAAGCATGCTTTGTTGTAAGCTTAGCTCACACTGATTCTTTACGACACACAACAAAAGCAATCAAGCACAATAAAAACATTCATATGCAGCACACTCCACACCACCACATCTAATGGCACATTGGCAAGCATGTGTAAAAAGCCTTGTTTTTTAAAAAAATCATCTGTTATTGCGGTTGCATAGTCACCAACAAACTGCTTAAGAATGTAAAAGTTCGGTTCAATGCATTTGTGCAATAGGGAAGAAAATATAGCAACAATAAACAATTTTGTTTCACAAAATCCAAGATCCCACACTTAACACCCCTCACAAAATAAATGTAGCTAGAGCATTTTTATCCTTATACTCAAAGTGCCTAGAAACTGATTATCAATTACTTCCTGTTACACTGGTTTATGAAAATGAAAGAAGGAAGCCTAATCTCTTTGTTACTCTTCAAAATGGGAAAGACAAGAGAACAAGTTATCCCAGTAAGGCAAATGTGGCTTCATGACAGCAAAAATTAACTGCAAATGTTAGAAAACAAGATCACACCAAGGTGTATTCTTGCCACCATGCACAATTTGATGAATGGTAAGGGTGGTAAAAACTTTTTAGAGCAGGTAAAATGGTGACAAAGAGTTTTATCTTGGAGTCCCCATTTCTCTATAACAACCGTTACCTGGCTTAAACAAATGACCTGTACTTGTAAAACTCTTTATTGGCTCATCTGTACTCGGCCCAATGTCCTTTTCATTCCTGCTCTTGAGTGTGTGTGCGCATGTCGGTTGGGTTGGGGGGAGAGGGGTATAATTGTGATCATGCTTTTAAATCTGTGGGGGAGGGATGGGAATGTGGTTTATGGGGGGGTCATTTTAATCTGTAAAGCACTTTGAGTTGCAATGTTTGTATCAAATGTGCTTTATAAATAAAGTTTGATTTGATTTCCTTTAAGGCTTTTGACAGGTATGTCCTTAGCTGGGGAGAAGTTATGGAAACACAACAGTGATATGAGCAATGATGAGGAATTACTGCGTGAGGTGGATGACGATGCATGCACCAGCAATGTCACACAGTTATAACCATATACTACATTTTAGATGAAAAAAACTTCATATTTATTTAAAATTTTTATTTAAAAGACTTATCCAAAACAATATTGTTTTTTTTAAAAATACATTAGTTTTACCTCCTAAAATATCTGAAAGAAAGTAGGTTCCGCTGAAGATACACATTATTAACCTTGACAAATGTTCAACTACTCTTTATTTTTCAATGTTTTAGCCAGCTTCATATGGTTGCTTTCCATGTTATTTGTTTTCCACTTGCCATTTACGGTTGTAACTGTAGTAACTGTTTATGAAATCCAGATGTCATCACTCAGGCTGAACTAAATCTACTGATAGAGAAGTCACACTCAGAGTGATGAAACTGAACCTATTGAAAAGTCATGTGACTATATGACTGAATACAATATCAAATCAAATGTAAAACCAAGTTGCCAGTTTTGACATACCCATGGGCCCATCTCAAAAGACCAATAAACCTCAGACCCAGTACTACAGTAGTCTTGGTAGATCAAACAGATCAGAGGTAAGCTCAAAGCTGAATTTACTCATGCTCAGTTGAGAAAAAAATGGAATAAGCTGGATATGGGAGGACCTCAAAATGCATTATTCATTACATTCACACACATTTTGTGTGTGATTCTGTGCTGCCATTTAGTTTCTATGCTCTTCTAATCTGGAACAAATGTCCAGAAACCTGCAAAAGTGCTGAAACACTGAGTTCCGTTAAATCAAGGCTGATAATTCATTTGTTTACAGCTGCATTTGATTAATAACAGCTAGAAAATCATAAACTGTAGTCTGTTTTTCTACCTACCATTGTTTTTACCCAACTTGAAATGTAATGAATTTTTTTGTGTATTTTATTTTACTTCTACTCATGCAAAGCACTTTGAATTGCTATTGTGGTGAAAATGTGATATACAAATCAACTTGCCTTGTCAACACTCAGTCACTGTTTTTCTTACTTTTGTATGTAAGTGTCTGACATCATCTTTTCTTCACTTGTGATGCCACCAACTGTGCCTCCAAGTGTCTTATAAGTGTCAGCTCCTTAAAAAAATCTAATTATTTGCATACACATAATTGCACTGCATTTGCACCAAATTAATGAAAATCAATGTGTTCTACCCTTAAGCATGTGAGGGAAGTTCCTTTTATATTTTACCTCAAAGTGATTTGCTTGTGTTACTGGAACATAAAACACATACAAATCAAGTTGTTTGAAGAATTTTTTTACAGCTATAATAACTCAGCAGGAGCATTGTGCCATACTTCAATGAATATTGGCCACCCTTATCCGCTTGTTGAAACAGAGGTTAAATATTTAGTGGGCAGAAACAATGTTGATGTAAAGACTGATAAAACAATAATGAGCCACTCTCTTCTTATCTTTAGGTTTTGTGACTCAGTTCTACTTTTGACCTTTTATGTTTTACTCCATCTTGCGTCAAAAACATCCTCCACGTTCTCTTTCCAACACAGCACAATGAGGACAAGAGGACAGACAGCGGTCCCCCACTCGGATTCTTGTGCAGAAATGAAAACGTTTGATCTGGACTATGAGGCTGTTTGTTTTGTCCTCCTAAATGGGACCATTGTATGCTAATTCCTTGAACAGAAGCATATGACCTTCTCAGTGCAGGGCAGTGGCTAGTGTGAGCGAAATCATTAGCAATGCAAAGTCATGGTGCTCTGATACTCTTGTTCACGGTCACAGATTGAAAAAAAGAAATCTGCTTACACAAATGTTTCCGGATGAACTTGATTCAAAACCACAGCTGAAGGTAAGCTCCTCTCGTTTCTCATGTAGTTGACAGATGGTTGTTGAATTCCTAGAAAGATATTCAGCGTGTTCAACGGGTTTTTCCCATTCTGTCATGTCACATGAAAATAAATTGAAATTGATGAGGGCTAGTCTCTTTTGAAATGTTTAAAAAAAAGATATATGTAAAACATCAATCAAAACTTCTCAAATAACAACAACTTTTTTTTTGCAAAAGTTTTTTTTTTCATTAGTATTTTATAAAAACAGTCGCAAACTGATTAAGTGATCCTAAAGCTTCAGTTGTTGTGACATGTGTACCCTGTTACACAGGGCACATGTGCCCATCCTGCAGGGTGCATCATGACTCCTGGTTAACATGTGTCACATGACGCATGATGCCGGGCGTCTGTGTCGCTCTTAAGTGAGCCGCCAGCTTCAACGGGGGGGGGCAGAGGTTTCCTTCCTCCTCTGGATCCACATCCATGCCAAACCAGCAGGTCAACTTTTGTCCTCCACTCTGCCTCCTATGCCTCTGACACCTCCAGCGGAGCCTGGTAACAATTCTGACATTTACGCCTGGGCTGGGAATGCATTTTACGATGAATGAATGATGATCAGAATATAACATTTTAAATTCTTCAGAGAAAACTTTGTAACCAATTCAGGTTCATTTTGCAATATTCAAACATTATGAACGATGCAATTTAAAACTCAAGTTCTAACTATTAACTGAAGTAGTATGTTGGTTACATTTTAATACAATGATTCTGTAATTTCGTTTTTAAATGTCACTAATCAAGCTGCACATTATTATTAAAATAAATTCATGATGTCAAAAAAATACCAACAGAAAAAAAACACAGAACAACAAATACTTAAATGAGATATGCCAGATTTGGAGACTGGTTTGGCATTTACCCTATTTGAAGATTTTGTGTAAGTTTATTAATACAGTCTTCTTTACAGCTCCTGTCAAATGTAGGATTCGAAAACAAACCCTTTGTCTTCCACAAAATCCTTAATATATTTTTATTTTATGTAAAGATGCTCCTAAATAAACAGTGCGTAGATATTTTTTAGATGATCAGTTATAGAACATAGAATTTGTGATGTAAAACAAGCAAACATTTTCTGCTCTTTCACTGAGTTTGACTCAAAAAAAAAAGAACTATGACATATAATGTTTGCCTTAGAGTTCAATATCCGTCTTTGTTTAGGTCATGAAAAATAAAGTGTCGATGGATTCAATAACGACAGGGCCCCTTTTGACAGCGAATGTTCCAAAACAAAAATCAAAAACAGTAAACGTTTATAGGATTCTGAAACTATTTCACTCACCTTGCTTTTTGGGATTATTGTTAGATCTTGTTGTGGGAAATTATATTTCTATAAACACTTTTATCTGAAATATCTTTAAAAATGTACAATGTAAATAGAATCTATCTCTCATCTGGATTTACACAGGTTTACAACGCAAGCAATCCTCCAGCGGGGAAGAGGGTGGGAGAGCTGGATAGGTTGGAAAGTGTTTTAAGACGAAACTACGAGCCTGTTAAAATCTGAAAAAAAAATCTTTCTGAAATAAATCCTGAAGACAGGATTTATGGATTCTTGGACATTTTTTGTTCCAAATAAAAGTAGACATCATCTCACATAGTTTCTTAAGAACTATTTTGAAAGGAAAACCAATTTGAAAGATATACAAAAATCGACCCTCAAGAGAAATAGGTAAGGCTGAACACCGTACTAAATCTGCCTTAGTTTTGTGAATGAGAGGGGCAAAATTATGTTTAAAGAGGCCTTTAAATGTTTGGGATATTTGAATTCCAAAGTATGTGAAAGAGTTTTTCTCTATCCTAAATGGAAATTCTGAGTAGTCTGCATCTCTTGCTTGTTGATTAATGGGGAAAAGAATACTTTTACCAATATTCAGTCTGTACCCAGAAAACTGACCAAACGTTTGGAGAAGTCCCAGGATCCTAGGAATACACAGCCAGGTCAGTGATATACAAAAGAACATCTTCTGCTTACAGCGATAATTTATGAATAATGGAACCGTGAGAGAGCCCTTAAATCTGTACACCAGATTAAAGTGCAACAGCCAAAGGTTACCATACACTACCATACCAATTTATTTGTTAAAGCGCAATTAACACAGCATGTGAGCTGACCAATGTGCTTTAAAAGGGTAGCACGAAAGTAATAAAACAATAAAACAAACAAGCCATAAAAGCAGTTTATGAACAGCCAAAAACAACATATAAAACATCAGAGAATAGTAAATAAATGAAAAAAAAAGCACAGATACGAGGGCTAGGCACTAAAAGCAGCGGAATAGAAGTGAGTCTTTAAACGAGACCTAAAAACCAAGATGGAGGAGGAAAGTCTGATCTCCAAAGTGAGATCATTCCATAGTTTCGGGGCACAGACCGAAAAAGCTTGTTCACCACGGGGTTTGCAGCAACGTTTAGGAATCTGTAATGGAAGGTGATCAGCAGAGCGGAGAGACCTGCCCGGAACATATGGAATGATGTATGCAGGGGCCAAGCCATTAAAAGGCCTAACATTTAGAAGCGAATGCGATATTGCACAGGAATCCTGTGAACTCTTGCTAAAATCGGGGTAATATGCTGGTGACGGCCAGTATTTGTAGAAAATCTAGCAGCTGAAGGCGGGATAAAGCGGCTTTTGAAATGCCAAAGAGAACGGCATTGAAATGATCTAACCTTGAGGTAATAAAAAAAATGGATCTATATCAACAAGTAAACATTACTTAGTAGCCATCTACCACTGTGTGTTCGTTTGAAGTCCCTGTGGTTGTGTGAGTGGGTGGGATTTTTATGAAAGTGAATTCATCGGCTGTTGGAGGGGGCTTGTTTGTTTGTAACCTTTTATTTTCCCTGGTTTCTGTGGAGCCATGAGTGCCATATTTTTGATTGATTGATTGACATGACATCATATTCAAGTATCAAATATTAAAAATCTTCCATTTTTAAATTTCTTGCTTGTTTTTTTTGTTTATGCTGCCTAATCCCTAGTGTGTTTTAAAAACATATTTTGTATATACTTTCGAGCTTTTGTCTCTTGTACAATCACCCAGCATATGTTTTTCAGTTTTTGACCATTTTTATGTTTTTTGCTACAGACCCGGAACCAAAAATGAACTGGGCATCCTTTTATGCTGTCATTAGCGGCGTTAACAGACACTCTACTGGCATCGGCCGCATCTGGCTCTCTGTCCTGTTCATCTTCCGCATCCTGGTCCTGGTGGTTGCGGCTGAGACCGTGTGGGGGGACGAGAAGTCTGGCTTCACTTGTAACACCCAACAGCCTGGTTGCAACAGTGTCTGCTATGACCACTTTTTCCCCATTTCCCACATCCGCCTGTGGGCCCTCCAGCTCATCCTTGTCTCCACTCCGGCCCTGCTGGTGGCCATGCATGTGGCCCACCGCCGACATGTCGACAAAAGGCTCTACAAACTGTCTGGGCGGACCAATCCCAAAGATCTGGAGCAGATAAAGACCCAGAAGATGAAAATCACGGGGGCTCTGTGGTGGACTTATGTCATTAGCCTGTTGTTCCGTATCATTTTTGAGGTCATTTTTATGTTTCTGTTTTACATGATTTATCCTGGTTACAAGATGATTCGGCTGGTGAAGTGTGACTCGTACCCCTGCCCCAACACAGTTGACTGTTTTGTATCAAGACCCACAGAGAAAACGGTGTTTACCGTCTTCATGCTGGCTGTTTCTGGGGTTTGTATTCTGCTCAACATTGCAGAAGTGGTGTTCCTAGTTGGAAAAGCCTGCGGTAAACACCTGCACAGTGCTGGAGACTCAACTATGGGAGCTTGGATCCAACATAAACTTCGCTCGTTCTAACCAATGCACAGATTTCATCCTATTACAAAGGGACACTGGATGATTTTATTTGTGATGCCCACAAAATGTACTGCTTTCAATAATATAAAACTGGTGAGAATTAAAGGAGTAGTTTATGAGAAGCATCTAATTTCACTCAGAGGGAACAAAGATAGAAATTTATTATGTCAGCAGTTCAAGATTTCATAGTTATTCTGTCACAAATAATAATGAATTGTTGCATTGGAAAAATGCACCTACATAATGGTACTGTATCACGGTTTCTATCATTATTAACATTATTTAATAGTATTTATTAAATTATTTATTGGAATCTATATTAATTTTAACAGACAAATAGTCTGATTATGACTTGAACGTAACACACTTTCAGATTTATGCCTTTTGTTGGCAAGAAGTTATGTCATTCAACAAGTTGCATTTCAGAAATAATGTCTTTAACCATTGTTTGCATTAAAGTGACTTTTTTCCTTTGGATGCTGTTCACCTCTCTATTTACAATGAAAGCAAAAGCTAATAATGAAAAGAAATACACTTGAATAGCAAATTTTGCTTGGATGTTTACAACTGACTGCTAAACCCAGTGTTTAAATGTATTGATTTATATGTTTGTGATGTCATTGTTGGTCTTGCACAACAGAATACATTCAAACAAAGTGTGTAAGGAGATCCTTCCTGGCCACAGCCATCAAGATCTACAACAACTGCTTGAAGAATTACATAGCATGAGCTACAACAACACCGAATTCCTCTATGGGAACAATAAAGTATTTTTGAATTGAATTGAATAATTGTGTTACTGGAAGTGTTTTTACATTTTTTTTCTTCTAACAACCACAAAATTACATGTATTTTATTGGGATTTCATCTGATAAACCAAATAGTGCATAGCTGAGGTAGAAAGTGAATTATAAGCAGTTTTAAAACATTTTTTACAAACATAAAAATTATGAAAAGTCTTTCAAGGTCTCTACCAGCTTTGGACATTTAGAAGATGACATTTATGCCCCTTCCTCTTTGCAAAATATCTTAAACTCAGATTCTTTGAATCTGTGAACATTTTTAAAGCCTTCAGAACCCCAAACACAAACCACTAATTTGATTGAGGTTTGAATTTTGTCTGGGCCTTAGACGCTCTAATATGTTTTGTACTAAGCTTTGGCTGTATAGGTTTAGGTTTGTTGTCATACTGGATGGTGAAATTCTACCCCAGTCTCAAGTCTTTAACAAGATTTCTTGGAGGATCATCATATAACTACATGCACATCTCCATCAACTCTGACTAGGTTACCCTGACCCTGCTGAAGACAAGTATCCCCACAGCATGATGCTACCGCCCAAATATGATGTGTTCAAGGCGATGTGCAGTGTTCATGTTTAAACCACACAAAGCATTTTCCAAGTTGGCCAAAAAGTTCCATTTTGGTCACATCTGACCTTGAGCACCTTCTTCCACATGTTTGCTGTGTCTTGGCTTGAGGCAACCTTTAAATAAGACATATTCTGACTTTTCTTCAACAATAGCTTTCTTCTTGCCACTCCTCCATAAAGGCCAGAGTTTCTAAATCCATGACTTATAGTTATTCTCTCAACAGATTTTCCATGATGAGCTTTGGATCCCTGCAGCTCAACCAGAGTTACCACTGACCTTTTGGCTTCTTTCATCAACGCTTTCCTCACCTGGCCTGTCAGCTCAGGCGGACGGCCATATCTTGACAGGTTTGCAGATGTGGCATGCTCTTTCTATTTTTGGATGATGGATTGAATCAGAGCTCTATCCTGCTACTTTCCTCTGCATCCCTTCTCCAACACACCTGAATCAAATTAGTGAAGTCCCTCGTCAGTTTTTAATTCAGCTCTGCAGAAGTCTGATAACAAGACATTCATTTGATTTGGGTGTGTTCAAGAAGGCATGCATCTAAAAGCTGCAGGTTTGTTGCCATTGAGGACTGGAGGAGGCACCTCTCATTGAGAATATGAAATCTCAACGAAAAACATTGGAAAAAAGATCAAGGGGTTCAAAATAAATTTACAACCCACTATTCACAGAGCAATCCATGCAGCTCTCGTAGATTTTGTGTATTATATATGTATATAAGTGGAATCTTTCAGCGCTCGAAATGAATATGTAATACCAAAAGCCACCAGAGGGGAGCAGTGTTCTCCAAGCCAAAACTGAACTGCCGCTTCTGGGCTCCTCTCACCTGCCGCCAGTTTGATATAAAGAAAAGAAAATCCGGAATTAAACTTAAGCGCACATTTAGCAACATCTTTAACAAGCTTAGACAGATCCCATGTTGCCACCTGTGAGCAAGCATCTCAGCCTGCTGTCGTCCTCATAATTAGCTGAGTGCAGGGTGCCGAGGTTATCAATAGCCACCCCATGTAAGGGGGTCAGTGTGTGTGTCACAATGAGTGACCCTGAGGACAGCTGGGCCTGCTTAAGAAAGGTGGTGCTTATCTTTTTATGGAACATACCAAAACCTCACCATCTATTAGGTCTGTTTTAATGAGAGACACCAAAGCAAGAAAGTTCTTGAAGTAAACGTAGGCCAAATGTTCCCCTTCAATACAGAAGACCTGAAAGACAAGTAAGAAATAAACCTGAGCTTTTGCAGTAAAGAAATACATATTGGGAATTGAGTCCTTCAGTAGCAAGTTGTTAAATTGGCTAGAGAGTTAACAAGCAAGAGATCTGGCTTTGATGACATTTATCGATGAGGTTCTGAAGCAAAAGTCAAATTCCTTATAGCCTACTACCTGGCAAAGGTCTTCATAATCCTGGAACACCTTTAGTCATTTTGCAACCAAAAACTTCAATTTTATTTTATTTGGAGTTGTTTGATAGACCAACACAAAGTAGTAAACAATTATACAGTAGAAGTAAAAGGATGCACGTTTTATTATTTATTTTTTTTAGTCCTGAAAGCATGATGCTGCCCCCGCCATGTTTTAACGTGGTAATGGTGTGTTCTGGCTGATGTATAATGTTTCCTTTTACATGCAGCGTGGCCAAAAACTTTGGTTTTGGTGTGCTCTTGCCAAAGCACCTTCTTTCACATGTTTAACGTGTTGTTGCATTTAAACCCAACTCTGCTGTGAACTTTTTCACAACTTCGTCTGTGACATGTCTAGTGTGTTCCTTGATCTTCATGATGCTGTTTGTTTACTAATTTTCTCTTTAAAAATTTTGAGACCTAAACAAAACTGAAATTACATGCAGATGGATGGTTTCTGCTCATGAGGTACCTTCTAAAGGAATTTGTTTGTTCTAGATTTCATTTGAAGGTATCTGAATAAGAGTGGCTAAATACAAATACATGCCACACTTTCCAGAATATTCTATACATATCACATTTATGCTCTCTCAAAAAAATGCAACAAAGTTTGTGTTTGTAACGTGACAAAATGTGAAAATGTTTACATAAGAATACTTTTGCAAGGGGTTATACCTGTAAAATAACTCAATTTAATTCATAAGCATAATTTTTTTTTTTAATTCTCAAATTAAAATTATATTCTTGAGCCCAAAGCTCCTCCACTAAGTAAGGGGGTCAAATCACTGGAAGGGTAGCATCGCAGCCACTCCCCACACCATGAATTATATTTAGAGCTCACCAACACGTCAGCTTAGTCTGCATCTTCACTGGACTCTTCAGCTGCCTCTCATTTCAAAAGAAATACCTCTTTGAGAAGAAGGCTTTGAGACTTTTCTGCAGAGTGGAAAGGTTTCATCCTCCAGGTTTAGCTGTGGCACCTTTTTAAAGGGAAGATTTTGGAAAGGTCACAATAAGAGGAAGAATACCAGGCAGCTACATTCAGATTTCAGTGAAAACCATCTGGGAGAAGATTATCTTGGAGCTCTGGTTTCATCTAGCATGGTCCCTCTGTGAGGTGAAGAGTCTCTGTGACTTGAAGACTGAGGGAAATGAACATTATCAGGTAGGTCTTTCTTCAAGTAGACAGATACCAAGGATGAAAACATGTCATAAATATCATAAAGTATACTTTAACAGAGATCTATATGATACCTGAAAACACAAACTTTACAATGACTACAGGGTGTCCACAGTCAAGTTTAAACAGTGTGGCGGGGTATTTGTGAATACTGTTTCCCCACATAGTCTGTATTTTTAACAGATACTCAAATGTCCATGTGTTTACTGATATGTCTACTTTTAAATGACAAGTGCAACTATTTTTAAAATAGTATGTGTAGCTCCTTTGGGCACGGTGTCACAAGATCCCCGGCAAGGCCAGCAGTCTCACCGAGATCGCTCCAGGGCTCTCACTCACACAGTAAGCTTGTCCAGGACGTTCCTACCAGCAGGCATTAAGGGATACCACATTGAGAAAAACAAATGTGGACTTCATGATAGATCCGAATCTTAAATTGCATTTCTGTGAATGGCTTTTCTGATGCGTTACAGTCTTCAGTTAAAGAAGGAATCCGCAGACGACGTGACGAGCATAAACACATTTCTTTTTACTCATAAACAAGTAATTTTCTGAGTTGAAAATATTAACCATAGATAATCTGCTAATTATCAAATCACTTTTATTAACATTTCAGACATGTGTTCATTATGTTACTTAGAAAAAGCAGAAGTGAGCAGAATTGAGAATTCACTGAATTTCATCAGCACAGATAAAATCTAAATCCTTACAGACAGAGCAAAGAAAGTGTTCTGAATATTTTGGTATGACAGCTGATACTTTTGCATAACTGGTTAGTTAGTTAGCAGCACGTTAACTGAAGATGCTGGGAAAATATTTTAGCGCATGTGGTACAGTTATAAGCTTCAATAACCCAACACACATACCTTTTGTCTCACACTTACAGTTAAAGTGTGTTTTGACTTTCACTTCTATATTTTGGCTAGAACATTTTTCCTGGAATCTTCTGAACTGCATATGTAATTTTTAGGCCAGAGCAGCGAAAGCGCTGTGAAAGCCCATTGTAATTCCAATGTTTCTTATTATTCTTCCTGAAAATGAACAGGCTATTTGGAGACTTTCATATATATTCATGAACGCATGAGTCGTGTTTGAAATTTACGTATTTTAAGGGTTTTGCAAAAGTCACATCAGAAATGGCTCAACAGCGCCCCCCAGAACGCTTTAAAACCCCTCTCCATTTTTCTTATTCTAAGATTTATAGATACAAAATGTTGTACACTTTTAGAACTTCACAAGAACTACGTAAAAGTATCTTGCACCCATGGTGGATAACCAACAGGAAGTCTGCCAGCTTGGATGGAACCTGCAATTTTGACCTCGTTTTTGTTTGTTTTTGCCTCTGCGTTTGAGCAATCTCCTCCTACACTATTTAATCAATTGGCTTGAAAATTGGTGAGTTTGCTCATGAGGCATGGGAAATCTTCAGTTATGAAAATCCTGACTTTTTGTGCATATTGAAGGCCGGGGCCAGACCTCAAACTATTACTACTCGCAAAAAAATTTACAATTTTTCTAACTCCTACAAACAAACTCACAGAAGCACAAAATCTGCTGTGAATATGCACAACCAGGTCCCTAATGAATTGCAGTGGTCATCTGATCTGCACCACATTCAACATGATGACCAACCCCTGAAAGATATGCTAAGTGTCATCTAAAAAGGTTGTAACTGTGGCAGAATGGGGAAGTCTGATGTTCCGCCATGGCCTTATGTTTGGCTCTAATTTCCACACGCATACCCCAAATTCAATATAGTGGCTATTAGTCCATAAAATGAATTACAGAAGAAAACAAAAAATATTAAAATGATTATTGGAAAAATAGTACTCAAAACTGCAGTAGTAAGGAGTTTCTTGCAGCTGTATACTTAAAATAAAGGTGTTTTCCTCATGTAACACATTATTTAAAATCTTAATTTATTTAGTTTTAACTGCATTTAAACTGCTGTTCATCATCATACAAATGAATACATTTTGTTCAGATAAAACAACATTTTGTACTTAAATGAAAATATTGTCAATGCTATATTTTTATGAAAATATTATGTTAGTAGTTAAGACCTTAATTGAAACACTTAATTTCCCTCTAAGATCAATAAAGTATTTTTGAATTTGAATTGAATTTGAAGAAAGAGGCCTTTGTTAAGTGTGAAGCTGAAGGTTTAACAGTACGACAACAGCAAGAGCTTGGTTTTCTCACACTTGTTTCACTTATTTACAGCAATAAAATATGAATCATTGCACACCATACTGTATAGATACACAAATACGTTTGGTCTGTGAAGAATGCCAAGACATCATACCTTTATTTAATTGTTGCATATAAATCTATAGGTGTGAAAATATCCGTTACGTAAGAGTTGAAGGACTGACAGACAGTATTGTGAGCTGAGCTAACTCTTGTGAGAATACTAAAAGTATCTTAAAAAACAGAGTTAATTCTAGTCAAATACAATATGATGGATCTAATCAAGACACCATCTGATCTCCAAACACATAAACTGACTTGGATTAACAGCTTAATCAAGGATCAAAAGACCTGGAAGGATCTGCCTTTTCAATGGTTAGAAGAAGTACTGGTACATAAAAATGTAACAGTTCTTTTATTCAGCTAATTGTTTTCGCATTCATTACTGTAGTAGAGTATGAGAGAATTTATCATAAGAGCCATTAAGGACCGTCACAGATAGTAATTTGGTTTGGAATGGTTGGAATTATTTATTTCTATTTTTAATTATTTTAACCCTTCGAATTTCATAAAATAAATATTGCGATGCGGAAACATACAGAACAGTTCCACTTCTAAACAAATAACCCGACAATATGTTTGGTATTTGTCTAGATCTGCATCTTTTCTTTTCTTTTTTTCAGGCTTTATTTCTACACTAAAAAAGCACATTCTAATCATCTTTAGGTAAATTAAAAGCAGTTTTGTCATAACAAAACTTGAATGAATGAAGGAAATGGAAGATATTCTGGGTGTTTTTATTTTACATCAATAGTAAAACTGCATCCTGCAATAGTATGTAAAAAGCTGTTTTGAGGGAACGGTGCAGCAACAAACAATCCAATGCCAGCCGCTGCTGCAGACTGGCTGATAGCATCACACAGGCAAGGCACCAAAACTGCCTCTAGCCCAGGGGCCCTTCAAATAACAATAATAAATGGAATTCAGCTTTAAAATTACCAGAATATTCTGAAACTATGGAAACCAAATTGACACCAAGAATTTCTTTCTGACTTTAAATCATAAATAGCCTAAATAAAATAAATAAATAAATAAATAAATACAAAACTAATGCACTCTTTTCACATGCTGGTATAATAAGAACAAGAAATTTGGCCCAAACTTCTTAAGGAGCCAAAAAAAGAAAGAAATGAAGTCAGCTCTCCATCCGGTTCCACCCACTCTGTCAGGTCTCATTGCAGGGCTATACGTGGATATCATAGATTTGATCTGCCTGAAGGCATCCGGGTCATCATAGTGTCTGCAGAGTTTCCTCAATCAGATCACCAATGCCCTCTCTGTCCCCTGGGCTCTCGATGACATCTCCAAGGTTCCTCTTCGTGTTCTTGAAGAGGTTGAAAAACTGGCAGAATCTGCTTCAAGTAGGGCACCAGAGCCATTTCCAAGCCATCTGCAAACCTCACCAGATGCTGCAGGATTCTCATGGTGGAGCATTTTCCCTGGTGGTTTTTGGTGTTCATGGCACTCCTGATGGGGATGAAGAGCTTGGGCAAGGAAGTCGAAAGGATACATGGTCTTAGAGAGGCCGCGATCACAAGCATCAAACAGCTTTATTTTTGGACCACTTTTCATTCAGTTGAATGTGATAAAATGCTTCAGGTTGCACGGGTGATAAACAGAGAGAAAAACTTATAAACAACAGCACAAAAACAATAAAGTTACATTAAATTCAATAGCGAAATAAATATGACAAAAACAAAATGATACTAAACACTGAAGAAATATAAATGTGAAATAAAACATAATATCAAACATAGAAACAACAGAAACCTTTATAGGCTATGCCTTTTATTTTAAATGGAATTTAACTTTAAATTTAACAATAAAGAATACAGAAGTGAATATATTAATGCTTGTATCAAAGGTACATTTTAAGGCTATGCTGACGCTGTCTTAACAGCTGCATTACATGTGAAGGTGAGTGAAATTCTTACGTAAATAATAATAATTTACAACATGCACAATCAAGACTCACACAGATTGCTTTAAAAAATTGCTGGGAAAGACAGCAGAAATTTATTGTTTTGGGGAAACGATACTAAAAATAAATCAGTGGAACATTAGTCCAATTATACGTTTGCAGCAGAATATTGCAGCAGAAAGAGAGAGGAACTTTACATGCAAGAACTTTATGTGCATCACTTCGCTAACTGTCTCAAACGTCACATGGATGCATTCAAAAGTTAAGTTGATGCAAATGTAACAGTCACAGATCCAGAATTACAATTTCAAATAGTGTGTAGATTAAAAATGAAGAGTATTTAGTTTTCAAAACCCAAATTATTGTATTGTTAGTTGCAGTTTTTCTAGGACACAAGGCCTTCAAGAATCATTAAACATTTACATTAATCACTTGCACTTTTACAGGTCAGTCACCAAGAAAATGTCTCAACTTTGTTTTTTAGTTTGACACACTTCCTTACACTCTCAGCATTACTCACCCAATATAAACCCATTTTCAAACCTCATTGACATCATTTGAAGTAAGCAATTTCAGACTCACTCAAAATTTGAAATTTTCCAAAGATAAATCATACTACAGAATAATCAAATTATTATTGTGAATCTAACTTTACAACCAGAACACATTTCTATCATAATAAACATCTGAGGCCTGCTGCGTCTAATTCTTTTTCAGAGTTCTTGTAAATTTTACCGAGTTGTTCATAAGCTCTATGATATAAAAGATGGGATATTGGTCAGTGTAAACTGTGTTTAAATGAGCTCTAGCAAAAATGTTTTACTTACCATCTTGTTTTTCCTTTGATTATCTGTACAATCAGGGATGAAGCTTCAATATTTGAGATGAACTTGATAAGTTCCATTCCACCTCCATTCCATTTGTGAAACTGTATTTTTTGTTTTTGTGGCCTTTGTGCCAGTCAAACAGTAATTTGAGAGTAAACAGGGTGGAAAGAGAAGGGGAAGACAAGCAGCAAACGGCTCAACATCAGGAATCAAACCTAGGAAACCCACATCGAGTAAATAGCCTTTGCACATGGTGGGCCTGTTCTACCAACTGAGTTACCCAGTTATTTATTCTTGAGAGAAAAAAGAACTCCAATCAAAATAATAATTTCCTGATCATGCATAGTTTGCTCAGGTGTTAATTAAGTTTTATTTTATTAATTAATTGCTCTCTATTATCGCTGAATAAATTTAATAAATGTTCTCGCGTCGCACATTTCTTTTTTTTTTCTCCCCGTGTGGGACATATACAGTTTATGCATTCATGTATTTATTTAAGAACATGGACTACACATATTATTGGACACTATTGTGTAAATATGCTCAGATTATAGCCAATGGCTAATTTCCATCTTTGGTCCCTCGGCAAATTGATGGACTGGAAACTGTAAAATACATAGAAACATACTGACATAATTCATGAACAGTAATAACAGTAATAAGCATTGAAATGCTTTAGATGACATTATGACACTACGTCGGTGTAAAAGTAACTGTTGCTTTGAAAGAACCTAGTAAGAACAGACTAACCAATGACTGACAACAGCAGCAAACTGGCATCGGTTCTTTTTGGTGGAAAAGCGGTACTCACCTCTGGACTGCCAATCCATCACCGTGACCCATACCCAAGAAGTAAGCCAGCCACATATGCTAGACCCAACATCTATTCAGTTCCAACCTGAATGAAATAACTTACCTCTCCTCCTCCAGATGAGACCTCCTCCAGCTCCTGTAAGGAAAAAAATGTACTTCATTTTTTTGTCGTGTGATAATTTATCGTAAAAAATATACTTTGATGCAGTTACCAGTGACAGTTTTTGCATCAATAATCTGTAATTAGTGTAAAAAAAATTTGGAAAGGTTTGAGTATATGTGCTAGTTTTATACTCTTATATACAGTGCACCCGCAAAGTATTCACAGTGCATTACTTTTTCCACATTTTGTTTCTACATTTTTGTCCTATTCCACAATGGAATAAATTCATGTTTTCCTCAAAATTCTACACACATCACATAATGGTAATGGCAATAAACTTTTGAGATTTAATGAATGAATGATTGAATAAATGAGATTCAATAAACTTCTCATCACAAAATCTAAGTAATTAGTAGAAATCTCTGGTGGGGGGTCAATTCCTGGGGTAGTTCTCTTCCAGTTTTGTTTGGTGTTACAGTCGTTCCTGCAGTGGAAACACAGGGGGGAGAAAAACCCAGGATTCTGTTCAGCTGAAAGCTATTCTTCCATTTTAAGAAAGTTTTTTGCAAGAACCAAGTTAGTTTTCTGTGGCAATTCTTAAGTTTGTTGACCACTCCCCTCCCCCACCTGTTTCCACCAAGTGTGCACAGGTAAAAACAAATGAGCAAGGTAGACATTTATGCAAGATAACAGGGAGGTGATGCTTTTGGTGCTGCCCCAAACCTTGAGGGTGGAGCAACACACTCTCAGCTGGGCAACAAACAGGGCATCATCAGGTCTTTTGAGGTTTCTTTAGAATCAGAATCAGAATCAGCTTTAATGGCCAAGTTTGACACATACAAGGAATTTGACTCCGGCAACTTTTCTCTCCAGTACAGAACTTAAATAAGTGAAATAAAGAAATAAATACAAATAAATAATAAAGGATAATATATACACCAAACCGGGGTTATTTTACAGTGAGTATGTACAGCAGTGCAGAGTTATAGTTTATTGTTATGTGAATGGACTCACACTCTGTGACTACACAGAGTTCATCAGAGCAACAACCTGGGGGAAAAAACTGTTCTTGTGTCGGGTGGTTTTGGCGTACAACGCTCTGTAACGCCAGCCTGACGGGAGGAGCCTAATCAGATTGTGGCCAGGGCGTGAGGGGTCTGTGGTGATCTTTCTGGCCCGCTTCTTGACCCTGGACTGGTACAGGTCCTGAATGGAGGGAAGATCAGTACCTATGATCCTCTCTGAGGACCTGACTGTTCTCTGCAGTCTGTCCTTGTCTTTTCTGGTGGCGGATCCGAACCAGACAGAGATGGATGAGGTCAGGACAGACTGGACTATTGCTGTGTAGAAGATGGTCAGCAGTTCCTGAGGCGGGTTGAACTTTTTGAGCTGACACAGAAAGTACAGCCTTTGCTGGGCCTTCTTTCTTATACAGTTAATGTGGGAGGTCCACTTCAGGTCCCGTGTGATGGTGGATCCTAGGAACCTGAAAGACTCCACTGTGGGGACTGGCCTGTTGATGATTATGAGAGGAGATGTTGATGGGGGTCTCTTCCTGAAGTTCACTGTCATCTCTACAGTTTTGAGCGGGTTTAGCTTCAGGTGGTTCTGACTGCACCTGAGGACCAGCTGTTCCACTTCCCCTCTGTATGCAGACTCGTCACCGTCACGGATGAGTCTAATGATGGTGGTGTCATCTGCAAACTTCTGGAGTTTCACAGAAGGGTCCCTTGACGTGCAGTCAGTGGTGTAAAGGGAGAAGAGCAGTGGGGAGAGAACACATCCCTGGGGGGCGCCGATGCTGAGGGACCGGGAGCTGGATGTGAAGTTACCCAGTTTCACCTGCTGCCTCCTGTCAGTCAGGAAACTGGTAATCCACTGACAGGTGGAGGGAGGCACGGTGAGCTGGGACATTTTTTGATGGAGGAGCTCTGGGACGATGGTGTTGAATGCAGAGCTGAAGTCCACAAACAGGACCCGAGCGTAGGTACCTGCAGAGTCTAGCTGGTGCAGGATGTAGTGGAGAGCCATGTTGACTGCGTCATCCACTGACCTGTTTGCTCTATAGGCGAACTGCAGGGGGTCTAGCAGGTGATCCGTGATGTCCTTCAGGTGGGTCAGCACCAGTCGCTCAAAGGATTTCATGACAACAGATGTCAGGGCGACTGGTCTGTAGTCATTTAATCCTGTGACGGGGGACTTCTTGGTAACCGGAATGATGGTGGAGCGTTTGAGGCAGGAGGGGACCACACACAGCTCCAGGGAGTTGTTGAAGATCTGAGTGAAGATGGGAGCCAGCTGTCCAGCACAGACTTTCAGACAGGACGGAGACACTCCATCAGGACCTGATGCCTTCTTAATCCTCTGTCTCTGAAATAGTTGACGTACATCTTAACATCTTAGATTCAGTCATTTGACGACAAAATGGTTAGAATTCATCTGATTTGCGTTTTTGCGATTATTTTAGATACAACCTCTTTAACCAGCTTTATTTTGTAACTTCACAGAGGCAACTAGACAAAAAATAGGAATAAATAATGTGGGATTGTAAAAAGCTCAGCATCAGCACACAGTCACTAAAGATTGTAGTTCATAAAACAATACCCCAGTAAAAATAAAAGCTATTGGCTTGCTTACACCTGCTTTTAGGTGTTTATGTCCAATGGGACAAAAAATGAGAATAAAGCAATAATTCTGTTGTATGTTCACCGTGGGAGAGTCTTCATTCACCTTCAACCTTTCCACATTCTTTAGAAATCCCTAACCCATACATTGTTCTGATGTATTCTAATCAACTTGAGACAACATGCTGTTTTCGATTGCAGCAGCACTGATTTTGGCTCTGCTGTTTACAAAAGTTTTTTCTTTTTCTTTTTAACTGAAACACCAAGAGAACATTGTTACTTGAAGGTAGTCATGACATTTTTAGTGGTTCTTAATGTGTTCCAGAAGAAATTGTGTTCAGAGACAGCTATACTAATCCAGACATCCAGAAATCTTGCAGGCCACCTCGGAGAATGGCTTGCAACAGGTGGGTGAGAGAACTGAAAAGAATCGTCCATAATGGCTCTTGTATGCATTCACACCTATGCTTAGCACTAAACAGACATGATCAGAATGATTTCTAAAACTGAGAATGCTTACACACACATCCAGTGACATTAAAAAAAAGATTAAAGAAACATGCTATGGCCTATGTAAAACAAGGGCTTTCAAAAAAGTGGCTAGATGAAATCAGCCACAGTAGCCCGCATCATTGGAAATTCAAATTAAAGTTACAATTGAGGACTTCCTTTTCAATTTCTTAAAACTCATTAGCTACTTGCCTTGTACTGAAGAAGAATATTTTACTAAGTGACTTTTCCCAATTCTTGTAGGTTTGTCTCCTGGGTTTGTTGACTGTTGGTGATCCCCCATGGCAGACTGGAACTTGTTGGGGAAGTTGCTGGAGAGTGCCCAGGAACACTCCACTGTGGTGGGCAAGGTTTGGCTCACAGTGCTGTTTATCTTCCGCATCCTGGTGCTCGGAGCAGCTGCCGAGAAAGTGTGGGGAGACGAGCAGTCCGGCTTCACATGCGACACAAAGCAGCCCGGTTGTCAAAATGTCTGCTATGACAAGACCTTCCCTATATCTCATACCCGCTTCTGGGTGATGCAGGTCATTTTTGTCTCGACACCTACTCTTATTTATCTGGGTCACATCCTTCACCTGGTCCGCATGGAGGAAAAGGAAAAGGAGAAACTCAAGGACCTTGCCATTAAGAACGAAAAACAGCAAGAATTGATTAGCAATAAGCCAAAAAAGGCTTCTATTAAGGACGGCACAGGTCATGTGCGTCTGCAAGGGGCACTGCTGCGAACGTATGTCTTCAACATCATCTTCAAGACTCTCTTTGAAGTGGCATTTATCATAGCTCAGTACTTTCTGTATGGATTTGAGCTGAAGCCGATGTACACCTGTGACCGCTGGCCCTGCCCGAATGTGGTGAACTGCTACATTTCTCGACCTACAGAGAAGACAGTATTCATCCTTTTCATGCTGGCAGTAGCTTCTCTGTCCCTGCTACTCAATCTGGTGGAAATGTACCATTTAGGTTTCAAAAAATGCCACCAGGGTATTCGCTACAGACGATCAAAGATGGAAAAGGAAGCTCCCAAAGTCCCAAGTGAGGGGATCATACCTTTTGCTCCAAACTACAACTACTTTACAGGTCACTCTATAGTTCCCGAACCTTTTTCTGCAGAGTCAAAGTACAGCATACCAGAACCAAACTCTGCTTACAGTCCCTACAACAGCAAAGCAGTTTACAAGCAGAACAGAGACAACATGGCTGTGGAGAGAAAAGGAAGATCAGAGGGAGATGATTCAGAGAAGACAAAAACACACCATCCTGTTACTGAGACTCCTGCGGAAAACCAGCGTAGAAACAGTCAGTCCAGCAAGCACAGCAATAACAAAGGCAGGTTGGATGACCTGAAGGTTTAACAACTTCATATTTCAAAGATTCAGAGATTACAGGAAAAAGTCATCACAGCATGTGAAAATACACGCATGTTAGACATCTGTTAGTTCCAAAGACATTAGATTGTACTAATCATTATGGTATAGTTTAGGAACAGAAGTACTAGGAGGAGTTTTGAGGAATTGAGAGTTTACAACTGTTGTAAAAAATCTTTAACAAAATAGACTTGGATATGAGGTGGTTTTGTTCCATAACTCAATTAGAAATAAGCTTTAAAGCACAGAGCCCTTTATTTCAAAGAGGTCAGAAAACCTGAGTGGACTCACAATGTTCATAATGCATGTCTTTGTACCCCTTAGAGAGCCCTCAATTTTCTTAGATAAGGAAATCCTTAATGTGCTTAATCCGTGTAGTCGTACAGATACCAGAAACAATGGCCAAAGTGCCTCACAAAAGTTTTGACATTTTTCACATTTTGTCACATGACTAGATACTTTGTAAAACCACCTTTTGCTGCAAGTCTTTGAGGGTACGTGTCCCTTTTGTCCATTCTTTGTAAGACATCTCCATCTCAGCCAAATTGGTCAAACATTTTCAAGTCCTCCTGTTAGATCTATATTGGATTTAGGTCTGGACCAATCTAAAGCATGGGTATGATTGGCTCTAAATCATTCTGATTTCATGCTGGATGCTGTTTTTGTCCAGCTAGAAGGGGAACATTCTTACATAATCTCTAAACCTCTCACAGGTTTTCTTACAGGATTGTTTTGAATTTAGCCTAGACCATTTTCCAGTCAGCTTTGACAGTTTTCATCTGTTGGAGAAAGGCATCGCTACACCATCCTGCCACCACCGTGTTTTACTGTGGGGGAATGGTACACTTAGGGTGATGTGCAGTGGGAGTTTTCTACCACATAGTATTTTGCCCATAAGTCAGACAGTTGAATTTTTGTTTAATCTGACAAGTGCACTTTCAATCATGCTTGCTCTGTCACCTACATGGAGTGTGGTAAACTGGACCTCCTATAGCTTACTTTCAAAAATGGTGTTCTTCTTGTCCCTTGTTTATTAAAGCCATATAGGTGGGTGTACAAAAACAACATTTGTCTTGACGACAGTCTCCAACCTGTGCTGTGGATCTCTGCAGTTCCATCAGACTTACCATTTTCCCTGTTGTTGCCTCTCTGATTAATGCTATTCTTGACAGACCTGTAGGTTTAGGAGACTATGTCTTGGTAGAAAAAAAAGAAAAAAAGAAACGTCAGACTCCTTTACAGAGCCGCTATATTTATGTTTTATTAAATAACTAAATTAAAGTTACTCACAAGGGTATTCTATATACTTGTTGGTGGCTTCTGAGGGCAGAACAATGTGGGTTCAATACATATACCTTGTGTTGGTATATCGCATAAAATACCAATAAAGTATACAAAAATGTGTAGCCTTAACATGTCAGATGTTAAAAGGTTCAATGGTTATTAAAACATTTGTAAGGCACTGTATAGTGGCTGTAGAGGGCGATATTAAACAGTTAGTCTTCACTATCAGGAAAATTCCAGCCTGTCTTTCTGATATTTTGAATTTCAGTGGTAGCTTCTTTTTACATTTATTTTACTTGCTGTTTTGTTATTAATAGTATTCTGTGATGGCAAGTCTTAATGCAGACACAATTGGAGTGGCTTTTTGCTGCCATTTACAGAAAGTTACCTTCAGGGAAGGTCCTAGCCTTTTTGGTGCCCTGGGCAAACACTCTCTCTTCCCCAACCCCAATCCACCCTACCTCACCACAAAAGCAAGACTGAGGGGTCAGCTTGGAAACTTCATTTGCAAGTGTGCTATTCTCCGTACAGACAGCAGAGGGTGATAGGAGTGACTTTATTCACCCTGTAATAAATCATTTTACCATATACCAGCTTAAGTAGATGATTCATTAACATGAAAATCCTGCCTTATCTGTCCATAACGCATGTTACTGTATACACTGTTGTCAGAACTATACTGAATTTATTCAGATAAACATATATACATTAACAGTGTATACATACATAAACACAATAACTTACATACAAAGCCGCACATCCCCCTCCACGTACCCCTTATAACAGGCACAGATGGAAGCAGCAAGCAAGCGCACAGAGGGCGCAAATAGCTGTTATGATTTGCACCGATTTATAAGTGTACATCTTATATATTGTCATGGTGATTTTGTGTTTGTTTTTTGTTCTATTTTGTGAGCTGGTTAGATGCCATTTCACTTCCAACCGCTTCAGCAGGCCTGCCCCCCTCCCTTTGCAGCACCAGCAAGCAGCATAGTAAATGCACCTTCCTGCTTCCAGACCCGCAAATTGGGGATAGAAAACCGATTGGTGTCTGTTTTCGAAAAGAGGCGTGCACTAGCATGACATTGGGGCTGACGCGCCCCTAGGAAAAAAATATTAAAATGTACCCAATTTTCAGCCCTCCCCTTGTGATGCACTGAAGAACTGCTTCTGGTTACTTTGAATGAGCTCTGAGATGCACAATTCTATTTTTGGATGAGTTGTAATATTAGGAGCATACATTTGTAGCAGAAATAGAAAAAGGTAATCTTTTTTACTCATTGCATATTCCAATTTGATCAATGATCAATAAAAGTCATCACTGTGATATGGAAATGCAAAAGGTCAATGGAGTATTATGACATGTGCAGATCTTTACTTGTGTTGACGCAGTATTTCTAACATTAGACTCCAATTAAATCACATTTTTTCAAATAACTTTGTTGTTTCTAATAGTGTGTTTACTGCAGAGCTTAAAATGTTCTTTATACATTTCCCTGTCATAGAACAAATGACAGCTGTGATACAGTTTCTTTCTTTCTGTTTTCTGTTTCTTAGTTCAGAATTGTGTTATTTACCGACTGTATCTGAGTAATTCTCAGATGCATTGAGAAGCAGTATATTGTTTTCAACACAGTTTAATTTGCACTGTTATGGCATGATGAATGTATAAATGGTAATTTCTGGAGATTGGCCTGAAATGTTTACAATACTTACAGGTTTTATGAAGACTGATTGCTTTGACAGCAAACTACATGCTGCAACATAACTATTATTAGATCACACCATTTTTAAGAAGCCAAAGCAGTGTTTGTTTACAACTTTATTGGCTTAAGAAGATTCATCACCATTGAATCATTCTAGCTATGTTATTAATGATTAAATTTAATTTAAAATGGAAGAGTTTCAATCGGCACCTCATCTTTTGTTTATCTGAGCAAAAGATGCTTAAAGCCAAATGTGATGCAAATGAATTTTTGGATGGTTTAGACGGTTTGTTTTCTTTTTGAATAAAAATCATTTTAATAAAAGGCTGTTTTAAAAGAAAATGCATGCAGACATGTCTTAAAATTCAACATTACACACCTCCAGCCATTCATATTATCTGATGGCATCTTTATTATATTTGCTCTGCATTTGGATGATTATGCTTATACTTAAAAAAATAAATAGTTTGTTTACAAACAGCGAAGTGTTAAGTCTTCATTTTAATTGTTTTATGAGTTAGTGTAAAAAAACACAAAAAAACAACAGCAATGCTCCTAAAACCTGTTAGTCTGCATGTTTTTGAGTGTGACTCCCAATTTGTGTAGATTTGAGGAAATCTGAAACAAATCTAAAATTGTGCACCAAATGATTTTCTTTTTGTTTTTAAGTTATTGAAATTCTTTGCTGTAACATCATTCAAAAAAACAGAGCAAAACGTCCTTAAGATTAATACCCATGCTGATTGCCTAAAAAGGCAAAAACATTTTTACATAAAGATGCCAAAGTGACTTTTGCATTTTTTTGTTGTTGCATAAATTCTAATACCATTGGAAGGATGTGATTTCAAAGGTGGGACAGGTGTCTTGATAAAGCCATAGGTGTCTAAATGGCCATGCGTCTCCTCTGTGTGTCATTTGTTGCATATTTATGTCACTCTAGAAAGGAGCAGTTTAAATGTATCACCAAAAAGACACAAATTATTATTAAAATAAATCCTGTGATGCATGTATGAAACCCTCTGATCAGAGCTGGTTCAGTATGGATGCACCCATTCCAAACCACATACCTTCATGCATTGGTGAGAGCTGGAGCTTCAAACGAGTCCTCTCTACTGGCTATATTTAGCTGTCGCCAACTTGAGGGAGTATCATAGCTGAAATGGGGGTAGGGGACCAGAAGTGTATTCTCCAGAGTGGAAAATTATAACGTTTTGAAAGTGCTATTAATTAGAATATCACCCAGTCATGATATTTGGAAGTCATGCCGTTTTTAAAACCCAGACACGTTGAACAGTCGAGCTGTGTGTCTTCTGTTCTTTATATAGAAGCCAATTCATTCTGATAATTTCATTAAAAGCTGTAAAATGTCAGCTGAAGCCTTAAAGCGCTAGCTGATCTCACACAAAACCACATTTTTATGAGACCCATATAATTGTTGCCAACAGATTGGCTAGACCTTTTTTTTTTTTTAACTAAAGGATGTTTGCTGTAACTCTAAACTGACTTTCACTTATGATGTGACCCAAGACAATGACTTCCAAATGTCCAACATACTAATATTTTTGACAGGGCAGGAATAAGCCATGACAGGTAAAAAGTGTTTCCATTCATTTTCAACTGGATGCAACCAAATCTCCAAGCACAAATAAGGTTACAAGTTGTATGCTCGCTCACCAGCCCTGGAACCAGGCAGGCAAGAGTCCATGCTTTTGGACAGGTCAGGGAAGCAAGCATGGGATGGGGGTAACCAACCAGTTTTATTTGTGACGTTTTTGCACACTATCTGAGCAATTGTTGAGATAGTGGAATGATTAAGCATAAAAATATTTGGGATTGTAAAACTAGTTCATGTGAGCAATAGTTTTTGTGCTAGTTCGTGATTTTTTTATCTGCATTAAAAGTTATATTTCTTGTCCTTGATTAAATAATTTTTCAATTGTATAAAGAAAAAAAGTTTAGGTGCAGTATGCTTGCTGTACACTTGTGAGCTACCTCTTCCTCAGTCGTATAACTCTACAGGTATATGGTTGTCTCCTCTCACCCTTAGCACAACAGCAAAACAGGGCAGACATTACTCAGTACATTTAAGGTTTTAGTTCTACTAATCTTTAACCGTATGGCACTCAGGGAATGTTTCTCAGGCTGAAAAATTTTTGAATGAGTCGGACGCAAAGCTCAAACCATAACCCTGAAATGGTTAAAGAGTATTAACGTGAAATGGAATGTGCAAGAAGACGTACAATTTCTTCTGTGGGACAGTTTGCCGGCAAAACTCTGTTGAATAAAACAGACTGATGAATGAGAGCTGTTGACTGATAATTATGTTGGGATAAGAAGTGAGCCTTTACTTAATTGACCTGAATTTCAGAGTGAACATCTCAGAGACTTCAAAGCCAACAGCCTTGGAAACTGAGAGGAAACTTTGCTGAGAGCCAAGGTAAGAAAATGTTGTCTGTTAAGCAGGGATTGTTTTGCCCGCAGGACTGTTTAGATCTGGGGACACAAGACCAGCGTTTCTCAACCGTGGTCCTCAGAGCCCACTGTCCAGCATGTTTTAGGTCTTTTTGTGCAGCCACACACTTCACTTCAACAAATGAGTGATTAATGGGCTCCTGCAGCGCTCAATGAAATGCAGTAGTAGGTAATGCTATCATTTGAATCAGGTGTGTGGCCTCATACCGTATACCTGGTTAGAAATACGGTCAAGACTATAAGGCTGTAACTATGACAATAGACAACCTACACTGAGTAAGTGTGAAGCAGGAGTTTCTATAAGCAGCAGCACAAGTGAGAGCCATCAGCAACCAGCAGTAGCAGAGGCACAGGTCGGAACAATGAACCAATCAGTAGGTAAATGAATAGTAGCTGTAAGCAGAGGAGTAGCATGAATCATGGCAGATTCAAACTGTATGTCTTTTTTTTTTTTAAACAACAGAATCCCTTTAACTGTAAGGTGTGCCTGATATTATATGCAAAAAATACAACTTTTGCACATTTTTTATATTGTGCTTTCATGCATTGAATGTTTTTAGTGTAGCATTTTCCTGCAGTACCTGTTTATAGACTCTAGATTTCCCCCTACAGCAAAGAGTTTGACTTTTAATCACTGATGTAGCCCAGGTGTGTTACCTTTGCTACTTCCAGGATAAAGTCCTTGCTGGCACGTATGTAGACAAACAGTGTCAGTTTGACAAGTTGCCCCAGGCTTGTAGCTTTTACTAGTCAATTAAGCTGAGGAAGAAATCCTCCAGTTCAAGTTTACAGTAGTTCAGTTAATTATATTTATTTAGCATCAGTTTACAAAAAATATCATCTCAGGACACTTTACGAGAGAAACATGTCCAATTCATATACAGTGATACAACTTCTCAGTTCAGCATGTCACTTCAGATTTAAATCAGATCGATCCAAATCATTCAACAAAACTCTCCACCCGTGTATTCTGATTCAAATCAGGAGAGAAAACCACTTTAAAACCAGAACACCCAAAATGTTTCAGAAGTTACATGAAGAAGTCAAATTATCCAGAACTGCACACTAAGAATCTTCTCTCCGTTGACAACATAACAGACTTTTAGGAAGGAATTCTTCAAAATATGTAATACCACTGAGATGTTGCAGCTTGCAAAGGACTCAAACAAGGCAAGGCAATTTTATTAAACAGTGATACAATATTGCCTTCCCTTTAGAGTCAAAGAAGCAAACTTGACAAAGTAAAATTTAATTATAATATGTTAATTAAAATTTGAATTAAAAACTCTCTTGCTGCCCTTCTACTTGAGCAAAACAAATCCTGATCAAAATTCAGAATTGGGCCCTCTGCTGGAGGTTCGAGAACTCACAAACATATTTAGTAGCATCACCAGAGAGAAGAAAAACTGTGGTTTCCATTTAGATTCAGGGCCATTTAGATTCCTGGTAAGAAAATATACTTTCGATCTGAACTATAGATGTATTTTGTCCTCCTGTTAGCAATGCAATCATGGTGCCCTGACACTCTAGTTCATAGTCAGATTAAAAAAAGAAATCCGTTTTCCCAAATGTTTTTGAATGTTGTTGATTCAAAACCACAGCCAAGGTTAATCTCATCACATGTCTCATAACCTTTACAGGTGCCTGTCAAATGGCGTGATCTGCTGGTTTATCTAGTATGGAGATCAAATTCCACCTCCCTGACCAGGGCCATCTCCAGCCTTTAAGGAGTACCTGGAAGCATTCAGCCTTCCTGTCTAAAGCTATAGTTCTCAAATAGAGAATACTGTCTGCAGGGGGAACGGGAGTTAAAGAAATGATCATATATATATATATATATATATATATATATATATATATATATATATATCAAATGTTATAGTCAACATTGCTATTACAGTGTTTCCCACAGCTGTCTTTTTTGGAAATTAAAATATTATTTTGTTTCTTTTGTATTTGTAATTTTTCATGAATTTCCCTAGCCAATGTGCTTACTAAGTATAAGTAAGTTTGCTACACACAGGACAGCTAAAGAAAATTATGCATAAGCCAGCCTTTGTGAATCACTTTATTTTACAAAGATAAATTCTTGCCTTTTGCCTCTAGAAAAAGCTAAGGAGTTGGAACAGTTTTTTTCCATAATTTTTCTATGATCCATTGATTTCTGTTAGTCTTACAAATGTTGCTAATCGTAATATATCTTCTGGTTTGGCACTATGCAGTTTTCTGCGCATGCATTTGTACAGAGCGGCCTTGTCAGGAGAAGGGTGGGGCTATGTGCCCACAGTAGTGACATACTGACTGTGGCAAGGCATTAACATATGCCTTGGACGGTAATACCTTAATGAGGTGTTAATCCATGCCTTATTTTTGATACTGATGGCTTGCCATAACTGACTGTAACCTGACACCAAGTCAAGTTAGTGGCAGCAAAGATCAGAGTAGAGCACACCTGCCCCATTGTGAATGATTGAGACTGGTGGCCTGTGGCTGGTGAGTTAAACAACTGACTTAAAACATTCGGGGATGAAACCCCGGCAAAATTGGTTGACGACTGTCCCTGACAAACCATGTTTTAAAGGATGTCAAAAGCTGCAACCATCCCACCAAGAAGAAACTAAACTTTAAAAATGTCTGAAAATCAGTGCTTATGTTGCCTTTAACAGTAAATATTAACCAATACATCTGGAAAAAATGGAAAATAATAATAAAAATAACCAGATTTCTATACAATGTAAAATTATTTCCATGTTAACCAACTGTACCGTACAAACTTCCTTGTAGAATATTACAAGTGACATCAGATTTAAAATACCAACAAAAATTACAGCCTTTATATACTTGTATAAAAATGAATTTTGTGATGAAGTTCATTCAATAAGACCTAATTATAGTTTAAAAGGATATAAGATGAATTAATATATTTTCACCATTAACCACTTGATAATGTTTTCTTGCTTTCTGTTTGTTTGAGGATATTAGCTCTTTACAGGTTAAAGACTTCAAGTCAAATTGAAGTTGCGAGTCACTGTAGTGGAAGTTCAATATGATTCCATAGGATTTTCTCAAGTTAAGTGTAAAGTCATTAAATTTGGGACTTGAGTCTGACTCAATTCTAAGTCCTATGACTTGAGCACACACCTCTGTCCATTTGGGTCCGAGCTTTGACCACCTGGCAGATGTCTTGAAATGTTGCTCTAATATTTCCACATAATGTCCTTTCCTGGTGATGCCATCTATGAATGGCACCAGTTCCTCCTGCAGCAAAACACTCACAGAAAATGATGAGGCCACCCACATAAACTTACAGTTGGGATGGTGTTTTCATGCTTACAACGGCCAATCCATCATGGCCAAACACTTAAAGCAACACTAAAGAGTTTTTTCTACCTTAAAATAATGTTTCCGAACTGGTGTCAGTGGTTGATCAACTCATAACAGGGTGAATTGACACTTCTGCATTGGCTTTGCGGCCCTCTATCTGCTATAACAGCACTATGTAACTTTGGGTCGTCAGGTAGCGGTTTTGTAGTTCAAATGCGACTTGCTTTACGGCAGGCTTCACAAAAGCCGGTAGGTGCAGCGTCCTGCAAGGCTCTCTGGGTGGAGCATACTCGGCAGGTACATATAAATGGAAGATACCTAGCAGCAGGTAGATTGAACATTTGTCATCATGATGGAGACGAAATTGTATTCATCTGTACACCGGTGTTCCGACTATCTGTCCTACCCGCATGCACATTTCGATGTTACGTCACAATTCGCTTACTCAGCAAATCTGTCAGCAAGAATTCCTACCTGGAAGATCCATTTAGTCTGTTTTATTTCTTCGAAGTTTACGGTGAGTTTTATTCAAATTATTTTATCACTGGCTAATTTTTATTCAAAATATTTTAAGGCTTTCCTTAAGCTACTAGTTTCAAGTTTACATGACAGCCCTTGTAGCCAATTATAGTTTCACTTCTGTGATATCGTTACACTGCATGTAAACAAGTCCCATTAATTAGAGTCATACAATAAATGCGGTGTATTCTGCAGGCTATTTGTTCTTATAATCATAGGCTACTACATTTTAATATTTTGGAGTAATAATACTGCTATCTGCTCTACGTCTTACTGGCTTGGTATATATTCATTAGTTGCTTTACAAACTAACAGATTTCCAGAGTGTGCTATTCATCTATAGGCCTATTTAACAGGTAGATTATTCTGATCAGGGTTTTTAGTGCATCTTTATGTGCTAGCTTTAGCTTTATATTAAACGGGTAGCATGTTCTGTGGATTGAAAGAAAAGTTTTCATTATTCATAATTTTTTGCTATGTTTGGCATTACTGCTAAACTGCCACTTCAATCCCGTCACTTGAAAAATATTTTCCGATGATTATGTTTAACATCACAGCTAACAGTTGTTGTTTTTGGCATGTAAATATACTTTTCAAGGGGTAGCACCGACAGATGCGTGCTACGGTTGGACATTCTGAGGAGGTAGCACAGATCGTCAGAACAGTGCTGTCAGCCATATAATAAAGAAATTTGACCGTATCACGTTATAACGTGATAGTTTATTGTAAAAACGTGAAACTATCACGTTATAACGTTTTAGTTTCAAGTGGTTTTTAAGTTTTTACAATAACATAACGTGATACGGTCTAATTTCTTTATTATATGGCTGACAGCTCTACGCCGTCGTACATATGACATGCTGAATATAGAAAATGTACTTGGGATGAAGACATTTGACACAAAGGCTGCCCAAAACGTGAAAATCTGTAACGTTAGAGGGTATCGCTTGTAAATGTGAATCCCCTGGTGTAACCATAACAGATTTTACGACAGTAGTAGAAAACAATACATTTTTCCCAACTGTAGGGGGACCCAGAGAGCAAAACTTACTTAGTGTTGCTTTAAATTTTAGTTTCATCAAATCACAGGACAGTTCTCCAAAAACTAAGAGTTTGTCTCTGAGTGCATTAGCAAACTGTATTCTGGCTTTTATTCTGCTTTTGGAGTAATGGCTTCTTCCTCTCTTAGCGGCTTTTTAAACCATGTTGATACAGGACTCATTTTACTGTGGAGGATGATGCTCTCTTAACATGTTCAGCCAGCATCTTCACAATTTTGCTTTTTCTTTCTGGGCCTGATAAACACATTTTGCACCAAAATGTGTTTATCTCTGGGTCACAGAACCCATCTCTTTCCTGAACAGTATGATAGTTGGGCATTCCCATGCTGTTGGCATTTGCATATTTATGCTGGAGCACATGAACCATTTTCAGGCATCTGGAAATCAAACCATAGTATTGAAAATGTCATGATGTTAGGTTGTTTGAGGTTTTGTTTATACCATGTTTGCTTTTTCTCAATCTTGCATATCATTTAACTTTTATTGTTTGTTACCTCTTCTCTTTAGATTAGTTATCTATGCATGTTTTACTAGTTTCTTCAGCTAAAGTTTTTCCTTGTTACTTATTTTTGTTTAACTTATATTTCGTCTGTTTATTCTGCTCATCCTGTGCCACACTCTCTCTCTTCACCTGAAACCTGCTCTACACGGAGACAAAACAAGTATAGTTTCCAAAACAGAGTCTGTAAAAACAGCACCTCTTCAACCTTAGCCTGACCCAGGACAAGGTCCTAGGGTTGTGGAAGACATCATTCCTTGTTCCAGTACCAAAGAAAACTCACCCATCAGTCATCAATGACTATAGACCTTTTGCCCTGACATCCCACATCATGAAGGTCCTGGAGAGACTCTAGTTGAACATATAAGGACCTGCTGCAGTTTGCTTATCGCTGTGGAGTTGGAGTTGAAGATGGCATCATCCACCTGCTTCAACCAACCCTCTGACATCTGGACAAAGCAGGCAGCACTGTGAGGATCATGTTCTTTGATTTCTCCAGTGCATTTAACACAATTCAGCCTGATTTGCTTCGTCAGAAACTCCTGAAGACACAGGTGGAGCCCTCATCAAATGGCTGGATCAACGACTACCTGACAGACCACAGTTTGTGAAACTGAAGAATTGTGTGTCAAACCAGGTGGTCAGCAGCACAGGAGCACCACAGGGGACCGTACTCTCACCATTCCTTTTCACTCTGTTCACCTCAGACTTCCAGTACAAATCAGAGACATGTCATCTGCAGAAATACTCAGATGACTCTGCAATTGTCGGATGTATCAGAGATGGACAAGAAGCTGAAAACAGAGAGCTGGTGGACCGCTTTGTGACATGGTGTGGAAACAATCGTCTTACTTTGAATGTGAACAAAACAAAGGAGATGATGGTAGATTTCAGAAGAAACAGGGATAAGTCAAACACTGTTTCCATCATGGGAGTAGAAGTGGAGGTGGTTGAGGAGTATAAATACCTAGGAGTTCACCTTGACAACCGACTGGACTGCAGACTCAACAGTGAAGCCATCTACAAGAATGGACAGAGCAGACTCTATTTCTTGAGGAAGCTTAGGTCATTCAAGGTTTGCAGCATGATGCTGCAAATCTTCTACAAGTCTGTCTTGGAGAGTGTAATCTCTTCAGCCATCATCTACTGGGGTAGAAGCATCAGTGCCAGGGATTTAAAAAGGCTCAACATCCTTATAAGGAAGGCTGGTTCTGTTCTGGAGACGACTGTGGAACATCTGGAGATGATGATGCAAAGAAGGATTCTTCATAAAATCAAAGAAAAAATATGGACAACCCTGAGAATCCTCTTCATGAGACTATCCTGCAACAGAGTGTCTTCAGTCAGAGGCTTCTTAAGTTTTGCTGCAACCTAGACCGCTACAGGAAATTTTTCCTGCCCACAACCATCATGATCAGCAACAACTCCTTAAAGAATTAATTGTATGAGCTACAACAACACTTAATTTCCCTCTGGGATCAATAAAGTATTTTTGAATTTAATTTGAATTGAAATACAGTAAAGTTAATGAAGAGACCAAATTAGTTGGGTGAAATTTTTTATTGGCAATTTCGTAATGGATGCAATTGCAGTTTTGTGTGTGTGTGTGTGTGTGTGTGTGTGTGTGTGTGTGTGTGTGTGTGTGTGTGTGTGTGTGTGTGTGTGTGTGTGTGTGTGTGTGTGTGTGTGTGTGTGTGTGTGTATGTTTGTGTGTGTATAAGTGGAATGACTAATTTTATTCTTGCTGTAGTTTTTAAAAAGCCCAACCAAAAGCAAATTAGCCCTTGCCTAGAAAACCTCTGTACAACGCAACGGATGTATTATTTTATCATGTAAATTTGTTTTTTGTACTGTCCTTGATTAAATAAACTTGATGATGATGATAATTAATGTTAATTTCATATAAGTTAGAATGCATTTTCCTATTTTATTACACGTTTCTCTGGCTGGTTTTGCTGATTAAGCCCAGGCCAAATTTCCAGGAACAATGGGAGGAGGAGACTTTGGTGTGGTGTCTCAAATGTTGGAAACTGCTCAGCAACATTCAACCACCTAAAGTCTGGCTGTCGGTGCTGTTTGTTTTTTTCTCATTTTTGTCCTGGTAACAGCCACTAAAGACCTAGGGAGTGACGAGCAGTCCAATTTCCTATGTGACACCAGGCAACCCGGTTGTCAACTTGTTTGTTACGACAAAACCTTCCCAGTTCCTCATGTTCGCTTCTGGATGATGCAAATCCTTTTTGTCTCCACGCCAATGTTTATTTATCCGGGGTTCATACTTCGCGTAACGTGGAAAAAGAAAAGAGGTAGCAGTGACACAAACGAGGCAGATCAAAACCAAGATCAAGATCAAACCCCCCAACATTCCAATCAGGACATTGTGGGAGTGTTATATTTGCTTATTGCAGTTTTTTATGTTTATTTTGAATATTGCTTTTAGTGTACTAATGAGGTAGAATAAAATAAACAGCTTAGTTATGCAGCTCAGCCTATGTGTGATAATAAGTGTGTCCTTCTGAAGGAGCTCCTGTGACAACCAGCGAAGAGCCCACGGCCCCGCCGGCAACCGGCCACGCCATAAAAGCTGTTCTTAGTTGTGGCTCACTGTACAGGTTCCAAAAAATTTGTACAGCACAGTAAAGGTCTGCCAACTGTCTTTTAAACTCTTATAAACGAAACCTCAAATATAATTATCTTCCTTATTGAAGGGGAAAAAAAGAAAAGTAATTGTTCCTTGGAAGGAGATAACCTGATGACACCTGCTCCCCTGTTAAGCTATTTGTGGTACAGAATTTGCAGTTGCAGACAGAAACACCCTGAATCCTATCATTCAGTCGCAGGAGTTTGACCCATGACCAGAGGTGATTGGTATCTAATAAACCAATACTTACAGTAGGTAATGTCTATCTGTTGGAATAAGATAGAGTACTTCCAGTGACAACATATACTGTTTACTGTATCTTCACCCGAGCTCCAAATGGCTCAATGAGCTCAGCAGATAGAAATTAACATAAAAAAACAAAGCTTGTGTAAAATGATAAGTCTCACTTTAACATGAGCTGTATATAGGTGTGTGTGTGTGTGTGTGTGTGTGCATATGCGTGTGTCATGCTCACTTGCGGCAGTGTGTGTCTTTGCTGAAATCCACACATAAACTTGAGCTTTTTGTGTTGTGTCTTGAGAGACTGAAGATAGCCCTCAACCAGCAGCCCAAACTTGAACAGATACAGAATCCAATCCAATCCCATTTTTTTTCTCCACCAGACATGAATAGTTGCACTGTAAACACTTTAAAACATGGAATTTAATTTAGTTAAAAATACTTTATTAATCCCAGAGGGTTTAGCAATCAGTATTACTGTGAAAGGGTAGAAGCCCTGACTAAAGACACTGTTGTTGTAAAGGGTTAGGGTGGGTGGTTGAGCCGTTTTAAGTCCCTGGCTCTGATGCTGCTAGATGATGGCAGAAGACAATATTTCCAGCATGTAAATTTTTTATATTTTCACTGCAGCATTTCACCTAAACCCCAGTCGTTTCATTAAAGTTTGGAAGATCTAAACGTTTACTTCACTTCTGCTCCAAAGTGGAGAAATCCCCACTGCTGCAGTAGCTGTTTTTGGACTCCAGAGGTCACCCTTTAAATGCAACAGCATTATTTCATAGCAGAGTCTTGCATTTGACTGTTAAGAATTCAATTTGAATTCTCACTTGGTTCTGGTTCATTTTGAGAAGTTTTCCCAGTTTTCCCAGGCTCACTGATACTGGCTGTAATTTCTGCTTTTCAATTCTGCTTAGAAAAGCATCCAACAGTTCAAATTAAAACTTAGTGGCACAAATCAATAAATCTATTGGCTTTTATGTAAAACTTGTCTTGTACAAAAACAGATTTAATTAAAGCCTGGATATTTACAAAATGTTTAAATCATTTTTGCCCAACAATCCTTCACTTGAGCAGTTCAACTTTAACCTCAGGACAGGTCCTCCACACGGAGTCCTGGGAGCTAGAGAGTTCTGCACAGTCTCTAAGGGTGTGTTCAGACCTGCACTGTTTGGTCCACTTTAAATGGACCAGGGTTCGTTTCGAACACTGGTCCGGACCTTTTATGCAGGTGTGAATACACACAAACGAATCCTGGTGCAGATCAGAGAACCGGACCGAGACCAACTTTTTAAGTGGTCTCAGTCCACTTCCAAACGGACTCTGGTACGGTTCGCTTCAGGTGTGAATACAAATCAATGTCGATCGGAAACAATTCCAGGATACATATGCCTTTTTGGGCTTAACAAGCCACCGTAGCAAGTCTGAAATAAATAACTCTGATAATTTTCAATAGCCCTAATTGATGGCTGTAAAATTACTCATATTACACAGCGATGTTGATAATGGTAACATTGTCAAATCATTCGTATTATTTAGCCCACGTTTTTGACTCGCAGCCCCACAAATCAATATCCCGTAGCGCGTAATGAATCTTGTACTTAAGTTCACACCCGGGCCTCCTATTTCTGTTTAGCCACGCTGCTGCCAGCATGTGCTGAGTCAGGGCATGCAGAGCACATCATCTCCTCCTGGTTACTGCACGCATTCGCCTGCGCTTTTCCAAAATTTGAAGCAGAGCGTCGGAAAAAACTTCGTTGAATCAAATCAAATCAAACTTTATTTATAAAGCGCTTTTCATACAAGAAATTGCATCACAAAGTGCTTTACAGATTAAAATGACCCCACATAAACCACATTCCCATCCCTCCCCCACAGATTTAAAAGCATGGTCAGTTATACCCCCCCCCCCCCCCCAACCCAACTCCCATGCACACACACAGTTAAAAGCAACAGTAAAAAAGGTTTTCACTATGTTATATGAGATGTTCTCACTATGTTATATGAGAGGTTTTCACTATGTTATATGAAAGGTTTTCACTATGTTATATGAGAGGTTTTATTATGTTAAATGAGAGGTTTTACTATGTTATATGAGAGGTTTTATTATGTTATATGAGAGGTTTTACTATGTTATATGAGAGGTTTTACTATGTTATATGAGAGGTTTTCACTATGTTATATGAGAGGTTTTCACTATGTTATATGAGAGGTTTTACTATGTTATATGAGAGGTTTTACAATGTTATATGAGAGGTTTTATTATGTTATATGAGAGGTTTTACTATGTTATGTGAGAGGTTTTACTATGTTATATGAGAGGTTTTCACTATGTTATATGAGAGGTTTTCACTATGTCATATGAGAGGTTTTCACTATGTTATATGAGAGGTTTTCCCTATGTTATATGAGAGGTTTTCACTATGTCATATGAGAGGTTTTCACTATGTTATATGAGAGGTTTTCACTATGTCAAATGAGAGGTTTTCACTATGTTATGAGAAGTTTTAATACGTTATATGAGAGGTTTTACTATGTTATATGAGAGGTTTTCACTATGTTATATGAGAGGTTTTACTATGTTATATGAGAGGTTTTCACTATGTCAAATGAGAGGTTTTCACTGTTATATAAAAGGTTTTCATTATGTTATATGAGAGGTTTTACTATGTTATATGAGAGGTTTTCACTATGTTATATGAGAGGTTTTCACTATGTTATATGAGAGGTTTTCACTATGTTATATGAGAGGTTTTACTATGTTATATGAGAGGTTTTCACTATGTTATATGAGAGGTTTTCACTATGTCATATGAGAGGTTTTCACTATGTCATATGAGAGGTTTTACTATGTTATATGAGAGGTTTTACAATGTTATATGAGAGGTTTTACAATGTTATGAGAGGTTTTACTATGTTATATGAGAGGTTTTCATTATGTTAAATGAGAGGTTTGACTATGTTATATGAGAGGTTTTCACTATGTTAAATGAGAGGTTTGACTATGTTATATGAGAGGTTTTCATTGTGTTAAATGAGAGGTTTGACTATGTTATATGAGAGGTTTTCATTATGTTAAATGAGAGGTTTGACTATGTTATATGAGAGGTTTTCATTATGTTAAATGAGAGGTTTGACTATGTTATATGAGAGGTTTTCACTATGTTATATGAGAGGTTTTACTATGTTATATGAGAGGTTTTACAATGTTATATGAGAGGTTTTACAATGTTATGAGAGGTTTTACTATGTTATATGAGAGGTTTTCATTATGTTAAATGAGAGGTTTGACTATGTCATATGAGAGGTTTTCACTATGTTATATGAGAGGTTTTCACTATGTTATATGAGAGGTTTTCACTATGTCATATGAGAGGTTTTCACTATGTTATATGAGAGGTTTTCACTATGTCAAATGAGAGGTTTTCACTATGTTATGAGAAGTTTTAATACGTTATATGAAAGGTTTTACTATGTTATGAGAGGTTTTACTATGTTATATGAGAGGTTTTCACTATGTTAAATGAGAGGTTTGACTATGTTATATGAGAGGTTTTACTATGTTATGAGAGGTTTTACTATGTTATATGAGAGGTTTTACTATGTTATATGAGAGGTTTTCACTATGTCATATGAGAGGTTTTCACTATGTCATATGAGAGGTTTTCACTATGTCATATGAGAGGTTTTCACTATGTCATATGAGAGGTTTTCACTATGTTATATGAGAGGTTTTACTATGTTATATGAGAGGTTTTACAATGTTATATGAGAGGTTTTACAATGTTATGAGATGTTTTACTATGTTATATGAGAGGTTTTACAATGTTATTAGAGGTTTTACTATGTTATATGAGAGGTTTTCATTATGTTAAATGAAAGGTTTGACTATGTTATATGAGAGGTTTTACTATGTTACGAGAGGTTTTCACTATGTTAAATGAGAGGTTTGACTATGTTATATGAGAGGTTTTACTATGTTACGAGAGGTTTTCACTATGTTAAATGAGAGGTTTGACTATGTTATATGAGAGGTTTTACTATGTTATGAGAGGTTTCCACTATGTTATATGAGAGGATATTTCAGTATGTTATACGTGAGGCAATTTCAGTATATTGTATGAGAGCTTTCACTATATTATGTGAATGATTTCAGTATGATATATGAGAGGTTTCACTATAGTGTGAGTGATTTCAGTATGCTATATGAGAGGTTTCACTATAGTATGTGAGTGATTTCAGTATGCTATATTAGAGGTTTCACTGTAGTGTGTGAATGATTTCTATTTCAGGTGTGTGTGAGAAGCTAATTCTGAATAATTCTCAAACGGCCCCTCATAGCGCCACATGCCCTAACACAGGGGTTCTCAACCTTTTGCAAGCTGGGCCCCTCCAAAGCTGGTTCATTGCATTGCATCTTCATCCTCCACAGTCAGTTTATAGATGAACTCTCACTTTGCTCAGCCTTTTTATAGTTTTTGTCTCCATGTGATCTATTGGTTATTTGCCACTTTTGTCACACACAGAAACACTATGTGAATGGCGCACTCCGCCACCCATTTGTTGCGACTGGACAGTATATCTTTTGTGGTTCGTGCATGAAGCTTGTGCTTTGACTTCTTGTAAACAGCAGTAACTCGGCAGGATAACGCGGTGCGGTGCAACTCGGCGCAGAGCAGCGCTGCGCAATGCATGCGGTGCGGCGCGGCCCAGCTTGGCGCACAGCCGTCTGTGGCGTCAATAAACAGATCAGAACCAGCTCGGGAGGACGTTCGATGAGAGAAAGGCTGTCATAATGCATGCATCACACCAGTCAGTTTAAGCATGGTCCTATGAAAACAATAAAGACCCGGACATTTTCATCAGTCTATAAACCTTCCCGGATGCCCCGGACAGCACATGAAAAGTGGACATGTCCGGGGAAAAGAGGACGGTTGGTCACCCTAAATTGACCGCTCGTTTGCTGTGCACACAAACGGATCTCGAACCCACGCAGAAGAGCGATAATCCTCTTTAAAGTACTTCGCAAATTGTTTTCTCATTGCTGACAGGCGCTCAGACGCTGGTTGATATAGAGAGGAGAAATCGTGTGACATGTCTGCATCAGTGATAAAGTCTACAAGGCTGGGGAACATGTTGCAGTTCCCTCTACTGATGCGGCCATAGAGGTCTAGTTTTACTGTAAAGGTGTGCACTTTGTCTGCAAGGAGCAAAATATGAGTTTTGCGGCCTTGCAAAGACAGTTTAAGCCAATGTTTCTCAAACTATGGGGCGAGTCCCACTACAACTTTTATTTTCTCCAACTGTGAGCTGAAGTTCTACATGTAGCAACTCCTGACAGCATATATTTCTGAGCCGGTTTTATACCAGTGCGCAACCCCTTTTTCCACCTAATTTATACCCTTAAAAACTTGTAGACTAACTCGGCTATTTAAATAAATAAAACACTTTAAAAATCAGGCGTGGTCACCATTCTGTTGTGGCGATAAAAGCATGGGGGGCTTGTGTATGCTCCTTTGTCCAAAGTGGGGAAAGATAAAAAAAAGTTTGAGAAACACTGGGTTAAGGCCATAGATCTCCGGGAGTTGACGTCACTTCTCCCAGCATGCAACAATTCAAATCGACTGGGCGCCATTGTGGCAGGCAGTCTCCCGCAGTTGTTATTTGCAGCTAATCCAAACTTAGAAACGGTAAATATGGTCCATACCTGTTGCGCCCATAAACTGTATATTGGTTGTGCCCCAGGATGCCATAACAGACGCGGATGAGATAAGGGAGAAACGTTCTATAGGATTACCAAGGGTCCAGAACGCAGAAAACGATGGATCATTGCCATGAAACGCGCTAGCGATCAGGGGAAAATGAAGCCGTTTCATTTAGTCTTTGGGAGGGATTCACCTGTAATTCCGATTTAATAACATTTGTTTGATAACTGCTCTTGTATCATTCAGTGATGCAAATTGACAACTCTCTGTTTCACAATGATGCCTTTAGAAATAAAAAATACTTTAATTATTTCCTGGGATCAATGAACACACAAGATGTTGCACACAGACATAACCTAACTATTGCTTGTTGCTCATGGTAACTAAAATCAGGACTGGTCTCCCTCCCGATGACAACGCAATCCTGTGCAGGAAGATTCCAGATCTGGATCCCGATAACAAACCCCGATTGTGTCCATTTATATCCCTCCAGACTTTTATATACTTTAAGCGATGCTCCAGAGTAGGACGAGGGAAAATGTTTCGGGAAATTGTATATGTCAGGGCATAAGTGTCATTTTAGCAGCAGCAACATTTATGATTGACGTTTTTCCCCACCACTTTTAAAAACCTAATGCAAATTTTAATTTCTTACCAGCTCTAACATCCACTTGTGCTCCCACCACAATTTCCTCATAATCGGTGTTTCTGAACGGACTATTATTTAAATCACTCCATTCCACTTTCTTATACATTCACATTTTCTTTCTGTGAAGATGTTGCAGCATTCTTAGCAGTGGATATGTCGAGGTATTAAAAGACTCGTAGTCCGCTGCAAACACGTTCAGGGCAGAGTCCTGCATGTTGCGGGTATCCGTTTAAAGATGAAAGAATACATAAATTAAATTTCAAGGGTCTGGCAGAAGTTTCTTTAGGCTACTGTGGGTGAAAAAAATATTTATGTAAAATTTTTGTTTGTTTAAGACTAAAAGAGAATCGTGTTGATATAACGTGTTTGTGGAGAGAGCATGCCAGAATATTCAGCGCAAAACTGAGAGCGGAATGTTCTTGTTATCTAGGCATCCTGCTCTGCCAGAGAGAGATTTTTCTGAAATTTATGAAAACTAAAATGTAATTGATGCAGAGATCAATATGCAGAAATGAAATATTGACCACAGTTCCTGGTTTTAACTGTGTTCTCAGTTCATGAATCACAAATCCCGCTGCAGTAAAGTCTCTCTAGCAGCGCTGGATGCCTAGATAGCGAGAATATTCCGCTGTCAGCGTAAAGTTGGAGGAATATTCTGGCATGCTCTTTCCACATATCACAATATGTCAACACAATCCTCTTTGGGAGTCTAAAACAAAAAATATTAAAAACAATTATTTGTCACTCGCAACCCGCCTGCATAGAACTCCCAGAGAGCAGCCATTTGGCTTTTCTACCTATAAAACCCACAGGTCAGCCGATCGGCTGGAAGGCCACCTGTGAACCCTCCTTTGGTTATGTAAACGAGGCAATCACTGGGGCACCACAGGAGGGGACATGCTGAGCCACTTCACTCAAAACACCTTGACATAAAATGGGGGAGGGGGGAGAATCAGATAGGAGCAGGATTGCTCTGTCCGAGCTGCTAACTGACTGTCTGTCTTTCACCAGTTTCCCAAGGTGGCAGCCTGGGCAGAACATATGAGCTGAATCAAAATGTAATATATGTAATATATGTAGAAGGATGTAGAAGTTATCAGGACCCTACAACACTGGGCTTCCAACATCCCCACCAGACACATAGGAAAAGTAAAAGAACAGAACCACATCAAAAAAAGCACTCAAAATCTGTGGTTATCCCAACTGGGCCTTCATGATATTTACAAATAATAATAAAAAAAAATTTATTATCAGGATACAGTGTTAAGAGAGTGGAAGTGAGTGAGACTTAGAACTTAGACTTAAAACTTTATTGATCCCTTTGGGTGACTCCTTCAGGGAAATTTGAGTTTTCAAGCACACAGAGAAAACTAAACAGTAAGTAACAGTGAGTGAGGTGAGTACATTTCAATAATCACTCACAATCCTGGCACTGCCAAGCCGTCTCCTTTCTGCATTTGCCACATGTGTATTTGTAGCAGTCAATACATCGCACGGTGGCATGATTGCTTTTACACTGAATTTTAACCTGACACATTGCTCTTTTCCCAGGGCTAGGTGTTGAAGGTTGTTGCCGAAGCAATTGTTCCTTTTTTGCCTGCTTTGCACCCACATGAGAGTGAGCCAACTCTCTTGCAAGCTCCACCAGGAAGTCCACCCGTCTCTCCTGCCTCCCGGTGCATGCTTGATAGAGCACATATGCATTCAGTGCTGCCATATCAATCATGTTGTAGAACACAGCGACTGGCCAGCGCCGTGTTCCTGTGCGGACAGTGTACTCCCGCACCATCTGGTCCATCACATCAACGCCGCACTTTGTGGTGTTGTAAAGGGTGACAGTGTTTGGCTTCCTTTTGGTGGTTTTCTCAGTCTGAACCACGCTGTGCATGCTGCTGAGAATGTAGACTGTCTTCTTCCGTTTGGGCGCATACACCGTCAGCGTGGCACCAGTGGTTGAAAATACCTGAGTGGTGAATTCATCGCGGTCCCTCTGTCTTGTTGATTGTGGAATTTCTCGCCAAATCCTGTTGACTGTGCCGAGGATGGTGGTTTTCCGGCTAAGCAGTCGTTGTGCAAGTGACAGCGATGTAAAGAAATTGTCCGTGGTAACATTTCTGCCCTTGTCCAGGAATGGTGCCATCAGCCTCATAACTACATTCTTGGACTGTCTCTCCCCACTGGGACGACTGGGGTCCTTGCCAAGATATGGGAGGACATTACAGATGTATTTGGATTTCAAGTCACAAGCCACCCAAAACTTGATCCCAAACTTCTCAGGTTTCGTTGCAATGTATTGCAGGAAACAGCAGCGAGTCTTTGACGGAAAAAGCTGTTCATCAATGGTGATGTGTCGACCAGGGTTGTAGGATGTGATGCAGTTGGTGACAAATGATCCCCACACACCGGAAATTGCAGCAAACTTATCTGTCTTTGCTCGCTCACTGCGGGTGTCCTTGTCATCAAAGCGTAGGTGTCGCATGATGTCTTGGAAGCGATTTCGGGACATAGTTGCAATGATCTGGGGGTTTCCCAGGTTTGCTGACCAGCTGTCATGCAGTGATGGAACCTTGGTCAGCCCCCGCAAGATGACAATAGCAATAAATGCCATTAGTTCAGGGAGGGCCATGCACCAGTCCACATGCTCCGTTTGCTGTGCGTGTTCAACAGTACAGTGTTGAATGGAACCAAGCATTTCCAGAGTGATAAAACACAGGAAGCTCTGAAGACGACTCAAGATGGACCTCCTGGCCTTAGCCGTTGGCTCTCCATCTGCGTCGTGTGGAGATGGAGGGGTGAAATGGAGTCTTGTCCCCACCTGTTCTTCACACCACACTGTGCCATCTTTCGCCGTCTCTGTCTGGTCAGTCCCCACCCGAGCTCTCTTTTTTGGCTGAGGAGCAGTCTCCTCATCTGAAATGGGAACAAATTCAAATTATGAGCAATAGGAATAGAAAGTAAAATTATATCACAAATGCATGCATAGAAGCTAATACTAATAATAATAATAATAATAATAATAATAATAATAATAATAATAATAATAATAATAATAATAATAATAATAATAATCATTCCAGTACATCTCAAATAGGTTGGCTAATGTGCTAAGGTGCAGGGACCTCAGGAGAAGAACCAAACAAAACAAACGGAGGCCTGCACTCAGAAACAAAATGGACCACCATTTCCACCTTCCTGCCTGAAATGAAATATAAAATAGGAAATAATATGAAAGGAAATCTTACCTGAAGACAGCTCAGACAGCTCAGAGTCCGAATCCGGCTGAAAGTTTATCTCTTCTCCATCCGAGTCACAAGGGTTTACTCCTTCAAGGACCATGTCCAGTGCCCGTTGAGTGCTGAATCTTCTCTGCATCTTCGTTCCTTGGAGAGGAGGTTCGTACGCCACAGAATTCTTCAGGGTACTGAAGTGGTAGGCTATTTGCAGTGAGCTATTTATCCACCTCCTCAGTGAGCTATTTATCCACAATGTGATAAATTGTCAATCAAACAGTGATTAGTGAGTCGTCAGTGAGTCAGGTGGATCAACGGCCACAAAACTAGTCGGGGTGGTTGCAATCACATGAGCCATTATGGCCACATTGGTCATTAGCATGGCAGTGCCTCTTGGATGCGTTCTCTGAGCATGTGTGAGAATTGAGGTGTGAATGTCTTTTGTCTTCTGTGTAAAGGCGACCTGAGGAATTGAGCAGAACCTGGCACAGCTCAAATCCATAACTGGTATTTTGAAATCAGACATATAATATCATATCTTTGACATAACATCACATTACAGTGTGGGCAAACAGAGGGAAAGAGCAAAACAGACAAAAACAATATACAAATTCTAAAATAAAACAAATCAAATAAGTTTCTGGTGTATCTCAGTTTGAAAAAAATGTTACATAAAATAAATCATTATCTTGTACAGATATCAACTTGATGAGCAATTCTGTAAATGACTAGTGGGGCTACCACAGATTTTGAGTGCTTTTTTTTTATGTGGTTCTGTTCTTTTACTTTTACTATGTGTCTGGTGGGGATGTTGGAAGCCCAGTGTTGTAGGGTCCTGATAACTTCTACATCCTTCTACATATATTACACATATTACATTTTGATTCAGCTCATATGTTCTGCCCAGGCTCCCACCTTGGGACAGAGCAATCCTGCTCCTATCTGATTCTCCCCCCTCCCCCATTTTAGGTCAAGGTGTTTTGAGTGAAGTGGCTCAGCATGTCCCCTCCTGTGGTGCCCCAGTGATTGCCTCGTTTACATAACCAAAGGAGGGTTCACAGGTGGCCTTCCAGCCGATCGGCTGCCCTTTTGGGTTTTATAGGTAGAGCAAAAAATCCTGGGTCTTCTAGTGCTAAAGAAACTTCCTCCCAGACCCGTGAAATTTAATTTAACAACTTTATGATGTAAAAACCTTATGCGAGTCACCCGCGGTCACAAAGCTTTATTTATAAGTTTATATAAACCCCCAAAACTTAACTCTAACTTCTTTAATGATTTCAGCGACCTTCTTTCCGTAATATGTATCGACTATGAGCAATTAATCATTGTGGGGGACTTTAACATCCATACCGACAACCCCCAAGATAGACAAGCAAAAACATTGAATGATACTCTCCATAACTTCGGCCTGACCCAGCATGTCAAACACCCAAAACACAATCAAGGACACACTCTGGACTTAATTATCAGCAAAGGTTTAAATGTATCCAACATCTCAGTAATTGATATTGGTCAGTTGAAACTTTTAAACGTATTTGCCCTCCCACCGCATCCCCCTCATCCCCCAATCAAACTCAGTAAACAAGCTGGTAGATAATTTCCTTGCAGATATCTCAGCTATCACTGATTCCATTGCTCCAACTAAAGTAAAAGTAGTCTCAGGTAGAAAATGGCAGAAAACTCGACTCCAGGTTCACTGTGAGATCTACAAGGAGACTGAAAATATATCAATCAACTCTAAAAGATGCAAGGGAATCGTTCTTTTCTGAAGTCATCAACAGAAACATTAATAACCCGCAGACTTTATCTGCAACAGTGGAAAGACTAACTAATCCTTTAGTGACAGTAGCCCCTGAACCAAATTCTACCAGGGCCTGCAATTAATTTGCCAGCTTTTTCACTGAAAAGATTATAACAATTTGAGGGTCAATCTGTACCTCAATACCGAGCCCACTACCAATGCCATCCTAAATCAACACCAATGTGGAGAAAATGTCTGAATTCCATGAATTAAACCCAAAAAAATCATTATCCAATTAAGCTCCTCCTCTTGTAGCCTTGATATCCTACCCACAGCTTTTCTAAAGAAAGTTCTTCCTTTCATTGGGTCTGATCTGGTTGAAATTGTTAACTCATCCCTGGTATTGGGTGGCTTCAATGACAAACCATTTGGATGCTTTTCAGCCTGGTTTCCGTGCTCACCACAGCACTGCAACTGCACTCGTCAAAGTATTTAATGACATCCGCATAAATACAGACTGTGCTAGAACCACAGTCCTGGTTCTGTTGGACCTCAGTGCAGCATTTGTGGTGTTGATCATGAAATACTATTAGAACAACTGGAGAGCTGGGTTGGACTCTCTGGTACAGTACTTGGCTGGCATGAGTCCTACCCAAAGAACAGAGGCTTCTTTTTTTCAATAGGAAACTTTTCATCAAAACGAACAGAAATCACATGTGGGGTGCCCCAGGGCTCCATCTTAGGGCTTCTTCTATTTAATATCTACATGGTCCCTGTTAGGTTAAAAAGTGGTTGACCTACAAAGAATCACACACAAAGGTCGGAGAGAATATGGAGTCAATAAGCTCTGCAGAGGTGGATGTGGATAATCAGTTCTGCAGAGGGAGACCAGGAAAATACTATAAGGAATGAGCCAACCGTGTCTGTCTGTTCTCAGCCTCCCAGTGTCATAGTCTCTGGTCTCTGGTCTCAAAGAGCACCCCCTCTGCAGTCTCTCTTTATTTAGTCACACTTCATTAACATATTAAAATAACAGGATGTCATGCAAATGAGCATGTGACTGAAACCAAAATGAGATTTAAAAAGTACATTAGAAAGGCACACTAAGAAAATAATAATACAACATTATTATTTTACCTAACAGTCCCACTAGGCCAGATTATAGCAACCAATAACATTAGCTACCATCACTATGCAGATGATACTCAGCTTTCCATTACAATGTCACCAGATGACTTTGAACCCATTCAAACCCTAAATCAATGCATCAAACAAATCAATGGATGGATGTGCCATAACTTTCTCCAGCTGAACAGAAACAAAACTAAAGTAATTATTTTTGGTCCTAAAGAGGAACGATCAAGAGTCACCACACCACGCTTCAATTAATACAGCTAGAAACTACTGATCAGGCCTGAAACCTAGATGTAGTAATGGACTCAGACCTGAACCTCCAAGGTCACATAAAGGCAATCACAAGGTCAGCCTTCCATCACCTGAAGAACATTTCTAGAATTAAAGGACTAATGTCTCAACAGAACCTTGAAAAACTTCTCCATGTGTTTATCTTTAGTCGGATTGATTACTGCAACAGCATCCTCACAGGTCTGCCTAAAAAGTCAATCAGACAGCTACAGCTGATCCTGAACGCTGCTGCTCATGTCCTCACTAGAACCAGGAAAGTAGAGCACATCACCCCAGTTCTAAAGTCCTTACACTGGCTCCCTGTAGCTCAGAGAGTAGATTTCAAAATACTCCTACTAGTTTATAAATCATTAAATAGCTTAGCATCAAAATATGTTGAAGACCTGTTGTTACCATACTGACCACTGAGACCACTCAGGTCCTCTAACTCTAGCCCACTAAACATCCATAGACTCAGAAACAAACATGGAGAAGCAGCTTTCAGTTTCTATGCTCCCCTTATCTGAAACAGACTTCCTGACAAGTGCAGAGCTGTTGAAACTGAACTGCTTTAAATTGAGACTAAAAACTCATCTGTTTAGAATTGTCTTTGAGTAAATGATTGTCATATGCATCAAATGTGTTCATGCCCGCTTGCTTTATTGACTTTTAATTTCAGATGTGATATTCAGTTTTTTCTCTCTCTTTTTTTATCACCAAATCATGTAAAGCATCTCGAATTACCCTGTTGTTGAAAGTGTGCTATACAAATAAAATTGCCTTGCCTTGCCTTGCCTTGCCTTGCCTTGCCTTGCCTTGCCTTGCCTTGCCTCGCGTCGCGTCGAAGAGAGAGCCCAGACACCCTGCGGAGAAAACTCATTTTAGCTGCTTGGATCCATGATCCCGTTCATTCAGTCACTACCCAGAGCTCGTGACCATAGATGAGGGTAGGAACGCAGACCGACCAGTAAATTGAGAGCTTTGCCCTTCTGCTCAGCTTTCTCTTCGCCACAACATACCAGTACAGCACCCTCATAACTGCAGACGCCCCACTAATCTCCCTATCGATCTCCAGCTCTATCTTCCAACTCTAGTCTACTAATTATCCCCAGAATTAGAACCAAACAGCTTTAAGTTTCTATGCTCCCCTTATCTGTAATAAACGTCCAGACCACTGCGAAGCTGCTGAAATACTGAGTTTCTTCAAATCAAGCTAAAAGCCCATCTGTTTAGAGCTGCCTTTGAGTAAGTAATTAATAATAGCTGGATTGTCATATTTTTAATGTGTCATAAGTTATGTGTCTCTAATGTTGTTTATGCTTTTACTGATGGTTTATTGCTGTTTTGTATTCCCTAATGATGTAAAACACCTTGAATTGCCTTGTTGAATGTGTGCTATACAAAAGTTGCCTTGCCTTACTGTAGAACTCAGCCAAATTGATTTCAGTGTCCAATCCAGCTAAAAACAAATCAGTCTAGTCGTTCTCTTGGTGTTTTGTGCATTCATCCCTTAACAGCCCAATGAAATTTTATTTAAATATTTCAGCAACCTATACTTTAATTTTCTCAACATCAAGCCTATGCATACTTGAAAAATGTGCATTCCTGAAAAACATAGTTGCCCCACCACTGGCTGTTCAGATAATGTATTTCTTTGTTTGATTAATTGCTTGCATTATGCTCACCCCAAACAACCATATTGCAGCCAAGCATGTGCAATCACAGGGTAATCACATGACAGGTAAGCATGTTTTAATTATATTTTGTCAGGTGTCACAATATAATATGAATATGTAAAAATAATGTCCAATGCATTCCCTACCAAAGCAATGCAAGAAAGGCTGGAAATGATTACATACAGGAGCTGGCTACACAACCATGGTGGAAATCCAATATGCTTCCTTTCAGTTTTAGGGTTTAAGGAACAGACTACTGTCTTTCTTTTCTTTTTTTACGTGTCCTGTTATGCAGTGTGGCACTCAGAATTGGTGTCTGAGTACCAAGTAGAAGCCCAACAGATTTACCTTCACAATGTCTTTCAAAGTTATTCTACCCTTGAACGTTTTCACATTTTACATGTTACAACAGCAAAGTACAATGTATTTTATTGGGATTTGAGCTGAGACTAACACAAAGTACTGCACAACTGTGAAGTGGAAAGAGAATTAAAGATAGTAAAAAAAAAAAAAAAGTATTTAAAATACAAATCTAAAAAAGAAAGCTGCATTTGTATTCAGGCACCCTAGGTAAATATCTTCAGCAAAAAAACTTCACTGAAATTACAGCTACAAGACCTTGCGGGTTTGTCACTTTTTACATGTAAAGAACCGTTTCTGTCCTGTTTTCTCTGCAACACACATCAACGTCGTTAAGATCAATTTCCAGAGTTTGCATGTTCTCCCCGTGAATGCATGGGTTTTCTCCAGGTACTCTGACTTTAGGTGAATTGGTCTCTCTAAATTGCCCTTAGGTATGAGTGTGTGCATGGACTGGTACAGATAATGGATGGATGTGTTACAAGGGATCCAGGTGAATTTTGAATCACATCTTCTGAATAAAATAATCTTGTTTGTGTTTTGTTTGTAGGAGGACACCTATGCTTTTCTGCAAAGGCCACACGTTTTTTTTACATCATATTTTTATAGGCAGATAACAAATCATTTCCATAACAATAAAGAAAGAAATCTTGTGCTTATTATTAATACTTCCCAAATGCAGCATGCAGTACATATTGAAAACAGGATGCATTCACAATTTTGAGTTTCTGTGTATTCCCATGTTTGCATTTCTGTTTGTGTTTACTATATTTTGTTAGAGAGTTAGATTTGTTTGCTTTTTTGTGTTGAGCCATCCTGTTGAGTAGCTGCTGTTGAGTTTCTCCAATGTAGAGGTCCTTGCTGCAATTGACTACAGATTTCACAAGCAGAAAATCCAACTCATCGGGTCAATACTCATCAGTTTGATTGCATTTTAAGGACACTTGCTTAAAGACAGCAATGTACACATCTTGGATGGGGAAGACAGGTTTTAAAAAGTAGGGAAATAAGCCATCCACGTTAAACATTAAAAACAAATACTAAACAGAGGAGGTGGCCTTTTATGTGATTAATTTAATATTGATTCAATATTAAATGAATCACATAAAATAGCACACATCTACACACTACATTATGACAATGTAATTGAAGAATGAAACCTTTTTTATAGCTTACATGAAATTACAAATAAAGCGTCACTCACCAGTGTTGTACTTCTTGAAAAAAATGCAGTCTTTCATCTGGGCACACTTTTCAATAACTGTATACTCTTTCAAATAATCCCCTATAAATCTATAATAATCTCTTAAAGTCCTTGAACGATGTTAAAATCAACTGACTGGTGACGTCCCAAATGTTGAAGACATGAGGCATCGTGCTAAATTTACTTATTTATATATATATACATCTCCTGTCTGGCAGTGTGGAGCTCAGAATTGGTGTCTGAACACCTAGTAGAAGCCCAAAAGATTTACTATCACAAGTGAAGCATTACGGCTTTTGCTATATATATATATATATATATATTTTTTTTTTTTTTCAATGCGCCAGGGACATGGAGACAGAAAATAAAAGGGAAGAAAGAAAGTAGATGAAGAGAGGTAGGAAAAAAAATTCAAGAGGGAGAAGGTAAGCTAAAGGTACTAGAAAGGAAGGAGAACAAAGAAAACACAAGAAAACATCCCAGTCTTCTCATCACCCGCAGGATGGCAGGGAGACGGAAAAAAACAATGACAAAACAAATGGGGCGGGTATATGCAAATTCTGCTTATTGTGACCTCACAATAAGGCACTTTTACTGACAGCTTGTAGAAGCACAAGATTTCTGACAGCAAAATTTCCAAAAAAGTGGATGGGTGGTTTTTATTCATGCTTGAAGTGTTTATAAAGACAGCAGAGACCCAAATGGGAACACAAAAGGATGTAAAAAAGTGAAATTTGCATAATATATCGCTTTAATTTTGCTTTTACAATTAGGATAGGTAATATTTAAGTAAAGTGTAGCTGAAAAAATGTGATTACAAATTAGTATTCTGTTTGTTTATTTCATTTTTGTGTATATTTAACTCTACAACTCACCAAAACGGTAAACCTAAGAAGAAAAGGTCACGCTATGGTGATGCATATGTTATATATGGATAATGAATGTATCTAGAAAAAGCAGTAGGCATGCAGGACAAAATGGCCTACTTACAAAACTAAAATTGGATCAAATTACAATGCATGGGTATAAAATGGGGGTATGAAGTGTCGAAAGAGCGAATTAGCTGGAATCTCCAACCACACTGCAAACATCTTTAAGAAAACTGGAGCCCAACCCAAATTTCCTGGATACAAGGGATTTTTCACGGATTTTGTTCAAACAGCTGTCAAAAGGATTAAATCTTAAATCTTTTCTCAGTTCAATCATCCACTTCATTACCTATTCTACTTGTTCCTTCCATTTATCGTCCTCCTGCCTCATTGTGACCCCCTCTTACCCCACTCATCACCCCTTGTTAAAATCTTTTCATTCTACTCATTTTACCTGTCTCACAATACACATCATCCAACTCAGGTTAAATCTCAGTTTGAGCTGACAAAAATGGATCCAGTCTTGCTTTCTTATGCTCATCCTATGCTTTCCTTTTTGATAAAGCTTATAGTTAGAGTGGCTTAGGTCATCCTGAGCTATCTCTGTAGTTATGCTGCTATGGGCTTAGACTGCTAGAGGACAGACTTACCAATTTTCTTCACTCTGCTACTTCCTTTTCTCCTACTACTCTCCAGTTGTATTACAGTACATTCTGCTATTTCGACTGTTAACTTTGTTTTCTCTCAGTGTTTTTCTCTCCATAAAAGATATGCCTGGTCTGGTATCCTGCTTGGCTGCAATGCCCTGTTGGACGGGGGGCATCGACTGGGATGGTGCTCCCAGTGGCTGAACATCCACTGTGTCCTGTTATCAACTTTTTACTTTCTGTAACATAGAAAGTTCTCTTATATCAGATCTTCTGTTCCTTCTGTGTCTCTGCTCTGTCTTCTCAAACCCCCAGACGGTCGTGGCAGATGGCCGCTCCTACTGAGCCTGGTTCTGTTGGAGGTTTCTTCCTGTTAAAGGGGAGTTTTTCCTCTCCACCGTCGCTACATGCTTGCTCAGTATGAGGGATTGCTGAAGGATTGCTGTGGTTGGAAAGTCTGCATCAACGGGGCCCAACCTCACGCCAATGACTGACGCAATCTGCTGGGATTCCTTAAATAGGAAACTTTTTAACTGATTGGAAAGTTTGTATAAATGTATTGAAATGACTTCTTGTTAAGTGCCTTGAGATGACATCTGTTGTGAATTGGCGCTATATAAATTAACTGAATTGAATCCTTCATCCCTCAGATAATCCCAACCAATTTTAATTCAGATATTTCAGATTCAGATATCATTTTAGATATTTATATTCAGATATTTATTTTTCTACGTATAACTAAAAGGAAAAGTAAACCCAAGGCCATTCGAATGTGAAACCTTTGCTATTTACCTCTAAACCAATGATGATCCAAATTGAACAAGATGTGCTTCACCATATATGGAGAATTCAAAACTTCCAAATATGTCACCATTCATTGGGTGCTTTTGAGAAAATATTCATTTAAATACTGAGGTTTTAACACTATTACATTGATAAACTCTATTTTGACTAATACAACACACATAAAAGTGATTAAATGTATTGCAGTTTTCTCATTGGTTTCATCCATTATCTATAACAGTTATGTATAATTGGTGACCTGTCCAGGACACCCTGGACAGGTGACCAGTCTATTGGAGGGCAACATAGAGATACACAAGACAAACAATCATGCACGCACACATTCACAGCGAAGGACAATTTTAGAGAGACCACTTAACAGTCATGTTTTTTGACTGTGGGATGAAGCTGGAGTACACGGAGGGAACTCACACATGCACAGGGAGAATATGCCAACTCCATGCAGAAAGACTCCAGGGTGGGATTTGAACCCAGGACATTCTTGCTGCAAGGCAATAACCTTAATCTGTTTCATATAGTTCAAAATAAATCAAGTGATTAATTTAAAACTCAACTTATGCAGCTTGTACACATATGGATTTAGAGGATTTAGTCCTAAATACCCACTCTTAAAATGGTAAAAATGCCTTTTGTCCCTTTTTACATTATTACATAAATCATTACACTCAGTGCTTTTAAATCCAAAATACATTAAAAGCTTATACATGTACTTGTTTTTAATTGATCTACAGTTTTATTCATTAAATTAGAATAAGCTTTCCGACGAGCAGAGTTGGGTTTACATTTACTTGTATCCTTTTTATCAAATACTTTTTTACTCTTACTTGAGTAATTTTTTGGATGACTATTTTGCACTTTTAGTTGAGCAAAAATATATTGAAGTCGTTCTACTTTTGCTTGAGTACAATCTTTTGCTACTCCACCCACCTCTGCCCACGAGGCTCATTTGTCAGAATAGAAGTACCTTTTTAAGATAACTTTTCATTAGGCCCACATTTTTGCATTATTATTTTATTCATTATTCTGATGTAATGTTCTGATTGTAAATGCAGTGTTTTCATCAAAATCAAACAGAAAACAGAGTTGAAAACGTCAGTCTGTGTGTAATAATCTATATAACGTGTTTTAGCCTACTCGATGATGAACTTTTCAAGAATATTCAAATGTTTTTAATTTGACTGTACCTTAATCACAGTCAAATTATATTTTATCAAGTGGCAATATTTGACCCAGAATCAACAAGGGTTTCAATTCAAATACATTTTTATTGAAACATAAATGAATATAAAGACATATGCGTGAATATAAATAGTCATATTAGAGTTAGGTTTACTTTTTAAGGCTCTGAACCTGTACCAGGACTTTTACTAGTTCACATTAGTTGTTGATAGATAGTTGTAACATATTTTGCGTTGAATTGATGCGTCATGCTTGAAGTGCTATTGGACACAATACACCCTTTACATCTTCTTTGTGGCTGGCAAGCAAACATTAGGGGCATCAATATCCCTAACCGGGTTGCAGTGTAAGCAACAGTGCTACTGGTGGTCTAGAAAAGAGGGAACTGAGAAGGATGCAATTAAATGTGTTTTGTTTTTGTTTTTTTTGCATTATTCTTCTGCAATGAATTATTCAAAATGACCACATTAAAGTCCCAGCACTTGTTAAATCACAAAAACTCCAAACCATTAAAGGTTGCTTGTGCTTTCTCGATGGACTGTTTCAGCTGATTCTAAATGTATCCCACAATCCCAAATCGTTTCTTGTATTTTAATTAGTTAAGGGGTGGCAAAAGGAGAGGCTCGCTGTCACGCTGCCCTATTCACTCCTTCTCATTGTCCTCACCTGTCTCTCCAATCAACCACACCTGATCCTACTCACCTCCTGCCTTTAAAGCCCATCACTTCTCTCCACTCAGTGCCGGATCATTATTATTATATTACACCGTGTCTTCTATCTCCATGGTGTGTCATCTTCCTGCCTCTCCGCTCCTGCCCGATGTCACGTCTCTTCGTTCCTGGCGTCGTCCTCATCACCATCATCCCCTCCTCCACCTTTAAATAAATATCCTGCACTTCCTCAGCGTCTGCGTTTGGGTCCATACTCCACACACTTCCTGACACTCGCCCTGGGTGGCATTCAACCAACAACGCTGTAGCGGGAAAGGCCACTTTCATCTTTAATAAACCACCTTCCCACGATGCACATTCTCTGTATCGAGCATAACATCTTTGTTGTATTTTGGCTGTTTGAAACAAAGATCCCTCGGGAGTTGTTCACTTCCCAGACTGTGCATTTCAGCCACATTGAGCGTCAGAGACAGAGACGCCACCATAAGCATGAACAGGATGAAGACCGTCTTCTCTGTAGGTCGGGAGCTGTAGCAGTTCACCGGGTTAGAGCAAGGCCAGTGGTTGCAAGCGTACATCGGCTTGAGGTCAAACCCATACAGTCAGCACTGAGCTGTAATGTAACCAGTTTCAAGCATGGTTTTGAAAATAATGCTTAAGACATAGGTTCGCAGAAGCGTACCATCGAAACCCACATTGTCAGTTTTATACGCAACAGAACCCTTTTGAGCTTTTTTCTTGATTAATGACACGTCGTCGTCTTCACTTCAGCACTGAGACCCGGAAGATCAGATGGTCTATGAGCCAGATCCACCCAGCGTTGGTGGAGTTTTTCTGGGCAGTAAGGAGCAGGTTCTTCAATAAATCATCCCCCATAATGACTCAGAAATATGCCTTCAGATTAAATAGCAAAGCCAGCAGTGAAACCTGTAAGGAGATGAGAAAAAGCGGGTTTTAACTCTGCTAAAAGAAACACTTGGTAATGTTATGCCTCATTTTATTTTGAAAGTTTAAATAATAATAAATGGCAATTATCCCTGTAAAGTTTAACTTCTCGCATGTAATTAATAGCTTTAATTAATATCCAACATGTCAGCTGAAAACAACAAGAGTTACCCTATCGCCAACTATTTTCTCGTACCCTGTAGCCTCTACTGTTTGTGCTTTAGAACCATAAACATTTAATAAATGGAGAATGTTGCTCCATATACTACATCACCAACTTAAATGTATCTTAAGATTTTATGTGACGGACCAACGCAAGTTATATAATACTGTGCAATGAATGGAAACTGATACATGATTTTCAATGTTTATTTTATTTATTTTTTTACAATTTATAAAATTTAAAAATCATTTTTCATCCAGCCCCTTTAATTTGATACCCCTAAATAAAACAGCTGCTTTCTGAACAATCTAATTATTGTTCCCCTGTGCAAAATTTAAGCTCTGGATAAATGCAGCTGTTCTGGGAAGGCTTTGGAGGTTTAAATTAGTGAACAAACCGCACAGTGAAGATCAGCAACACATCAAGGAGAAAGTTGTGGAGAAATGTAATGCAGAGCTAGGTTATAAAATATTATATAATATTTCAAGGTTTAAACATCTCACAGAGTTTTATTCAGTCCATCATCTGAAAATGCAAAAAGCAGAACATAGTTTGTGTACCTTCCACATGGCTGTACAGCTAGATCAGAGAGGTAACCACAGACAGAAGTTCAGTAATGTGAAAAAGGTCTTTGTAACCGCTGACTGGAAACTACAGACTACAGATTTTATTCTGGTAACATGTATAAGTATTTAGGAGTGCCAAATGTTTAGCTGTGGGAATGGATACACAAAGACCATCATGAGAATTTGTGATTTTTAAGTTTTATGTTTGTAAACGAACTATTTTTAAACTAAGTTTTACGGCGGTGCACCCACTTTTTTTTTTTTTTTTGCATCACCAAAATCAAGGAGCTGACTGTTGATTAACTAAGACAGGAGAAAAAGTCATACAGTCTTGTCCTTCTTAGTTAGAGTATGTGATGTGTTTGACTCTTGATCAGATTCCACACACCTTTAACCTGGATAGAGAAGTTAAAAAAACTATTGTTTTTACTAAGGGAACAATGCAGATACTGGTGCAGAGATAACCTCTCCACCAGTATCTGGCCAACAGTAATCTGCAAAGTAATTTCTATAGGGTGGTTGTAGTTATTTAAAAACAGAATGATGAGCAGACTTTGAATCTGACTACCTAAAGGACTGTGAGGCTGGACTGAGGCCAGTAAAATTGTATAATTTCAAATCACACTTTTACAGTAACTCAGATGTGCTCTAGTTTTTCGAGTCATAAGAAGTTTGGATTTCTCATACATAAATAATCAAATTCAAAATGATATCTATGTTAAGCAAATAATGGGAAAAACATACCTGTTAGTGTTTGCTTTCCTCACAGCGTTAAAGCGATCGAGCCTCTTTCAGCTGAGAGCCATTTCGTCTTTCCGCACACAAAGCAAGGAGACAGTTTAACAACATACTTGTTGACTCTTCATCCTGGCAAACAGATGGACCAATATCATCTTAATAGTTGCAGATCATTTCTGAATGGTGATATTAAATCAGAGAGCACTGTTGCTTCATAAATTCTGTTCAAAAGCTCCACTGCAAATAAATGAGACCCGTCCCTCACCACTAATTCCAAATATCCTGCAGGTTAGAACAGTTGGAGCTGCGGTGACTCTGGAAGTAAAGAACAACTTTTTTTTGGCATGTAGTCAACTATTTGCAGGAAAGAGAAGAAACAAACTGAGCAGGAACATCTTTTTCTGCTGTCCTTGTACGTCATATTCACTTTCTTATTGATGCTGCGGAGTGAAACATAATGAAGTAAAAGTGTTCTTGGAAGGAATGATGTCATGTAAATATTTTTTACTGTGAAATTATGTCACTTTCACTGTACAGTTTGTTTCATTTTAACTGTAAACAAATTAAGCTATGTGATTAATACAAAGTATGAGCTTAAATCAATAAAAGCCTTTAATTGAACAAAAGCTCAAAACCAGACTTTGTTTCTGGGTGTAATTAATGTTTCTCTTAGGGCATTGATTGACCTAAATACATTTCACACAATATTCTTCCTTATTGAATAGGACTGCATGTGAATATAGATAATATAATTGTCGAGGGTAAGAATGACATCCATGGTTTTCAAAATATTTGTCAAATAATAAAAAAAGTGTGTTGTGCATTTGCTTCCGTCCCACCAGAGTTAATACCTTGTAGACCCACCGTAGTGTATCTCTCCATCGGTTCTGTACATCTAGAGGCCGAATGTTTTTTTTGTTTTTTTGCTAAATAGCTCAACTTCAATCAGAGTGGATGCCTGGGAAAGGACAAATTCACATTCTACTATGTGAGCAACATTTCATCTTAGTTATCACGTTAGAAGCTGGCTGTAGGTTTAATGCTGTTGTCCAGCTGAAAGGCAAACCTCCGCCCCAGTCTTTTGCAGCTTTTAACTAGATTTTCCCCAGGAATGCCCTGTGTTTGGCTACATCCATCTTCCCATAACCTCTGAGCAGCTTCCCTGTCCCTGGTGAGGAAAAGCATTCCCACAGCACGATGCTGCCACCACCATGTTTCATGTGTTCAGTCTAATATACAGCTTTAATTTTCTGCCACACATTGTACTTCTGCAGCTCCTCTGCGGGATAATGCTCTCCTCGCCTGGCCTGCCGGTTTAGCCGGACAGTAGGTCTCATTATATGGTGTTGTGCTGTACCCTTTTCATTTCGGATGGTCCCATCTCCTCTCCTCCTTTGTCTCTTTATCCTGTTTTTTCTCACTTTTTGCCGTTCTTCCTTTCCCCCACATATCCTCTTATATCTCTCCTTTCTTGTTACCCTCTTTATGCCCATTTCATTCCTTTTTTTGTGTGTCCCGCCCCTCCTCCTTCCTTGCAGTCTCAGGTTTTTGGAGATTCCGTATTTAAATTCTAGAAATACCTGCCATAAATTTGTTTTAAAAAGTTTATTTTCAATTCTTGAAATGGCCATAAAGAACTCTGGAAGTTTGTGTTTGGAAAAGTGTGGATTTTCTTTAGCATGGAAACTATGTGGGAACTCCACGATCTATCCTCAATGAGCCAAAAGTTTAGGTTTTTCTTCACAAGGAGATCTTAACTAACAAAAAAAAGACATGACTCATTAAATCACTGCTCTTTATTCTCATACATTTAGGCGACAATCAAACTGATCCAAATAAATCAGACAAACATCCAAGCGTCACATATATTGCAAAATGGTAATTCAACCAAGAGGTATTAAGGGCCATGCATTGACTTTTCCCTCCTCAGTAAAGAGGACAGCAACATTTATGGGTGTTAAAAAAAGGAATATTTTTGCATAAAGGAAGGTTTGATCAGAATACTTTAGATTTTCAAAGACAAATAAATTGATTCTTAAAATCAAAGTACTCATATTTTTTAAAAACAGGCTTCAATATCCTATCAAATAAAGAGAACTGAGACTGATCAAAGCATGCACAAACTCGTTATCCATGCACATCGTGTTTCAGAATGAGATGCTGTTTACATTTTAGAATAATCTTATGACATTCAAAAATGTCAAAAGCAGAACGACTGAAGGTAAACAGTCACTAATAAAGTAAAACCATGCCCAAATATAGCTTTCCCTTTTCCCCCCAACAGACTGTCATAACAAATATATAAACTCTCCTGCTAATACTCGGGGCCGTTTGATGACTACCGAGTGGTCCATAATTTGTTATTATCTTTAAAATTAGGGAGTGATAGTATATCAAACGTCAATGATGTGTTTTACTATTTTCTTACATATTGCACATATAAACAGTGGCAAATTTACTTTATCTCCACAGAGAAATTGTGATTTTCAGATGATTTTGTAAACTCTACCAGTAAAAATAACATTTCAGTCCTTCAGTCCTGGTCAGTCAAGAAAAAAAAATTCAGCAAGTGGCAAAATGATTAAAAACACCAAGCTCAAAATTTTAGCTTTATTTAGAAGGTATCTAAAAACAAACTAAAGACTCTGGAGAAAAGCAGTGACTCTAAAGCTTCATAGAAATCTGTTAATTTGGCCCCAAGAGACGACAAGCTGCAGCTGAAGCGGTCCTGACCCCTTTTTGTCTTTTTTCTCGAGTCCCACACCAGGCAAATCTACAGCTTGTAAGCCTTTAACAGTACAAATTGCTAACTGAGACAGAAGCAATACGAAGAGAAAAGCACCGCAGACAAAATCAAAAAGAAAAAAACAACACTGAAACACTGCTTCCAGTAGCAAGCGGTGAAAGCAGTTTGCAAAGGCCTTGTAACTATGCTACACATGCTCTATATGTAAATGCTGCACATGATGCAAGACATATATAATTCTGTTAATATACTGTTTATGTCTCAGGTTGAAAAATATCCCTTTTAACCCATTTTATGTTTACACAAATGTCACCCTGAGATTCAATGAAGCTAAATATCCTTCGAAAGATTCAACAGTCCTGGACCTCATTGGGTCTACAGAAGTCTCACAGATGCACAAAACCAACATAGATTAAGAAAACGTTACAATGTCGTGTAACCACATTATCGAGTTGTACAGTGAAGTCCAAAGATGGCACACGGCAGGATGCAGCAGGTTTATCCGTATGAAAACACGTTTGGCCTACTACAGAAAAATGTGATGAAGCCAGTCAAACATGAGCCTGGGCTGCGTCTTTCAATGAATGGTGTGTTCGCCTTGATTGCTGCTGAAGAAGTAACATAGTCGACTGTGTTGTGGCACAATAGCGCCCTCTGCTGCGTGTTATCGCCAGGGCCAGACTTTAGTTAGGGCGTACAGGGGCACGGTTTTGCAGTCCAAATTTTATTTTATATTTCTTAATTTTTTTTGGGGGGGGGGGGAATTAAGAAATATAAAAAGGTTTTTTTTTTTTTTTTACAGTAAAATGTATTTCACTAATTTTATTCGGCTGTATTTAAGTGATTATTTATGCTAAATTATGTCTAATGAAAACCCAAAATTCTGTTTGTCAGAAGAGTCAGGTTTACATAATATTTTGGTCTTCATACTGGAGCTCCTTTTGCATGAATTACAGCAGTGATACAGCGCTGCCTGTGGTGTTCCTGAGGAAGGACCATTCTGATGTCGTTTCTGGTTAAGAGTGGCTTAACGCAAGCATTGCAACATTTTTAAACTAATGTCCTGGATACATCCGTGTCGTGACTCTAACTCCGACTCCCGCCCACAGCTTGTGCACAATACCTTTTCCTTCCACTCAACTTCCCATCAATGTGTAGATACAACACTCTAAACAGATTCTTTGGCAATGATCTTGTGGAGTTTGTCAATGAAACATTGTCATATCATAAAACCTCTATCCAATACTTTTTTTTATTTGTCTTATATAATATACATTTTTTTAATTAATTAATTTCAAGATTAACAGAAATATTGTTTGATTGCGCCGTGTGTAATGAATCTATATAAGAGGTTCACTTTTTTAACTCAATCACAAATAAACTAATGTTGAGACTCCCATTTATTGAGACATACCTGTAAAAGTGTCTAAAAGAATTATGGGGAGGAAACAAGCATATGAGCCCAGACTGCTGTTGGGGTGTTTTAACTCGTTTGATTTCTGTGCAGAACATCAAAGACAACTAGTAAAAAGCGATAATTCCACAACCACAAACCCAACACGAGTTAGTTTTTGTTTTGTTTTCGGTGTAGTTCAACAGGCCTGGCATAGTCGCATTAACATTACAGCCCATTTTTTGTGTCGATAAAGATTTTTAAGGAACACGTCTATGAGGAACTTTTTTTTTTTTACAAAAGACAGATACAAATATTGTTTTGAAAAACAGAAGTTGATGTGTACCTAGCTATCTATTGTAATGTGCATGTACAAAAAGAAAAACTTGGATGGTTGGGCAACCCCCACTGGGGCCACATCCTCCTTAATCCAGCCCTGGTTATTGCAAATGTTTTACAGTAAAGTTAAATCTATTTTTTTTGCTCTCAAGCTGTATCATAGGAGTTTATCATTAGATAAACTCTGATCGGTTTATGGCTTTCAGGAACGATATAACATGTCCTCTCTCCACTATACTACTGCTCTACCCCACTAATAACTAAGCTGGTGTTTCTTACATTAAGCTAAAGTTTTGAGCATAACTAACAAGTCAAAGGACAACCTATCACACACAGTAGTTTCAATGTAAGTAGTGAATACTAATCTGAATACATTTAAACGTTCAGAAGCAGACTTCTAGTCAGTGTGTCTAATGATTTTATAGACTCGTCAGGTACTTATCTGATTTGATGCAACTTCTTAAATCTGTCTTGAAATCTAGTGAAACTGCAGCTACATGAGAGACTACGTGTGAAATGCATAATGAGATTCTGAGGTCTAACCCTCAGCCTACTGTAAGCCTGTATAGAGTTTAAATGAAAGAAACACACGGAATGTGTCGGTCAGTGACGTTTTCAAGCTTCCATCATTCTGGATCGTCGGCGAAATCTACATCGAATTTTAAACCCACCTTGGCGTGAAAAATTCCACTTCCCAATCTGATTGAAGAAAGGAAATTAAACCTGTAGTATGAGTCAGAAACACAGTAAGGATTCCCTTATATGTCCTTTTACTTATTGGCCTTCAGTTTGAGCTGCGCAACCCTGGCTTGTCCAAGCTTTGTCTGAATGTGGATGTGGCGCTCAAAGAAGCAGACTATGGCGGGCTCGTTTAGCAGCGAAGCCAGGACCTGCTCAAAGGAAAAGGACCAATCTGTGTCCAACTGGTCCGCCGCCCCCTCTTGGCTGTTGTGAGAACTGGAGGAGTCTGAGGTTTTCGGGTCGCCGGAGGCCTCTTCGGTTGAAGACGCCTCCACAGAAGCGGTGGTACTGGCAGGCTTTGTGGCCTCGGGGGGCGGGCTGCTTGGCTCCTGCAGCCTCCGACCGACCTCCTCCATCCTCAGGAGGAGGCTGGTCACGTGGGCAACGGCCCGGTACAACGTTTCCTCCTCTGGGTCACCGTGAAAGATATTGTAGAGGGTTTTGGAGAACTGGATGAACTGAGCCTGGGATGAGAAATAAAGAAATAGTTCAGTGAGGGTCATTTTATAGTAACAAAAAATAAACAGATGAATTACCTGATTAATTCTTGGTAGGTCCTTGATTGTTTCCTCCTTCTTAAGTATTTCATTTTGCCATTGTTTCAGATAGGCCTGTAGGTCAACTTTTCCCCTGCCTGTTGGTTTGACAGGAAAAATATAATCAGAAAAAAAAGAAAGGCAGCAACTGTCTGCAGGGCATAGGGGTTATAGAAAATATCCTACTTTTCCAGATTTTAATTTACAAAGTCCTCAGAGTGAGTATAGAAAGGAAGGGTACACTGTGGGAAAAAGGATATCATATGTGGAAAGAAGGAAGAAGAAGGAGGGAAAGGAGGAAGAGAATGACACAAAAAGTTGGTAACAAAGAAGGAATGACAACATGAAAGGAAGGGAAATGAGGAATGAAAGAATGAAGTAAGAACACAAATATGGACAAAATGACAGAAGGGAGAGAGGATACAAGGGGAGAACAAAGAAAAGACAAGGAATAAAAGAAAGAAGGAAAGAATGGAAAGGAGGACATAACGAAGGGGGAAAAAGGGCAGGAAGATGGGACATAAGAAGGAAAGAAGAAAATACACAAGGAAAAAGGAAGGACAAAAGTAAGGAAGCTAAGCATAAAAAAGAAGGAAACAAAGAAAGGTATGAAGGAGGAATAAAGGACGTGAAAAGATATGCAGAAGAAAAGAAAGGAGAAATCAGGAAAAAAAAGAGAATGGAAAAACAATGGAAAAATGAGACAAGAAACAAGAAAAGAGCCACGGCAGGAAGGAAGACAGGCACAAGAAAGGACATACAAGACAAGTATAGAAACAAGGAATGGCATGAGGAATAAAGGAATGACACAAGGAAGAAAGGAATGAAAAAGGAAGGACACAAAGGAGGAAAAAAAGACAGATGGAAAGCAAGGAAGGAAGGACATGAGGAAGAAGAAAGAAAAGAAAGGAAATATTTAAATACCCAAGGAAGAAAGGAAGACACAAGGAATGATACATGTAAAATAGAATGGAGGAAAAATATTAGAAAAAAAGTATGGAAGAAGGACATAACGAAAGAAGGCAGGGAGGAAGGACAGAAGAAAGAACAAAAGAAGTCTAAAGAAGGATATTAATAAAAAAAGGAATGGAACAAGGAAAGGGGAAGAAAAGAAAGGACACAAGAAAGTGTAATCCTACCTCTTTCAGGACTTTTCCTGATGACACCATCTTCTGGAAGATCAAAGGCTGAAGAATAAAAAGTGACACGTCAACAAACTGTACTGAGGCCCAGTTTCAGACAAGTCCTGGTACTGAATCATGAGAGACTAGTTAGGAAAAAAAAGAGGGGAAATCTGAGTTTGTAGGGAGAAGAAAAAGAGTAGAGGCTAACCAGCGAGTCTAGTCAAGTGAGAGGAGTCTTCAGTCGCTGGAAGAAACTGCTGGACTCTTTGTTCCTTTGAATGCAAAGGACTACCTGTGAAAGCTAAAAGAGACCGTCTGTGAGAGCACTGAAAGGAGAGAAGACACAGAGGTGGCAAAGCATCCACGCAGGCAGAAAAAGACAGGAAACATCATTTAAGTGGAGAAAATCTAATATCAGTTTTATGAGCTCAAAGAAGAAGTTTAATATATGTTGACCTTTAGAAAACCGATTAATTAGGCAGTTTATATCTGAATTCCTTTATAAAAATCAAGTTTTAAATTATTTAGTCAATTTAATCCTTTTTGACGTGTTGCAGAGATGTTAGGCTAAAAACAAATTGTGTTTCTATTGCACCATATTTTTAAAATAAGCACCAACAAAAAATACAGCAGTTTATGTCAATTTATATTTGATAAAAATAATGCACAGCTTTTATTTTCCACAGCATGCAATTGTTCTTTAAAAGTTAAATATTTGTTTTCCCCGTTTTCCCTGAGGGTTTGTACAACCTCTCTTGTGAAATGTTAGCAGGTTCTGTTAGGTTGGACAAACGCCTTGTAATAACTCTCCCTTTTGAACTCGTTCAGACTCCGTGTTCTGATGAACCTACCTAGACTGATGCGGCTGCTCTTTAGTCACCATTCCTAGGACGCGTGGCTGTGTGCTTCAGATTACTGCTACCTGGGGAGCACTGTGTTGCTCACATAAAGTCCCAACAGCCTGCCCAGTCTATTTTCCTACACACCTCAACGTACTCCCTTTTTTCCTGCGACGTCGTCAGCTTTCATCAAGGTTACATTAACATCCAAGTAAAAATGTGCAGAAAGCTTGTTAGCACTCCGATTGGTAGCTTACTGCGATGCGCAAAACTAAACAAACAAAAAATAAAATCCTCGCAGAAGCATTCACACACCTTCAACTTCATCACATTTTTTGTTACGCTTCAGCCACACTTCGGTGTATTCTATCGAGGTGGTGTGTAAGTGAAGCGGAGGGAAAAAGGATACCAGGTAAAACAATCTGAAAAAGTGTGGCATGCCAGATAACTTTTTCCACGTCTTGCCGTGCAGGTTTGGCTTCCCCCCCCCTTGATCATAAACACATTGTTTTAAACACTGCATTTTGTGTTTACTTCTGTTATTTTTGTCTAATATTTAAATTTGTTTAATGATCTGAAACATTTGCGTGCCAAGCACACACACACACACACACACACAAAAATAAAAAAATCACAAAGGTGGCAAATAATGTAGCTATACAAATAAACTTTGACATTGTTGTGGTGGTGGTGGTGGTGGTGGTGGGGGGGGGGCAGATAACATTATCTCTGTGCTCCAACCCCCACTCATGACCCCATGTGGGTGCAAGCATGCGTGTTGCTTTCATGCAATGATTAAACAATTACCCCGACAAGCCAAGCAATATCATTTCATCTGCTTGCTGGCTTGGCGCAGCGTAAGCAGCACAGCTTTAGGTCTGCACTTTAGTTTGACACAAGACACTTTTCCTGTGTCAATCTATTTTCAATTTACACAAATTTAACCGTGTAATCTAATTGGCTCCAAGCTCCAGAATCAATCTCCACTTCCTTCTTTCTTTTTTTTTTTTTTTGTATCCGACGCTGTGGACGGGTATGCAGGGAAATTGATTACTCCTGCTGTGCTTCGACGTTTAAAGGAATGACATGTTTAATTCCCTCTGCAAACAAAAACACAGATTATGTAACTGAGTATTCGGTGCCCTTCGTGACTGATAAGTGCACCCAGCTGCTGCACCTTTTGTCAGGGCTGAAAGATTCTCCGCTCAAAGAGCACATGATTTCGATTCCCTGGATCAATGGAGTGTCTGGAGCAGCACCTTTTGCTTGAGAAGCAGAAGCAGATGACAAAACAGTTCTCAGTGGCTGATTTAGACTGAATCCCAATAAAATAAAGTGACTCGTAGCACCCAAATATGACCTGTCCTTGGTGCTGAAGCGCTGTGCCCTCTCCCAGAGACATATTATAGGCTGTGCAGCTTGACGTTCATTGGTCTGGCACAGCACAAACGGTGACTCAGGGCTCGTCTGCTGCTAGGCTGTCAGTTGCAATCTGAGCAGCCCTTTCACTGCGTCCTGTTTTTAGAGGAACCATCCCACGGCAAAAAAAAAAAAAAAGCCCTTGCGGCTCCTGACACCCATCGTTGCCATGGCAAGTTCCTTCCTTCAGCATGGGCTATTCTTACCCCCAGCCTCCGAGCAGGCGGTGACACACCATGGAGATAAGAGCCACACATTCAAGGACAGCGTCTTGCCCCAGGCCAAGCGCTCACCCTACAAATCCTGATTTCTGAAATGACAAGCCATATGTTTTCAAGCCCTGTAAAAATCACAGCTGGGATGGGACTTGTGTGACTTTGGCTTTTACTTGTTTCTCGACTGTGAGTCTTAGACTGGTGTATCGCTGCTGTAAAATGAATGTGTTGGAAAATATATGTCAATTTGTGGTAATTTAACAAACCAAAAGAAAATCAATAAGATGTTCTTTAAATCTAATGTTCTTGAGGGATGTTTATTGGCAAGAAGGGAGGGCGATAAGATATATTGCGATACTATGATTAAGACAATATATTGGGATTTTTAAACTGTAGAAAAACTGTCACAGCATTCTAAACACTCCAACCTGTTTCATACAGAACACTTCCAGTTTTATTACTAGATCCAGATGATCCAGTGGAACAAAGACCCACCAACTAGTGGTCATACTTTTAATTTTACTACAAAAAATAAAAAATAAAAATACTGTCATCATTAATGGTTCCATTCAAATTCAAAAAAAATATAAAAGAAATGATACATTGCTTTGGAGTTTTGGTACAATGTCGTGATATATTGCCATATCAATATTTTCTTACATCCCTACTGTTCTTAAATCTAACTTTGCAGACTTTAAATATAAATGTGTGAGCTGTTGAAGAAACACAGTAATTACAGTAAGTATGAAAGAAAAAATTAATGCTGCTTGACCCCAGTCTCACATCTTTTGCAGCCTCTAACAGGTTTTCTTCCAGGACTACTCCTTATTTACCTTCAGTTTAACTATACTTGTGGAGGAAAAGCATCCCCATACTTTAATGCTGCCACCACCATGTTTCACAATTGGGATGGTGTGTTCAGGGTCATTTGCAGTGTTTGTTGTCCACCACAGACAGTGTGCTGTACTTAGTTCACAAAGTCCAACGGTATTACCACCTTCCTCTGCATGTTTGCTGTGTCCACTACTTGGCTTGTGCGACTTCTCATAGCTTTCTTTCTTTCAACAATTGCTACCTTCTTTCCTTCTTTTCCATAAAATCCACTTTTGCAGATTCTAAACACTAATGCCGCATTCACACCGCCCAAAGCGTCAACCCCAAGAGTGGCGAGATTACATGTTAAGTCTATGGTAGAGGCCGTCAGAGTCTCAGCGGCGCTTAATGCGCTTTGGCCGCGTCAACTTTTCACGCTTATGCCGCTTTTCATGCTTCAACACGGCAAAAGCGAGAAACGCAGAAGTTAAGCTAGCTGAACTTTCAGGCGTCATCTCCTAAGTGTTAACCAATCAGAGCGTCTCACTGTAGTGACGTCACTACCATGAGACGCTCTGATTGGTTGAGCGGCCTTTGCAAGCGTCAGGCTTAAAAACGTACAGGCGTCAAACTACTCGCGTTGCTCAGAAAGCGTGCGGTGTGAACGCGGCATAACAGTTGTCCTTAAAAGATTCTCCTGTCTCAGCTGTGAATCTCTGCAGCTCCTCCAGAGTTGGAGTACTTCTCTAAATAATATTGGTTTATAACCGAACTTTGCTTTATCATTTCCCCTAATTTCTCCCCGACCTGTCCGCTGGATTCCTTCGTCTTCATGATGCTGGTTGTTCACTAACAAACCTCTGAGACCTTCACAGAACAGCTGCATTTATATTGATAACACATCACACACCGATGGACTCCATATACTAATTAGATAACATTTAAGGAATAAGTTTAGGGGTATTCAAGTAAAGGGGATTGGACACAGATGTATGCCATATCATACAGATTTTTATCAATGACATTTTTATATGATCATGCATTATTTTCTTTACATTTTAAAGTTCTCTGCCACTTTGTGTCGGTCTATTACATTAACTCCCATTAAAATATATTGAAGTCTGTGATTGAAACATAAGAAAATGAGCGGAATTTCAAGGGGTGTGAATATTTTTGCAAGAAACTGAATTTTTGTCTTTTATAGGGTTTTAAGAATATAACAAACTGTGGTAATAGCCACTGCTGTTCTTTTTCAGCAGTTCATCACTAACCTGGCGGCAGGTGGAGCTTGAAGAGAAACTTCAGCTTATTTGTGAAAGATCCGCCATATAAGGTATCTGTGGAAATAAAGTTCATTATAGTACAAGCAGTAAAGCAGGGAAACTACGCACTGAATGAAAGGAGAAATCCACTAAACTTACCTAGAGCATAGCAGAATTCCTTAAAGTTGATGAGACCGTCCTGGTTCTCGTCGATGAGGCGGAAGACCCAAAGGGAGAGGGTGCTCTTGGAGGTGCAAAAGGCCCAGGGCTCAAGCAGGGAAAACAGCTCGCTGAACTGCTGGAATCCCAACTGGTACTGCTCTAAATAGGCCAGACTAGGATCATGGTGGAGCAGAGCTGGACTCTTCATAGTCCAGTAGCAGCTAAGGAAATGCTGCCTCTGAAAAGAAGCGTGGTCTGACAATTATTTAATGTTTTTTTTTAAGGAAAGAGGGCGCTGTGTAATGTTATCGACTCACTTTGAACAAGTTATAAAGCTCGTCAAGTTGTAAAGCAGTAAATCGGACTTCTTGGGACACCACTCGGATCTGAAAAACAAACCCCCAGAAATCGCAATCTTTTATTAATGCCATGATAATGATACGATGAGAAAAATCTACCGTGATCTCACTCACAACATTTTGTTTGGTAGTATCCTCTAGTGTCTGGATCACATACAGCTTGTTTCTCTTCCGTGAACTCTCAACTTCCTCCGATCGGAAATGTCCATATTTCTGGCAAAGGACAAGTTGGACCTCTCAAACAAAAACCAGACAATGCTGATTAAAAGTGAAAACGGGGACATTTTATAATACCTCGTAGGCTTCTCGGATCAGCTCGGTGATATCCACACTGAAGTGAGATGCTTTGTCGTTGTTGCCCACCGAAGCCTGCTGCACTGTTGGAGGTAGCGGGCTGTCCTTGTTAGTCACACTATCAAAGAACCTGAAGGAAAACAATCAGAAACAGATGGATCACCATCTATAGACCAGCGGCACTTGTGGTAATCCTGCTTGATTTGTGTGCATTCAGACCTGTTGAGGATGGTGACTGCTTCTGCGTCGTCGTTGCAGCCAATGAGGGCCTCCAAGTTGTAGTCCAGCACAGCGAGGCCAAGCTGCAGGATGGCCTTTATGCCGTCGTAGAAGAAACAGTCCACCACGTTGACGGCGCTCTCGATGGGCAGGACGCTGATGAAAAGAGTGAGGAACCACGACAAGGACACGGAGGAGAAGAAACTCAGATCTGTCATGTGCTCGACCAGCTGCGGGAGGTTCTCTCTGATCAGGTCCTCGAACACAGCCTGGTCGACCAGAGCGCCTGGAAAAGAAGAATCGCAGTACATCCTGACTGTGTACCAAAAACGAGTCAACCAATAAAAGGTTCAGAATCCACTGCTTCTAGTTTCACCAATAATTCGGCGGTTAAAATAGTCGGGCAGCATCCTCTCACAGACCGCTACCAGCAGCCAGAAAGCCTCCTCTTCTTTGGCATACAACAGCAGAACTGAGGTGAGGATGTTCATGGCCTACACGGGGCAAAGAGCACACAGAATCAGTGGCTTCAGAGAAAACCCTTCAGGGTGCTGCGCAATGCCCTCTGACCTGCAGCACCAGCAGAATTAGACTTGGCAGCGACTCGAGAAACTGATTCCTACTTTATATTTGTACCATCGACCGCATGTGTGCAAGGTTCCCATGACGACAACACGTTTGTAGTACTAGGATTGTGTAACAGCTGGAGTAGAGATGCGAAAAAACAGGTTTGTAGAGTTTCTATAACTTAAATATTCAATTTTATAGTAAAAGGAAGCAAAAAACAGAAGTTTGTTGTTTTAGGTTAACATTCAGACATTTCACAGTAAATCAGACATACATTTTCATCTATGAGCATTCAGTGTTGTTTTAATTTGGTATGTAATCGCAACAAAACTTGAAATGGAAAACATTTTAAATATATTTTTTTAAGATTACAGTTTTCTGAGAGAAAACCGAATCAGCTCAAATCTGTATCCGCAGGTCAAAACGTAAATATATTTTATTTATTTTTTAAAGAGATCGGAAACTGGTCACTTAATTCTGATCAGATCCAGATGTTATTGTAAGCAGGGTTTCAATTGATCTTTTTCAAGTCTGGCTAAGAAGGGATAAAAGCCCCTAGACTTTGTTTCTAATCTACTTCTAAAAAGATAACTGGAATTTCCAAAACAAAGATAAAATCCTAATCATTTGGAGTTACTGACAAACACGCTCATTCAAAGAAATTTGAAGGATATTTCACTTTACGTGATTCTTTCACTTCTTCTATCGAAGCTAGACCCAACTTCTTGAGTTAGGTACTGACAGTCCTACTATTACTATTTAATGTTCAGCCAGTTTCCACACATAAAACTAGTAGTGGAACATACTTAAAATAACTTGTTTTATGCTGCGTTCCATTTCCCTCGGAACTGGGAATAATAAGTCAGCATTCCAGTAACACAGTCGGAGAGGTCGGGATTCTAATATGGTGACGCCCAGGTAGCCATTGTTGTTAGCACCTCTTAAAAACAGTGTTTAAAGCTGTACCTTCCACATGCAAAAACTACTTTTATTTTGTTACGTGTAGAGCTGCAGGCGGTACATGTAACACTGATTTTACATGGACTCTTACTAGTGTCTCTTGTAAAATAAACATGTTTTCACCAAAGCTTCTATTGATGTTACGAGGAGCAGCCATGTTGGATCTCAAAGTCTACGTTTGAAAAATTAGACTTTTCGAGTGGAGAGTGATTTCGTGGGGAGCGTTCCAGTTGGTTTTTCCGACTCTAAAGTTGGAATTTCCCAGATCCATCACTTTTTAAAAATGTTTGTGAGCTCCATTTGTAAATGTTCATACTTTACAATCTAGCTTTGGGTTTACTATCATGGTTTGTCATTAGTAGGTCACTTTAAAAAGTGAGGACACTGGTTATTACTGGTTATTATACATCTCCATGTCTCCCGATGACACACGGCCAATGGATGTACTTTTTAACTGCATTTTAGACATTAAATCCTGGATGGCAGAAAACTTTCTCCAGCTCAACCAGGACAAAACTGAAGTTTTAGTCATCGGTCCTGAGGCTCAGAGAGAGAAACTTTTACCAAAACAACAATCAGTCTTTTAATCCCTCTTTATAAGTGAAGAACCTGGGCGTGATTTTTGACTCTGAGCTGACTTTTATTCCTCACATAAAAAATATTACTAAAATAGGTTTTTATCAACTAAAGAACATCGCCAGAGTCCGCCCCATTCTCTCTCGGGCCAACACGGAGACACTGATGCATGCTTTTATCTCCAGTAGAATTGATTACTGTAATGCCCTGCTTTCTGGTCTTCCCAAAAAGAGTATATCAGGTTTACAACTACTACAAAATTCAGCAGCACGTGTCCTGACGAAGACCAGGAGGCGGGAGCACATTACACCGGTCTTAAAATCATTGCATTGGCTCCCCGTACATTTCAGGATCGACTTTAAGGTTCTTTTAATGGTTTTTAAGTGTCTTAATGGTCTTGGGCCTTCTTATCTCTCTGAACTGCTTTTACCATATAAACCTTCGCGGTCTCTGCGCTCCTCTGGCAGCCGTCTCCTTGTCACCCCAAAAGTCAGGACACACACGCATGGCGAGGCGTCTTTCCAGTTTTATGGCCCTCACCTCTGGAACAGGGTGCCAGAGGACCTCAGGGGTGCAGAGAACGTTCATGTTTTTAAGAGCAGGCTCAAGACTCACCTTTTTAGCCCAGCTTTTAACTGATTATTATTTATCACTGTTTGTTTAATTGCTCTGGATGTTTTATATGATTATATTTTTATCAGTTTTACTTTTCAATCTTAGCACATTAATTTACCGTTTCTTTTTATACTTTTAATTTATCTTAATCCCCGTTCCAGTGTTTCCTCTGTGGGAGCCCTCTGCCCCGGGAGCGGTGGTCGGCTGTAGCTGCCTGGGTACTCTCCAGGTGGAGCTTGGGTGGAGGTGGGGGTCTTGGCCTTGCCTCCACTGGGTGCCCTGTGTCGGTGCCTCGGCTGCTGCTGTTAATCTACTGCTGCCGGGGCAGATGGCTCCTGTGATGGCGTTTCCTTGCATGGTTCATCTGCACTCGCCCCAATGTCCTTTTAACTTTTTCTTTTAACTGTGTGTGTGAATGCGAGATGGGTTGGGGGTGGGGGGTATAACTGTGACCATGCTTTTAAATCTGTGGGGGAGGGAAGGGAAGGTGGTTTTATGTGGAGTCATTTTAATCTGTAAAGCACTTTGTGATGCAACTTCTTGTATGAAAAGCGCTTTATAATTAAAGTTTGATTTGATTTATATCAGCAGGAAATTTGCCCTCCTGGTACTACATGCATGTTTGCACATTCACCTCATGATCTTCATTTTCACCACTAAAGATCAAGTACTCTATACCAGACATTCAACAGTGTGCTTGAAGAGAAGCAGAGCACCTGGCAGTATCCAATTTTTGGGTTCCTGTAGGCGTAGGCAGTAAGGACTCTGCGCAGAGCTGAGATTCCAGTGTCGCTCTGAAACGCCGGGTGCTCGGGGAGAGAGCGGTGCAGGTCTCTTTCGATCTCATCCGTAGCCAAAGTGCTGGTGCCCAGAGACTGTTCAACCAGCTCAGTGTAATAGCCGGGGTGAGTGGCCATGTCGTTTACAGCTCCTGCGGAATCAAACCCACAGTGAGCCCAAACACGAGCGGTGCTGTCACACCGAGAGACAACCCCCCCTGGACATCATCAGCTCAAAAGTGTTTGTCAGCAGAATGCAAGAGAAATGTCTGATGTATAGATATATACCTGAAAACAGCATCCACAGCTCTCCCCTCAGGGATTCAGGAACACCTCGAACAATCAAGTCACGTGTCTTCTTGGTGAAAAACATGCTAGTCCCACGTCCGTATTCAGAAAAATGGATGTTCCAAAACTGCTCCTTCATCTTTTCTTTAAGCTGTGAAACACACAGCAGGAACTCCCGTCTTAGTGCATTTCTACTTAAATCTTCTCATCTACTTAAAATATTTGTCTTCCCTTTTTTTATATGTGTGCATTACATACAGCTTAGGCTCAGAAACTCTCAATGTGGGCATGGCTGAGTGTATGTACGTGTGTGTGTGTGTGTGTGTGAGAGAGAGAGAGAGAGAGAGCTTTCAATTAAGCATTTGAACTGTTCTTTTTTTCCAGTATAAAAGATTAGGCAACACAAAACTTCTATTAATTTTAAACCTGAGGCAATTCACAACCTTTAAAATCATATTTTGATTTTGTCTGAGTGAGTAAAAATTTGACATACAAGATCATATTTAAACAGATGCACCCACTAATATTTAAATTTCCTGTAGCAAGTTGCAGAGAAACCACACATCTTTGTATCCATCAATAAGATCCTGACATAATTCTGGCTGGATGGTTGACTACTATTCTTGTCAGAAATCTTTTTAAGTTGGTTGGCTTCCAGCCAAAGTGCTGAACATTAATTTTAGACTGTTTTATTCATTCCTATTTTTGTTTGCATGAATTCAGTTAAAATGAGACAATGCAACATTAAATGTGTTGGATTTAATTTACCATTAGGTGGATTTCCATCCATAGTCCTGGTAATTATTGTCTAGTGGGAACAACCAACCGTGTCAAAGTTTTTCTCATCTGAGCCAAACTGTCACCTCTGATGAAAAACCATTGGTCAGGATGAGTAGAAACAAACCCAGGGATGACAGCGGCCCAAGTCCGCCATGAACTGGAAGACACTAGATATATAGAAACACTTGTAAACACCGATTAGGTTGGTGTTTATTGATTTTATTGCAAAGGATAATATGGTGTAGCCTTAATTAGAGGAATCAAGGTGAGGACTACCCCAATGTTCTTCACAACACCACAGATTCAACCGAAAGAATTGCGCCGTTCAAGGTGGCGGCATGTTGGAGTAGCTTCTTAAGGAAGCTTCGGTCCTTCAGCGTTTACACCAAGGTCCTGCTGATCTTCTACCAGTCTGTTGTGGAGCGTGATATCTCTTCTGCCGTCATCTGTTGGGGTAGCAGTGTCAAAGGTGACTTTAAAAAGCTCAAACTGATTAAGAGGCTGGTTCTGTTCTGGGGACAGCTCTGGAACCTCTGAAGATGATGGTGCAAAGAAGAATTCTTCATAAAACAAAACACAATGGACAAGCCTGAGCATCCTCCTAATAAGACTGATATAAAAACAGAGTGGTTTCAGTCAGAGGCTTTATCTGATACTCTGTAATGCTGACTGCTACAGGAGATCCTTTCTCCCCACAGCCATCACCTTCTACAACTTCTTGAAGAAACTTGAATTATATGAGTTACAACAACATTTAATTTCTCTTTGGAAATAATGAAGTATTTTTGAATTGAAGGATATTTAAAACTTGGAAGTCAATGAAGTGTTCCTACAGGACAGCGATCTCAAACACACCAGAACTGGTTTTAAAACGGAAAATTGGAAAGATGGTGAAATTGTAGACTATATCCACAAAACCAACCGAATGAAATGTGTTCTATTGGTTCTATGTAAAAAAAAAAAGAAAAAAAGAAAAGAAAAGAGTGGTCAAATATCCATCCAGAAATATGCTAGAAACTTATTGTTGGCTACAGAAAAACCTGTAACTTCTCAGGAACTTGGTAAAGGACATTTAACTAAATAATAATGAATGTATGTGTATTTATTGGAGCTTGGGTGTAGTTAACTTGTAGAAGTTCTTTGCTGCAATATTAGTCAAAACCAGTTTGAGGACCGGTTAAAGACATTATTAAAGCAAAGATTTCTTTTCACATTTATGTAACTGATGAGTGTTTTTCTTCTGACCAGAACAGTATCTTACAGAAAAGCGTTGGTAGACTCCCACAACTGAATAAATTTACTGTAACTTGGTGTGGTATTATGCTCTCATTTTTTTACGCTTACCATTTTAGGATCAAGGTTTTCAACATCTTGAGGGTGAAAAACTGTCATGAGGGCCTCAGTGCTTACAGCCTTGTTGGTGTCTTTCTGCCCCACCATGAGAGTCACGTCCTCCGGATTGTCTTCAAAGTGATTTATGAGGGACTGACATTCACCTCGTATGCCCTTAGCGGTAAAGACATGCCGTACATCAGTTCGCTGTCAGAAAGCAAACTACAAGATGAAAATGGTCCAAGTAAACCATGCAATCATATTACCTCTGATGAAGCCGAGTGCTGGGGGCTGGCACTGATTCCACATCGGCTGCGGATTGTGTTTGCAAGCCGCTGGTAGTCCCGCACCTCGGAGAAACGCAACGCCCTCTTGCCACGCACGCATACCGTCAAAGCCCGACTACTGGAATCAGGCTTCTCAACATTAACGACCTGCAAGACGCCAATATCGGCCATCAGGAAAGTCGGTGCACAGGTTTTAATGCTGTGGCTGCTGATTCAGAGATGGCGCTTTACCTCTCGCATTGGAATGATGATGTGGCATTGGCTGCCATCCTGACTGGCAAAACAAAGGTAGTTCTCGGACAGGCAGATCTTGCCAAGAGTGTTAAAATGACTGAATGGCACCCACAGGAGGCTCTCGTGCACTTCTAACAAGTTTTCCTCTTTGGGAAGCCTGAAAAACGCCCGGAAATTCTCACTTTTTGCATGAGCTTCAAGGCCTCTGTGGGGAAACGTGCAACAGAAGGTGCGCCACAAGAAAAACATCACACTGATTTAGACTATTCTTTCCCCAAGTTTCATTTTCCAAAGCAGCTGTAGACAGACAGTACCTCTTGGTGATTTGAAGTGGGTCGGAGAGAGCTGGCTCTCCCTGGAAAGCCTCTTTATCAAAGAGACGCTTGATGGAGTAGTTAGCGAGCTGTTCCATGATGACGAACGTCTCGTTGAGATGCAGCAGCATGGAGAAGTAATGATCCTCCCCATGAGCCAAAACATGGATGCTCTCAGTCAGGATAACATTAGAGGTTTTCTCCAGCCTCCAGATCTCATCCCAGGAGATGATCAGTTTCACTGCATAGTCAGCACAACAAACCCATTTAAATGCAATTATCTTAAAAACAAATGTATCATCAGATCATCACAACTTTACCTTTTGAGCTGTGCTCAGCCTTGTGCCATTATGCAACATTATTCACGCCAGATTTAGGCAGATATAGGTGTAGGGTAAACTTTTAATTTTCATTAAGCCCTAATTTCTGGAATAAAAATGTGCTTTTTATTGGTCAGATGTAATATTCCATATATGTTCTGAGCAGCATTGTTTCTCTGCTACACACGACTTCAACACTTCGTTTTCTCCAAACAAATACCACAATAATCTATATTAGGGAGTTAGGAAGTGAATTCGTTTAATTTTTCTCCACATAATCATCCTGTGTCAATTTAAACCGATGTTAACTTTGTGATGCATGAAAGGAAAGTCAAAATTCTCCAACACTTCCAGTTAAATGTCTCCTTCATTTGGCTCAGACACGGATAAAGAATTATGCTGTGAAAGCTAATCATCTGTCAAAGAAAGCAATTTTTAACCTAATAAACTGTATGCTTATAAAAAAGAATTAGAGCTGCCTATTGGTCTGGCAAACGTTTTTTTTTTTTTTTCAGACCTGTCATGGATTGCATTTTCTTCATTGCTAAGATTTAGGTTGTTGCTTCCCTTATATCCAAGATTCCATTTTTTTTATAATCCTGAGACCAAAAAAATAGTTCCTGACAGAAAAAAAGTCTGCCCTCCTCATCTGTCTTTACTTTCATCGAGTTTACCAACACTTCATGCATAGATGATCTTTGTAGCAAAAGTGCTGACTTTATCTTATAATCGTGGCCACACATCCCTTTGACAACTTAAAAAGGTCTTTATTTTCAAGGAAACAGTCTGTATGATGATTACTGAGAGATTTAAAGCTGTTGTGATTCCATTCAACAAATCATCCATATGTTTTTGACATCTTTTTTAGTATACGTGACTTTATATGCTTGGAAAAACCAACTTAAAGACTAATTATTGTTTATTTGTTTTATATTTGCCCTAAGCTATGATCAAATGTTATATGTGAAACATGAAAAATAAAATAAAAAATAAAATAAATATTAAATGTTTTAAGTCAGCTGTGAGTCGGCTATAATAACCCTTTCACAATTTTGGAAGCAGCCAAGAGCTGTTTTCCTTTAAAGACATAAAAGCCCCAGTTGGTTGCTGTTAACAGTTAGAGCACTCTTTCTAACATTAAAACAACATTTTCTTGACAGAATGTAGCACACGTAACAGCACAGACATTGCTTACCCTCAGCTCCCAGAAGGTACGAGTAGAAGCACAGGAAATTTGTGCTGAGGTAGAGCCAGCCCTGGCAGGGTACTTTGCCTCTCCAGTAGCTGCATGAGTAATATGTGACCAGCTTTTCCTGGGTGGGCAGCTCGAACCACTTCTCAAACCTCAAATGAGCTTCTCTGAATTTCTCTGGATCGCCCTCTAGCACCAGAGAGGTCTTCCCTTCTTCAGCAATAAGGCCCTGAAAAACACAAATTAAAAAGATCGACTGGTATATTGCCTAGAAGAAGTATTAAGGCCCATGGTAACTCTGGAGGAGCTGCAGAGATCCACAGCTCGGGGGGAGAATCTGGTGAGATGACAATTGTTACTCATGTGTGCTACAAATCTGACTTTAATAGGAGGCTGGCAAGAGGAAAACCAATGTTATAAAAATAATAATAAAAGATAAGTCTCATTTACAGTTAGTCACCAGCCATGTAAGGGACACTGCAAACATGTAAAGGAAGGTGCTCTCATCAAATGAAACCAAAACTGAACTTTTGGACCACATTCAAAACGGGGGTGAGGCAGAAAACTAACACAATGAAAAACATCATCCCCGCAATGAGACATAATGGAGGCAGCATCATGCTGTGCGGGTGTTTTTCTTCAGCAGAGACACAGAAATTGGTCAGAGTTTGTGAGGAAATGGATGGAGCTGACTACAGAGGAGTTTAACAAAAAAAACGGCCATTGGCAGCAAAAGACCTACTGAGGTGGAAATTTAACTTTCGGCAAGACCAAACACCACCAGAGCAGTAAACAGATCCTCTTGATCCAGTCTGACTGAGCGTTCTGAGAACACAACTAGGCAAAATGTTTTGTCTCTAGATGGTCTGATGTATGAACCACACCGAACCAGATTTTATTTCCCAAATATATTTGAAAACCATGAATCACTTTCCTTCTACTTCACAATAATGCACTACGGTGTGTGTTTGTAACATACAATCCCAATATAAAACATGAAAGTGTGCAAAGTAACAGTGTAAAAAAAATAAAATAATAATATATATATATATATATATATATATATATATATATATATATATATATATATGAAAGTGTGTAAAGTAAGTGTAAAAAAAAATAATAATATATATATTATTTATATATTTTTTTTCCTTTCTTTTTTTAATCAAGGTGTATGAATATTTATTTAGATACCCAATTATAGATGGATAGATTACCTGAACAGGTGCAATGAGTGTTAATGAAAACATGTTATTTTTTGTTTTTTAACAGCTTCTTACTCTGATCTTCCCCTGCACGAAGCTGGTGATGTCTTCAGTGGAGTCAAATACGGAGAGTGTCCTCATGATGTTCTGCTGCAGCCAATCCCAGTGCTGATCGATCTCTTCTTTGGTGACCCCTGACCCAGCAACAGTAAAAGGAAGTCATTCACAGTATTTTATTATATAATGTGTATTTTGCGTTAGAATTTTGGGTATCGCTATAGTTTCACACTATAATTTTATACAACAGTAATAATTGGTGGAGATGATGTTAAAAAAAAAGAAAGTGCTAGAATCAGGTTAAAACCCCAGTCACATACCACATGCTATGGACCAGTAGACTTGTGAGTCCGGTGTGTGGTGTAATATGCGGTAGGGAGCAACTTTGGATGTTGAGTCCAACACGGTATCCAGAGTTCCCACAAGCAGGCCTGTAAAAACACAGCAGATACACAACCAGGATGAGACACTCAATCTGCAGCCAACTGAGAAAAATATCAGAATAATTTATGACAACCACGACAAGAACTTAATAAAGCCCTAATTTTACGTCCATCTAAACTTGTATCAAGTTGTGCAATTATACAGGATGATTAATGATGAATAATTTAAACTGTACAGTACCCGACAACATTAGGCTGTTTAATTTTATTTTTTAAGACTTGGATCACAGTATGGCTTTAAAAACATCGTCTGGCAGCGGAAATTAATAATGCACCCCCCTCCCGCTCCTCTTGCCAGCTCTAAATTTAGTCAATTCTGTTACCTTTACACCCTCTCTCTGTCGAGCCCTCCATGAATTATTAACAAGGTTGCGCTGAAACCGCTACCTAATGGACTGCATCAGTATTAGACCAGCCTTCCTGCCGTCTGCTCCCCCATATGGGCTAAAAGTGAGCTGCCAAGTAGTAGAGCGTTTGGCACATCCAAATCAAGTGACACCATTCATGTACTTATTTCAGCAAAAAGAGACTGAAAAAGATGCTTTTGATATAAAAATAAAAATAGCCCCCTGATTCATACCATTAAATAAATCACCTCTACTGCATTCATGCTAACCTCATAGGACAATTGTAATTTTTAGATCCCATCCTGGAAACCACTTCCATCATTAATTATATGCCACTTACCTGTAAGTGGTTACAGAGTGTAACTAACAATGTCTGGCTCTGCCCTGCTGCAGGCATGATTATTGTGACAACAGGGTTCACACGTGGGCTTTAATTAAAGAAAAACACTAAACACAATACAGATTTATTGTCTCAAACAACAAAAACATGCAAGGATTTGGATGTCTTTGAGAAAAAGAGTTGAACGCCAAGAACGGCAATAATCCTTTAAAACCTACGATTTACAGCTCATCTACAGGTACATAAATTGCACAGGCCATCTTGATCTCCTATTATGATGGTCTGTGGAGGGTTTGATTAATAATATATACTCACAAATGCATGACAACCTCCAATAGCCAAGCCATTAATAACCCCAACAAAAACATAAATGAACCAAAACAAGGAATATACAGCTTTTGACTTGTAGTATGAATGAGGTGCTGTGTCTACACCCCCTGTTAAAATGTAAAACAGAAGAACACGATACATAATTTCACTGCTTTTGCCACAAAAAATGAGATCTATCCTGTTAAATTCAACTGAAATACAAATATACTATATATATATATATATATATATATATATATATATATATATATATAATATATAATATATTATATATATATATATATTATATATATATATATATATTAATATATTATATATATATATATATTAATATATTATATATATATATTAATATTATATATATATATATATTAATATATTATATATATATATATTAATATATTATATATATATTATATATTATTACATATATATATATATATATATATATTAATATAATATATTATAATATATATCATATATTACATTGTTACATTATTTTATCAAGTTAGGATTTTGTAAGCTCTATTCATCCCCAAATTTTCTCCTGTCACCTACTGGTGGCAGCCTATACTGTTTCATGGCGTTTACAGGTATACAGTATGTTGTGGATTTCCTTTTAGTTGAACCCTACTCCTCACTGACGCGTCTGTACAAAGAGAGGATTTTGATCCTTTGTAACATCTCTGCAAACTCTTGTCTTAAGCTAGAGGATGTTAATGAGTAAATGTCAGGATGATTTGAACAGGACAGTTCAACTTTATTTCAGGTTCATTAGATTCACTATAATTGATGGGAGGTGTAAACTCAATAAGGCAAGCGCTGAAATTAACCCAGATGGGGCTTTAATAAAGCAATATGCACATTTAGGTTTTTTTTTGTAGATATTTTACCTAGAATAAATTTAGTTGTTTCTCACTGTAATTTTATTGGATAAATGTCACCCTACATGTTTTTAAATCAAGTACACTTTTACCTTTGCTAGATTACTTTCTATTTTAGCATGGCTGTGTAGTACACTTTTGAAATGTAAACACATATAGTGATAAAACAACTTTATATCCCCATCACTACAGGACCACAGACCCTTACAGCCAGAATCAGTGATGTCTATCAGGCTGTGTGTGTGTCAATAAAAGAAAAGAAATTATCAATCATGCAGCTGCAGCTGTTGTCAGAGTCCTGGCCAATGCCAAGAAAATGGATCAGATCACCCTATACCTTAAAAACACTGCTCTGGCTCAATGTTTGTAAAAAGGATATGTATTAAAAGGCTGGTTTTAATCTATGAGACTCTGAACTGTCTGAGGCCTAAACACATCTCAGGGTTGTGGGTCACGTCTAAACCACCAAGACCCCTCAGGTCACGAGAGACCCGTTTACTCAGCGTGCCCAAGAGTAGAACTAAACAAGCTGTAGTTTCTATAATCCTCAGCTCTGGGACAGACTCCTTGAAAAGCAGAGATGTGCTGAAACTGTTGGCTCCTTTAAACCAGAACGAAAACCATTGTTGTTTATGAAGATTTCACATACAACTAAAAGTTTTTTTGGGGTTTTTTTCTCCAACCATTTCAATTTGACCATTCTTTAACCATTTGTATTTTAAATGTATGTTAATGTATTTTTCAACTGCGTTTTTTTTTCTTCCTTCTTCAGTAAAGCACTTAAAATTACATTGTGTGGTTGTGTTAAAATAAACGTAACGTGTGGTTATTATATTGTCACTTCAAAAAATGGAAAGGCTTTCACATGCAGAAACTTCAAATGTTCCAAAGTCGTTTATAAAGTTGAAACAACAGCAAAACATGCATGAAAATAGAGGGTTCTGTAATTACGAGTCAAATTTTTGGGTAGATGTTTATGAACAAGATTTATACTGCAAACAGCAAAGTTGCTTCTGGTCCAACCTGAGGAAACAAAGATTTCTTCTCCAGGGAGCAGAGCTCAACATTACTGAGGGATTTTATTTTTAACTTTTTTTTTTTAAGAGGGATGCAAATATTCTAAAACTCTTCACTGTTATGCAATCTGCATTCATTTGATTCAGCTTTAGCTACTTGGTAAATTTCCTATTTATTTTCATATATACTGAAAGACTTTGTTTAAAATCTGGACAACTAACCTTACAAATACTTAATTACTTACAGAACATTATGTAATGGCCAGTTTTTATATTTTATTTGCCATTTTGCTCCGTTTTATTAATTTATCAAGCTGTCAAAAACGAGCTTCCGCATGCTGATCAGAGTTCTTTTGATTATGCCCATTTGAATTTGTCATGTTTATAAATCATATTCATTCTTCAAATGTATTTTTATTATAGATGGCTAGTGTTTGAGGCGTTTATTAGAACGCTGCCCGTTCCTCAGTAAACCTTGGCCAAATAAAACACACGAAAGGAGCATGTTAAGAGAACCACGGTAGACTGGAACGACCAGATTTCATTATCAAAGAACTTCAGCTACCATTTTGTGTTGTAGTAACCGGATGTAATGACACTTGTTGTCACGGTTTGCTTCAGCTTCGCGACCCACAACAGTAACTATAAAGGAATACAAGCAATATGCAATAACATTGGTGAACGATCGGACGTCTTTCAGCTTTGGGCTTACAGCAAACGTCGAGATCATAGAATTAATCATTTATCCAGCAACTGGAACCACGTGAAATCTATTATATCCAACTGAACAAGATTATATTGAAAAACTTTATTCTGTTCAACGACCAACACTGTACTATTTTTGATGCACCTTGAGCACTGTTATGCATGTTCGGTTTTTCAGAGAGCAGAGATTCCAGTCTGAGGGGTGGGTCCAGGAAGAGTTTAGAGGTAAAAAAAAAAAAAAAACACTTTTAAAAGATTAAGATTCTTTTTTTTTTTTTTTAAACACATGAAATAGCAGTGGGAATGCACCATGGTGCAGTTGGTAGCGCCATTGCCTTGCAACAAGACGGTCCTGGGTTCGAAGCCTTGGGTCTTTCTGCGAGGAGTTTGCATTTCAAGGGTTCTCTCCAGGTACTCCGGTTTCCTCCCATAGTCCAATTAACTGTTTGGTTAATTGGGTGCGTGGTTGTTTGTCCTGTTGCGTCTCTGTGTTGCCCTGCAATGGGACTGGTGACCTGTCCAGTGTGTACCCCGCCTCTCACCCAGTGAATCTATTTCTGGCATGCAAAACATAAATGCCTCTCACTTCTAACAATCAGCCAACAAACATTGCCCTCCAAACATATTGCAATTAGATTTTTGCATCCCTACTTCTCAGAGGCTTCAGAACCATTCACCAAAAATGTTTATCAACCCAAATACTCACAAGATGGAATTTGCTTCTTTTTTTTTCTGAGTAGCACTTTTTAAATAAACATGGGGTATTTCTTGAACTCCTGCAGTGCAAATCCATCCCGCAATACCCAGCTGCTTTTTAAATGTCAGCGAACATCTGTTTGTAGAAAAAATTATAATACACATTTGGATAATGTCTTTAAAACATGGCACGACGGTTTTTATTTCAATATCGGAAACATACAAATATATATTTTATTTAACAAAGTGAGGACTTTATCAATAAGTCGATTACTTTGAGTGACAAACGCTAAACAAACTAAAAAGACAGCATCATCGGACGATGTGAATTCCAGCTGTTTGGTTCCTCACATTATGGACACTTCACTCCTACCTGTTGCAAAGAGGCTGTTTTCCTGGGAGGTAATCGCTCCAGCTCCGTGGATTGCACACAGTGCGTTAGCTAAGCAGCAGTAATGGTGAGTTAAACCGTAATTAACTATTGTTTAAATATGATTAGCTAAGCGGTGAAAGCAGCTGCTCTCAACACACAAGAAGGTAAAAAAAACAACAACAACAAAACAAACAAACAAAAACCACCCAAGCCGCTAACATTACCTGTCAGCCCGCCGCCTCCTTCTCCGTACCCCCGTCTCCTTTGCAGTACGAAATACTCGTTATCCTTCTCGGTGACCCACAGTTTGAAGGCGTTTTTCAGCAGGATTTCGTCAGGTTTGAGCCACATGTTTCCAACGTGACGGAGGTCTCATGTACATCCACCTGACATGTCACGGTCTCCCGTAAAAAGCCCCTAACAGGAGAACCGGAGACATTTGTTTTGTGTCCGAATCCCTCCCTTCACACGTCGACAAGAAATGCTACCAATCGCGCAAGGCATCATGGGATTGTAGTTTACTGGGGGGGGGGGGGGGGAAATGCAGTCCTATTTGAAACATTTGAAAGTGGGAACTAGATAAAGGTATATCCAGAGGCGGACCAAGGCTGTTTGGGGCCATAATCCTAACATATCACCACAGCTAAACAAATGTCTCCTTTATATCGTCAATGTTTAAATGTTTTCTTGTTATTCGTCGAACCTAATTATAAAAGTTAATAAAAGGTGGAGATTAAAAACAGGATACTTCTTTATGTCAACATATTCAACAACAAAACATGTAAACTAGACTCGTGTGAGCATGTCATTGCTCTTAGGAGCCCCTTGTTTATTTTGGGGCTTCAAGCAGCTGCTTAGTTATCACTATGCCTTGTTTCTGAATAAAATAATGTTAATATTCACAAAATAAACACATAAAGCAATTGGCTGCTTCTTAATTACTGTTACATGTTACAATAATTGAGGCAAAAGTAAAATATTTCTGATTACTACACATCAATTAAGGAGCATTACTTTAAAGGAATGGCTGAAAATAACTGCAGAAGTATTTCAACGAATATTTTTCTTAAGCGCTTATCGGGTTTTTTAAGTAATGTTTATTCCATGTATTCCATGTGTTCAATCGGCAGGGCATTTATAAATAGACTTTGATTTCTGACAACAAACGTACTGTTCTATTCTCAACAACCTAATTGAGATACTATCCAGAGATATATTCTTGTTTTTTTTCACTGACAATTAAACACAGCTGGATGATAAAGTTTATAGATTTTCACTTAAGGATTTCATAAAACATATTTTTGAAAAGCACAACGAAGGAAAACAAATCCCCTACAAATTGTGTTTTGTGTGTATTTAGGTTGATAGCCATAGTGGAAAGCGCTGTGGACCGTGACTTGGACCTGATTGTCTTCCGAAATGTAACTGCTACAAATCTATTGGCTGCAGTGCATATCCGCCACTAACAAGATGAGTAAGTTTCATATTCTGCTTGTGTCACTTTAAATAGTTATGTGATTTGCCTGTCATTGCATTAAGTCTGAAGTCATTTTATTGTATTTTACCCAAAGAACTTCTCTTGTTCTGATGGGATTGAATTAGATTTTATTTACTCTTCTCTGCTCTATGGTTTAGCGAGGATATACTTACTGTAGCCTGTACTGCAAGTGGGAATGTTTTTTGGCAGAAGTTGCAGTTGATTCAGAACACCAACATACCGATCAGAGCAGATTTTTTCTTTTATATCAACTTGACACTAAATGATTGCTGAAGATATTTGAAAGTCAAATCTGACCATTTCATTCTGCAATTGTTCTCTTTGGGGTCCACTTCCATGTGTTTTATGTGGCAACCTTTACTGAAATCCAAGCAGTGTCCTGACATAAGGCAAAAGAATAAAAATAAATGCACCCAAACATTTTAAGGATTTATTCAATAAAAATTAATCTGGAAGTTAAAGTGATTGTACTTAATTGAATAATGGTTTACGCCAAAATAATAAAACATATACAAAAACTGACCATAACATGTTTTTAGAGGTTATAAAGCTTCAAAGATCTGAACAAAAACTAAGCAACAGCTATTACTAGAACAGTTATCAAAATGTTAACTAAACAAGAATTGTTAAATGAAATTGATATAAACACAAGATCTTTTTTGCTCCAATGACTTGATCATAGTAAGTATTATGGTTAAATATTATTACATGTCAATAAAATATTTAAATTAATGCTATATACCACTTAGCATTAGTTACCCTCAGTTCATTTTAAATATGCTAAATGAGAGGTCAAAGCATGCTCCAGGACAAATTCTGAAACACTTGGGACTCATTCCTAACTGCTGCCTCTAACATGAAAATATGATGCACAATTTTATCATATGCCTTAATTTAGGATTTACTGATTCCAACAAAATACACAGATTCATTTTAATAATTACGCACATACATAATTAGTTTGGAGGTTTTCCCTCCTGCTTTTTGTTCTTGGATTCATAAGCCCCCCCCCTACATGGCACCACAAATTGCTTTACTAATGTAGCAATTTATAATCAGACATTAAAAATGTGCCTTGAGGCATAAGCAGAAACCTAATGTTTAAAAGAAAAAACAGTCTCTAAAACATATTTCTATGCAGCACATCAGGAAAAGTATGTGTAGACAGCAGGCTGATAAAACTGTGTAAATCAAATAATTTGGATATAACATTCATCCATTTTAAAGAGAAAATATATGTGCACCAATATGGCAAGCTAATCGTGCATATAATAAGCAAACAATCTGCAGAACACATAATTAAGTTCTTCCTAGTCTGTACTAACAATTTAACAATCCAAAATAACATTCGTCCTATCCACAATCAGCAGTTATGATAACCAGAACACAATTCTTTTATTGACAAAAGACTTTTCGCATTCATTTCCATTAAACTTTCAGCTCTAGAGAACATTTATCTACTCATGGAAAAGCACTGCAGCTGTTAGAACACAACGCTTTACTACAAAATCTTGCATTTCAGATATTTAAAATCATATTATTCATTGTTATAACATTAATTTGAGAAATCTTCAAAAGTATTTAAACTGAACTTGTTGGGGAAAAAAATTATTCAAGCTAAATTATTTTTATATGCTGATGATGTAATTGTCGGGATATTTACTCTTTCTGCAGCACAGGTGATGGAAGAATTTCAGATTGTATGTCATTGAGACTCAGTCATTACAATGAGCTTCGGGTCTAGAACTTGTTTGATATAAAGCGAAAACAAGGTTTCTGCTTTTATTTAAACGCAATTGCTTTCAAAACCTTGACAATCTACACATTTATACAAGTCTGATGATATAATGATTAAAAAGGTAAAAAGTTTTTTATATCAGAAACAAATCCTGTTTTACTTTCCTTCCCAGAATGATTGTTGCCTCCTCCACTTTATCTTTATTTGGAGGGAAGAATGGCATTAGTAAATTCTTAACAGTGATGTATGATTATATGTTACAACTACCTGCCATAAAGAGGGCAAATCGTCGCCTTGATGGCGTCACTTCAACTGGTTCTTGCGCAGGTTACCGCGGAATTTTTAAAATAGCAATCTCCTGTTTACACAGTCCAACTTGTTGTGGCGCTTGTTCGAGTGTTTTGATGCGAATATATATATATATGAACAAATTAAGTTTTATCCGTTTTTTGAGAAACATGATGACGCCATCAAAGAGCACCGACCAGTTTGAAACCTTAGCCAGCGGTTACCAGAGTTACTGAAACGTCCATAGCGCTGTTCTCTAAAACAAATGTTAAGTATCTTATGGTAAAGTACTAATTCTGATACAAACCTACACTTGCAGCACTTCATTATCTGGTGCGAATCGTTTTAGCTGTGTGTAACATACCGAGGTAAACAAGCTAGCATGAGCTAGCGGCTGCTGAGCTAACTGTTGGTTATGGAGAGCAACTCGTCTTGTTCTTCGACGGTGGCTGATCTCCCTCGGGAGTCTTTCCTCCATAGGACGTTGGAGCGGTTATCGTCCACTCAAAGCCTGAACCTCGCGACTGCGGAGGCGGTTCCTGTCGCTGTTGTCGCCCTGCAGAGGTACCTCTCCGAGCCGGCTGACGGTCAACATCCCGAGCAGGAGCTTGACAGCTACAGCTACGACGTGACGATCACAGACGGAGTGTGGCGAGCCAAATGCTTCCTTCACCCCAGCTTGAACCGCCTGGTGCACAGGAACACCCTGAGGACTGGGGCGGACATCAGCGTCAGGCGGTGCTGCTTTGTTTACAACGAGCGCAGACTGGGACATGGTTATATTTGCATCGAGAAGCTCGGATGCAGCGCAGGGATGTCTTCTGTCCTGCCCCGCGTTAACAACATCGGCTCGGTGCCTATGCTGGTCAAACACGGCATGGAAAGGAGCTTGGTGCTGCAGAGGGACGTCCCCCTTCAGGTGAGCCGCAAACACTACCTATCTCTGTGGAACAACGACGACCCGGAGGGAGACCTGTGGATGTCTGGGTCCGGTTCGTCGGATCCAGTCCTGGACGGTGAGATTCTGCTGTCCTCTGCTACACACGTTGTGTTGATTTTACAGTTCTTTTCTGGCTCAGATTGACCTGCTGTAAAGAGCTAAACAGGATTTTTAATATATAAAGGTACTGTTTTGTTGTTGTTTTTAAAGGGCAATTTTGTGTTTGAATGAAATGCAAACTGTGTGTTTCTCCTACTTTTCCATAAATATGAAGTGCTACATCTAATAAAATGTAATAATTCTCTTTGTCAAATCACATCACATTATTTTATTTTTGTTTCCATTGTATTCCAATAAAATGAGAATTTTTTAAAGGATCTTCAGCAGATTACAGTGAACTGTAAAAACCCACATTTGGTTGAAAAACATAAACAAAACAAGGGCTGTTGCCAATATAGTTTTAAAACATCGGTTTACCATTTTTACTAGATCAACATCAATGATTTTTTTATTTATTTTTTAATAGAGAATTAACCTGCTGATTCTTGCGTTTTTCTATGAATGTACAATAAGCACCTCAAAACGTTTCAGCATGTTTTGTTTTTTTTCAAACATTTTCGCATTTTCGCTTGAATATATTTAGAAAAATAACTATATGTACACATTCTTCATATATATATATATATATATATATATATATATATATATATATATATATATATATATATATATATATATATATATATATATATATATATATATATATATATATATATATATATATATATATATAAGCTTTTTATCGCCTTTGTTGAGGAATAGAGGTGAAACCCTTATAATGTGCAATATCCTTATTTCAGTGTCCAAGGTTACTCTTCTTAGTACTCTGGAGTCTTCCTTTAGAGTCTCATGGAAACCTCTCCCTCTCCTGGTGAAGATAATCCACAAGTCCAGGTTGAGGTATTATGGGAAATTCGGGCTCAAGATCGATTATCCCTACCAGGTGAGTGTACAATTGTTTCACTCGCTGATTATTAGTTGATCTGTTTTTTTTATGTACCGTATTTGCCCGATACTGTTCTGTGATATTACATCCATTAACCCTTTTTAACCTGGTACTTTGTGATGTTACCAGGAACCACTTGTAGCCTAATATAAGACCTAATAAAAGACTAAAAAAATGCAATATTTCAAGCAGCCAGCTACCACCCAGCCTAAATTTAGACACATCCGCAGTAGTGTACCTTGGAGTCTCAGGGTGTTTCGGCCATTTCTTCAATCTAAGGTTGTGTTTGATACTTTGGTAGATTGCTTGGTCCCTCACCCAGTTTGTTTATTCTCAACCTAAAATATTTCTTGCAGGCTTATTTTGAAGTTGCCGACCAGAGCGGCATCATGTCACTCGTGCTTTGGAACGAGCTCTGTCCCGAGTATTACCAGAGGATGAACGTCGGCACAGTGTTGTACCTGCAAAACTACACCTTGAAGCAGAGCTATTCAAACAGATCCCGCCCACAAATGGACCACCACCGAATGAAAAACTTCACCTCTGTAGGTACGAACTCAGCAGCTTTACATCTGGCTAAATAGTACTTATGTGGAGTTAGAGCAAGGTAGAAATACTTAAAATTGTTACCAAGTACCATTATGGAAATGCCGGGACACATACACAACATGTTTATATTATATGCATAAGTTCTTTTTGGTTTAATACTCAAAACAATTTGTTCATTTCATTGCAAAAGCTCATGTATAGGAGCAAAGATTTTGTTTGGGCCCTGGTCTGTTTTTTTTAGTAATACTTCCATCTACTTGGCATGTGAGTGAATATCTTTATTTTCTTTCTGTAAATGTTTTTCCTCCAAGAAATCTGTCTGAACCCTCGTAACCCAGCTGCAGTCATCACTGTGGTCTCACAGAAGAGTGTCCTTCCACAGTGGGGGCTGCCAGAGGTGTCCTACCAGTTCACCACCAGGTGATATATACCAGCCACTGCTTTAATTAAAAAATGAAGTTCTAGTGCACTTGTGTATGTTTCCATGTGATAATCTAACAGTTTAGGTTTTAAAAAAAACCCAAAACAGTTCCTTGGTTTTCATGAAAATTACAGGTCAGAGCTGGAGAAACTTCCCAATGGTTCGGCTTGTGACGTCATCGGTTTGGTGACATTTGTTGGCCGTGTCGAAAGAGTCAGGAGTAAAGGGAACAAAGGTAAGAGGGGTTAATGTTTTATTTGTAACCTTTTTTTTTTACTTTTAAGCAAAAGCTTCTGAATACCACTTGAACCTTTTCATGTAGTGATTGCGATGCCTCACCTTTTAGCTCCAGAAAAATACTGGACGTATCGCTGGGTCCACGCGGTGGATGGAACATCTGACCGCCCGTTTATCCTGGAGCTTTTTTCCTCGTCGCATCCCGAAATCTTCAATCAAATCTGTCCAAGTAAGTCGTAACCTTATGCTGTACCGTGCAAAAGTAATATACACGCTTCACATTGTGTCAGATCACAACCCCAGACTTTTAAGTTTTGGTGGGGACTTTCTTGTGATAGAGCAACACAAAGTAGTGCACTATTTTGAAGTGGAGAAACAAGATATGTAGTTCTCAGATTAAAAAGATAAAATAAAATAAAGATCGGAAATTCTGGCATGCATCTGTTTTTAGTCCCATTTACTCTGATACCCCTTAATAAAATACAGTGCTTCCATTAAAGAGGACATATTATGCAAATGTCGCTTTTTTTCATCCTTTTGTGTTGCCGTTTAGGTCGCTGCTGACTCTATAAACACACACTTGAAACATTAATAAAAACCCTCCGTCCATTGTTTTGCAAATTTTTGCTGTCAGAAATCTTGTGCTTCTGGAAGCAGATTGAAAAAGGGCCATATTGTGATGTCACAATTAGCGGCGTTTGCATAAAAGCGCCCCTCACCTGCCAGACCCCGCCCACCAATTCGAATACACACCGTAGACCTATTGTAATTATTTTAATAAGAAGCATAATATGTCCCCTTTAAAGTCAGTATGAATCCAGCGGTTCTGTGTAGACCTTAGTGGTTTATTTTAAACATCAGAGAACACCCAGCATCATGACGGCATGGCAAAAGGCTGTGCTCCATGATCAGTGATTCCCAACCCTGGTCCTCAGGACCCACTTTCCTGCATGTTTTAGATGTATCCCCAGCTCTGCACATCTGATTCATAAGATTGCATTACCACTTTAGCATTGCTGCAGAAGCCTGATAATCACCCATTCATTTAAGCCCAGTGTGCAGCAGCAGGGAAACACTATAAACATACAGGACAGTGGGCCCTGAGGACCCGGGTTGGGGACTTCTGCTCGATGCAAATGAGGCTAAAATGAAATATTTTCACCAACAATTAAAATGTGGGGGAAATTATAACACTGCACGAAACCGCCGAACACTCAACGCTCACTGTGAAACATGGTGGTGGCTGTATCATGCTGTGGGGCTACCCAGAAGCTGGTCAGAACACTCCTTGAATAAAACGCGATTGAACCAGCAAAAGACCTACGACAGGGTAGATAGACTGGCCTAGTCAAAGTCCAGACATAAATCCAATTGAGAAACTGCAGCCAGACTTAAAGACCTTAAAAAGTATTTGTTTTGTCAGGATTAGGCGCTAAATCTATAGAGGTGCCTTGTGACCTTTTGGCACTACTTACTTAGAGTTACTAGTTCAGTTACCTGTGGGGCTTAATGTTAAACTTCTCTGGGACAAACAAGCTTTGTTGTACAAGAGCTCGACAAGTGAAATAAAGCTTGAAAGGTCATCAAAGGACAGGCATCTCAAAGTAGTTTGGGGTATAGATGTTGAAGTGCATTTGTCGTCCCAACACTTCGAAACTAATACACCAAAACACTCCCTTTTGTCTTCCACAGTGACCTACCTTGTTTGCACTCAGATGAGGGTCTGTCAGGTGGAAGGTTCTTTGCCCTACCTCACAAGCAGCTGCGAAACGGAGATCTTCATCACAGGTTAGTGTTGCTGCCGCTGCAGCGTTCATTTAACATCGTGACCAGAGAGGGACAACAGGACTAAAGAGGAGGGTTGTCTCGGTCTGCAACAGGTTACCACAAGGGCCAGCCATATGTGAGTGACCCCAGAGTGAAGAGCTTCATCCAGTGGACCAAGACTCTGAAGGACAACATCGTCCTTCAAAAGACTGCCGTTGGTGGCCATTATTGCTACCCTCCTCCCCCACGGAGATTTGCACAGTCAACGGTGGATGCTTCAGGTGATTTGTGGGTTGTTGTTTTGTTTTTTTAAAGGCTTTCACAGATATTGCCAGCGTACATTTGTGCTTTATGCCTTTCTCTTATCGTTTAAGGTCAAGTTCCTTTGGTTGCTGCGTCTGACCTGAAGAGGGAGCTAGAGAGCCTTCAATATAGGGAACATAAAAAACTGGCAATTCAGGGAGAGATCACAGCTGTGCGCTACACGAAACACCCAAAGAGGACAGAGGAAGGGGGAGAGGTAGGAGATTTATTTTATTTTTATTTTTTAGTGTGTTTTCCTCAATGGTGACAAATGAAATGGTTAAACACGCTTTGTGATTTACTTGTTTTGTTCAGGTTTTCTATGAGCCCGAGCATGGTGCATCAGACGCACACAAAGATCCCGCCACGGCTCAGCCAACTGCTGAAGACCGTCCACTGTCTCCCTCTTCTGACTGGAGTAAAGCTAACACAAGGAAAAGGAGAAATGAGTTCAGGTTTGGTTTATTTTTTTTTATTTTAATTTTAATTTTTTTAATTTGGTGACTGGAATGAATAATCAATAATTGCAAATTTAACGCAATGTTTTCTAGTGAAGCCACACCTTCCTCTTTAAAGTGTGCCAGCACCCCAGCTAAAAGGTGATTAATCTACAACTACAAGCATTTATTTGTTCGTTAAATGTTCCAACCATTCTTGGCTTATTTGACTCTGTGCTTCCATGAAGGCTGGAATACAAGAGCCCAAGAGAGGAGTCGGGCTCTGCATATGAGGAGGTTCAGCATGAGCAGCAGGAATGCCAGGGTGAGTGACTGGTGCTTCAGCTTTGCTCCTCTGTGTGTGTGTGTGTCTGTGTGTGCCACTCCTAACACATGTGTCTCTCACCAGACTCCATCGCCTCATCCTGGGAGAGCAGCAGCTGGTCACAGCAGCGGGATGAAATCTCAGATCATTTGCGTCATGGCGGCCTGCATCAGGACAGCATCTCTCACTGGTTCACCTTCGATGAGAAGAGCGCCCTCCTGCAGTGGAGTAACCTCCAGCCGTCGCGGTGGACGGCCGCCGACGCGCTCCCGCACGTTCCCTGTCCGGGACACTACCAGCTGACCATACTCGGTAAAGCGGGGGTCAATCATCCGTGACACAGATCAGCTTGTTTCCATCCTCTCACCGGCTGTCCGACTCGCTCTAAGCCACGCCTCCTGTTTTTTGGACTCCTTTGTGGACAAAAATTTCGTTGCTTTTATTCAGTCGCGAACAAAGGCTTCTGACCTTTCTATTTATGTTGTGTTGCGTTTACGTCATCAGTGAGTCGCACTGAAAGGGGGGGTGTCTGCTGTCAGCAAAAAACAATTTACACAGTCAGAGGTCTGTGTGACCTTAAGAAAATGACAGAATTCAGGTAGCTAGTGTTATTGTTAAGGTGGATCTGCTTTTTAATGTGGGCTTTGCTTTCGGCTCTCTACATCGCATCATGTTGCTTTCTACATATTTCCAGCCTATAATCGGAGCTCTGAGTGTTTTCTTGTTTGGTTTTTTTATACTCCTGTTAGGTATTAACAAGCAGATAGCAGTGGATGCGGCGTTTCTCCCTGTCGTGCGCTCCGACGACCCCCGGGCTGTTGGTCTTTGTCAGTACCCCCATGACAACTCGATGCTGTCCTGCCTTTCATCAGGTTTCCTCTGCCCCCTTGACGGCCCAGCGAGAATCAGAGAATTAACCCCCCGTGAATCAGGTAACTACAGGAGAGATATGTCCCTCCTCGGATGGGGGGGGGGCAAACCAAACATTTTCTCAAGCATCTCCAGCCAACCATACAGCTTTGATTTCTACTCATCGTTGTCTTCTTGCAGAGGACATCTTGGCAACTGCCCGTGAGCTGGAGGACACGCATGTGGTGTGCGTTTTGGACCTGTGCCAGCTGGGTGGAGACAAAGTGGAGATCCTTATCAGCAAGGTGTACAGGGTGACAGATGTTACGCTCGGCTAGAAAAAAAAAGGACATCATCTTATAATCACCGTCAATCATGTACATTTATTTTTGATAGAAAAGACCGGAATGATTAACAGATTCATTAATGTAATTTGTATTTTTTTATCATTAAAATATGGAAAAAGCACAGAAAATGCTGTCTTTTGTTTCACGTAGAAATTAGACAGATGACCATGAAGTAAGAAATACAATGACATGACCTGCCGTTTCCGTGACTTCCTTCAGATGTCATGAGAATTGAGCAGCACCTGTCACATTTGTTGAAGCCCAAGCAGCACAGGGTTTGAGCCCCACCCTCTGAGTCTAGCTTAAAGTCTGGACTTTGATAAGGCCTCACCGAGCCCTTTGAGCCATTCAGAGGTGGATCGTCTGGTGTTCTTTGGATTGTTGTCCTGCTGCACAGCCCAAGTGTGCTTGAACTTAAGATCACAAACCGACGGCTGCACATTCTTCTTTAGAATATCCTGCTAGAGAGCTGACTTTGTAGCGGTATCAATTACATTAAGTCGTCCTGAAGCAGCCAAGCAGGCCCTGACCATCACACTACCACCACCACCACCACGTTTGACTAGATCTGGTGGTTTATTTTGTTGGCTTTACCTGCATGTAACAGGATGCACACCTTCTAGAAAGTTACTGTTTAGTCTCAGCAGAATATTTTTACCCAAATTCAAGGGGATCAGCAGCGGAGGTTTTGGCCTTGGTATTGTATGGATGCCATTTAGACCGAGCCTCTCTCCTTTTGTTGAATCATCAACACTAACTGAGGGCCGCGGTGCTTTAGATGTGCTGGGCTCTTTTGCAACCTCTGGGATCATGCTTCTCATTGTGGTTCCCTGAAGTGCCAAACATTAATTCAATTCAATTCAATTCAGTTTATTTATATAGCGCCAACTCACAACAGATGTCATCTCAAGGTACTTAACAAGAAGTCATTTCAAAACATTTATACAAACATTCCAATCAGTTAAAAAGTTTCCTATTTAAGGAATCCCAGCAGATTGCGTCAGTCATTGGCGTGAGGTTGGGCAGATTTCCAACCACAGCAATCCTTCAGCAATCCCTCATACTGAGCAAGCATGTAGCGACAGTGGAGAGGAAAAACTCCCCTTTAACAGGAAGAAACCTCCAACAGAACCAGGCTCAGTAGGAGCGGCCATCTGCCACGACCGTCTGGGGGTTTGAGAAGACAGAGCAGAACACAGAAGGAACAGAAGATCCGATATAAGATAACTTTCTATGTTACAGAAAGTAAAAAGTTGATAACAGGACACAGTGGATGTTCAGTTACTGAGAGGATCATTCCAGTCGATGACCCCCGTCCAACAGGGCATTGCAGCCAAGCAGGATACCAGACCAGGTATATCTTCTATGGAGAGAAAAACACTGAGAGAAAACAAAGTTAACAGTCGAAATAACAGAATGTACTGTAATACAACTGGAGAGTCGTAGGAGAAAAGGAAGTAGCAGAGTGAAGAAAATTGGTAAGTCTGTCCTCCAGCAGTCTAAGCCTATAGCAGCATAACTACAGAGATAGCTCAGGATGACCTAAGCCACTCTAACTATAAGCTTTATCAAAAAGGAAAGTTTTAAGCCTGGCCTTAAAAGTAAACAGTGTCTGCCTCACGGACTAAAGCTGGGAGCTGGTTCCACAGGAGAGGAGCCTGATAACTAAAAGATCTGCCTCCCATTCTACTTTTAGAGATCCTAGGAACTACAAGTAAACCTGCAGTCTGAGAGCGAAGTGCTCTTTTAGGAACATATGGAACAATTAGATCTCTGATGTATGATGGAGCTTGATTATTAAGGGCTTTGTATGTAAGAAGAAGGATCTTAAATTCTATTCTGGATTTAACAGGGAGCCAATGGAGGGAAGCTAAAGCAGGAGAAATGTGATCTCTCTTTTTAATATTCATCAGAACTCTTGCTGCCGCATTTTGGATCAACTGAAGGCTTTTAACGGCATTTTGTGGACTTCCTGATAGTAAAGAATTACAGTAGTCCAGCCTTGAGGTAACAAATGCATGGACTAGTTTCTCAGCATCACTCCTGGACAGGATGTTTCTAATTTTAGCAATATTCCTGAGGTGAAAGAAGGAAATCCTAGAAACCTGTTTAATATGGGATTTAAATGTCAAGTCTTGGTCAAAAATAACGCAGAATTAGAAATGGCTTTGCAATCCTTTTCAGATGGATAGACTTTTATCTGTTGTTGAATTTCATCGGTTTTGAGCAGGAAGTGTTGCTTTTAGGATCTTTTAGCCTACTTCATGTTGTCAGACAGGTTCTACTTAACTGATTTGATGAATCTTCAGGTCTGGCAGGTATGAGGCCTGGGGAAATACACTTAAATTAGACTTCTGTTTGATTTAGAGACGTTACTATGAAGCCAGGCAAAAGCAAAAACACATCGGTCTCTCACTTTTGTAAAGGTTACAGAATGTTTTTTATAGAAAAGCAGTGGTGTGGTTGTTTCTAGCAAGTCGGGCCCAGTTAACCTCCCTGCTGCCCAGTCTGTCTCCAAGCACACCGCATACTATGCGTCCTCCTTAAAACTACGAGATAGGTATCTTTAAGAACATTTTTCTATGTTTTACAATCTCAAGGCTTATTTTAAATTACTAAACATGTTTTCTTTTATAAGGATATATGAAGTGTAAAGTAAATTTTTAAAGCTTAACGGTATGGTAAATATATAGAGAAGAGACTTACAGCTGTAACTGTCCAAGGGCGAAATAAAAGCAGAAAAAAACGGATACATTTCATAATCTGTTATAAAATTACTTTAATTTTAAAATCATAACATACATATATGTAATCTATTGGACATATAAAATAAACAACTATGTAGCCTAAAGTTTTTCTTCCACATTCTATAATACAATATATATATATATATATATATATATATATATATATATATATATATATATATATATATATATATATATATATATATATATATATATATATATATATATATATATATATACACATGTTTCTGCACTGAAACTGCAGAATTGACTATATACACCAGGGTTTTTTGTTCATGTCCTGGCAACTCTTACACAGAAAGGATCTGATCTGACTGCCCACACTCAAATCTGAGGTGCCAGTCAATATGTTACAAATCAGAAGAAAAGTACAAGTTAAATGTGATCAAGCTCACATACATAAAAAAAAATCCCTGTGAAGAACATCATTCCAAAGGTAATAAAGGGACGCCAAAAAACAAGAAGGGGTGCAGCAATCATCATTATGGAGAGCAGTTTACCCACGAAACCTGACTGACCAGATTATTTACACCCTTCGTCAAGCCCATGAGATTGTCTCGCATCCGAAACCGAATGATTTTGGTTCGGTACGGCTGAGGTTGACGAACCATCTTGCTCTCAATCGACACAGCAAGGCAAACAAAAATGATAAGGGATACTTTGTCTACTCTATGAATGATGTGTTTGAATGAAAAACAACCAGGTTTACTGCCAGAAAGGCTGATATTCTGAAAGATCGTCATTTGTCACAACTGTTTTGAAAGGATTAGAGTATCTTTGAAAAAATATATATTTAGAAAGTTAAACTCATTTATATAGAAGCTGATATATTTCAAGCCTTTATTTCTGCTCATTTTTATGATTATGGTTTGTGACTATAAAAAAAAAATAGACTTCTCAGGCAATTACGATAACACTTAAGATTAAAAATTAAGAATTTTTGAAGTCCCTTTAGAGGTATTGACTCAAGTCACAGTCTACACAATCATCCTTAAGGCTGCAATTTTCCACCACATTTTTCTTTCCACTAAACATTCCATAAATATCCCTGTATGTGCCTCTTCAACAATGACCTTCGGTGGCTTACACACCATGTCAGGGACTGCCTGCTGGACAGCGGTCAAATCAGAAGCCTCCCCAGTGGATAAAAAAAAAAAAAGCCATAACATAACATTAGGATCTACTTTTCTGAGTAACTGAATTTTGGGTTTTCATTAACATTAAGCGAAAAATAATCACGATTACCAGAAATAAATACTTGAAATATATTACTTTGAGTAATAAATCCATGTAACTTTTTAAATTAAGTTGCTGAAATGGATTCACTTTTCAATGCTATTCTAAATAACAGAGATGCACCTGTGTGATGTGACATTTACATAAAAACAGTGCTGGCAGAAAACAGAAACACGGATTTCTATGGCACCTGTTGAGCTGCTGGCAGAGCTGGACCTTTATGAGCAAATACATGTTAGAAGGGTGATGAATGAAAATGCTTCAGCCATAAAATAAAAACAACCTAACTTCATGATGTTTACACAATTGCACTTTTTTTTTTGTATATTTTATTTGTCAGTAGAATTACTGATTAACTGCAGCTGCAATCCGCTTGATAAGAAGAATTCAGACCTCTTTGTTTAATCTCTTTTCATAGTGACTATAGGACCCTTCAGTTCAGTCTCTTTGGGAGCATCCAACTTTGTGCATCGCATTCCCATACAGATAAAGTCCCGTGTAATCCCACTCTTCAGGAGGACGCGTCTCAAAATTTAGGAAACAAACATAAAAATACTGCTAAAGGAATGATAGGACATCTCCGTTTAAAAAAATACTTCCATATAAATTACATGGAAACAAATGCTTATTATACACCTCTATATACATCTGTTTGGAAACATTTCCGACAGTATAAATTAACATTCTTTTATTTTTTCTTCTTCTTCCTTTAATCGACATTGCACATAGAAAAGTGTAAAAACGGCACTGAACGTACATGCTGAGTGCGCTACGTCTCATTGTGCAACGTGTGCAGCTCCGGTGCTGGACAGGGGCCAGTTTTTATATTTGCCACTAAAGCTCAACGTGTGCTGACACCAAACCCTCACGCTGCTTTCTATAAAGTGTAGCAACAAACATGTGCAATTAAAATCCAGAGCGGGAGGAGTACATTTTAACATTTAAAATGTTCGATTATGAAGTCACACTGTGGTACAGGCAGTTTTTGTAAGGTATATTCTGCTGATTGTCTTTGTAAGGTGATGTAATTCTAACGTTTAATGGGTTTTATTTACCCCCTGGATAGACCGCAACAGCACACCCCAATCTTCTTCCTGTTAACTGTCACCTCTCTATTATCACAGGTCAACAAAACTGACTGCAAACAATAGCTCCCACATTTGTTTGTCTGTTCCAAGCTAAATGAGACAAAGAGAGCAGCTGCAGCAACCGATAAGTAGCGACACACAACCCAGAGTGTATTCTTTCACCACACTAATGTAGTGTCTTTCAGATGGGAGCAGCTCTATCTACAAATTCTGCGCTTTTTAGTGTGAATAAAATGATTGCAGGCAATAATCTGAAATTATTTAGTCCTCCAAAATTGTTCAAATAAGCCGTCACACAACAGGACGACTGTTGAACCCTCTCCTGAATTCAGTTTGCCTCTTCCCTGTTAAAAAAGATGTGTAAAAAGCCCCAAAATAAATTAATGTTAGGTTGCAGCAGAACACACTAAACTTTTAGAAAAAACGTTTTTTGATTGTTGTTTTTTTTTGTTTTGTAAATGTGGTGGAAAAGTGGAAAAAAATGTCTGCACAAATACTCTGCAGTAGTCTAGATGTGGCTGAAAAGTGGTCGAAGTTCATTATAGGGGGTTACCGAGATTGGCTTTCAACATCTTTGACTACGAGAAAGTGGGATGAAACCTGGGAGCTAAAAGAAAAAGGTTACATTTCCATTTTCAACTGATTTTTTCCGTGCTAAGTAAACAAGACGGCTATCTAGTCTTGAAGATCCGTAAAAGTTGTCCATGGACTACCAGGTTTTAAAGGGTGGTCAGATTTGCAGTTTAAATCCCAGTAGCTTTTTGCAAACTCCAAACATTTATGGTTCTGGTTTAAAGAAAAGAACTTGGCAAGTCGATGGCATCTAAAGGTTGCCCCTTATTTTCTTCTTCACTGTTGTCTATGCTTTTTACCTCCTTTTACCATCATCCTGCAGGACACGAGATCTTCCCCCCCATTTAATTTAAAGGTTGGGTTTATTCAACACTAACATAATTTATTTTAAAGCTTTTTACACATCTGTAACTGGGCAGTGTAAATGTCTCCATTCATGCAGCAGTTGATTGGACCGTTGGGAACATGAATTTACACTTTTCTTGTGTGCGTGAGGTTTTTAAGAAACAATGAGGGGGCAAGCACAAGATCAGGCATGTACCTCTGAGTACAGAGGAGCAATATCTGTCAGAACATCCGTGGATAAAACTAGCTTGTATTTCCAGTAGGTAGTTTTAGGCGTGTAGGTTACGATACAATAATTTCATAAAGAACTCTTACAGACACTGCTCAGAACGTAAGGAATTACTGCAAACATAAAGGTAGCAAAAATCACTATATATATATATATATATATACACGTATATCTGCTATCTATCTAATAGAAAATCTGGATGTCTTATGTTTTAATAACAAATTGTGCTCTTATGAAAATATACCTTTTATAATCTAAATGGACCTGAGCTGGATTTTTAAAGCCATAATCAGACACGACCATTTAAACCACGACATGAACGTTATCACGTTTGAAGGCACAATTCCTCCCTACCTCTCAGCTAGCTGAGACCTGGTGCTCCGCTGCGATGGCTTCAGGGTCTGCTCCAGCTACAGCACCCCTCGCTCCTTCCCTCCCAGATTGAGGCTTTAAAAATCTAGATAGACCTTCAGCTTCCAACTGTAGTGGGTTACAGTACGCCTGCCTTTTGATAAAGTGGTCATCGCACCCTTGTTCTGTCCTGTGAAGCTCTGCCGTAGTGACATGCATAAATAGGGGTTCAAGGGGGGATAACAGGACTGACACTCTCCATTTTCATTAGAAATAAAGTCTTACTACGAGTAGTTTAACATCATGTCAGGAGGGGAGTTGATCTCGAGATCATGAACCGAGCAGAATGTTTGATCTTAGGTAACAAATAAATAAATATTCTACTTTTAGGTAGATAGGGGTACGAAAGTGCAAACACTTAAATGAGAACTTTGCTAGAAGAAAAACTCCACGTGTCGATCTAAGAGTGTTTTTTTTTTCAAACAGCTTTGATAATCCACTTGTTGCAGCAGTTCTACTGAGTGCGATGCGGCCTCCTGAAGAAGACCCGACACCTCCGATTGTCCCCGGATCCCGCAGGCGGCGTTGGGTACAGCCAACGGGTTGGGTGTCACTACAGCCTCTGCTTGTGGTGTCACTATGACGACGTGCAGGCCTGCTCCCCCTGAATCAGGAGGCCTCACGACGTGCTGCCGCCTGCAGGGCGGCATCAGAGAGGCAGATCCAAGGTGCTCCGATGAAGTCCCCAGTGCTACCGAGTGAGCATGTTCCTGAAGTCTGAAACACTGCCTGGTTGGTTTTGGGAATGTTGGTACTGCCTTTGCTGCTGCTGCTGCTGCTGCTGCTGCGGTTGTTGCTGCTGTGCCAGTTGCAGTTGCTGCGATTGTGGCTGCTGCTGAATGTATCCCATGGCGCTTTGCTGTGGGACATTAGTGGCATGTAGGAAAGCTGGAGCAGATCCACCATGTACAAGTCCTTGAGTCATCTGTGGAAACACAAAGGAGCAAAAAATGGTCTGTTGTATGTTTTGTTAGTGAAATTTTACCTTTTATGGACATCTACGCCTTGCAAAAGAACTACCAACCCTCAACTTTCTCACATTTTGTTACAACCACAAACCTGGGCGTGTTTTTAATTAGGGTTTTATGTAATAGAAGTAGTGCATAGAGCTTGGATGTGGAAGGAAAATGAAACATGGATTTCAAAATGTTTATATTAAAAAAATCTGAAAATTGTTGTGAGCGTTTGTATTCAGCCCAACTTTATTCTGGTAAAATCTAGTATTCATATCCGAGTTCTATTTATTTCTTAATTATTTTGTGAAGACCAAATAAATATATCCCCCCAATTTCTAGTGGTATTTAAAAGCAGCCAAGTTTTATCCAATCAGAATGTATTCTGCTCTGTTGCTAAGCAGACAAAGGGACTGCTCTGTTATTGGTCCTCTGAAAATGTCATAGCAGGCCTTGAAATGCTAACTTTTTAAGATTTGATTGATTGATTGATTGATTGATTCCTCTAAGTAGTTGTGCTTTGTAATCATTACGTTTATAACAGGTTGTAGTGAACTGTGATTTTTCACAGTAAAGTTAGCGTAGTTGACTAGGGAGCAAGTGGTCGTTGGCTGCCGTGTTCAGTGACATGAATCTATCAGCCATCTTGATCAGATTCACCAGTACAGACAAGAGAAAGGAAAAAATGGCTTTTGAAAGTCTTTTGAGCCCTTGTACTTGTACCACTGGATGACAGGATAAGCCTGAGCTGATTAACTTTGATTTAAGAATTTATTTATTTTTGGTTAGGAACTCTGGATGGGTGAAATATGCTTTTATTACGGATTAAAGAAGTTTACTCAAGTCAGCGGTGAAATTCTGGGAGTTGTATGCTGCCTTTTTGCTTTGTAGTTACAGAGATCCGCTTGTTTATATGTGATTTTTGAGGAAAGAGGAGAGGCTGGTGGGCAACTGAGAGGTCAACCTTCAGAAGCACTGGGAAAAACGAACAGAAAATGTTTTTGTTTTTTTTATGGATCTAAAAAAGAAAAACGACTGCAGCTTTAATGTTGTGAGTAATTTGACTGCCGTGCTTTTATTCTGCTCCCTGCAGTGTTGTCAAAGGGTTTATGTCGCTGTTTATCTCCAAGTAATCAAAGTGCTTTCAAAATTCTCTGGGTTTGTAAAAACAATTAGGCAAACTGCTTATCAAAAATTTGATTTCTGTTCACTTTATCCAAAACAGGGTGGCAGGGTAACAGGTCCAGGCCTTCAAATGAGTGCTGGGTCTGGAGTGGGGTCTCTTCCTGGTGGAACATGCCTGGAAAGCCTCAAAGCGAAGGTGTCCATCAGTCATCCTGATCAAATTCATTAACCTCTTCTGCTGACGACTTTTGATACCGAGGAGCAACTTCCAAGCTCCAACTGGATGACGGAGCTCCGTATCCTATCTCCAGCCGCCCTACGGAGGAAGCTCATTTCAGCTGCTTGTATCTGTTATTGTATCTTATTCTTTCATTTACGAGCCAAGTCTCATGATCACAGGTGAGGGTTGGAATGTAGACGGACCAGCAAATCAAGAGCTTTGCTTTTTGCCTCAGCTCTTCCTTTACCAAAACAGACCTGAGTGGTGCCCGCATTACTGCAGACGAGGTCCGAATTCGTCTATCCACCTGACGCTGCATCATGCCATCACTGGTGAACAAGATAGTTTAAACTCCTCAGTTTGAGCTAAAGACTGACCCAGACCCTGAGGGAGCAAACCACATTAATCCGATTGAAAACCATGGTGGTCCCTGTTTCCCTTTTTTGATTTGTTAAATGGTTTTCCAGAACTTCCAACCATAAGTCCTTGAACATAGTATTTCTGAATTCCTCCAACACCAGAGTTTTTGCCTCTGCAACCACAAACCCGCGCCCCTTCTAGCCACCCAGTTCATTTGTTTCGGGAGTCCCAAAAGGGAACCAACCTCTAAAGACCTATTTTCTCTCTCGATGGCTTCCATCATCACTCAACCGACGGTTTCTCTGGTTGCCGCTCCAACAGGCACCAATGACCTTCAGCTCACAGCTACTGGAAGCCTCATCTACAACAGAAGCGCTAAAGATGTCTTAATCAGACTACACATCTCAACCTACCTTGGAAAATGAGGGAAATTATCCAGGAGGTGAGTTGAAGATGTCTAGAAGACGATCACCCACCCAAAGTTTACAAATTCAAACACTACATAGAGTACATCTTGTTTTTAACCAATTAGAGCTGTGAGTTTTGGTTTCCATTTGAAATTTTCAGAATTAAATAACAGATACGAGGACCAGAGGGCCTTGATCACTAAGTTACGATTTGCTACTGATGCACATAAAGGAACTGCTGTGAGCCTACCATGGTGTTCTATACCTGAAAGAACTGCTGGGGCTGCTGGAGCTGCACGGAGTGCTGTGAGGCCTGAGGCTGGCTGTGGTAGGCCGACTGGGCCTGGTGCGTGATGAAGGTGTTGTGTGGGATCATTATGGGGGACGTGAAAACGGGGGAGGGCACGAGCACCGCATTGCCGTTGACCTGTTGCATGGTAAAAGAGGTGATTGGCTGCTCCAAGCTGTATCTGTAAACAGAAGAGTGAGGAGGTCAGCTGCAGTATGGCATGACTTAATAAACCAACCATGAGTGGTAGTCGGGGTGCTTACAGAGTTTGGGAGATGCCCATGTTGCACTGAGAGGGCTGCGAAGTGACGTTGCTAGTAGGAACCAGAGTCTGCATCGGGTGGTTGAGAAGCATTCTGCAGGAGAAGCAGTTTGTGAAGAAATGCCATGTCTGCTGCATAAGACAAACATTTGGAGGGTTTTTTCTTTTTGTGTGCAGTGCATCTTTCAGGCCTCTCACCGTAGTTGTCCTTCCTGGCTGAACTGGTTGTCTGTCTGTCTTTGGTTTGTGTCCTGTTGAGGCCTGGTGTTGGTCTGGGAGAACATCATAGGGTTGCTGTAGAAGGGCGTCGTCAGACTCGTGTTTGTCTGCATTGGTAAACTCACCGACTGGGTCTGTCTGCTCTGAGGAATCCTCTGCTGAACCTACAGCACAGAGAAGGAAACGTACAATAAGCTCCTGAGAGATGCTGCTAAGCAACAACAACTTCTCAATAAGTAAAAAATAAGTTTGATTTGTTTTTCATCACTACGCAAATGAATTGTTTGGAACATAATCAACATCAATAATTAAAAAAATTCAGGAGTCCCAAATTGCGAACGAAACTTCTCATCAAATGATAAACCGACTGAACTTCACATCTACACTGATCAGTGATCGACCAGAAACTAAAAATCTGATCTTTCCTCCAATCAGTGAATGCACCATAGATAAGCACTCCCAGGTTGCACGGACAACTCTCCTTAGAAAGTAAGCGGATATTGCATGAAGAATAAGTTCACCAAAGATGTTCACAAGTATGTTTTTCAAGTCCAAGTCAAATCTCAAGTCTTTGATAACTGAAATAGGTTTAGCATTTTCAGAGGCTATAGTCCTGGTCTCGGGCCATTTGCTGCTTGTCTCCCCCTTCTCTCTCCACCATATTTCCTTTTAAATTAGTGTTCATTAAAGGCCGCCAGTGCCAAAAAAATAAAAATAAAGAGTTATCTTTTCTACGACTGCTTTACATTACTTGGAGAAATGATTGAATGTAATTTTTACCATCTTAGAAATATAAATAGGCATTTATGATCAAAGAAAAAACTAAATAAAAACATATTAATGTTAATTTCTGAATGAATCAAACAAAGTGGTTTTCTGTCTTTGTATTAAGTAAGTTAAAATCTGTTTATTCCTGTCTTCATATATACCACTTCATTATATATCAGTCTAAATATGGTTTTCTTTCCCTCACTCTGAACTGGAGGGTTTTTCAAATAATCCTGGAAAACCATTTTCTAAATCCACATTTAAAAACTTTGTTCTCAATTCTAAATGGTAAATGTACTCAAATATAAGGTACAGATTACAACTTAAGGAACGATACAAAGTGTAGTTAATAAATACGTAAGTGCTGAACCTTTGAATTAACAAAACAAGTGCTTTTATTTTGGTATTTTCAGCCAAAAGCATCCTTGTAATGTTGCAGCTATGTTAGCGGTGAGGGAATGTCAGAGGGAAGTTACATTTATTTTGTTTTGAAATGATCCAAAGTCCTTTAATATAGCACTCAATTGGAGAGAGAGACATGTCTTCATTACTATGAAGCTACACCTAAAATGAACAGATTGTTATGAGCCATTAACATCCCATAATCCACCATAGTCACTGACTAATAATCAAGCTGATAACATGTGCACTCTGTATCTCACATATCAGCTTCATTTCACTCTTTATTACATGAGACAAACACTGTTTTCGTGTGTGTGGTGTGTTCAGAGCGCTCTGGCCTGCTCAGAAGAACATCAGGGCCGCTCCGATCACAAATCGGGGATATTCAACATGTTGGCTAGACTTGGCCCGATATCGCTCTGTGTTTTGAGGACAAACGAGCAGGCATTGAATGTGACATGTAGCCAATCAGAAAGCGAGGTGACAGCGAGCGATACGCCTTGGAAGCATCTAGCCTGTGAAACCCATGTTTATTTACTCCGAACTCACATTTGATCTTATGAGGTTTTGCGAGATTTCCCCACTGACCCAGGAATGTTTGTGAGTGAAATTTGTCCGTGTATGGGGTATCGTCATTGATGTGTGGCTGCAAAGCACACACTGTAGGACCAAAACTGTTATGTCCGTGATTTTTTATCGCCACCTGTGTGGTCTCTCAGGTTTTGAAAGTCTTACGACAATTTTAAATTCTTGCAGTGTGAACCATCTCTAACTCCAGAGAAAATACAAGTGGATTGCTGTTAGTAATCTTAATAATGCTAGTACAAGATGCAAAAGGTACTTTTAAAATGCCGCCTCAGTAACTATATTAAAGTATTAGTAAATTCCTGTTTATATGCAGAGCTGTATAACATTGACTGATCCTGTCTTTCTCTCTTTCTATTAACGTTTTATAAATTATGACAAACTGATATCCTTAGCTTCCAAAAACAAGACTTTAGCATTAGAAAATATCTTCATTCAGATTTGCAATCAGTATCTAACCTGCGTGGACGCTAAGTTGTTTTCTCTCAGAGAAGAGAGTGGAGATGAACTGTGAGCCCCGCAGGCTGCTGGTTTCGGTTGGCCCGAGATTTGCCTGATGACACTGGACTGGTTCTGGTTCTGGTTCTGCTGTGCTGGCCTTCCAGGGCCCTGCTGCGGCTGCTGCTGCTGTTGGGCCTGATTGAAGTCATTGTGGATAGGCTGCTGTAACAACATCTAACACACAAACACAACAAATATGAAGCTATCAAAATCATTACAGGCTAAAAAGAGTTGATTTCTACATCTTGACATTTATTGTAAAAACAATGAGCACCTCTAAAATATCAATACAACAAAATGTTAAACTAGTGGTATTAAGTCGTTTATGCAGAAATGAAGGGAGTTATGTAAGGGATGATGTCCGACGAGGTGTCCATTATCAGAAATTAATGGACGACGCGGAGGCGTGAACCGTCCGACACGAAGTTGCTTCCGCGAAGTCTATTAATTTCTGATAATGGACACCTCAAAGGGCATTATCCCGCTTATACCATGGTCACTTACGAAAGAAAGAAGCATTTAATCAATTAATAATACTTTAATCTGTTTTAGAGTTAAAATCGTGAGGGTTTTTATTTTTATAAGTCAAGCGCACTATTTAATATCTCCTGTATACAGGCGTTGCAAGCAACGTGGCCACAGCGAGCCGACTGCAGCAGTTGATCAGTGATGGGAAGTGAGATTGTGGCTTTACCTTACGTTACGTTACCATCCCAGTCTTCAAAGTTGTCAAACTCACCAAATAAGTTAAAAGAAATGATAAAATCACTCATGTTTTGTCTCTCTTGCTGTTGCGATGAGTCAACTGTGAAATAACGTTGAGTCTCCGTTGCCATGGTTACCGTCTAGCGTTTGAGCCAGCGCAATGATTTAGAACTGTCGTCAGGCAATTTGACGGGACGCCTTTCCTAGGTGTACATTATCACTTTTTAACCTACACCCTCCAGCCAATCAGAATCGAGTATTCACCCAGACTGTGGTATAACATGTGTTAACTGTGTCATTATGTACTTTATATTTTATATTTCCTGTGCAATAGGAACCATTATTAAATAATTAAAACAGTAAGTAGGGGCGGTTAGACCTTTAAATATGATTCTAGATTTGCTGCAACAGCGGAATAGAAAACATAAATGCATTTATCTATGTATTTATTTAGATCGTGTACATATCTCCAATTCAATCTGAGTGATTAAATATATACATATTCAACAATGATTTATTGCACTGCAGCCAAATCAAGTAATTCAATCTGAGTTATGTTATAGCTAGCAATGACCTCTAGAGGGAGACAAGCTAAATCAAAATCAAATCAAATTTTATTTGTAGGGTACTTTTCATGATAAAATCAGCAAAAAGTGCTTTACATGATAAAATCAAAAATATGAACAGTTTAAAAGAAGCAAACAATCAAAACCCATTTAAAGCAAAATCAATCATACATAACCAGTTAAACTCTCAGCACACACAAGACACATACTGTACACACCCCGTCCCCCACCCCTTCACTGCAAAAACACTGCTCAACTCTTTTCCGTCTCTTAAAGTGAATGTACGATAAAAATAAACATCCAGAATGATGCTACCTTTACCTTTGAGAGGATTCTGTAACATGCAGAACAACCCCCCCCCCCCCCCGCCAAACATGCTGCTACATCTGATTTAGAATTTTCTTAGTTAATTCAAGGCTCTAATTAAAAAAAATTATACTGCAGATAATCTGTCTTCCAATAAAAAGGCTTCCACAGAAAAAAAAAGAGTATTATCTTTTTTTTTATGAGGGTTTTCTACCTGTAGATTAGCCAGATGGAGCTTCTCCTTAATGTCGTGCAGCTCCTGCTGCTGTGTCTTAATGTCGGCCTGCAGAATGCGCGTCCTCTCCTCCAGTTGTTCCTTCAGCTGGGTCATTACGCCAAGCTGAGGCTGCTGCAGCTGATACACAGAGGACTGCTGTTGTTGCTGCTGCTGCTGCTGCTGCTGCTGCTGCTGTGACTGTTGCTGCTGTTTAGAAAAGAAACACGGAGAAAGTCAGTTTTACACTTGATTTATGCCTAATGTATTTTCTGTAACCACTTTATACTTTAAAGAATATCACCGGGTAAGAGGTCTGTTGATAACAGGTAAACACACACACTTAACTTGCAATCACTGATTAACCTGAGATGCATATCCAGCCCAAGCACCCAGAGAAATCAGTAGATGGAGACAACACAGACCAGGGGAAAACATGCAAGCTGAGCACAGTAAGGCCTTCCTACTTTACTTATCTCACCACACTACTCTAAGTTCAGTTTATTAAAAACAAACTTCCCTAAATGTCGTTATAGTTAATTATCATGTGCAAAGGCAGTTCAGAAATTTGACAGATCTTTTAGAAATACATAGTGATGTTACGATGTGTGTCGAGGACTGGAGGGGGCGTTTCCACAAAGCGTTTATCGAGGCCTGCTTTATTTAGGGGAGGAGCCAAAAACAATGACGTCTGAAGCCCCGGTGCCCGGCTGTACCACGTGACTGCTTCAGGAAGTGGTTCAGAGTTTGCGGAGTGGTTTGACAGCAATATAAACCCCCTCAGGCTCCATTCAAAATGTCGGTTTGTGTAGGAAAGTTGCAGTCAGTTTGGAGTTTGGATAGGAGAGTTTGGTTAGCGTTTATATAGTTTGGAGATAGTTCTGAGAGTATAGAGACAGATAGTTTATATAGTCTAGCACTTGTGTTTTTGTGTACGCCGGCATCTTCTGTGCCATGTGAAAGAGTGTTTTCGAAGGCTGTTGAGGTGGCGTTAAAAAAAAGGAAACGCTTAAAACCTAAAACTGTTGAGAAACTGCTATTTTTGAATAAAACAAAGAATAAAGTCTCCCCTGTTCTGTACATCATTGCCCAAGTTACACAATCATTTTCAGTGCCCTCCTCCTAGTTCCAGCATTTTCACTTTCTTCTGCCTGCTTAAGCCTATGCCTTTTGCCTCAAGAAACACATATGACAGAAAAACATTATTACACAACCTGCCATAACATATGATACCACCATTTTGGGATAATTTCCTGACAGAATACATTCACAAGTATTTTTACTATTCACATTTGTAATATTTTATGCAGAGAAATTATTTTTTGGGAACACCGTCATTACCTAGAACCATAGCAGACTAGCAACTTTAATGCATCGCACATTAAGTGGCTAAGAGCTACAGCTGCCTATGATTATGTACCTGTCCAGTAGGGGGGTTTTGTGTTCACATGAAGCCCCATGAGATGAACCCCTCCTTGAACCAAATGGCGCAAGTGGTTCAATGCCTCATGGGGCTTCATCTCACCATCACTAGAAATACACAACCAATCTGCAGTCCGACAATACAGCACTCTTTTTCTCAATCCTCTCTTTATGCCTGTTATTTATTTTTATCACAATCTTATAACCAGGCCAAGAGTGAGTGTACACAAGCAGCGGATTAAATAGACCCAAATGGCAGCAACAGTCATAACAGTTGAGATACTGCACACAAGCAGAACAGAAGGAGAGTAACAGGCCGGAGAGGAAGTCTAAACACTGACCATGGTGGAGTGCTTGCTGCAGGTTGGAGAAAGAGAGAGGCTCGTTTGGGGAACAACGTCAAAGGAATTTTGTCTTTGAGCCAAATTCTACAGGGGCGGGGATGGGGACACACACACACATTTATGATTAAGTACCACCTTGTGATGCGATGCCGTGTTATCCTTGCACAGATGCTTCCTATGGACTGATCTGATCTCTTTAGGTGGTGAGGCTTTGTACGTGAAGCTGTTTGGTAGAAACTGACCTTTGAGCCACTGGGCTGGAGTCTGGCGGCCGTCTTCTCTGGTCCAATGGAAGCAGACGGCCATGATGGCGTGCAGGCCTCTGTGTAGGAGTTTGCTGCTGCAAAGGAGACAGCTCACTTTTAGACACACAGCCTGAGCATACGCTCAGCTAAAATAATGCTTGTCTGTACAACAAAGGGGAATCTATTACTGAATTAAAGCAGTACAGCTCTATGACAATGTATAAATAGTCTGCATAAATATATGTTGCCAGTTAGTGAAGAGAATCCCTAACCTGCAGTCCTAATAACAATGGAAATTAATAAATGAATGATATTTTGATCATTAAAAAACAAATCGGACTTTTATACAAATATCCGTTCCGTACATTTATAACATTTTTGTTTGTTTAATTATTTTTAAAAAACTTAGAAAAAAACAAACTCCCTAATTTTATATTTTCATCTAATATAGGGGAGAAGTTTACATTCGCCCACCATGGCCATTTGAAGTAATTAATCTGGACTTCCAATATTACTTTATTAAAATTACAGGCATTAAAGGTAAAGGAAATTTGTGTTTGGTCGATTCTTTCTTTGTTATAACAAAGAGTCTTGGCAATAAGTCTTACATCGATGGAACGATTGTCAACTTCTCTTAAAATGGTGCCACATTTGTGAGAAAAATACAGTCATGATGTTGAGCATGTGAGTTGTGCTCGTGAAACCTCAAAAAGAACAAATTTATAGGTGCAAAAAGCATGGGGGTTTTACTCTACAACTTGCAGAGGCAGGTAGTAACTAATTACATTTACTCAGTTGCATTTACTTGAGTAACTTTTTTTTTTTTTAATTACTTTTGGAGTAGTTTTACTAGACTGTACTTTTTACTTTTACTTGTGTAACATTTTTATAAAATACTCTTACTTGAGTAAAGTTTCTGGCTCCTCTACCCACAGTGAGTAACTTTACTGAGTGAAACTGAATGCTTGTTTTAACCAAAAATGCATGAGACTCACACATACCGTATTTTCTATCTGCTGAGGCTGTTGTGCCACTTGGAGGTCAAGTGGGGGTACCTTACCCTGGTCTAACTTATATACATTGCCTACTGTAAGTATTGATCTCATTAGTTTTACTTTGAAAAAATGCATTTGGAAAAATGTTTCTTCTTGTCAAATTTGTTATTTTACTTTTTTGTCGTATTTCTATGTATTTGAATCTTTAGATTTTGTGTCTGCATCTGCCTTGGTGACCACGTGTCCTCCTCTTCCCCTTTCCAGTGTGGGCTTTTTATGTTATGGTCAGGCTTTGTACTGAAAAGGGCCGAAGACAGCAAGTAAGAAATTTAAATATGTACATAACGGAGGATAACCCTACTCAAGGAAACAAGTGGAAAAATCGTAAAATGTTCAGCCTACTTGTGATATTACATCACGACGAACACTAGCGTTCCAAACTGTTATCAAATTATTCTGATCATTATTATCTTTTTGGGGCTTTCAGACATGGACAATGTGATGGCAACACTTTATTATCTAGATTTAATTTTCTGAATAAAAAGTAAAAAAAGCAAACTCTCCTCTTTTAAATGGTGCCTTTTTTATCCGCAGAGTAACTATGGCTTTCCTGAAGTAAAGCTGAAAGAGCCAACACATTTGATCTTTGGTTGTATAACAGCTCCTGGTTTAGAGGCCTTTTCATTCTGCCGCTGACTTAAATCCACAAACTCTGATGCATTCACTCACTGTTTTCTATCATAGCCCACACAAACGGAGGCTGACCAAGTAAATCATCTGCAACTTATAATTCTGATGGAGGCAGTTTTCTAAATAAGCCATGTAAGTAAGCATGGTTTGCTTTTTATAAACAGATACTGTTATGAAAATGCCACAGCTGCTGCGTTGCCTTCATGAATATGCAGATGGGAGTATTTAGTGTGTTATATAGCTGGTGGATAGCACCCTGGCAGACAGAAAGCATTGGGTTTGGAAACGTTTCATCATAGATGCATCATCACCCACACATATAGGGAGGTGTTGTAATGATGCCGTGTCTGTTTCGTTCTAGGAGTTTTACCACTGATTACAAACTATTCTACGACTCCATAACAAAACATCCACTGGGGGACTTTCATTAAAGCTAAAAAAAAAAAGAGCGAGCTATAACTTCTATGATGAGAAATAAAAGACAGACTCTTGGTTAGTGTGACAAGCAACAATTGTTTGGCTAAATTTCAGTAAGACAAACACAAGGATAAAGTTTTTTACATGAAAACCTGCCGCTGAGTGACTTAGCAGTTTGGAGAGGAGAGGATGACTCACACAAAGAGTCCGACAGGGCAGTGTGGGAGGATTTTCGAGAGCTGTGGGAGGACACTGAACGTGCGCCGCTGTTTCTGTCCCTCGTAGCGTCCAGAGTGGAGCAGATGTCCAAGTACAGCTCCTGAGCCTGGGGGTAAAATAAAGGGTCATGCTTAGCACAGCGCGTAAAATCTGAAGGCCGAGCAACAAACTATGCAGTTCACTGCAAAAGTATTCATACCCCTTTAACCTTTTTTTACATCGTGTCACTTCCCATTTGCAAACTTCAATGCATTTTATTGGTATTTTATGTGACAGACCAACAAAAAGCAAATATAGCATAGCTGCTATGTGGCATAGAAATCATACCTTTGTGTGGTGTATTGTGCATTTATATTCAGTTTCCCTAAGTCAATACAATACTTGTCAGAACCCCCTTTAGCTACATATGCAGCTAAGTTTTTTGAGTCGTGTCTACCAGCAGTGTTTGAGCTTTCACCTTTGCAAAAATAGTTCAAATTCAATCAAATTAGACGGAGAGACATTGTGAACAGAAATGTTCAAGTCTTTCCAACAGATTCACTGTTCCAGTTAGATCCGGCCATTCTAACATATGATCCAAACTATTTCGTTGTAGCTTTGGATGTTTGTCTGGCCTTATTGTCCTGCAGGAAAGTGAAACCTTCGTCATAGTTTCAAGTCTTCTTCAGCTTCCGGCAGGTTTTCTTCCAGGACTGCCCTGTAATTAGCTCCATTTTTTGACCTGCTTTCCTGTCCTTGCTGGGGGAAAAAATTCCTATAGCATGATACTGCCTCCACCATGTTTCACAGTGGGGATTTGTGTTCGGGGCTTTCCTAATTGAAATTCAAAAGAGGCTTACACTACACACTCTTGGAGGAGGCGCAGGCAATAGTAAACTTAACACAGCATTTGTGTAAACAAAGTAGTCCCTAGTTGACAGAAAGAAGCTGCTCCAAGGCACAAGTACGCAGACGAGTATTTTGATCAAGATACACCTCTGCTCAGTTGGACCCTGCAAGTGTTACCTTCAGGACCTTTTTGAAATGCATGTAACACTTTGCAGCAAATATTTCCTCGGTGTAAGTGTTTGTAACTAAAACTAATGTGCTTTCAAATGCTACCAGGCTGCTCTTCAACGAGGATGTGCACGACGGGCCAAATGACAAAACATGCACATCCTCGACAGGTAATGTGCCAGCTTGTCGTGAGACGCCTTTAGTGTCAACAGACACGGCAAGCCAAAATCAAGCGCAACGATTATTTTTGTTGCATATTTTTTTCCCATTTAGGTTTTTTCTTTATTCCATCCATGGCTACTTTCAACTCTTAAATCCATTCAGTTTCCATTACTCGAAGGATCCAAACCAATTGATGTCCTCTCTTTTTATCATTTCAAACCACAAATAAACCAACACATGTCCAAAATATGTTTCATAATCATATCAAGGTCATATTTTCAATGAAAGCTAAAAGAAATGTGTGTTGGCAATTTAACTATAATATAGGGTGAGCCTATTTTGATTTCCATAAAAGAGGAAACTTGCACCAATCATTAAACACATAAATCATATTCTGTTTACTTAAAGAAAACTTTTGACTTTAACATATTTAAAATATTCCTGCTCTATCTGGTTAAAAAGAAAAATTCGCTATCGATTTTGCACGTTTCACATCGCAATTAATCGATGTATGGTGAGTCAGCACACCCCTACGCAACAGTTGTCCTATCAACACATTTTCCCACCTGAGCTGTGGGTCTCTGCAGCTCCTCCAGAACTATCTAGGGTTTCTTGGGTACTTCACTGATTAATGGTCTCCTTTTCGGGATTGCTGGCTGGGGAGGACAGCCATATAGGTTTGCTGTTGTTGTGTGCATTTTGGTATGATGGATTGAACACTGAACCTAAATTTATCCACAACTTTACTCTTTAACTTTACAATTACAATACAATTCAGTGAAGTTTGTTGTTGTCAACATGTCAAAATGTGAAAGAAAAATTTAAAAGCTCTGAATACAATTAAAAGGTACTGGTTATGCAGAAGAGTTCCTAACTCTTACCTTCACAGAGGATGGGGCTATCTCGGGTGGAGAATGCTCTTCCAGACCAAAAGCTCTCCGCCGTTCAGCTCGCACTTCAGCGTAACTAGACAACACACGCGTACATTTGTGTGACAAGTTTCATTCATCAGCAAATCTCTCATGATGCTAGAGAAAAGAAAGCCATCAGGAGCACCTGACAACGGTGTGAGTGCAGACGATGAACTCGGGTTTGGAGTTCCACTGGTGGTAAGTAATGTAGTAATGAGTCTGCAGCCAAATCCACTGCTGCCCCTTGGTGAGGAAGCGATAATAGCAGGATTTACCCTTTCCGAACTGCATCACTGAGGAGATGGAAAGAAAAGAAAAGCAGATGTTAATGCTGGGTCCCTGATGTTATTAGACCCCCTGTACAATCTGAATATATCAGAGATGGAGTTTTGGATGCTGAAGTGATGAAGATATGTAATAAAGAGACAACAGTAGGTTTCTTACATTGCTTGTGACACTGGGCTATTAGCTCTAAGTCATCCACATGATAGTAATCATAGCCCGAAGTTCCAAGAACCTCAAAGGGTAAATAGCCAATGATTGGTGATGCTCTGAAACAGAAAAGGTGATGATAAACAGTGTGAGGTGATGTTTTTGGGATAAAATGAACTCGAATAAATATTAGGATTTTAGTTTCTCACCTGTGGTCTAAAAACAGGAACTTCCATTCAAGGCTGTGTCTGGATGTGAATTCATCACAAGGATCGTCCACGTTACACAAATCCTGAATCAGAATACAGTAACAGAGAGAGCCATTTTTTCCACAATATTTCACAGTAGAGCAAGAAATTAGCAACTTGTGCTTCATGTTGTTTTTTCTCTTTGTTTTGGGGTTAAAAAACATCCTCCTTTCAGCGGGTTTTCAGATACTGCATGAAGGTTATCAAAAAGGACAGTGTGAGCTGCTCTAGCATCACGCATTTGGCAACTCTGCCTCACAGTTTTGTTCTCACTAAATCACTGCATGACCATATTTGTGCGTCACCGTCAAACACACTGATTGTTCAGAATAATCCAAAGCAGATGTGGCCTCGAACTTAGATATTTAGTCTGCATGAAGACCCAAGGCGAGTTGAAAATTGGAAATTTACAGCAAGGATTTGCAAAAGATTCGTCACAAGGCACAAGGATTTAAAGGAGAAAACATGAAGCCGTATAGTCAAGCAGTTATTGTTGCAGTTGTTACAACTGGCGAGCAGGATGAATTAGTTAGTGAGTCTGTTTATAAGATTGCACAATAAATAAAGCAAAACTTTCAACTAGGGGTTGAAAATATGGCAAAACCATAGCATGACTTTTTTTGCAGTTAAATGACAATCGTGATTTTATTTGGCTTAAAAGAGCTCAGAGTTTGTTTTTATTTTTGTACATTTTTCTGTTTTTTTAAGTGTGCCAACAATGTCAGGTACAAGACTTGTATTACAATCAGTTTGACTGTCAGGCAAACTGAAAACTGTATTTTAATTTAAAAAACCAATAACATTTAGGTAAAGGACACAATTATTGATGTAAAGGAAAAGGAGAGAAATAAAACTGATGTTTTAGAACAAGAGCACAAAACAGCGATGAGGGACATTCCTTTTCCTATTTATAGTTTCCCTGAAAAGTATTAATTCACAACATTGCTGTATAAAATTTCAACAGTGGGAGAGAAAAATATCTGTGCTGCAGTGGGATTCTCTCATCCCAGAGCGCTTAGAGCAGAGGCCTGGCTGCCTGCTGTAAGGGCACTGGGATGAGAGAATCCCACTGCAGCACCGCTGCTTGGTCAGAAAAGTAACTAGGATACGTGCTTCTCATGAGAGTCTCCAAAAGTCTCAAGTCAGTTTAAAGTCAATTCTAAAAACTTGCTAAATATGGTGACAAAGTGGCTAAGTTGGCTACACTGCTGGCAGGGGTGGATTCACATGATTGCATATAGTCACGTGATTCCACCCCATCCAGTTTGTGACATAGTACGATATCTTAAAGGGACATGAGCATCGGCAAACTACACACATCTTTTTTTTTTTAAAACACCGAAAATACCGTACATTTTTGGTTTATCGCCCAGCCCTAGTGTAAGGGTTAAAAAAAAAGTTGCATTTTTATTCAGAAATTTTGATTTCTGAATCATCCACAAACTAAAAAAGGCTACAAAATTCAGTTTTTTTAACTAGATGTATTTTTAACTATATGCTTCTTTTCACTTTCTTTTCACTGTTCTGTGATTCTATGTGCATTTTTGTGCAACCAGGAAATCACATTAGCATTAGCATGTTGTAATTCTTCGCAATCTATTATCACCCCCCCACACCTTTTAGTTCAACAGAGCTAAAAATTTTAAACATGAATTTATTGCAGTCTGGAGGTCTGAATAAATAATAAATTATATGCATGCTTCTTAATGGAGTCTGAACTCAATCTGGGTGGAGCTGTCACTGGAAGTAAAATGTGTGATCTCTAAGTTATAAAGTTATACTTTGGGAACTTTTAGTTCAGTCTAAATTTCTGAGTTTGTGTTTAGCTTTGAAATAAGAGGTCAGGGTTGAAAGGCTGAAGCATTGTGGATGATGTAATTAAATGAGATCAATGTGTGATACTTGACCCAAGCAGCACAAGTAATGTGCAGACATGATAGCGTCACTAAGGACCAAAATGTGTCCTGTCCTTGACCCTGTCTCATTATTACCACACAGACGGAGTTATTTCTCGGGTTGTTTTAACAAAAGATAGATGTAAAGCAATCTGTAATACTTAGCTACACATTCTAAGCTTCAAACTGCTCTTACCTTCAGAAACTGTGGAGTGACTAATCGTACAGTTGCTATGAGGCAGACCTGCTCCTCCAGCGACGACTGCAGGCTTCTCGGTAACGTCAGTTCATGCCCGTTACAAGAAGATGTAGGCACTGTGTAGCAAGGAGCATGTACATTTGATTTATTTTTTTGTCAAAATGTGCTGAAATACGATTAATTATTTACACATTTTTAAAGCAAAGATTCTTACCATTGTTATGAAACTTGAAATCTCCAACAAACTTGACATATTCATACACAGGAGGCTCCTTGGGGTCCATGTTACCCCTGGCTAGATGACAGCAAAATTCAACATGTGTCTCACCTGCAAAAATTGAGATATTTTCCAAATTAGAATTTACATGAATTTTAACTCCACAAGATGAGCTTTACATAAGTATTCATCCCTAACTCTTTTTAAACTTTTTCATATTTTCTCATTTAAATGTTATGTTTTAAAGCAACAAAAAGTAATACTCATATGAAAAGTGGAAGGAAAATTAGATGTATTTTTTTATTTTTTTTACAAATTTGGCATGCATTTGTATTCAGCTTTTTAACTTGTAAACAGACTCTCAATTTAATTTAAGCTCAATAAAAATACTTGACATTAGGTATTCGCAGACAAAGACACCCAAGATTTAAAAAAAAATCACAATCTTGATGCGCAGAGCCAAGAAAAAGCCCTGCAGATGTAACTGCCGTGAAATGTGTTACTACAATTTATTGACTCAGTGCAGGTGAATACAAATGCACGCCACACTTTTCAGGTTCTTATTTGTTAAAATAAAACCCTCCACTTCATAATTTTCTACTACTTTGTATTAGGCATTCAAGTAAAATCCGATTAAAAACACACATTCAAAGTCTGTCCTATTTTTAACCCCCTGTAATGTAGTCTTTTTTTATTACATGTTCACTATAATGTTAACAAATAGCTAAGTTTACACTCATAATAGTTCAAAAGCTAGAACATTTGGTAATCTTTGCTATTGTGCATTATATCATTCAAATCCCTGATTTATGTTTAATAGTCTACATGGAGAAAAGCATGGTTTAAAGTAGAGAAATCTCACTTGAATCTTCAGATGATTTCATAAACTAAGTTGCAGGTTTGTGAATAACTGCACTGATCCAACTCAACAACGACTGAATAAAGAAAATCAGGCTGTCATGCTGTTAAAAATGCCAGACTCTTGTTTTTTACAGATGGGTGTCCAGCAGAGTTGAGGATTGCTCCGGACATGGCTTTGACACAGCCGTTAAGGCCTCTCATGTTAGCCGGAGACACTGACAATTCAACCTCTCGCTCTGTCAGAAAAAGTCCATCAGAAACAAAGGATTAAGGTCAGTGCCTTTGGCCTCCCATGCCACACTGCTTTGGATTACTGTGTTAACATAACAGTGATTTAAAGTCTTAACTATGATACTAAGCTGGCTCCTATTATTAGCTAAAAGTCTAATCATAGACAAGCACTAATCGGAATTCCAATAACAAACTCTAAAGCTGCCATTTGTTCTATATATAAAGAGCTAAATGAGGACCTCAGGATCTCTGCTGATGGGAGAAAACCTTTTGGATATCAAGAGTCAGGTGTCAGTTTTGTATTTTAAACAACGCGAGAGCAAAATAAAGATCAACAGCATCAGTAACGAGTGCAGTGTTCCTCTCTTGTGTTACTTTGCTTTTTTTTTTTTTTACTTCCTGTAAATAAAAGACCGTCCACGGCTTTAACCTTTGTACTTCCGCCGTGCTTCAACATGGTGACCCAGACGAGGATCGTGCAGCGAGGCATCTCAGCAGGATACTCACTGTCAAGGAAATCAGCAGCAACGGGGTCACTCATCAGCATGTGGGATGATAGCAGCTTATACACCTCGCCGTGTTCCCGCTCCGGGAGGAAATTCAGGATATTTTGGTCCACCATATCTGACTGGTAGAAAAAAGAGACAGATGTCTGTCAGTCATTGCATGCTGGCAAGACCTTCTCTCACATGTGTGGTTCTATTCCTTTGTATGTATGATGTTCTACATAAATCTGTTGAAAGAAACGCACTTAGGAGTTTATCTGATAAGAGACACTAAAACACTTCCAGTAGAAAAAAGTATTGTGAGGCTATAAACAACCACAGACTATCTGGTTCTATTCTCAGAGAAAGAAAATCTCAAAAGTTGGTGACCTTAATAAATCTTAATTTGTATTACCATTGTTTTCCAAAGCAAAAAAAAAAAAAAATGTATGCAGCCATCCAAACCAACCAGGTTTTATGCGGAAAAAATAATTCTGCCCCCAGTAAATCAACTACATTAACCACCATGTTCCCCTCTTAGACGAAAAACCAAAATGAAGGTTTTTGAGTGGCGTAGTTAATGTCTACAGTTAGATCCAATTAAGATGCTTTAATTGAAAGATGCTCTAAAACCCTCTCATGTGACTGAAGATAAAAACCTGACATACAGAATACAACTGCCTATTGTAAACAGAAAACGGATCGTTCTATTTAGCAGAAAAAAGGAAAATATGTGTAATGGATGTATGGATGCTTATTGGCAGCACAGGAAGAGTAAGAACGAGCACTCTGACGTTCCTTAAAGATACCTGAGAGTGCCTGGAACACATTTCTGTTCAGTGACCAAAAACAGTCTCTTCTTTAGAAAAACATTTTGTATCAGCGTAGTTAAGACATATGGGATCATGGCTTTAAGTAAAGAAAGACTTGTAGCGTTTCCCTGGCATCACAGACAGTGTCCTTATAATAAGATTTTGACTGCTACGTTACTGTACTGCAGTTAAACTCTCACAAGTAAAACAATGAGTGATGAGGTGTATAGAAGCCTTTGTACTTCCGCCGTGAAGTACAAAGGCTTTTCTCCAGTTCTCCAGCTGCTTCTATTCATTGCACAGCTTGCACAGCTTCTATTCCACCGCACAGCATGCTAACTTAAAGGACTCTGGTGTGACATTGGTCAGTAGAATTTTTATTTTTATTTTTATAAAAGTTTTGTCTTAAGCAGTCCTTTGTCACTCTGGTGAATAACAGGCAGATTGAACGGACTATAGGAGCCATTTAAATCCCTGGGTGGGATGCCGGTCTGTTAGGTCTGTCAACTGCCCTTCTCCTAACAGTAAAAAATGCCATATAATCATCTAATCTGTTCAACATTCAACCTGGAGACTTGGCTTTCACTACTTTTGTCTTGTGCTATGCATCGATGGCCAAGATAGCCTTTCGGTACGTAACCTCATCAGCTTCCTTGAGCTACAAGATGACATAACCTTTAGACTAATGCTAATGCTCATTCAAAAATTTAAAGAAATAGATATTTTTTAGTTATGTCACACAAAATATTTCAAAAGATCATAAACTTTTTTTTATTAATTCAAAATAAGACAAAATGTGGACAAAACTTGCTGGTGATAAATAACTGATCTTTTTTCTGTAAAGGGGCCATTGATAATTGCTGGCTTACTGATTGCTCCAACTTACCGGTAAATGGCCAATAAGTGACGACACACTGTCAGACACATATATGATGTTGCCATCTGTCGTCAATGCAACAAGGAAACCATCCAGCGCCTGAAATAAGTGAATGCATTAAGTTTTTTTAGATGGTCACAAATGAAAGTCTCAGATTCCTCTGACATTTTCGTTTTGTTTTATCATTCTAAAGAGAATGTGCATAATATTTTACATTAGTCAGAACTCAAATTAAATAATCTGCTTCACAGACACAGCCTGTTGTGCTTTACCTCTAACATGAGCTGAGTGAACTCTTCATTACTGAGGAATGAGGGCTTCCAGTCCTGCTTCACGTCACAAATTTCATTCTGCGCAGTGATGTCTGAAAACGACGGAAAAATGAGTCACCGTCAGCGACCGAGATTTACAAAGTGGCTGAAATGATCCACAGATGTTTAAATAAGCAACACAAGTTTGTGCGGAGACCTTTCTGTTTCTGTAGAAAGTCAATGGTCCTCTGCAATATGGTGGATTTGTCCATCTTGCGCGGATGGCCTTGACCCTGCAGCATGGTGCATAGCTCCTTGATGAGCACATTGAACTGATCTCTTCTTTTCTTTTCTGATTTGTTGCGAGATGCTCTGCAGAACAAAGCAGACGTTTAAAATAAATGACTGTGTGGGAGCAATGTAGCAAAATTATGACCAATTCTGTTGGCAAAACTATTAAAATATCGGACATTGCCTCATCTCTATTTAGTTTAGCTGAATATGCTGATCATTTGGTAAATTCTAATTATTTTTTGTAAATCAAACAAATATTTCATAGTGCGTATAATATATTGCAATGTAATACGTTTATTTGAAGAAATTAAATCTAAATTTCTCAAGGAACATACTGAATTATAAGTGTGCATATTTAACTTGCATTTGTTACTGTACCAAAAATCAAACTGCCCGTATGGTTTCGGAGTTAATTTTAACATCTTCTGGTAGCTTTGGCTACCAGAGTTGTTTTCTTTTGTAGGTAATGTTTAACATCCTTTCTCTATGTGTTTGTTCAGCTGTGTTGATAATTTGCTTCAAAGGGTTTTGATTATCCCGCCGTTTAGGTTTTTCGGGTGTCTGAAAGAATGTGTAACTTTACTTCGTTTTAGTAACTGAACAGTGAGAAGGTAAATGAATGCGAGGATTAAGATAATGTAGGTTTGACCTGCCCATAAAATGGAAATAATGACAGAACATTCATGCACCCAAACTAACAGTAAACATGTAGGCAGGATAGAGTACCTTTTTGCCCTGTCCTTCTCATCTTCGTCCATTAAGTCCTCTACACAGCTGTTGGTACTGCAAGCACAAGGATAGACAAGTTAAATATATTGTTTGAGGCAAATACCATGATTTATTAGACTTTTTAACATGCTACAACAAGAAATAAAATCGGTGACAAAAACCAACAGTGACTCAGCTTTTTTAACTTTTCAGGTAATGATTGACAGTGTGCCAGCTGGCAGTAAAGCAGAAGCATAAAAATCTACCTGGATATTATCTTATCTATTTACAAAGTGACATGTTTAAATGTGTATCTGTCTTATTCTATGTGTCAAACAGCCTTGTGATAATTTACTTCTGTCTTAAAAAGAAAAAGCTCATTCAGAAAATTCAAACCGGGGTCGGAGACAAATGCCAAAAACCGCTGCGGTTTCTGCCATAACTCTGTTAGCATTACCGGGTAACCCAGTTCAACCTGCAGGCAATCTTCAACTTTAATCAGGCAACTGTGGTAGATGAAAAAAAATGCTCAATTCTTAAGGAGACATTCAGCAACCCTCTGCCATGTTTCCCATCCCTGGCAAAGAGACGTAAAAAGCTTTACAATAAATGTATGGCCTATTGCAGCAGCATGATGTCGCTGGGAAATGTAAGAAATTATTTGAGTACTTCTATTCAGTGGACATAAACGCCATGTTAGGAAATAATGAATATTATAGTAAACAAAATCGGCATTGCCACATTTCATGGCATCCTTAAGTGTTTCTACCAAATAAATGTAAGCATCCACCTCTTTCTCTCTCCAAGAGGAACCAAGTTGGACACAAAATCTAGAATGTCTAGGGCCGCTACCAGGGATCCTACCATAACAGGTGTAAACATGTGGAGCTTTCTAAAGTATAGAGGGACTTTGGTCAGATGACACTGCAGCTTTTCTTTTTATTCTGTGATTTGCATGTTTTTCTTACTTATCAAGGTCAACTGCAATGTCCCGACACAAAATGTAGGTTGGAGTTGATCCACCTATATATTATTCTCCTGCTTCACCTCGGGAAGCAGTTAAAAAGCCATAACCAACATTGCACTGTAAGGGGGTTATACAGGATTGTGTAATGCAGTACAAAGCAAAGAGAGCGGATGCAGCAGCACGGTCTCCTGGTGCATCTCATCCTCCGGTCTACGTACGACACGAGAGACATGTTGATCAGTCGTATCTGATGCAGATAGTAGCATGCTGAGGATGATGCATTACAGCTTTGCTTGTATTGAAAAAATCAAATGTATTTGGACAGCAGGCTTGTGTACGGATCAGACAAAGACATCCCACATGTCTTAAACAGATAAATGCTGCCAGTTGGAGCCGTAACTCCGCCCATTTGGTTCCACAGTCCTAGCTGCATGATCTGAAAGTGCATAAGGCCTGCTATCTCAGCGAATGGAGATGTCTAATGCGAAGGGACAAAGTGATTAAGATTGAGGTTTTTGGCAACAAGCAGTCCCATGGTAAGTACGATGGAGGATCAGTGATGCTGTGGCCCTGTTTTTCTACCAAAGGCCCTGTGGTAATATCAGGAGATTTTTAAATATTTTTTTGCCTCTCCCTGAAAACTGAAACTGTATTGCGATTTGGTCTTTCAATAGAATAAAGATCATACAGTCACTCACAGATAAAACACATTGAGGAGAGATAGATGTAATTGTATTTCAAACCCTTCTAAAAGGGGCTGAATACAGTTTTTGCTTAATAAAGTATTGCTAAATGATTTCAACAAGAAATTTCAATGAGTAGGCATGCAGTTGTACAAGTGGAGCATGAATCTATTCACGACGACAGACAAATGTTAGTGTGGTTTAATACTCACTCCCATTCCCTAAGGGTGGACGGACACGGGCCGCCGAAGTCTGAAAGGTTGTCCATACTCACTCCCTCTGCCAACCAGGCCCTTTCTGAAGTCTTGGAAGTCCCATTCGTCCTGACCTTGTCGGAATGCTCTATTATTGGAAAAACCTACTTGCCCAACCCCTTCTTGATGCCTCTGAAGTAATACAGAATCCTGTGAAAAGAGGATAAATGGTATCATTGCAAACATTATCATGTTGTAGACTGGTTACCATAGTTATACATGAAGAAAAATACAGACAGAAATTGCAGTTTCAGATCGTTTCTTGTATTTGTTGAAACACTTTCCATGCATGGTCAGCTTTCGTTCATTCTTTGTGTGAAATCGAACGAATGTAAAGCTTCTTTACACATCGTGATTCATTTTTCAGATTCTATCAGCAGCTGTTTAATCAGAAAGCAACACTGACCCAGTTCCAGTGGCATCTGTACATGTCCACGCCATAACTCTGCTTTCACCCTGATAAACAGATGATGTGGAAGACATTTACTCCCAAACCCTTCTCTCCACTTCAGACTCCAGCTTTGATTAGGACGTTGGCTGCCTCCTGCCTGCAACTGAAACCTACTATCACCTAAACCAGGCACTATGACTAACATTCACATGGATAGTCATCTAGCTATTGACTTTATCTATCCTCGCACCGATTGGATCAATCCCTCATACTGAGCACACATGGAGCGTCATCGGAAGGGAAAACTCCCATCATACTTCATCTTTTCAATAAGTCATGAAAATTTGAGCAAATACGCTATGCATCGCCAGGAAGCTGCTCATCTGTCAATTTGTCCTTTATTGTTAAGCCTTTAGAAGATGAAGTACTACATCAAAAAGAGTCATTTTCAAACATTTTAAACGCACTTGACTTCACCCGAACCCCACTTGTGGTGGTTTTATTTCTTAAATCCAACGTCGTCGTGTTGGAATAAACTATTAAACCTGTCCTTAGAAAACACTAAACTGTGGTTTTTATATAAGATCTGCTTATTGTTACTAGTTCAATTTAACGCAATCCTGTGGATTCATTAAAAATGCAATGTGAAGTAAATGAAGCATATCCACCTGGGGAAATGTACTTTTGAACTAAATGAGGGTTTTTGAACAGGAGGAGCGCTCCTGACCTAGAAATCTGCTAGAGGCTGGCACATCTTTTAATAACTCAGCAGAAATCAGAGTGCAGCAACCTTCTGCGCACATTTTGTTTATGGCAGGCTTGAACAAAAAGCAACATAAATCTCTAATATAAAGATTAGAACCTATTTAAAGATTGTGGTCCTGGGTAAAACATTGGGCTCCTTTTTACTGGATCTTAGACAATGCTGAGCTACCAGTTTTAACATTAACATAGTCAGATATTGTGGGGTTTGGAAATAAAATGAACCACAGAGCAATTACTTATGGGTCATGAATGTATGTAGTGAGTCATGTTAATGCAGGCAGTCATTGGTGTTTGTTATATTCCATGTAAACAAGGAGCTGCCTCAGGCAAGACTGGAGCATCGTTATTTCTATCATTACAATACAATATGGCCCGCTATCACAGAATGACTTACCAGAAGCATGAGAGGCGGACTAAGGGACTAATAAGAATGTGTTCCAATTAGCAATGGCTGATTAAGTTTTACGTCTTATTCCCAATAGAAAAGCATAAAATTGTGACAAGGAGTTTTTTTTTTCTTCCAAACTTCAGCTCTTTCTGTGTTATCTTAGACCTTTTCAACTCTCCCACAGCACACATGTAGATAAAATGACTGTATATGTAACTGCTCTTTGAGGACAACTTGTGCCAGAATGAACGGAGCCACAGTCATAGTCAGACTGAGCCAACTTTTAAATCCTAATAATCTCATTTATATGGATCTGTTCTCATTGAGTATAAAACTGATACAGCAGCAATTTTAAGCCAAAAAAAAAAAAAAAAAACACGAGCTGCGCAATAGCTTCGATCGTCATCGCAATATCAATGTATGGAAAATCACAAAGGAGGCCAATATATTTCAGACACCATGCGTTCACCCCACTGCATGGCAGTAATGTAGCTGACCAGTTGGATGGACATTTAGGTATAAAGTGATGCGGAATTGAGTGACCCAGACCCTAAAGCTCACAGAGAGCAGTGGGAATGTCATGACGACGGAAGAGAGAGAAGCTTGTGGAAAATATTGGTTAATCGCAGTTGATATCTTCACGATAATATTGCAATCGGAAGTTTTCTTGAAATATGCGACGGACTGGCGACCTGTCCAGAGTGCACCTCGCCCAATGACCGCTGGAATAAGCAGTGTCGGTGTGACGTTTTTTAATATGATCATGTTAGGAAGCAGTAATATTTGAGAGAACCGAAAAATAATGAATGAATCCCCTGGATTAAAGTGATAACTAGTTAGCCTAAAACGGATTCATTAAAGCTCTCAATGTTAGAAACTCGTGATGTTCTTTGCTCACATACAGTTAGGGCTGAACTTTCCTATTTTATTTTCTATATTTTGTCAGTTTTAAGTAAGTGCTACACAACCTACTTACTTCAATTCAAACTGTAAAGAAGAAAAAAAAAAACATCTACTGCAAGTAAAATTCAAACGTCAGATTAGTCATTTAATTATTATTTGAAGGGCATAATGTTAGGTTGCAGAGGAAATGCTTAAGCAGTGTGGCAAAGTAATTTACCATAAACAGTTACTAATTCCTGAACCAGAATGTCACAAGTTGTGTTCATGAGAACCTACTTTACAGTTTTTTAATCTTTCAAAGCCGTTGCAATAAAATATGAATGAGTTATGAGGCATGAGGCGATTTCCGGTATCAAGGTATACAGAGGTTTCAAAACCACTTCTGTTTCTGCACATTGCCTCTCACTCATCCATAATTCCCTTGTTTACAAGAAAGTGACTTGTTTGGAGAACTTTGGCTTCACAACTAAAAAATGTACTGCCCGTCACTCTCATTTGGGAAAAGCTAAGCCAAGCCTTTGTGTAAAGCAGCAGACTGCAGGCTTGCTACCCGAGCAGATAGCCCAACAAAGGACCCGACTAACATAGGTGTGTTATCCCAGCGCTACTGTATAAACGGCAAAATTACATAAATGGATAAGACACACTGCTAAATTAATACATCTACATGAAAACTGTTAATAAATTCAGCAGGTGTTTATTTCCTTTTTTTATCACTGTATAAATAAATTAATAAATTATTAAAAAAAGAAAAATTAAAGCTTTGAAAAACAAGGTTCTGTTTTAGCCGACATAAATTTATTCTTCTTAATTGTGACTGAAGTAGAGTTTAACACTTGATTTTTCAAAATACACTTTGTAATTAAATTCTAAATACTAAATCAAAGGTAAAAATAATATCTTATTAATTTAATTAATCATATTAGCAGCATTAATTTTTTATTCTCTGTTCTGAAAAAAACGAGTACATTATGTTTTGTTTTAAATCTTTGTATTAATACCATTTAGATTATGACCAAATTGTCATGTGCTTTTTAGCTCAGAAACGGATAAGAAAAATGAATAAATAACAAAATATAAAAACATGTATAGCTGCTGTAGTTCCCATGTTGATATTTCTCTTTATGTTGAGCCAACTTTGCAACAGATGAAGAAACAAAGTGGGTAATTTACTGCGCTTCTCTTCCTGCCAAACCCATTATATTCCAGAATTATTTAATTATAAGAGATTTATTTATAAATGTCTCCTTTTCTATATACACACTGTAAATCTGTCAATAGAGATCATCTTCATCTACCTTATCCATTTATTCTTTTTTTTATGTTAGAAGCATGGATCCATGTGACTTTTTTCTATAAAGCTGTATATAAAGTGAAATCACATTCTTTTACTGTATAAGGGTTCAAGCCCAACTTGCAAAGTGAACAGCAAACAATTATTAGAGTCTTTATAGAGCATCCTCTCATTCTTTGGGTATTTACAGCCCTTAACTACAAACTTGAACCCACACCACCAGCTGCTAAAGTTCAAGTTCATGATCAACACCGTCTGTTAACACGCTGTACAAGGGGATGGGAATGGAGGAACTACTTATAGTTTGCAGATGGCACTCCCAAAAGGACACTCTGAGCAATAAATGCTGGTTTCCTAGAAAAACTAGAACTCCTTCTAGGAGTTCGAAGTCCAAATTATCATGACGGAGCACAGCAGCTCTCCCTAAAGATGGTTATGGAATGTAATGCGCAACCATCCACGGCTTCCATTACCCTTCGACACAGAGCTGCAACCATGGGGTCAGATTTCTCTGTGTTTGTAGTTAAACACTGTACTGCTCGACACATCAAAATCTCAACTTTATTGCAGCAACATTGCAGGATAAAATGTTACCATCCTAATTCAAACAAAAGGGGATTGTGCCCCTTTTTCCAGCTAACTGAGTTGAGGTATGTTTTCTTGTGTTCTTGAGATTAAAATACATTTTGCAATATGAAACCTTCACTCCACCTTTGTTTTGTTTCATTTACAATTTTACAGCCATTTCTTTTTTTATAGACTTTTTCTTCTCTTAACATCTGTTTTGCTCTAAGATTCGCTTCACTGCTCTGTTCTACACCTGTTCGCTGTCAGTCATTATTCATCTGCTTTCTCTGTGTTCACTGTGAGGAAGTCGTTCCAGCTTGATTCGAACAACTGTGGTGGGTTTTTAGCTCAGCTTGCCTTTACCTTCTGCTGTCCAGAAAACGAATGATTGCTCTTAAATATATGACCCTTGCCTTGTTACCAAACTCTCTCAATGGAGTCTGCCATGCTGACTTATCCGCCTGATTTTGAACCCTGTTCTGCAAATAAAACCTGATTGTTTGGATTTTACAGTCGTGTGCTGTCCTGCTTTTAGGTCATCCATCCTGGTTTCTAGATAACAGAAGCTAATACAGTCCGGGTGTAACAAGATATTAAACAACACAATATTTTCAATCAAAGAGAAGTAATAACCGGTTGCTACTGGTGCAACTTTTTCTGGTCAAGCTGTTATTTCGCGCTCCAGATCTTAAAGGGGCTATATGCAATTTTCTGAAATTAAAACTCGCGACTGACCCCATGTGGCCAAAAACGGAACTGCGCTTCCTTTCTGCTCGCTCTCGCAGCGCACGCGCGTGCGCCGGTCGCTCTCAATCTTCGATCTTTTTCAGGCACTTGTCAGGGGTTTAACTTTCTTAGTCTTATGTGGAGTTACTATTGGTGTCAAAGTTGTCCTTGGTCTCTTCTGTGTATTCGCACAATCCATTTAACTGCTTGCGAGTGCTGACTACCAGTAGCGGCAGAGTGATCTGAAACATTTAACATAAACGGGCTTGACGTCACAGCGCGGGAAAATCCGACCCGACAGAAAATAGAAAAAAATGGATAGAGGCTTATAGGTGCACCCACTGTGAACTGACAAGGTGTCAGTATGCTCATCAGGAGATGTTTGAGTCATAAATGGTCAAATAAAAAGGCTACTGTTACGTTTATTTTGGGGAAAAAGTTGCATATAGCCTCTTTAAGGTGTTCGCTTTAAGCTTAACACCCATATATATGTTTGAGACTCTTATTTTGAAGTAGAAAAGGCAGTAATACTAGAGATACCCTGACAGAGTCGACTAATGGAGACTCCTCCTGAGGACTATCCAAGAATGCTAACCAGTAGCCAACAGCACTCAGTTACAAACACAGAAATAAGATTCAAGCACTTTTTTTAAAAAAAATTCTAACATTTCGGGTAGAAAAAATAAATGTCGACAGACACACAAGCTATGAAAGCTATGTAACAACTAAGAGGATACAATGACTGAAGATGCTAAAGCTGGCATTTGCTTTCTAGCTTCTGTTTGGTGCTAGATTTAGAGGATTATTTACAGTTTGTTCTTTAGTCTGAACAGCATTAATCAAAAAAAAAGTTTTTGATGCTTCCCTGCTTGAACACACCTGCTGCAGAAGATCGCAGTTCAGCAAAAGCCTGTTAATCAGCCATCGCACCTGAAATCAGGTGTGCTGAAGCAGGGAAACATCTAAAACATGCAGGGCACTGTGCCTTGTGGAGCAGATTTGAAGAGCACCACGATTAAACAACGTTTTGAGTTTTGTAAATGTCTGCCTCATTCTCGTTAACCCTAGAAAGTCAAATGTTCATTTATATATAAAATATTGCAAACGGATGTAATAGTATTCCAATTCTGTTTTTAAATCACCTTTTTTTAGCTGCGAGACTGAATTTGCTGTTTTAGTTCAAAATCTTTTGGATGATCACCTTGGATGCTTCTGCAGGTGCTGGTCATTTAGACATTCCAATATTTCGTACCTTCACAGTTTTGGTTATTTTGTACCCGAGTTTTTCATACGACAACCTGTACATGCCAGGGAGATGTTTTGTACCTGCATTGACTACCGAATTTAAAGTAATTTTGAATAATGTTCTATGACATAATAGTCTTCCGTAAAGAAATATGGTTATGTGACACCGAAAAAATTATATTAATCACAAGGATGTCTGTAAAAGCTATTTTGGTTTAATCTGGGGTATGTTCTACTTTATAACAGTCAACGGACCCAAACTGGGATCAGAATCAAAATAGGTGGAAATAAATGGTAAATAAATAAATGGTTTTCAAAAGCTATTATAAAATTAAGTTAAATCACATAAGATTTAAGTGGTTTTAGCGCATGATAATACAGGAAAATACTTAAGTACTGAAATAAATAACGTGATATGCAATAGTTATTTTTATGAGTAAGAAATGGAAGGATGAAGGGATGTAATCTAAAAATATGGGTACAAAATAGAGGAAGAAACTGTCAAAAAGCCTTCTGCTGTTTAAAAAGTCAGTTGGTCATCTAATAGCTTTTAAAAGCAAGGTGCTGAACTGCTAGAGCGTTTCAAGTTATAACTTGATAGATCATAGCTGTAATACGAACGGGCCGTAATGGAAACCATTTGTAAACTTAACAATACTCTGTTGTTGGAATAATTAAGCCACAGATGAGAGATGTTGAGAGAAGCTATTTCCTGTAGCTGTGCAAGACAAAACAACTGTCTAACGTCAATGTTTGGGCTGCATCCAGCAAGTCAGTCTCTGCCAGCCAACCAGGGTCGAAGCTTCAAGGATTTTCTGCCACATGCCATTAATTAGAGATTTAATCAACATTTCTCTTACATTTGCATACTGAAACCAATATATTTCAGCCGTTCAACAGCAACTTCGCACCGAGCACAACGTCGCAACTAACGAGGTTTGGGTATATGGCAGTGTGGGGGAAGAAATGTCAAGTTTCTTAACCTAACAGTGGCTGGAAAAGATTCAGCACAGATGGTGTTTACACAGTATTTCAGCGCTGTGCGGTTTATCTTTAGTCTGTAAGCCCAAAGACAGGGGAAAAAACAACTACTTTTTTCATTTGTGTATCAGATTAGCGGAGAACAAGGGAGGCTTTTATTCTTATAATTCATCCCACAACTCACAAATTAAAACGAAGACTTTTTTACATCTCAGAGCAATGCCAGTTTAAAGATATTTAAGTTGAACCTTTGGTTGAAGCTTTGAAACAATGCCTCTGGTTTGTGTTTTACTGGAATAAGAAAATTTATGCTGTTTTTGACTTTATATCCCTGGGTTGATAGCTGACAACATATTAGACCTTTGCACAACCTTATAGATAGCATTTAATTTACTGGCAACAATCACAGTTTCATATTCATCACTACAAAGAAAATGATAATAACCACCACAATTCACCAACTATGCGGTTCATCTATAAGTTCGGACATGCCAAAATGTAATCTTTGGTGAGTTAGCATTCATGGTAATGAAAATGAATCAATTTGTTGTTAATGTTTTGCATTGTTTGTTTTTTACGTTGCATGACCTAAATGATCTATCCGGTCAATGGCAATCAAAGACACATACTTCCTCTAAAACACCTCAGCAACAGTATGGAAGATTGTAAATGGTGGTCAAATCAAAAGCTAATAAGTCAATAAATAACAATGTAAGGCACTAATGTCACACAAGTTCAAGCATTTGCAAAGAAACAAACAGAGATTGTAATATACAGATCAGAAATCTGCTTCACAGTATGGAAGCTCACAACAACAAATATCCAGCACCATCCCAACGAAGCCAACAACATGCAGATTTGCAATCTTAATTGTTTATTAATTAAAGAGAAGGGAGTATTTAAAAACGAACTCAGAACTCATGTAAATGGTCCAAGGATGAAATAAACTAATATGCATCAACACACAGCAAATGCAATCTGATGAAGAGTAGCCTACAGGAAACTGATTTTTAGATGACTATGTTCTTCAGAAGCATCTGGCTACACAACACATCCACTAACACAGTTAATGCAGTTTTTATTGCTCCGTTACGGAAAAGTTTGAGATAAGCCCCACTCAGACCGCAGATTCTGGGGGTCCCACGCTTTGGATCAAAAGCTTGAGTAAACACTAACTGGGCCCGAAAAAGTCCAATAAGTGGAATTCTAGAAATTGGTTTAAATAAAACCTCTTGACGTTTCTTTCACATTTTCTCATGTTATAAATATCAACTTCAACATATTTCATTGGAATATTAAGACGATAAACCAGCCCAAAGGAGGCTATATCTATGAAATAGAAGGAAAATTACAAGTTGTTTAAAAAAAAAAAAAAGATCAATAAAAATTCAAAATATTGTGTACGTTTGTAATTAACCCCCCTTTGTTCTGATAGCAAAAAATTAAATCCAGTGCAACCAGCTTTCTTCAGAAGTCCCCATCAATTTAATCTCATGAAGACCTCAAAGGTTCACTAACTGACTGGCTGGCCAAGCAGAGCATTTCTTATTAAAGTAAGCAAAGAAGCCTACAGCAACTCTGGAGGGGCTGAAGAAACCCACAGCTCAGGTGGGAGCCTCTGTTCAGAGGACAATTATTAGTCAGGCACTCCACAAATCGAATCTTTATGCAAGACGAGTACGAACAAAGCCGTTGTTGAAAGAAAGCAATATAAATCCACGCAGGCGACACACCAATTATGTTGTCCTATGAGACAGGAATTTAAGTTTTCTTTGTGGTGAAACACTAACGTCACACAGCATGGTGGTGACAGCATCATGCTCTGGGGATGCTTTCCATCAAAACAGGGAAGCTGGTCAGAGTTGATGAGACGATGGATTAAGCGAAATACAGGGCAATCCTGAAAGAAAACCTGTTAGAGGTTGGGAAAGACACAAAAGTAGGGCGGAGGTTCACCTTCAACCAGGCTAATGGCCCTAAAAATACAGCCAGAGCTACGATGGAATTTTCTTTAGCTCAAAGTGTATTCATATTCTAGATTGACCCAGTTAAAGTTCAGGCCTAAATCCATTTGAGAATCTAAAACGAGACCTGTAAACTACCGTTCACGGTTGGTCTTCATGCAGTCTGAAGCTATGTTTTCGATTAATGGGCAGATATTTCAGTTTCTAATTTTGACAATCGTGTATTCTTTTTCTTCCTCTCCACAGCTATGTGCTACTTTTGTGTTTGTAATCTGACAAAATGTGGAAAAGTTCTCGGGCTGTGAATAGTAGAGGAGTGGAAGATTTTATGTGGTGTCTGAAATAGGTTTGGGTTCGTCTAAGCAAATAACAGATGCAAAAAAAAAAAAAAGAAATCATACAAAATTATTGTAGAGCTGTGCAAATCCTTTATCGACTTATCAAACAGTGGAACAACATTTCGCTGTGAACTAATACGAAAATATACTGTAAACTCCTGCAGATCTACAGCTTCAAAGCCCCTTGAGAAATGATTAAACGCATTAGTTTTCTCCCATTTTTCTTGAGCTCTATTGGAGTCAGCTATGGATGTCAGGCGGGTTACAACGTGGGGTGAAAGGCAAGGCAAGGCAATTTTATTTGTATAGCACACTTTCAACAGCAGGGTAATTCAAGGTGCTTTACATGATTTGGTGATTTAAAGAAAAAAAACACATGGAATATATCATTGGAAATTAAAAGTACACACATTACACATGATACACAAATCAAAAAAGCAAGTGAGCATGAACACATTTCATAGATATGACATCAAGCATTTACTCGAAGGCAATTCTAAACAGATGGGTTTTTAATCTCGATTTAAAGCAGTTCAGAGTTTCAGCAGCTCTACACTCGTCAGGAAGTCTGTTCCAGATAAGGGGAGCATAGAAACTGAAAGCTGCTTCTCCATGTTTGGTTCTGAGTCTAGGGATGTTTAGTAGGCTAGAGTTGGAGGACCTGAGTGGTCTTGGTGGTTGGTACCATGACAACAGGTCTTCAACATATTTCGGTGCTAGGCCATGTAATGATTTATAAACTAGTAGGAGTATTTTGAAGTTTACTCTCTGAGCTACAGGGAACCAGTGCAAGGACTCTAGAACTGGGGTGATGTGCTCTACTTTCCTGGTTCTAGTGAGGACACAAGCAGCAGCATTCTGGATCAGCTGCAGCTGTCTGATTGACTTTTTAGGCAGACCTGTGAAGATGCTGTTGCAATAATCAATCCGACTAAAGATAAACTCATGGATGAGTTTTTCTAGGTCCTGTTGCAACATCAGTCGTTTAATCCTAGAAATGTTCTTCAGGTGATAGAAGGCACACCTTGTTATTGCCTTTATGTGACCCTGGAGGTTCAGGTCTGAGTCCATTACTACACCTAGGTTTCGAGCCCGATCAAAAAAATGGTTATATCAACCTTGAAACCAGGGCACTTGGAGAGCTGACAACATGTAAAGGAGCGTTCAGGAGCGCCCTGTAAATGTCAGGAAAAACGAACCTCCCTTAACACACTTAAAACAACCCTAAACGAGTGCAGTTTAGCTTCCTGGGAAATGATTAACAAGGACTAATCATGAGGTCGCCCACCTCTAATCAGGGTAGAGGCCAATCGTGATAATGTAAACCGTGTAAAGGAGCGGCAAAAGTATGACAGAGTTAAGTGAAACTGAAGGTTACAAAATAAAAAAGCGTACATACCTGAAGAAAGAGTGTCCGACAGGAATAAAGAGTCCTTCTTCACTTTAACCGGCGTCGTCATTTTTGTTCTTTAAACTACAACATAGCAGCCGAGCTCAACTAGCAGCGGCTCATTCACCGAAAGCCTTCAATTGCATAACAAGTTATTAACGCGTTGTTATTAAGCACCGGTGTCCCTTCCTGCGCCGCTGTCACACTCCTCACTTATCCCCCCCCCCAAAAAAAAAACTCTCAGCTAATTTTAATTCTATCCCCCTCTTTTTATTTTAGTGTGTCTTCCAAAACTGAGCAGCGGGATTTATCCGTCGGTTTTCCAAAGGTACAGTACTCCTCATCCTCGGCTCGGCTGTGGCTTGTAAACAGGACCGGGCGGCTGAGAGCGCAGAAAGTAGGTCAGCTGGTAGCTCAATACTCGGCTAACGACGACAGCGGCGGCACACAAGCAGAGTAGGCTGTGTGCAGCGCGACTGAAAGGAGGGAAGGAGGAAAGAAACCTGCAGTCATCAGGAGGGCAGATTGTAATCTCCAACGCGTGCTTAACGCACAAATAACACCAATCTTAATGTCATTGAAGCGACTGTAGGTTATGGATGTCCTGTGTGTGAGAAAATGAGTTTGTACTGGGAACCTGAATGGTACAGTCTTAAGGGGAGCCCCACAGGGTAGGAGAGCTTGTTTCATTTAGGGAGGGGGTGGTGGAGGAAATCCGCATCAATGAAAATGTAACTTTATGTATAAAAAAAAAAAAAAACACACAAACACAAACACAGCCAAAGTGACTCTTCAAATAGACTGTTGACGTATCAAAGCAGTCCGGAGGCTAAATGTTGCCTTCTCCTTACAAGACATTATTTCCTGATTCCTAGTGTACAGAGCATTCATATAGTAGGGAGACAGACTAAAATCTAAACCAGAGAAAAAATATGTCCATCAGCAAAACAAGAAGCTAAAGACTTGTATTGTTTTTCCTGTGCACTTCCTCTAAGTCTGTGTGAGTCTGCTTTGACAACTTCCTGGTAGGCCTTTTCTCCTCTGATGAAGTCCCAAATGTGGGTCAGCAGCCTGCATGACTTATTGGATTCAAGTATTTTGCCTCTGTTAAATGATTACACAAGTGAGCAGTCAAAGGTCGAGAGCCTTTCAGAAAGACTAAAAAGGCTCACCTTTCAGATAATCTGTTTACTTTGAGGAGGAGGTAAAACTTACGCAGATACTTATGGCTGTGATTGTTAAAATCATTCCAACAGTGGAAGAATATTCTCATTAGCTCAAAGCGCTGTAAATGACTCTTTCCAGCTAATGTTTTGCAGTTTACAGGTGTACAGGTAAATGCATTTAAAAGCGTGGTACTGGAGATAACATCCTCTCTAGCATTGCATTGTCTTAAAAGTCTCCAAACCCCTTCAAATTTGTAGCTGGAAAGTAGCAGAACAATGATACATGGTTTCATATCAAAATCTGAAAAGTGTGGCGTGCATTATTTTGCTCTGTTGACAGCAGATTTTTGCAGGAAGTTTGTGTTAGCACATTGTAACATTAATTTAACATCACAAGCGTACACAATCTTAATAGATCACCTGCGAATTAAGAACACGCCCTTCGCGCAAATTTTTTGCAGCGGACGCAATTTTATTTGGAATATTGATCAATCAGCCCCAAGGTCTTTGAATATCTGAAAAAATGCAGTTAATTTAGTCAATTCAGAACAGTAGTAAACTTTAAAAAATTCCTTGGCCAAATTTGAACAAACCTAAAACTGAAGTGTCATTTTAAGTACTTTCAGGTACATTTTCAGAACTTTGTCTTTCAAAAACTAGAAAAACACTCAGAGTAACTTTTTGAGTTATGTTGCTTGCAGACATAGAAACAAACAGACAGAGAGAGGGGCACGAAAACATTACCTCCTGGCGGAGATAATAATAGCAAAAAAAGAATTCTTTATTTAGGGTGACCATACTTTGATATCCAAAAAAAGAGGACACGTAGCTCAGTTCTGAAACACTTTTAGGACTGCGCCAAGACTTTTGATTTTAACATATTTAAAGGGTGCATTCTCCATCTGGTTGGATAGAATAGTTAACAAACTTTAAAAAGGCTTTCACTAGTACAAAAATGGCTAAAAATAATGGAATAATGGAAATATAAAATGATAAATTGAATAAATGGAAATTAATAATGATTGAAATAATTACTCTTCTGAATTAGAACATTTGTCAGCTAGAATATTGGTTGACTTTTTAAGTCGCACTGCACAAATTAAATAAAAATCTGAAATAATATTCTGAGAAAACAAGTATTTTCTTTTCGGTGTAATGAAAGTATAAAGCAGCAGTCTCAAAAAGACAATAAATGTGTAAACTCTCAGTGTTTCGTTTTCATCTCCATCCTAAGTCAATTTAGAGTTGATCTCTCACTTTGCAGAGCATTATCATAGTTTTTGTGTCCATGTGACGTATGGGATCTTCGCGACTTTTATCACACATATGCCAGCTATGTGAAAGGTGCACTCTGCCGCTACATACAATATGTACAGTGTATAATGTACTGTATGTACTGTATTATACATTGTGGTCTAGAACTTCAAATCCCAATATACTTCAAATCCTAATTACATTGATGTTTTTGAGGTCATAATGCATAAGAATACCATCAAGCAATATTTTATTTTGATCTAAGAATGATTTTTTATTTTTTTTGCAAAAAAAAAAAAAAGCAAAATTTAAGTTTCCTTAAAACATCAATACTAACAGATGGTCCAATGCAAAGCAAGTTAAAGCATAGAAACATACATGGGCAATACAAGATTTAGAGTCATATAATTTGACACCTTAGATCCATATGAGGGACTTTGATACTTTGATGTGTTCCAGTACAACCAATAAAAAGTTTTGATTTCAATGTGTAGCTCTTGATTTGGTTTAAAAGCTGCTCCTATCATTACTATTAAAGTCTATCTTTTATGTAAATATTGCTTAACTAGACAGAAAATCAGTTTCCCCTTAAAAAAATAAATAGACAACAGCAGCCATGTGATTTTAGTCGCTGCTTTGGGCTCTGCAAGGCCTCACTATTTAATGTGTCATGATTAAAGTTTTACTCCAGATGTTAAAGAATTTCATCAAGCACAGATGAGGCTTTGCTAAATATGCATGCCTTCACTTTCAATAGTCAGCCATCTTAATGTAATAAGTCACATTTTCCCCTCAGCTGATTCAGACTGCAGATGTCTTATTAGTCTGATAAAGGGTTAGACCCGTTCTGTGGTAAAAGTATGTTGCTTTTTTGTAATTATACCAGCTCCATCTGATGAATGATTCTCTATTTGTGGTCTATCGCCTCTTGAAATATTGACTAAAACTGTAAAAATGAAATATGTTTAACCTACAATTGTAGTGTAGGGCTGCCACAAACGACTAATTTAATTTCGATTAGTCTAACGACTAATTTACCGACTAATCGATTAGTCTAAACGATTATTTTGTTTAAGAAAAAAAATATTTAATTCTACGTCATTTTATTTTCAGTAAACATTACCATTCAATTCACAAAACTGAAAATATTTAAAATTGAATAAAATTCTTATTTTGTTTATTAAATTCTTGATTCACTAATAAGAATTTAATTAATTAAATAGTATTAAATAGTATTTTTTAATCATTTATTAATTCATTAAATTCCTTAAAAAAAAAAAAAAGAAATTTTTTTGTTCTATGCAACAAGATTTTGTTGTGTACTAACAGCCATATCAGGGCTGTACATTAAGTTTTTCAGCTTATAGCACTGGTGCTATAGAGGTTGCTGGTTTTGTAGCACAGACAAGACGTAGCATCAACACAAAATGTCTTTTACAATCTCTTAAAACCTTGTCTTCAAGAAGAGACGTGGAACAGATTATATTATTTTGCATAAAGTATGCTGTTGAGAGAAGGGAACTGGCACAAAATTTACAAGATATCAAATTGCAACTGGACATCCAAGACATTTTATAATAAGTAGCGTATATTTAGTATGCACCTAACGTTGCTTATCAACTGCCATTAAAAATAAGTTTATGGCTTATATTATTATTTTCAGTGTTTTTTGTCAGAAGTTTTAAAAGTCCTACCTTATTGAACTCAGCATGTATTTCGAACGTTCCATGAATGCGCCACATGTGTGCAGCTCTGCCGGATGTTTGTGTGTGGCTTATAAAAGAAAGATCGCTCTTATATACTTGCAGATTTGTAAAGAAGTAGCTAAGGGTTTCATTAGCATGGAGAAGTCATTTCAGACAGCCCAAACATTTGCCTTCAGCGAAGACGGGGCAGACCTTATTTCTCTTTCGTCTTTCATGCTGAAGCATCAGGCTGAGCAGAACATGCAGGCGGACCGAGCTGCTTGTTGTTAGCGCTCTGGACTCACTGCAGCACAGCTGTTCGGTGAGAACAGTAACAATGATGCGTGCTTTATGTCAATGTCTCCAAAAACACCATTAAAAGTCGCTAGATTTGTCACTTTCTTGTGAGAGTCGCTGGAGGGCTCTAAACACTTGCAAAATATAGTGACACGGTCGCAACGTTGGCAACACCGTTCCCTTGTTTCAGCCGAACGGGGTGACGTGACATGATTGTACGAAGTGAACAGGTAGTGACTGCAGTCACTGTGCAGCGTTGAGACCGTAGAGAATGTCTATGGTTGAGACACCATCGCTTCATCGTCACTGGGAAGGCCGTCATCCGAGTTGAGTGGAAGTCTGCGACTAAAGCGCGCAGCGCCATCTAGTGGTTTGGGAGAAATGTTGTTTTGGTCCTTTGAAACTTTACGCTCAACGGCAAAAACTGACGTCGACAATATTTCATGTTCGACCTCATCGGTTAGGTCCACTACTCGCGGCAGCACTATTGTAGTGTTTCTAATAATTCACAATTTTTTTTTGCTAAATCATGAACATGACCATCAGCCTCAATACAATGTAAACAAACAGAAGTATATTTAAAGAGTAACTAAACCCCAAAACAACTTTTTTTTGCTTCTAAACTGTATAAATGGGTCTTTACCAATGCAATCTTTCAGTTTCTGGTGATTTTTTTACATTTTGGTGTAAACTTGTTTAATTCTACACTATTTGGTCTAAAAACGTCTTAGTGCTGCCCTCTTAGGGTTGAACTGTGGCTACTGCATTTGAATTTTGTGATTGGTGGAGAGCGGTACATCTTTATGTCACAGGCATTGACTGCGTCACAGCAGGCATGGTCTCACAGACGCGCCCCGTGGGTTTGGGTATAAAACTATCAGACATACCGGCCCCGTGGCGAGTTTGGAGTTGGATTGCGTTTTTCAGGTTACCATTATTATCACATTAGCACTTAGTTAGCATAGCTAACATACTGTTTTGAACATTAGCCTATGTTAGCATTACCATTCAGAGACTAAACTCCTGTCTCTCTCTCCCTCAGCAGCAGCGCCAGCCTCGGGCAGCGGCTCGAATTGATACGGCTCGCGGCCGCTGAGCTCCATAAAGCCTCCCTCTACTCCTCTATCTCCGGTGACGACGGAGGAGATCCGCTGGTTCAGGGCGCCGAGCCAGCGCCGCCCGAGCTCGGTGCTGCTGAGGCAGAGCGAGACAGGAGGAGTCCAGTCTGAGTGGTAATGCTAACATAGGCTAACGTTCAAAACAGATTAATGTTGATCAGATCGATTAGTCGCAAAACTGCCAACGTCGCTTTGGTCACTGTCCATGTTTCAGTGTCACATTAAGCGAGCTGTCATTGTCCTCCGGAACACACCCCCACGTCCCCCCCTCTGCTTTTCCTCCACACTTGGCCATACCCCTCCGTTCTTCCTGGCACCGCCCACTTTGTAGGATTTTTCAAATGTTGTCTGGGGGCGGGGTTATGATTTTTCAGGGGGTTCAGTTACACTTTAAACCAGTTATTCTAGCTTCTCAAATATGTGGGAGACCTGAAAATCTAGCACACGACAAAAAATGAGGACATACAAACATGGGAAATGCCAACTCACAAGCAAATATTTTGTTTGTAGGTAAACAATAGATTTCAAAATAAAATACAATAGTAAGATATATAATTATGCTATGCACCCTCCCAAAAGAAGAGACATTTTGTGGCACAAATTAAAAAAAAATCAAAGTCCTGCAATTATTCAGCTTAGACATAAAAACAAAAAGCACCATAGTCCTGAAATGTTCTAGAGATGTTCCAGAGAAGGAGACTAAGTAGCAGCAGAAATATCAGTGGCTTTTTCTTTGGATTTCTTCCAAACCTCTTAGTTTAAGATGTGGATAGGTCTTTTCGTGTATTTACTGAGAAGGTATGAGTAGCCGGAGGACCTGCTGGATTTATAGTTACCGAGCAATATGTTTAAATACATTCAAATCCAGATGGCTTTCATATCAGCACAAAGGCAGTTATCCAGGAGCCTTATCCACCACTGTAAACCTGCTAAAAAAAAAAGGCCCAACACTGATTCCCACGGTGGATTGTTTTAGTCTCATGTACTGCAACAACCCCTTTCCTCACACCCATCATTGTATTTTGGACCGTGAAAGTACATCTCTAGTAGAAAATCTCTAATTATCTGTTTCAAAAGAAACAGCTGGGGGGAAAAAAACTGATCATGTGCAACTTCTAAAAATTTCTTATTTTCTGTTTAAATGCACAAGATGTAATGTTAAATTACTCTTAAGATGTTATAACAGCTTCAATTGCCACATATTTTGGAATATCTCAAAATACAATTTACTTACAGACAAAAAAAAATGAGTAGCATACTTCTCTCACGTGTGTGTATCATTTATGATGCCCTCCATTACATATATTGCATGTATATTGGGAAGAAGGGTGTAAAAGTCACAGTGTGCTTCTGTGTTAACAAAGTAAGTCACATTTCTGATGTCACTGCCTCATTTTCCTTTTCCCTTTTTTTTATCCTTAATGATTGTCTGACCATGTTGGGCTGAAAGTTCAGTACTCTGTAAACAACCTATGGCGCCCTAAAGTAGTAACAGTTTATTAGCTGAATTACCCAGAAGAAAAGGGCCAGGTCCACTGATCCATGTCGGCCAATTAAAGCATTCAGCATGGCGGGGTGTTTGAATCTTCGTCAACAGACACAGATGGTCGGAATTATAGTGTAAAGATTAGGAATCATGATCGGGTCGTGTTGTGACATTTGTATAGCGTATTTTCCATATTCCCGGCATTTTAAAAAAATCATTAGGTTTCAACCCTGATGTTGAATTATTCCAACTTCTTTTGGACATGGCATTGCTGGAACTTTATCTACCAATGCTATGTTAATTTTGTTTTGGATGTTGAAAGCACTCTGTTTGCGAGGGAGAAAACAGTGTGTTTCTATTTGTTTTGGGACTAACTACTATTAGCAATCCAACCTGAGAATATATTTCTTTTCAGTTTATGAGGCTAAGCACAAAAAGATTCTCACAAATGGTAATTAATCTGTGATACCTGCCTCTTTTACTGCATTCTATGTTCACAGCAGCCATATTGTAAACAGAACGCAAGTTGGTGAGCACCGACTCTATTGGTTGGAAACTCTGACTTTAGAGGGCGTTCTTGTTGTTTATTTTCAACTGAGAACTGGGAACGTCTGGTTACAAAGGGAACGCGCCATTAAACCCAAGAGCCCCTTCACAAACTAAAGTTAGTAATTTCAGATTTTAAAATTCTAACTGAATACAACAGGTCACCCAGGCTAATAGACTACTTAACGAACAACATCAATACTGGTTTATTTTACTTTTACTTACTCATTGGGAAGAAATGTTCAATTTAGTATCAGATTGTTCAATAGCGCTTCATTTTTGATTACTTGGAGCAGTATCGGTGACAGAAACAAAAATCTTGACTGAGAACTCATTCATTATCGTAAAAAATCCATCCATCCATTTTCTTCCGCTTATCCGGAGTCGGGTCGCGGGGGCAGCAGCCTAAGCAAAGAGACCCAGACTTCCCTCTCCCCAGACTTCCCTTGTTCCAGCTCCTCGGGAGGAACCCCAAGGCGCTCCCAGGCCAGCCGAGAAACATAGTCCCTCCAGCGTGTCCTGGGCCTTCCCCTGGGCCTCCTCCCGGTGAGACGTGCCTGAAACACCTCACCAGGGAGGCGTCCAGGAGGCATCCTGACCAGATGCCCGAGCCACCTCAACTGACTCCTCTCGATGTGGAGAAGCAGCGGCTCTACTCTGAGCCCCCTCCGGATGACTGAGCTTCTCACCCTATCTCTAAGGGAGAGCCCAGACACTCTGCGGAGGAAACTCATTTCAGCTGCTTGTATCCGTGATCTCGTTCTTTCGGTCACCACCCAGAGTTCGTGACCATAGATGAGGGTAGGAACGTAGATCGACCGGTAAATCGAGAGCTTCGCCTTTCGGCTCAGCTCTCTCTTCACCACGACAGACCGGTAAAGTGCCCGTATAACTGCAGATGCCCCACCAATCGTCTATCAATCTCTCGCTCCATTTTTCCCTCATTCGTGAACAAGACCCCCAGATACTTAAACTCCTCCACTTGGGGAAGGACCCCACCCTTTTCCGGCTCAAGACCATGGCCTCGGATTTCGTATCGTAAAAAATCTCAACATGAAATAACATCTCTGACTGGAAATTGTTGAACCCAGTAAAGGTAGATAATTAATTGATGGGTCAAAAGTGGAAAAGAATAAGTATTTCACAAAGTGTTTCACTTTTCTACACTTAGATATATAAAGATTTTATAAAGGGCTGTCTGTCCCAAACGTTTCTGAATCTGGAGATCTCCAAACATTTCTGACAACTATACCATCTGTGTCCAATTCTAAACATGATACTAACATGATACACTACAGTGGTGGTCACCATCTGAGAGACAAAAAGAAAAAAAAAACATTTTAAATCACTTTATTCTCTTTATACTTTGCAACTACTTTCTGCAAAGCAGCAAAATGTTACCAAACAACATTATGGAAGTAAACAGCGCCAGAGTGTTGATACAGATTTATTCCCAATTAAAGTTGCTGCTGTGCCAGCAACCAACAAGTGTGAGACATCTAAGATTCATAAAGATCTCCCACATTTCACTGCATTATTCACCATCCGCCTACATAGAGATTAGTTCTGTTCTTTTATGTAGGTCATGCTATTGGATAATGAGATGACATTTCCTGCTCGTAAGTAGGCATCGCTGGATAGTAAATGCTCATTGTTGCCTCGTGCGTGCGTCTTTTACAATCCCGCACCTTCGCCCAGACTGTTTGCATTCACACCAGTGAAAAGGTGTGTGTTTGTGTGTGTGTGTGTGTGAAGGGGGATTATTTGTTTAATTACTGGGATATTAAGCCGTATTGCCTCCAGCGACATCTGGGACGCTGGTATTGATGATGTCACTGCAGCCCCTGAGCTGAACCACTGACTGTCATTAATTAGACTGGCACGGCTGTTCACTCTGTGTTCCCATGGTAACAATGTGCGGTGTCTACTTTCTCCTAACCGAAGCGGCTATGTCCATCAAGCTGCTGGTTTTCATTTTCTTCAGGTCGAGGAGATTTTTTCATCCATAGCTCAGAAACCCGTTTACCTCTCTGCTGAATGTTAATTAGGGGGCAGAAAAAGCTTTTTGGATCTGTGCTCTGATACTTTTTTACTCACTGAGATACTCTAAGCTCATATATGGTTAGGTTTCATGAGTTTTTTTATATATATATAACTTTAAGAAGAAACAAAAAAACACAGCGCACTGAGTTGAAATGGGTAAAAGTAGGTTCAAGGTTTTCTTTTATACCCTGCAAAGTCCAATGCTGATGTTTTACTTTCCGCACTGTGGAAAAACCGGGAGCATGTCATACTTTAAACCACTGAGCTATATCTTCTCCCAGAAGGACAAGAACATTACATCGACAGCCAACGCTCCCCTTGCATCGACTAAAGAGAAATCCACTTAAAAACAGCAGAAAATTGCCTTCGCACGTAGCCATTCTTTAGTCTGGTTCACGCTATACAATATTGAACTCAAATACAGTCTGCTCTGTTGATAGATAAAGCAAAAGCTGAGACTTTATTCAGTTGTAGCCCACAGATTTAGGATTCTCCCACCTTGCTGTATATTTTCCATTGCGTTTTGATGTAAACAAGAAGCACTGATTAGTAACACGACTAATTATTATTGCATCGAGGTGGCAGCAGTGCAGTCCCACAAGTATTGTCAGTCTTAACTAAGCAGCAGTTTCACAGTAATCCTCCACTGATAACAGCTGAACTAATGCACTTTCTCGGATTCTCCTGTTAACAAGAAAAGAAAAAAAAAGTTTACCATACTGCACTTTTTATGTAAGTACAGAATAAACAATTTATCATTTGAGGGAATTGTCAAGTAAAAACACGACAGGCGAACTGCATGCTGGATGTTCTTAAATGTGCAAATATTTGATGGCATCCTTGGATAGGATGTAAAAGCCTTTTATTAAATTTACCTTCTACAGCAGATGCAATATCTGACCCTCAAAATATTTGGCAAAGTTAGGGCTCTTTAAAAATTAACATATCTGAACATTGTTTAAAAAAATGTATAGTTCATTTTTTGAAGTTCAGACAAGCAAGTCTGGGAGTGCAACAACTTCATAAATCATGAATGAAGCTGTTAGTATACCACACACACACACACACAAACACACGCACACACACACACGTAAGCTTTCAAAAATAATGCTGACACTGCAGAAACAAAAGAGGTGTGAAGTAGAAATCGGGTTGAAAATGACCCATGAAATACGGGGGGAAAAAAGTCTAACTTTTCAATTTTCTTCTATTATCAAGCATAAAAGAGAAAAGAAATTCGCACATTATTCTTCAAGCTTTCGGACAGAGACCTTGAATGATTCATTCATCATTCCTGAAGAAAGTCTCTGACCAAAAGCTTGATGAATAAATCACTTTCGCAGATTGAAGTGTGCGGATTTCTTTTCTCTTTTCTGGACTTTCACCTGGAAATCCAGCACCTCAAACCGGATGAGCGGTGTTTGTTTGGCTCTTTCTATTTTCAAGCAAAAATGACATTTAAAAAAATAAATACACTCATCCAAATTCCTATTCTGTCTCTGGCGTTCAGGGCGGCTTTTCCGATGCAGAAGAATTATGTGTGTCAAATACACAAATACGCTTCTGTGTTTTTGCCAGATTATCTGGAGTCGCAACGTCAAACACTCTCTCACAAGTCAGCTGATACGGGGCTGTGACTACCTCGCTTGGCGAGTCGAGGTCATCACAGGATCAAGTGGACTTCAATCCCCCCTCATCACCTCGGTCCTTTCAGGAAACATACGAAGACGTGGGAAAGATGTCTTGATCCCTGCTTAATGGGTTTTGTGAACGCCGTTTCAAAGTGAGCATTTTAGTAGAAAACACTGCAGGTGAAATAAACGAACATGTAAGCATTGATATCCTCCACTGTTAGGTAAGGCGGAGGATACGTGATGCTATGGGGCTGGGTTTCTTCCATGGCATCAGGAACTCTTTGAAATACCAGCAAATTTTAAACAAAAACCTTGAGGATTTTTCCAGTAAACTGAAAATGTGTGGAGCATACATTTATAATATAGGGTTGGATTCCTCATTTTCACATTTAAATGTAACGTTCACTCTCACAACTCTGATAACAGAAAACGTAAGACTACAAATAAGGAATCTTGCTCTTGTAACTTAGAAGTTACCCCCCAAAAAAAAACAACAACTAAAAAACAACAACAATACTTTAACTTTTTCTTACCAGGGGTGCCAATAACTATGGCCAGCTCTGCATGCAGAACGTATTCTATCCTGTTCTGTCTGGTTGTCCAGATTTCTTTGGCGGATTCCATGTTTATTTTCGAGTGATGCTGTACCCCAAAAAGCTGTTTAATTACGCATTTACCGCATGGCACACAGAGCCACCGTGGGTGGCCACATCCTTTCAAGGAGACCCATAAAACAAACATCCTTTCACCAGGTGGAGGGTACTCTTAAATTTCCTCCAAATTATTTTCTTTCAACAATTCCAAATGAATCATCAAAATTATTCTAGACTGTTTTTGTCTGCTGCTGCTTGGTGGGGAGGAAGGAGCAATTACCTGGCTCCTGATTTTTAAAGGGCCAGTCTCATTAAACAAATTCAAGCTAATTTTATGACTATATTGGAGGCAGATATCGTTGGTTGTTAATGTTATGACTGACCATTCTGGCACCATTTGTTATGGATCATTTGAGCTTTTAGTTTTGAGGCTTTTAGTGTTTAGTGTTGTCTTGAAAATGCGTACGCCGGGTTTGTGCTGTTGCTCGCCAGGACACCATCTTAAAAAAAGATCTCAAATCACAGTTTTCATTTTCCCTGTTAAATAAAGGCACTGTTTGAGCAGATATGTAGGTCACCGTTCTAGGGCATGAGTGGAAAGGGCAATGCAGCGTTTTCTCTTCTCACTGCTGCCTTTCGAAAAACATAACAGATTACATCTTTGATTAAATTCCTGTCTGTGGAAGAGTAGCACATATCTTTTCCAATAAAAGGAAACAGGTTGAGCTAACAGGCCCGAGCAATGTCAAAGTTATGGAATCATCTGTGAGTGTTTGTGAAACCATAACAAGTCACTCAGTTATTCTCAGATTCTCCAGAGGACTCCCAACAGCACTCTAGCAAGGAGGCCGTGGAAAAAATTACCTTATGTCTCCATTCCTATCTATTGCTGTTTCATTTTCCCTGTTATGAAACACCGCCGTCCATTTTTCCAAAGCTTTTGCTACCAAACACACAAACTCTCTGCTGGTAAGATTCAGGTTTCTCTATACAGAAAAAAGTAGCAACATGAAAAAAAATTAATAAAGATGTTTTGAGATTTGTTTTTTTCTCCCCATGTGGCTATTCCTTTCATTTTTGGTCATCTCCAGAAGACAAATTTGGATATTTTTATATATTCCCTGAGTAAATGAGCATTTGTTGGCAAGGTTTACAGCTACACAATAATGTATTTTCTATATTTTGCAGAAATAATCACCATACACACCCAGAGATCAGAATCAACCAATTTTTAAATCCTATAACAGAGTCCACACTGAAAAATGCTGAAAAGTAATTTCTTCCTATTTATAGATGCATCAGAACCAGGAACTCCCGCCAATTTTACGCATCAGCCGACAAACTGCGGGAAGTCTTTCTAATATAAATCCGACAAAGGTTATGGACTTATGCTATGATGTGTAAATGGTGATAATCTTGCAATTCCTTGATTTTTGATTGGACTAAAAATAAAAAATTTCAAGAGTAGAAAAACAAAAGGCCCGATCGGTGCATCTCTCATGATTACACAACAAACCTATGGGTCTTTAGTGTTAAAATAAATGGTATGGGCTCATGACTCCAAAAACTGGAGCCTATGCATGTTAAGAAACAAGATTATGGATAAGTAGAACTCTGGAGGAACAAATATTCACCTCTGGCACCTCTGCTAAAACCAAGTAAAAGGCATAAACGAGTCTCTTCAAAATCATAAAGACATCCGAACATCCCATTGAAGGAAGGATGATGTGTGTTGATCTTCATGAATCAAAAACTGGCAACAAGAAAACATCTACAAGCGTAATTTGACCCATCATATGCGCCTTGGGCTGATCTGAGATTCCTACCGTTTGATAACTTTGAGTAAAAGTAGTATGGACACTCAGCTGCAACTGCTTTAAAGTACAGAAATTCCAGTTTTATGAACTTCTAAAACAGCTTAAAGATGAAGTAGTATCTATATTGTGTTCTGGCATTTGATACGGAAATATATGTCCATTTTAGATCCCAGAAATCAGTCTTCAGAACTTAAACCTGAGTCTCTGAGGGTAAATATAAGAGCAAAATGCAACACAGCTCTCTCCACTGACATTTAACGAGCATAAAAAGAATCACAGTCACGAGTGACTCCTGAAAAGGATTACTATCCATTCCTGAGCTTTTGTCTGTTGACATGACAGATTGCAGATGACTTAACCGTGTGGGAGTGATCCTTTCATACGGTCTGACATGATCATTTTGTCTATTTGACTCCTCAAAAACAAACAGCATTGTAATGCACACACGCAGCCAACACCCTGAACCGAAGATCTGAATCAGATCTAGGTCACACACGCACACACGAGAACAGGCCCACATATATTGTTGAGGTATTTTCACGCATGCTAAAGCCACTCCCAATTCAAATGAGTGACTTCCTGTTGTAGCAATCTACAGCAAATAAGAACAATAAAAAATCAGAGCCAAGCAAGCATTCAAATAAGGATACAGTGGCTAGCAAAAGTATTCGGCCCCCTGGAACTTTTCCACATTTTGTCACATTACAGCCAAAAACATGAATCCATTTTATTGGAATTCCACGTGAAAGACCAATACAAAGTGGTGTACACGTGAGAAGTGGAACAAAAATCATACATGATTCCAAACATTTTTTACAAATAAATAACTGAAAAGTGGGGTGTGCGTAATTATTCAGCCCCCTTTGGTCTGAGTTCAGTCAGTTGCCCATAGACATTGTCTGATGAGAGCTAATGACTAAATAGAGTGCACCTGTGTGTAATCTAATGTCAGTACAAATACAGCTGCCCTGTGACGGCCTCAGAGGTTGTCTAAGAGAATGTTGGGAGCAACAACACCATGAAGTCCAAAGAACACACCAGACAGGTCAGGGATAAAGTTATTGAGAAATTTAAAGCAGGCTTAGGCTACAAAAAGATTTCCCAAGCCTTGAACATCCCACGGAGCACTGTTCAAGCAATCATTCAGAAATGGAAGGAGTATGGCACAACTGTAAACCTACCAAGACAAGGCCGTCCACCTAAACTCAGGCCGAACAAGGAGAGCGCTGATCAGAAATGCAGCCAAGAGGCCCATGGTGACTCTGGACGAGCTGCAGAGATCTACAGCTCAGGTGGGGGAATCTGTCAATAGGACAACTATTAGTCGTGCACTGCACAAAGTTGGCCTTTATGGAAGAGTGGCAAGAAGAAAGTCATTGTTAAAAGAAAACCATAAGAAGTCCCGTTTGCACTTTGCCACAAGCCATGTGGGGGACACAGCAAACATGTAGAAGAAGGTGCTCTGGTCAGATGAGACCAAAACTGAACTTTTTGGCCAAAATGCAAAACGCTATGTGTGGCGGAAAACTAACACTGCACATCACTCTGAACACACCATCCCCACTGTCAAATATGGTGGTGGCAGCATCATGCTCTGGGGGTGCTTCTCTTCAGCAGGGACAGGGAAGCTGGTCAGAGTTGATGGGAAGATGGATGGAGCCAAATACAGGGCAATCTTGGAAGAAAACCTCTTGGAGTCCGCAAAAGACTTGAGACTGGGGTGGAGGTTCACCTTCCAGCAGCACAACGACCCTAAACATAAAGCCTGGGCAACAATGGAATGGTTTAAAACAAAACATATCCATGTGTTAGAACGGCCCAGTCAAAGTCCAGATCTAAATCCAATCGAGAATCTGTGGCAAGATCTGAAAACTGCTGTTCACAAACGCTGTCCATCTAATCTGACTGAGCTGGAGCTGTTTTGCAAAGAAGAATGGGCAAGAATTTCAGTCTCTAGATGTGCAAAGCTGGTAGAGACATACCCTAAAAGACCAAAGGGGGCTGAATAATTACACACACCCCACTTTTCAGTTATTTATTTGTAAAAAATGTTTGGAATCATGTATGATTTTTGTTCCACTTCTCACGTGTACACCCCTTTGTATTGGTCTTTCACGTGGAATTCCAATAAAATTGATTCATGTTTCTGGCTGTAATGTGACAAAATGTGGAAAAGTTCAAGGGGGCCGAATAATTTTGCAAGCCACTGTAATTGCAATTAAAAGTTTTTTTTGAATCTCCTAATCATCTTAACTGCCTAATAGTGACAACTGGCTATTACCTCAATGCAATTTGAAAAGCCTTTCTTGTCAACCTCTAATATCAAGTTTTAAATTAGCGGGGGGGGGGGATAGAGAGAAAGAAATGGATAAAATGTGACTGGTCAAAGGCCAGGAATTTTAAATAATTACATTTAAAAAAGATTATTTTCTGAATCCGCCTGCAGTGTGTCTGAGCAAGGAGCTTCTGACGACAATAACTGTGTGCTCCGGAGCAAGAGATCCGCAGCAGCAGAGGATGATGACGTCTGCAGAGGTGGTTATATAACCCGGGCTAAACATTTTGTCTGTCATAGTTCCGAGGTTAAAGAGAGTGATATGAATGCCTGCCATAGTCATGTGCAACATAGTTCCAGTGGCCAAAGGAGACAGAGTGTTCCACAAAGAAGGAGCAGTGCAGCGCGGTGTAGAGCAAGAGAAAAAAAATTTATTTGAAGCTAACAATCAGCATCTCTGTCTCCTTCTCTTTGGATTTTAATGATCCTAAAAAGCACATTGTTTCATGTTTTCATTCATCGAACTGTTTTCAAAGGTCAGACAAAGATGACCTTGTAAATACAGAGTGCAGGTTGTAATACCGATTTCAGTTATGGAGGAGAAAAGTTATTCAAACTGTCCTGCGCCAATCTAAAAAAAATTCAAGAACAGATGAGAATCAAAGTTACTCACTTCACGGTTACTGAGAACTTGGGGAATGGTCGTTTCTATGGCTTTGGGACTCCAGTGAACCACAGTGAAATTAATTGTTCGTTTCATTTAACTCGGAAGTCTGAACTCTGAGCTGGGTTTGATGTCATGCCCGGGTAAACAGCTTTCCAGTTAACATAGTCGGATGAGTCGGGATTCCAGTATGGCGATGCTCAGGTAGCCATAGCTAGTAATACCTCTTACAAACATCCTTTTAAGCTGTACTTTCCATATGCAAAAAACACTTTTATTGTGTTAAGCCTAGAGTTGCAGGCTCTACATGTAAGATGGATTTTAGACGCATTCTTACAAATGTGTCTTGTAAAATAGACATGTTTCCACCACAGCTATTAATATAGATGCGAGGAGTGGCCATATTGAAAGTCAAAGTCAGAGCAAAAAAAAAATCTCAGACTTTCCGAATGAGAAGTTCGACTTCGGAGGGCATTCCAGTTTACTTTTCCCACTCGGAAGTCGGAATTTCCGAGATCAGACTACAAATGGAACGCACAAAGTCATCCACAAGTTTTTAATAAATAAAACAATGTTGGTCACAAAACAACCAAAACAACTTTTAAAGCATTGAAAAAGAAAAGTAGAATGTTTTGGGAGGGAAAGTGACGTTTTGAATATGACGTAAAACCAACACAGCATTTGCTGTTTATGGACTTGCTGTGATTTATTAAATTCTGCTCTCTAGAATGGCCGTGAATGTTCATAGGTTTTGCTCAAGAGCACTTGGACTGTGCAGCAGGACAATACTTTGAACCAGCAAGTCCACATCTGAATTGTTCCAAAAAAGAGAAAAAAAGGTTCTGGAGTGCCGTATGTCATATCCTTACGCCTTGCAGTGGCAGCTTACAGCGGTGCTTTGTCGTAATGTAGTCCCAAGTCTAAATCGGCTCCTGTAATTCCTTAGGGTTACTTATTATTTTCATTTGCAATCGATGTGATTGTTGAGGTCACCAGGAATAATTAGAATCATTAATGAGTAATTTTCATGACTTTTGAACACAACACGCTAGCTGTTACCATTCACTTACATTGTTTATGCTAAGTTAAAGCAAACAGATTGCTGCCAGATTGGGAGAATGACTGGGCTGGTTAGAAAATGCTTTTTCTCACTTACCTAATTTTGGGGAAGATGGCAACAGACTAAATTTCACTTAGGGGTGGAATATCCCTTTAAAGGATCTTGCCAAACCAAGCAAAGCCTACAGAGAGAAAATAAATCTTCCAGCAACAACCGCTCCCAGGCTTTTGGCATTAGTCTAAATGTAGCACATGAAGAAAAAGGAGATTGTTCTCAACAATATTGTTGTGTAAGAATCAAATTATTCAGGCAACTGTGTGTGTGTGTGTGTCTCTGTGTGTGTGTGTGTGTGTGTGTGTGTGTGTGTGTGTGTGTGTGTGTGTGTGTGTGTGTGTGTGTGTGTGTGTGTGTGTGTGTGTGTGTGTGTGTGTGTGTGTGTGTGCGTGTGTGTGTTTTAGAGCAAGTAAATCCAGATGTTTTAGTTGCTTTAAAAGCTAAATATAGAGAAATGGGAGGTCTAAGACTTTTGCACAGCCCTGAATACCCATTGCTTGAGAATAAATCTTAACTTTAAACCAATTTAACTGATAAAAATATTAAAATGTCAAAGAAGAGGTGAATCCCACCCGTGTCTGATTTTATCTTTTCTCAGTTAAAAAAATACTTATACTTAATCCTGAGGATTTGTATTCTCCACTGATTTATGACAAGTATTGCTGCAGTACCAGCCATGAGTTTGGAAACCCACAAAGTCAAAAGCTTTTCTTTATTTTTAATGTCAATACAAAATAAACAGACCGGATCTCTCCAAACAGTAAGTTAACCTGGCTTAATCATCTGAACTTATGCACACTTCTGTATTTTCTGCACTCTTAACTACGCAGGAAGTCAGTCAGTAATGATGTTTATTAAGGGGGAGAGAGTCAGTCAGTATAAAGTAATTTCCAACTCCTGTTGTAAAGACCATCAAATTTAGCATCAAATTATCCCTAAGTAAGAGAAAAATACACTTTATAACAACTGGAAAGGGGTGTATCACACAAAGAAACCAAACTGAAAACCAATGTGATCTGGAAACAAAATGTTCAACTCGTGAAACTTCTGTCAACAGTCCCATATCGCCTGGGTTTTTTTGGGGGGCTTGTAGCCAGAGTGTTTATGTAAAAATGCAAAAAGAGGTGAACAGATGGTACAGTATCTGCATGTGTGGTTCCGACTGTGAAGCACCGAAGAGGAGCCGTTGTGTCAGAATTCACGGCAACGCTTGAACGAGGCTGCCACAGCACTCAGCGGCAACATGCTGTGCCATCTGGTTTATGGTAGCATCTTCTGTTTTTCAGCATGTCGGTTACACAAAACCTACCTAAAGGGCCTTCTCGTCAAGATGCAAAGAGATGGGAGTGCTGCGTTAAAGAGAACCTGGCACTCGAGGTCAAATCAACCAACGTGGTTAAAGCTATTAGTGACACTCTTCTGTGAGATCAGTCATACACTCCCTGGATAAGGTTCATCACCTATGCCATGACTAGTTTTTCCATTTGCTTTGCTGCTCTGTTATAAATGGTTATTTATTTACTAAAAAAATCTACCAAAAAGCTTCTGCGCGCACATCTGTCTCTGGTGGCATCACATAAGGCAACCATTTTTATAGTTAAGCTAAAGTAGTGTGAACTCATGAGCTCAATGACTGCATGTAGTGTCACTTTACAAGCAAATTACATAACTATTTAAGGTACTACAAGTAAAAAGCAACAAGTACTCAATTTATAAGTAGCCAATTTGCATAGAAATCAGTCAGATGTAGACATTAAAACCAGAATCTAAATAGTACAAGGTAAAAATTCAGAAGACCGTCTTTGTCATTGCTACCACTTGAGGGTCAAACTAGCTCACCTTTTCTAACTAAAATGCTTCAGCTTCATGCTTAGAACATATACGTACTTTCTGAAAGCTGGATATATATTCTAGAATTGCGCTGCTCTGGGTGGCTGCATGTTGGAGTGGCTCTGTTGGCTACATATTAAGTTTAGGTTTTTTGTAAATTGGTCCCTCTTTTTTCTTGAGGAAGATTGCATTTTTTTGACCTGTATACTTTCTAGTTTTTGGTGCTGTGAAGCTGGAAGGATTTTTGATGTAAATTTTTCACTTTTTGACAACTTGTTATGATGCATAACCATGGCAACAATGTGGTTTACAGCCGGGGGCAGCTGGTTAACATCGCAAAAGCTGAAATAATACCTCAACTGAAGCCACAAATCCCTGGTGAGTTGATAAGGAGGAGACGTGGATGCAGAGCAGGAGCGAAAAGGAGACGGAGAAAGAGGAAGTTCAAGCCATCTCTTCCATCGATCATAATGGGCAACTTGAGATCACTGGCTAACAAGATGGATGAACTCCAAGCCCTTACAAGGACTCCGCCAGAGTACCGGGAATGCAGTGTTATGTGTTTTACGGAGACGTGGCTGCTGGATCATATCCCCGACTCCAACGTCTCTCTGCCAGGCTTCCTGACTGTACGAGCAGACAGAGATCTGAAAACAAGCAGGAAAAGGAAAGGAGGTAGAGTAGCAGTGCTTGTCAACAACAGATGGTGTCATCCAGGACATGTTACTGTGAAGTGTCGTCTCTGCAGCCCAGATGTCGAACTCTTGGCAGTAAGTTTTCGGCCATATTATTTGCCAAGAGAGTTCACCAGTGTAATTTTGGCAGTTGTTTACATTCCACCTTCACCCGTTGCCGACAAGGCATGTGATGTCATCAGTTCCGTTGTTGCTAAGCTACAGACACAGCACACTAATTTGTGGCAATATCTGGTGATTTTAATCATGCCTCGCTCTCTATTACTCTTCCAACATTTCAACAGTTTGTCAGCTGCTCCACAAGAGAAAACAGGAGCTTGGATTTGTTTTATGCAAAAATAAAAGATGCAAACATGTCCAAACCAAGACCTCCTCTGGGACAATCAGATCACAATCTTGTTTTTCTCTGTTCAGAATATAAACCACTTGTTCAGAGGCAACCTGTTACAAAGAAAACTGTGAGAAAATGGTCACAGGAAGCTGAAGAAGTCCTGCAGGGTTGTTTTGCAACCACAGACTGGATGACTCTTTGCCAAGCACATGGAGAGGACATCAATGCCATGACTGAGTGTGTGACTGACTATATAAACTTCTGTGTGGACAACATCATCCCCACCAGAACAGTGACATGCTTCCCTAATAACAAACCCTGGATCACCAGTGACCTGAAGGAACTGCTAAACAAGAAAAAAAGAGCCTTCAAGGAGGGAGACAGGGAATTACTGATGAGTATACAGAAGCAACTAAAGGTCAAGATCAGAGACAGTAAGGAGGCATACAGGAAGAAGCTGGAGAACAAACTACAGAGGAACAATATCAGAGATGTCTGGTCAGGAATGAGAAAGATCACAGGCTTTAAGGACAGGAAGGATTGGATAGATGGAAGTCTGGACAGAGCCAATGAACTGAACAGATTCTTCAACAGGTTCAGTTCAGGAACTAGCTCAGCATCCTCCTCTCCTGTTCCCAGCCAAACAGACATCCCACCCTCCTCTGATCAACAGCTTTCCTGTTACACCACGGATGTTTTGTCCTTCACCTCAGCCATGGACTTCTAATTCCACAGATTTGACTTCAACCAAGTCAGGAAATGCTGCTACCCCCTTTGCCTCCCCCTCCCACTTGTCTGTCTCCAAAAGTCAGGTGAAGAGGCAGCTGGAGAAACTGAACCGGAAAAAGGCTGCAGGTCCAGATGGTGTCAGCCCCAGAGTCCTGAAGGCCTGTGCAAAGCAGCTCTGTGGGATTCTGCAGCACCTCTTCAACCTTAGCCTAATTCAGGAGAAGGTTCCAGTGTTGTGGAAGACATCCTGCCTTGTTCCAGTACCAAAAAGAACTCACCCATCAGTCATCAATGACTATAGACCTGTTGCCGTGACATCCAACATCATGAAGGTCCTGGAGAGACTCCTGTTGGCACCCCTGAGTAAGCAAACAAGAACGTATCAGGACCCGCTGCAGTTTGCTTATCGCTGTGGAGTTGGAGTTGAAGATGCCATCATCCACCTACTTCAACCAATCCATTGTCATCTGGACAAAGCAGGCAGCACTGTGAGGATCATGTTCTTTGATTTCTCCAGTGCATTTAACACAATTCAGCCTAATTTGCTTTGTCAGAAACTCCTGAAGACACAAGTGGAGCCCTCAACAATCGTCTGGATCAATGACTACCTGACCAACAGACCACAATTTGTGAGACTGAAGAATTGTGTGTCAAACCAGGTAGTCAGCAGCACAGGAGCACCACAGGGGACCGTACTCTCACCATTCCTTTTCACTCTGTACACCTCAGACTTCCAGTACAAATCTGAGACTTGTCATCTGTAGAAATACTCAGATGACTCTGCAACTGTCAGGTGTACCAGAGATGGACAAGAAGCTGAATACAGAGAGCTGGTGGACCGCTTTGTGACATGGTGTGGAAACAATCGTCTCACCTTGAATGTGAACAAAACAAAGGAGATGATTGTAGATTTCAGAAGAATCAGGGATAAGTCAAACACTGTTTCCATCATGTGAGAAGAAGTGGAGGTGGTAGAGGGGTATAAATACCTCGGGGTTCACCTTGACAACAGACTGGACTGGAGACTGAACAGTGAAGCCGTCTATAAGAAGGGACAGAGCAGACTGTACTTCTTGAGGAAGCTTAGGTCCTTCAAGGTTTGCAGAAAGATGCTGCATATTTTCTACAAGTCTGATGTGGAGAGTGTAATCTCTTCAGCCATCATCTGTTGGGGTAGCAGCATCAGAGCCAGGGATTTAAAAATGCTCAACAACCTGATAAAGAAGGCTGGTTCTGTTCTTGGGACAACTGTGGAACATCTGGAGATGATAATGCAAAGAAGGATTCTTCATAAAATCAAAAAAATTATGGACAACCCTCAGCATCCTCTTCATGAGACAGTCATTCAACAACAAAGCGTCTTCAGTCGGAGGCTTCTTCATTTTCGCTGCAATACAGACCGCTACTGGAAATCCTTCCTGCCCACAGCCATCATTATCTACAACAACTCCTTAAAGAATTAATTATATGAGCTATACCAACACTTAATTTCCCTCTGGGATCAATAAAGTATTTCTGAATTTGAATTGAATTGAATAACCTTGTCAGTTGTCAGATTTTTCTATATTACTCATATACTGTACCTATACTTCTGGAAACATGTTCCAGCCTCCATTAGGATTTAACTGAAGTAACAGTTACAATGTTCCACTTTGAAATCTTTTCTAGGAGCTGATACGTTATTAGGTATCACAGATTCCCATCATGTAAACAGATCAATATGCCCGAATGTGTCATATAGACACATTTCTAGGCTGCAGTAGACAATGGAACACATTATTTTTATTTGTATGTTATACTACCAAGCCTTATCGATCACGATTTATCAAACCACACATTCCAGTGTTATTTGTGTTCATGTTGTTGTGACAATAGTTCCTTTTTTCCATTGTGAAATAAATGTCCCTATTTTCTTGAGCCTGATGAAAAGACATTACAATGACACCAACAAAATACATCTGTGCACTTTGGAATAGACATTATGATGCTTATTAAAAATTCTGATTGCAAAATATAAAGGACCGCCGGTATTCAAAGGGCTTAGGCACCACAGACGCTCGAGAAAAGCTAAAGTCCGTGAATACTTGAGACCCTCTCTGAAAACACTTATAACTGCCTATTTTATTAGCTCAAACAACAAACATAAACTAACTTAATATGGATTAATATGAGCGATGGAAACTATTTTGGCACTACTCCAGAGAGTCGAATGCTGCGTTCCAGTTGATTTTTCTGAATCTGAAGTCGGAACTTCCCATTTTCGAGTACAAATGGAATGCACCATAACATCTACAGTCTTCCCTATCTCCACTCTTGGGGGTACAGCCGATTAGGGGCGAGCAAAATGATTTGCGCACCTGGATTGGCTGCGTTGCAAATCCCAGCCAATGGCATGTCAAGTTGCACTACAATTAGGTTTCTTCAGCTTTCCAAGCTGCATTTTTTCAAACATTTTAGCCCTACAGAAAAAAAAGCAAATAATTTGGAGTGACACACCACAGCAAGATCTGGGAATAGGACGATCCGCAAAATACGGAGACACAAATAGGCAGGGGGCCTACTTGCATATCAGTATTGTTCTGGACAGGTTGACAGTGGCGCCAAACATACTACATCACAACACTTCAAAAAAGACATCAGTGTGGGTTTTTTGCGTCCATGAAAAACATTTTAATGGTGATTATGCCTACATTCGTGAGTGTATTTTTAAGTGCAGCTTATGCGACTGATATTCTCAAGTGTGCTGCAGAAAAATCTGCTTTTAATGCCCTTCCACCCTCCGTCTACATCAAAGCAACAGTTGGGATCCCATGCGCTCAGGCATGAAGACACAAGAGCCAAAGAAAATACTGAGAACAATTGGGAAGTGGTGAGATGGAATTCTGCCTATGACTGACTGCAATAAAAATAAGCTTCAGAGGAAATTATTCAACCAGTCAATTCTGGACTATTTTTTTATTTGGATACAAACATTCAACCCTCATTTAAATATTTGTATAAAATATAAAACTGTTTTGATCTAAAATAACTGATCAAACTCGATAAGTTACAACAGAAAAGTATGCAGAACTACAGTGAACTTATTCAATGCCCTATAAAGTTATACAAGTAGGCTTTACTTTGGGATATATTTTCTGTCCTAAAATAAAGACCTTTTGAGGTCACTGGGTCAGGCTTTTAAAACTTAAATACAACTTATATTCTCTACTTTCCCTTTAAAGACTTTATTTTAGCTGTGTCCTGCCTGTTAAATAAAGTTTGTTACAAAGTCTAAAAATGCCTCATGTTCACCAAGCAGGCAAAAAAATTGCCTGAAACCTGACAATAAGTTAGAAAATATGGCTGTTCACAGAAACGTAGATGACGAGAAAAGTAGATAAAAATATACAAATGATTTTTAAAAAAAATCTAAAGCACTGAGTAAAAATTATTTTGAAAAATAAATGGCATTCAATATAAATGTATTTGTATATCTTTCCGCACTGTTTTGCAGAGCTAAACATTTAAAGAAGGCCAAAATATCGTTCATGTGAGACCGCCGACGTTTAAGCAGTTTTGCCGAATTTGCAACCTGTGCCGTTTGCCAACCTGCTGTCTGATTTCACTCTGTTTTATGCGGCTTTGAGATCAATCAACGTAGGCTGAACATTCAACATTCATTCTATGTGGAGCGCCGCTCTGTTTTCTTAAAGAGACAGAGCGGGGAAAGGGTCCCATTTCCTGCCGTGTAGACCTGCACCATTTGTGCATGCCTGGTCACACTAAGCAGCTCTAGCAATATTCAGACTAGCGTTCAGTTTAAGCTTGCAGGACATGGCCCAGTAACCTACTTTCCTCACAACATGCTCGGTAACATCAGAGACGAAGCCGTGTGTCATCAGTTAACTAACCTTCACCAGTACCCGGGTTTTAGTGGAGAATATGCAAAAATCTAGAGTCAGCACTGCTAAACCAAAAATAAAACAACACCGTTTGTCAGTTCGATTTCTCTGTTAAAGAGATTTTGCATTAACCACTGTCACAGTTTAGTCTAGCTGTACAGAAAACCACACAGTTACTTTGAGCATGAGAAAAGAGGGAGGTTTAAAGAGTAATGCGTACTCAAAGGGAAATGTGACAAAATTAGTTGAACTAGTCAATTATGTTATATGTTTTTGTGAAAAAAAGCACAAAATGGACAGACTTCTTGACAATATCAGATTTTTGTGCAGAACCACAACAGAGCATATCTGTATGCATCGAATTCTGCCTCACTGAGTACATCAGGTTACACACCCCACAGGGACCCTAGGTGTGTTTTTGGGGCTTAAATTGCAACCCTCACAAGGTTGACAGAGCCTTAACATACAGCATGTTTTCAAGCAACATACGCCTGCACTAGACATGGGTTTGTCACCAGTATCAAGGTTTAAAAAAGGTTTTAAAAAACATACGGTTACATAAAGGAGAGGAGTGCAGCCCCTTACTATAGCCTACCTGTTGCTGGGCACTGCGGATCACCTGGCTGCAAGAAGAAATTTCTCACGCTTGCGAGAAAAGTCAAATCCGGCTGTTTGGAAAGATTTTCGGAAACAAAATTCCACAAAACATCGACATTCGTGGTCTGGAAACCAAAGAAAAACCATGCATCACTTATTAGGCTGAATATAAAGCGCAGAATGATCAAAAATATATGCATTATTCTGGACAATAAAAAAGTTTGTATAAAAAAAAAACTACTCTTAAACTTAGTTGTACTCTATTCTATATTCTTGCTATATTCTTCTCTGTAGCTGTTTAGATTCAGTTTTGGGTATGGTATTTTCATCGAGTCCTATTCATTTTCACTTAGCATGTCAATACTGTATTTGGCCAGTCCAAATGACTCGATTCACTCAAATGAATACACATTCTATAGTTCTTGTGACCAAGATAGTAAAGCATGTGGATGACGGGGACACAATAATGATGGAAAGAAAAAATAAGGAAACTGTGGTTTGATGCCAAGCAATATTATCATCACTACACTCAACAATAACATTACAATAGCATCCAAGTCTTTCAGCCCTACTTTGTGTACCACAATCAAAGTAACAGCAAATAATTGCTATAAGTATAACTGACACAATCTGTATGTTGTAATATTTTGCCAGCAATATGAATCTTTGTTGATTTTCTTCTATAAATAAAAGCAATTAGGTCATGCTTTTGCATAAAATGTAGTGAAACTGTATTCTTCTTACACCCGTTACCTTGAAACTCTCATATCAGATTAGATTTTTCTTAATTGAGCAACACACTTAAGGAATATGCAGTAGCAGCCAGTATTACATCTGTTTCCATTATGTGTAAACTCTATGCACCCAAGTGCAATGCACCCATTTTACCCAATCGATGTAAATTCAGATCGCCCTATTTAGTAACAGGACAAAAAAAAAATGTTTTTTTTAATTAGCTGAGGAGCAGAGAGATAGCATGAGTCATGAGGCTGGCCCAAATGTTAAGCAGCATGATGTAAACAGGACCATATGGTGCCGTGAACACCCCAGTTCAGTCAGTCATGGAGCAACCCATCCTGCCCTACTCAGCTGTCAACATACATCCTCATCACTATTCATGTCTGCTCAAGCAATCTGGGCATATTAAAGTAGAAAAGCAGTAAAAGAAAAGGGCTTCAACATGGAGACCCATCATAACATTCGGAGCACAAACTGAACAGCTTGGCTTTCTATTCTAAAAACTGACTCACAGTACCAGCTTTTAATTTCATCAGGTCACGAAATTAACCATTTCCATAAAATATGCACCAATCAGCCTTAGGGAGGTCAGAATCTGTCAATATTCCCTTTTTGATGATCAGCACCTCAAAGACTAAAATAATTAGTTTTGTCATGAATCAAATCCATCACAGGGAGGGACTCCCACCATATTCTGTCCGTTGACAGATCAACCAACAGCATGTATTTTGACACACTTTATTTTTGCAATTTAATAGAAAATTAGATAATGGTTTTGAATATATCCTTTGAAGCATAAACCGGGATTATCTTGAAAGTACTATGTTTTTAAAATTATCAAATAAAAACCTGCACCAAATATGCTTCTGTTTCATCTGATTTAGTTCTTGGAAGAAAACAATCAGTATGGTCGAAATAATAAATGACATATCAGACTTCAAAAATAGCAGAAAACTGCAATCAAAAGGCAAAAAAAAAAGGCAGAGATAGTGATCAAAATAAACAGTATTTCCTGGAATATCATACAAAAAGACCTGAAATCGTGAGAACTGGCTACATTGGGAAACTTCAAGCCTATTTTAATGATGATTCAGTAAATGTGACAGTTTTTAATGCTAATGCTGCTGTTTTGTTTTTTGTTTCGAACATGGTTTGGCTGTTCACTTGCCCTGTTCTAGTAATTTAGTTTTTCTTTAAATATTATTGTATTTTATTTGTTGCCCGTTTTCCTTCTTTTGAGACCATGTGGCTCATAAAATAGAATTTCACATCATTAAAATAAATTTTATAACGCCTAAATTATGAATAATAACAATAATGACAAATTATTATTAGGCCTACTATTATTAATAGCACCACGCATACAGCCATAATTTATTTGTAAAAAGAAAAAGAAAAAAAAGAAAGATTTAAGTACCAGGCAGGCAGTAAGTGTGGCCAAAAGCAACAGCAGGTTTCCAGGTGGCTGTGACAACCGACAGCCCTCTAAGCTTCATTACACAGCAGCCACAACACGTCTGTAACGGGGTCAGCCTTTAAATTAAATCAGCCTCAATCACTACTAATAAAAGAAAAACAGTAACTCCGTTGAATGTATTAAACGAACGGCACCAACTGAATAAGTCAGAGTTACCTAATTACTAAGTTTGCCTTTTAAAAAATGAGTGGAAAATAGCAACAACCAAAATGTTACGCACCCTCCAACCTCAAAACTCATTCAACCTATAGACCCCTTCAGTTCAATGAAAATGTCAAATTAATTGATCGACGCCAGATTCATTTTCCACCCTTGCGAACTCATGCGAAGAAGAAAATGTTCCAGATTTCTTCAGATGAGTTTGTACTTTTCCAGCAGAACTCCAGCTAGATTTGGTAACAACCGCAGCGTTACAACGTAGCCAACAGGTATGCTCTGTGACATTACAACATACAGATGGAAGACACCTACCTTATTCTGCGTGACAAACGCTGAATCCAGAGAACAGCGAAAAGTGTGCTTCAGATGACGAAAACAGGTAACCGACTTCCGACCTTCCAAAAAAACTTGGCCCAGAGATAAAACTGCAGAGCCCGCCGGCTAAACATGCGATATATTCCCCTTAAATCTGAGGCAGAGCCCGCCGAGATCCAGTCCGCACACCTGACATGTTACAGCTTCGTGAGACCGGCCAGCGCAAGGCTCCTGTCCGCAGCCAGTCTGACAGAGACGCACACAGGGAGGTGGAATGAGCAGCTGCCAGTGTGCGTCCACACTCAGAGTCCCGCCCACTGGACTACATGCTAAATACAGTTACTGAGTCAGTGAATGACAGGGGGAGTATACCAGGATGGCACTTGTCAAACAACCACCCCTTTAACTGAGCAGTAAATAAAAAATAATAAAACGATTTGAGAAATATCAACAGATCATCGTTAAAACGACCGTGGCTACTTACTACTGTAAACCGACCCTTTAATAATTTGTTATAATGCATTTTCCATTATGAGTCAGGAGTATTAAAGTCCATTGTGTTGATCTGAACTTGAGCAGGTCAGATTTCGTGATCGCTTAGTTTATTACAGTAACAGACGCTGCAGCGCCATCCACAGGTAATACGGAAATTAAACAGCAAAAAAAATAAAATAAAAAAAAAATAAAAAATATATATATATATATATATAGTAGTATCAATAACAATAATAATAATAGGCCTACTATAAATAATGACCTTGTCCATTGCTTTTTAACACGTGTTTCAAATTTAGCGACTTAATTGAAATGCTGGCTATACAAGTGTAAGTAAGTAAAGCTTTTGTCATGATTTGATGAGGACCCAAAGTGCGACAGGACGGAGGCGGACTTGAAAATGAAGACCATGGACCATACAAAACTCAGGAAAACCAGGACGACAGGGACAGAATGACGGAGGATCCAGGAGTGAATGAATGAAAACATGGAGCATAAATACTGTGGGGACATGATTTAGGTATGTTGTGGAAGAACCTAAGCAGGGAACTTTGAGGGAACAGGAACATAGAAATGAGTTAAACACAACATAGCCAAAATCAGAAACTAAACTCAAAGTCCATAAATGTGACAACCTTTGCATCATTTTAGGGGTAAATACCCCCAACCCTATCTAGAGTATTTAAAACTTCAGTGCATGAAATTTTTCCAGCTGAGCATGAAATAAGTTGTAACTTATTTAACTAAAGTGCTTAAATATCGCAGTTCAGAAAGTGTCTGATTAACCAAAAATCCATGTTTTAAGTTATGTTGAGGTGTGGGGGATTGTGAGTATTTTTTGTAAAGAGCTTGAACAAAACTAAACTTTAACAACTTGGACAGAAAGAAAGTGACACATCTCATTTTATTTTTGATAGATATTCCTCCACTACCTTTTCAAAGAATATAGCACAGATGTGAACATCATGGCATGCCTCTGATTGTTGATATGCCACAAAAACCCATGTAAGGTTAAATATAGTGACTAAATAGCACTTTCCTATATACTATAATTTAGCAAACAGAGATTTTAGTGGTGAACCAAGTGTTTTGAAATGTTTTGATGTGGCTTAAGGCAGCCAAGCCTGCGGACATCTGGCTGTTCTTCTAGAACGAGTGTTTTTAAAGAAAAAATCATACTTGGGGGGTGTTGGGTGTTCAGGCTTCAGAGGATGGAAAAGACACACCACTGGGAAATTTATGACAGAGCAAGAGTGAACATACAGTGGCTTGCAAAAGTATTCGGCCCCCTTGAACTTTTCCACATATTACAGCCACAAAGATGAATACATTTCATTGGAATTCCACGTGAAAGACCAACACAAAGTGGTGTACACGTGAGAAGTGGAATGAAAATCATACATGATTCCAAACATTTTTTACAAATAAATAACTGAAAAGTGGGGTGTGCGTAATTATTTAGCCCCCTGAGTCAATACTTTGTAGAACCACCTTTTGCTGCAATTCCAGCTGCCAGTCTTTTAGGGTATGTCTCTACCAGCTTTGCACATCTAGAGACTGAGATTCTTGCCCATTCTTCTTTGCAAAACAGCTCCAGCTCAGTCAGATTAGATGGACAGCGTTTGTGAACAGCAGTTTTCAGATCTTGCCACAGATTCTCGTTTGGATTTAGATCTGGACTTTGACTGGGCCATTCTAACACATGGATATGTTTTGTTTTAAACAGACTCCAAGAGGTTTTCTTCCAAGATTGCCCTGTATTTGGCTCCATCCATCTTCCCATCAACTCTGACCAGCTTCCCTGTCCCTGCTGAAGAGAAGCACCCCCAGACCATGATGCTGCCACCACCATATTTGACAGTGGGGATGGTGTGTTCAGAGTGATGTGCAGTGTTAGTTTTCCGCCACATATAGCGTTTTGCATTTTGGCCAAAAAGTTCCATTTTGGTCTCATCTGACCAGAGCACCTTCTTCCACATGTTTGCTGTGTCCCCCACATGGCTTGTGGCAAACTGCAAACAGGACTTCTTATGGTTTTCCTTTAACAATGGTTTTCTTCTTGCCACTCTTCCATAAAGGCCAACTTTGTGCAGTGCAGGACTATTAGTTGTCCAATGGACAGATTCCCCCACCTGAGCTGTAGATCTTTGCAGCTCGTCCAGAGTCACCATGGGCCTCTTGGCTGCATTTCTGATCAGCGCTCTCCTTGTTCGGCCTGTGAGTTTAGGTGGACGGCCTTCTCTTGATCGCTTGAACAGTGCTCCGTGGGATGTTCAAGGCTTGGGAAATCTTTTTGTAGCCTAAGCCTGCTTTAAATTTCTCTATTTAGTCATTAGCACTCATCAGGCAATGTTTATGGGCAACTGACTGCACTCAGACCAAAGGGGGCTGAATAATTACGCACACCCCACTTTTCAGTTATTTATTTGTAAAAAATGTTTGGAATCATGTATGATTTTCGTTCCACTTCTCACGTGTACACCACTTTGTTTTGGTCTTTCACGTGGAATTCCAAAAAAATTGATTCATGTTTGTGGCTGTAATGTGACAAAATGTGGAAAAGTTCAAGGGGGCCGAATACTTTTGCAAGCCACTGTAAGTGATGACAAAATTTATGAAAGAACATAGCAAAAATTTGTTTTTTAAAAGATCAAAATTCTTTTCCCAAATCATAATTCTTAAACCAATTATTTTCAAGCCCTGGATGGATCTAAATATTCTTTGTCTTAAGAGAAAAGCCTTTCATCTCAGCTATAAATTTAAGCCTTCCAGCATTTTTCCCTTAAGTGTGAGAAAACGCATGAGCCAGACAAGACAGATGGTGCAGACAATTTTACCTTCCAAAAAAGAAAGTAACAATTTTCCTTTTCTTTATATGGTAGGGTCAGCACAGTGTGTCGCTTTGTAATATTTCATAATAATATATGTGCTTTGGTTGAGAAGTAAATATACAAGTCTCCATTCTTCCTCACAGCAAAGTTAAAAGACACAGATTCCCACTGTGCTACAATTAAAATTAAGAAAGACATTAATGTGTTATACTGGGAAAAGAGATATGCATTAAACAAGTGTAATGTAAACAAACATGCGGGGGGGGGTTGGTTGTCCAAAGAATTGCAATGAGTCATTGTTAGTCATTGGTCAGCAATGTCTGTCCACCACCTTTTAATCACCATGGTAACCACTTCTTGTACTAACCAATGGATAGAAAGCGGCTGTTGCAGGAAAGCAGTTTAATAGGTTTAAATGGATTTTTGAATAGGTTTACAGTTTGAATGGGAGTCAGTGTGACCTCTGGGGTGTTTCGTGCATTATAACCATAAAATAGGCAAACAAATGTGTTCTGTGAGTTCTAGGTGCTTAACTACCCTGGTAGACAAGGTAAACAATTTTATGATGTTGCTGCTGGTTATACTGACATTATATATAAAAACTAGTAATTGGATAAAAGCCTGCCACTTCAGCTTGGCTACACTGAAATGTATAAACATCCCCAGCAAGACAACAAAGCCATTTAGAGAATTTAAAAAAAGAAAAGAAAAAGAAAAACGTATTCAGTTTTACAGAGAGTTTCTGAATACTTTCTCAACTTATTAGCTTTTAATTTTTTTAATTTCAATTACATGTAGTCTGTATTTCGTGCTTGTTATATATAATAAAATACAAGAACAAATTATTTTTAAAGATATATTTATGTTACTGCAATAGACAGGCAACCTGTCCAGGGTGTACAACGCCTCTTGCCCGATGACTGCTGAAGAACGGCACCAGCCCCCCGCAACCCTTTAAGGATAAACAGGATGGATGGATCTTTATGTTAGACATTAGATTCAGAATATTAGTTAATAGCACTTTACCTGGAAATTCAATAAAGTTGTTCTATTTGCCCAAATATTATGAATCTGTCTTTTTGCCAGGGTTGTTTATCCATTGCGACAGAGACAGGCTTAAGAGATAGACGCTGCTACCATTACCTCAAAAGGCTTCAATCAGCAGCACCAACAGTGATCTCATATAATTGTTTGCCTTGCCTGTCATGACAGCAACTAAAACGTAAAAAAACAACAACAAAAAACATCTGTTTGTTTCTGAGCTTTTATTGCACCAAAACACCCCACAACTGCCTTGATTCTGGGGCTACAAAATATTTGGAAAACATGGGATAAAAAAATAACATTGGTGAATGTTGCTAAAGCAAAACGATTTGGAATAAATTAACAAATAAATATGAATTTTTAATGTATTTCTGCTTTTGGAGCGAATATAGACCCTATATAATGGGTCTCCACAAGAGAAAGCAAGACCTTGGATTTGTTTTATGCAAATGTAAAAGATCCATACATGTCCAATCCAAGACCTCCTCTGGGACAATTAGATCACAGTCTTGTTTTTCTCTGCTCAGAAGATAAATCACTTGTTCAGAGGCAACCTGTGACAAAAAGAACTGTGAGAAAATAGTCACATGAAGCTGAAGATGCCCTGCAGGTTTGTTTTAAGACCACAGACTGGATGACTCTTTGCCAAGCACATGGAGAGGACATCAGTGATATGACTGAGTGTGTGACTGACTATATAAACTTCTGTGTGGACATCATCCCCACCAGAACAGTGAGATAACTAACCCAATAACAAACCCTGGATCACTAGTGATCTGAAGGAACTGCTAAATGAGAAAAAAAGAGCCTACAGGGAATTATTGAGGAACATACAGAAGCAACTTGAGGTCAAGATCAGAGAGAGCAAGGAGGCATACAGGAAGAACGTGGACAACAAATTACAGAGGAAGAATATCAGAGATGTCTGGTCAGAAATGAAGAAAATCATAGGCTTTAAGCACAGGACGGATTGGATAGATGGAAGTCTGGACAGAGCCAATGAATTGAACACATTCTTCAACAGGTTCAGTTCAGGAACTAGCTCAGCATCCTCCTCTCCTGTTCTGAGCCAAACAGACATCCCACCCTCCTCTGATCAACAGCTTTCCTGTTACACCACGGATGTTTTATCCTTCACCTCACTCATTGACTCTTCTGTTGCCACAAAATTTTCTTCAACCAAGTCAGGAGATGCTGCTACCCCCTTTGCCTCCCACTCCCACTTGTCTGTCTCTAGAAGTCAGGTGAAGAGGCAGGTGGAGAGACTGAACCCAAAACAGGGCTGCTGGTCCAGATGGTGTCAGCCCCAGAGTCATCTAGGCCTGTGCAGAGCAGCTCTGTGGGATTCTGCAGCACCTCTTCGGCCTTAGTCTGACCCAAAAGAAGGTTCCAGGGCTATGGTAGACATCCTTCCTTGTTCCAGTACCAAAGAGAACTCACCCATCAGTCATCAATGACTATAGACCCGTTGCCCTGACATCCCCCATCATGAAGGTCCTGGAGAGACTCCTGTTGGCACCCCTGAGTAAGCAAACATGAACATATCAGGACCCACTGCAGTTTGCTTATCGCTGTGGAGTTGGAGTTGAAGATGCCATCATCCACCTACTTCAACCAATCCATTGTCATCTGGACAAAGCAGGCAGCACTGAGAGGATCATGTTCTTTAATTTCTCCAGTGCATTTATCACAATTCAACCTGATTTGCTTTGTCTGAAACCCCTGAAGACACAGGTGGAGCTCTCAACAATCGCCTGGAACAATGACTACATGACAGACGGACTACAGTTTGTGAGACTGAAGGATTGTGTGTCAAACCAGGTGGTCAGCAGCACAGGAGCACCACAGGGGACCGTACTCTCACCATTACTTTTCACTCTGTAAACCTCAGACTTCCAGTACGAATGAGAGATCTGTCATCTGCAGAAATACTCAGATGACTCTGCAATTGTCTGGTGTATCAGTGATGGACAAGAAGCTGAATACAGAGAGCTGGTGGACCGCTTTGTGACATGGTGTGGAAACAACCCAGATAGCAAACTGTCTCCGGTCCGGATCCAATCCGGAGGTAGTGTAGGCTCTGGAAAAGATCCGCAAAACGAACCCGGATCAGAGTCTACTTGCACAACGGAACGGATTCGGAACGGATCATGACGACTGAGTCATTAAACCTGAAGGACTTGCAGTAAGAGGATAATGACAAACAAAAGAGGCAAAGCATAAAAAATCTTGACGATTAATTGTCTTACCTTGAATGTGAACAAAACAAAGGAGATGATTGTAGATTTCAGAAGAAACAGGGATAAGTCAAACACTGTTTCCATCATGGGTGAAGAAGTGGAGCTGGTTGAGGAGCATAAATACCTAGGAGTTCACCTGGACAACAGACTGGACTGGAGGCATAACAGTGAAGACGTCTACAAGAAGGGACAGAGCAGACTGTACTTCTTGAGGAAGCTTAGGTCCTTCAAGGTTTGCAGCAAGATGCTGGATATCTTCTACAAGTCTGTTGTGGGGAGTGTAATCTCTTCAGCCGTCATCTGTTGGGATAGCAGCATCAGAGCCAGGGACTTAAAAAGGCTAAACAACCGGATAAAGAAGGCTGGTTCTGTTCTGGGGACAACTGTGGAACATCTGGAGATTATGTTGCAAAGAAGGCTTCTTCATAAAATCAAAAGAATTATGGGAAACCCTGGGCATCCTCTTCATGAGACTATCCTGCAACAACAAAGTGTCTTCACTCGGAAGCTTCTTCAGTTTCGCTGCAACACAGACCGCTACAGGAAATCCTTCCTGCCCACAGCCATCATGATCTACAACAACTCCTTAAATAATTAATTGTATCAGCTACAACACTTAATTTCGCTCTGGGATCAATAAAGTATTTTTGAATTGAATTTGAATTGAATTGAAGTGTCACCGTATATTTGACAGGCACAGAGAGCCTGAGTGCATGGTGCTTAGATAGTTACCTAACACATGCAGTACAGCCAGTTCTTCGTGACATGTATATTGTGTACTGTAATATTGCGATTATGACTTCGCAATATATTGTGCGCCCTAATTGTTGCATGAAAAAAAGGATATTAGCTCTCATACCATTTTTGAGATGGTCAAAAACAAAAACACAACAGTCTATTATTTTTGTATGTACATAAATTGGGCCTATTTCCAAGAGTAAATAATCCATTAAAATCCTAGGTCCAGCTCTGCTGACCATCCTCTCTGTGTTTAAGCACACCTCTTTTTGTGCACCCTCACTTGGTCGGTTGGGCATGCAGTTTCTCCTCCATAACAATCCATCTATCTTCTTCCACACATCAATCATCAAAGTTTTCTATATCTCCATTAAACACTGTGAAAAAGGTACATCTTTGCAATATGGGACCAAAAAATGTGCTGAAGCTGCTGATGATATCCATCCAGCCATTCTCACACCTATTTTTTTTTTCTTGCTTATTGAAAGTATGTTGAAATGGAGACATTTTTATTTGTCATTCAAGATGTAGGCTGTTTTCATGATGGCTGTAATGCTTTCCTGACTCAACCCTCAACAGTTTATCAGAACTCTGTGCATTTTTTAATTTCCTCTTCAGAAAATATCTAAGTATCATATGCATTAGAAATATTTAAATACATATTATAAATAAAATATTATTACAAATAAATATTAAATTCCTTTCTGTGTCATATGAGGGCAGTATTCTGAGACAGTCACTCAGATAGCATCTGGGTCGGATTTTGAACAAGGCCTCCTTGACCTTAGAGGGTTATAATTAAGGATGGTGGGTATATTCTGAAGTGTCCCAGCTTGACACCACTAGAAATGGAAATCCTAAAAAAAATCCTGCTGTTCTCAGTAAACTTCAGTCTGCAGTGGAAGAAAAGGACAATGACTGCATATCGCTGATTTAAACTTCACTGTATCCAGATGATTAAAAACCTAAAAGGTTGTCACTAACCAGATACATAGTTGCTGTCAATAAAATCTATTCATGTTTTGGAGGAATACTCAAAAAAGTGCAAAAAACATGATGTGTGACAAAAATAACATTCAAAATCAACAGTATCAGCTCTAAAAACAATTTCTTGGAAATTGGTACCTTTTATAAAAGGAGTCCATTAACCATCATGGCTGAGAAAATAGATGACTTTTGAGTATATAGATAATCTTTTGAGAAAAGCACTCACCATGAGGGCAGCTCATGCCCCTTAGACATCTATTTTACACTTTTGCATCAATGATGCCTTTACACTCACAGATGTTGATTTACACACCTTTCACTTCTTTCACTGAAGTTGTTTTTCCACTTTTGACACACAAAACCGAATGATCATTTCTGTAAGAAGCGTGTGTCTTTCAGGTTTCTTTCTCAGGTTCAAACGTAACACAGATCCAACTGTGCTTTCTGGCATTCTCTTTTAACATCTAAAAATCTTTGGCATTTTCTTCAGACAGGTAGCTTCTGTGATATCTTAAAATGCAAACGCATTACAGTGCCTGGAAAAAGTATTAATACCACTTGAACTTTTTGTACACTTTGTTAGTTTTGAACCGCAAACCTCAGTATATGTAATGTAACAAACCAGCAAAAGCAGTGCATAATTGTGAAGTGGGACGAAAATAAAAGGTGGTTTAGAAAATCTTTTGTTAATAAAAATTAGAAAAGTGTGGCATGCATTTGTATTTAAGCTCTGATACCTCTAAATAAAATCCAGTGTAACAATTTCTGGTGCCTGACTGCAGCAGTCAAGAGGCAGGGTACACCCTGGACAGGTCGCCAGTCCTTCATAGTGCAACACAGGACAAACAACCATAACCACAAATAACCACACTCACACCTAAGGTTAATTTAGAGAGACCGGTTACCCTAACAGTCATGTTTTTGGACTGTGGGAGGGAGCCAGAGTAACCTAGAGAAAAGCCACAGATGGACAGGGAGAACATACAAACTCCATGCAGAAAGACCCCAGATTGGGATTCAAACCCAGGTCCTTCTTCCTGCAAGGCAACAGTGCTACCAACTGCTCCACTGTGCAGTCATTCTGTTTAACCCATTACCCGAAATAATAGAGTATGGTACAACTGGAAACATACTGAGACATGGGTGAACTGAGACATGGGTGAACACTAATGCTGCCTGGGTGAGCAATAACAGCACTGATTGGAGGACAATGACAAATTTGAAGAAGTTGTACAGATCGACAGGTCAGGTAGGAGAATCTGTTGACAGGACAGCTGTTAGGTGTGCGCTCTAAAAATCTGACCAGAATAGAAGAGCAGCAGGAAAATAACCAGTGCTGAAAGAAAACCACATATAGTCCTGTGTCAACGTTTGCCAAAGCCATCTAGTCTGGTTTAGTTTAAGCATAGTTGTCTGCTAGAATGGTCTAGTCAAAGTCCAGACCTAAATCCAAGAGAGAATATGTGGCAAGACATGAAAATTGATGTTCCCAGATATTATCCAACTTGACTGAGCTTGAGCTATTTTAATAAGGGGCAGAATTTCACTGTCTCTTCCGCCTCTGCAAGGTAATGTATTGTGAATGAACAATAGATTTTTTTCAACTGATCAAGGATCCTGAGACAGAATACGGCCAAGAATAATGAGGAAAGACACCTCTTTATGTGAAAACACAAAGCAGTCTGTTTGTGGAAACATGTTTGCTCTCCGGGGAACTGTTGGGATGTTATGTTCCTTAGAAAACAAGCAGATGGACACATCTGTGATCAAAGTGCATACTATGTGTATAATAAATGTGAAAACAAAAGGCTTTTCTCAACATAACACAGATGTTTGACTGAGTCATTAAACCTGAAGCAATTGCAGTAAGAGAACAATGAAAGGCAGAAGAGGCAAAGCATGAAAAAGTAGCACTTTTTCTCCCAGTTTCCAATTCATTACTTATTCACATAATTATTCTCTACATCTGACTGACCTATCAGAAAATGTTTTAGAAATATTTATTATAGTCCCTTAGAGAAATCTTGGGCTTTGTTGTGGAGTACCAGCAAACACACACACACACACAGCCCTTTTACTTTATGTCAGAGTGGACATGTGCTGCCTATTCTCTTGAGCGAAATCAATGAACCGACCACACCCCATGCTATTCAGGAGAATTTCCTTTTTATGTCCATTGAAGAGAGTGAGCGAATGTGTATGCACTCTCACAGAAGATATCACAATCAATCTGCTTTGTGGCTGCTATGACTCACTGTCTCGCACTTCCTTTATGCTTAAATGTGAAAACTGCTTAAAAAGAAAATTGTGCTTTCTCTCAACCTCTGATGTTGGCTGTTTGTTAGCTGGGATGCAAATACTGTAAAACTCGTACGCAATTCTTCTATTTAAGTCAATAAATGTAGATAATTTTTTTGGCTACTCTGGCTGGAGATTTTCTGAACATCAAGGTTCTCAAATTGAGGTTACACTGTGCTGGTACTCCAGCTGTCTTTAATGGTACTTTTGGAAATTTTGGAAACAGTTTGTGTTGGAAAATTAAAGGAATGAAAGACTCCAAACATACAATCAGGGCAAAAATAAATATGGTTCACATCTAAGTATTTTTATACAACAGAATGATCCTGTCCAGTTCAAGAGCTTAATCCAATTTGAAATCTCTGACATGACTTGAACATTATGTTTACAGAGCTATCTTTATATAATCTGACTGACATTCTGCACTATTTCACAAATAGGAGTGGAGAATTGACCTCAAGATACTTGGAGCTGTAATTGTAGCAAGAGGTGACTGTATCAAGCATTGACTGGCTGAATATATATGGAAATCATACCTATCTTTCATTCCCATTCGGAGCTGTATGCTATTTTATATTTAATATTGGTGTTTCACATAAAATCCCAATTAAATACATTAAAGTTTGTGGTTGTAACATAGTAAAACATGAAGATGTTTAAGGGGTATAAATATCTTGGCAAGGCCCTGCATTACTGAATGACTAACATTAACTTTATTTGACCCATATGGTCAGATAAAAAAGTAACAACAATAACAGTTTAAAATTTTTATTTATTTATTTCTAGAATAAATTCATTTATCTAAATAGTGTCAGTTCACAGCAACTGGCATTTTAGGAAACATGTCAGGTTTAAATGAAATCCACTGCCATGAATTCAATTCGTTCATTACAATATAATCAAATTATAATTCAATCCATTGCATATGGGTTTAGAATCAAATGCAAATACACTCATTTCAAATCAATATGCTCCAGTTTGTTTACTTATGAAGTTGCCTAAAATTCGAGACTAAATATGTTCATTTAAAATTTTAAACTTCCTACATATGTGTGTTTTGTAATCTATTTCCAATAGGCATTCACTTCAGAGCTAGAAGAAAGCGTCCAATATTAAACTGGCTCACTAGAGGGCACTAACACAAAGCTGCAGGTAATTGGCAACAACTTGGGAAAGGGGGAGGCCATTCAATAGCCTGTTTTAGCTACTGTTAGCTAGCCCGGCGGCTAACGAGCAAGCTAAAACATCAGTTTTGGCTTAATGTCGCCTGTCCTGAAGAGTGATGGCAAAAGAAAAGTGTCCACAAATGGAAGCAGGTGAGTGTTGAGCGCGCTGTTGATTCACCACTTGTATATTTGAATTTCCAGAGTTTGGAGTTGTGTACATCAGCTGGTGAGCTTGGCAACCAAGCGAAGCCAAACGCTAGTTAGCGTTAGCACGGCTAACAAGAAGCTAACAGCAAAATATTTATTTTCAGAACTGTATTACCTCATTGCTAGATTTCTACAGTCTGGGCCTTGTAAAAAGGCAGCAAAGGTAAGACGTTACATTTATGTTACATAAAAGTGGTAATATTGGATTAAACGAAGCGCAGCGCTAACCTGTCCGGCTAACTGTGTGTCTGATGTTAGGTTCTGATCGAGGAGCTGGAGGAGTATGAGGTAAGTTCAGCTGGACCTTTCTGTTTTTCTCCTGTGGCTCTCTCTCTAATATTGCCTAACTTAACCTTCTGTCTGGGAGTGGGTCTGTGTATTTTTGGATCGGCATTTTTAAAAAAATGAGCGCGTCCTTTGCCGTGTAGAAACTGTTAGCCCCGTCTTATCTCTAATGGCTTGTTTTTAACTTTAGTTGGTTCCGCAACGATGGAGTTGGGACGGGAAAATGTTCAAACGGAGCTTCCAAGACTGGGTGAGTTGGAATTTTATGGATGACTTTTAATAAGTCTATCGTCTTATATGTATGGTTTTTTTTTTTCATTCGACTATTTTCTGTTTTACGGAGGTCAGTTTATTTAAATTGAATTTGCAGCTCAGAACATGTGAAGGAAGAATGCGTTTGTATAAAGGGGAAAATATTAAAGATTGATTACAATATAGGCCTGTTGATGAATAACTTAAGTGCTGGCTTCGCTATTGTGTGTGCATGTGGGCTGGCGGCGTCGAGGGCAGGCTGACTGTGATAGGCTTAATTCCTTAGAGACCCGTCGATCATCTTTAGGAGCCAATCAAATCGCTGTTGCATATGAGGTCTACCCGGAAGAGTCGAAGCGAAGCTTTTGATTCGCCGTGTGTGTATATATATATATATATATATATATATATATATATATATAAGCAGATAAGAGTCGGTCAAGCATAACATTGTATAATACCGGTCACTAGTTGAACTAAACTTCTAACAACTGAAGTATTTCCTTTGTAATCATGTTTAAAGATTATTAAGAAGAAATGAAATAAAACTAATCACCACTAGCTTCAAAGCTGAGCAGAAAATTAGAGAAACAAAACCAGACTCGCTCAGTCAAGCTCAAAGTTGATCCATCGATTGACTTTTGCAATGCTTCTCGTAGTCCAGCTGAGACAGTGGTGTTGTTGTATCTGCTATCCAGGTGGTTTTGAACCATCACATTCCTGCAGACTATCTGCTTCAAGTCTGTCGGAGGATAGGTCCACTGATAGAGAAGGAGATCCCACCTAGTGTTCCTGGAGTCCAAACACTCCTGGGGCTGGGAAGGCAGTCGTTGCTTCGGACCACCAAAAGTAAGCATGTGTTGTTATTCTTTTGTCATGTGTAGGTTTTTTTTTGTTTTGTTTGTGTTGCGCCTCTGCCATTATTACTGTAAGTTTCTATCCTATGAATGTGATGAAAATATATTATTTTGAAATATTTTTTATTAATTGCTGGTTACGCTTAGGTTGTACCCACAAAGTATTCTGCGGCTCAGCTGTTGCTGCACTGCACAGAGGACGCCCACCTGAACCTCCAGTTGTTATTGGAAATGTTCCTAACATTGGTATGTAAAATTATTTAGTTACTTTGTACCTTACCAGTCAAGGGTTAAAAAAATAGCTTTTTTAAACCTAATATTCATCCTCCCCCTGTGACCTCTCACTCTGCCAAAGAGTGAATCCACTTTCTTTGTTTTGTCCTCACCATGTCTCCAGTTTAAGGCAAGTATAGCCTTATAATGTCACATGACATGTACATTATTATGTTATGTGTTCAAATGGGTTCAATGCAAAGCAATTCCACTTCTGCTGCTCACAGATCAATGTAAACGGTTAGCAATATTATTACAGTTTTCCTCCAATCTGTTGAGAATATACACAATGGATAATGACATGCTGAAGTTTTTACAATAAGAAGGGGGGAGCATGAAGCAGTTTTTCTTTACTATATAAATTATCGATATGATTTTTATTATAATGTTTTTAATATTTCCCTTTATCCGTTTACTGTGAAGTTTGGTCTTGAGAATGAGACCCTGCATCTCACTGAGAAAATCTGCATTATGAAAAAATAGAATAACTTCTAGATTTGCAAACTTAACATGTAAATTTCTCAGCAGAGATTATTGAAAATGCTTCCAAGGATCTCTCTTTTGTTAAACAAACAAACTTGTATTTGCATACTTTCTGTCTGTCTAGTGCGCTCATAAAGCACTTTCTAATGTTTTAAAAAAATGCAGCAATTATTCAAATTACTAATTTGACCACTGCCTTTTATTGAACTTAAACATAGACAAATCACAGTCTGCAGCACAAAACACAGAGAATAAGCCAGATATTTGCCTAGACTATAAAAAGATGCTTAGCCTTTTTCCGCCTTGTCTGACATAAAATCAGACTGATTTTTTTCTGTTTTATCTCAGTTATGATTAAAATGATTAGTGTTTGCTAAGTGACAGAATAATACAAGAACTTCTTTTAAGAATTTTATTTTTACTTTCTTCATATTCAGAAGTTTTCATACATTTCCTTAGAATTTAGCAGGTTTCTTTTCTGTATGACTTGGGTCGATTGTTTTGTATTCCTTCCACAAGCTTCTCACAATAGTTTGCTGGAACTCCTTGTTTACGTGTGCATTTGCATGCTGTACTTTAATTTTTCCATGCTGCTTTACAAGTAAATGCTAATAAACATCTCACTTGCTGCATTTGATGGACAAATCTAACATTTTTTGTTAAATAATAACTGTTTTGTTTTGTTTTTTACTACAAAGCGGACATTCAGGGAATGTATCATGATGACTATTAGATTAGTAACTGTTGTGTTCCTAGTTTGGCACTTTTACAAGTTTATGGAGGGAAGACATTTACACTCATAACACTGGTGATTTAGGCTTGTTTTGCTGCCTGGCACCTTGCAGTCATTAAGTGAAGAGCACACCCTGTATACCAAAACATTCTTACCTCAGACACTGTCTAAATTGGGTAATGCAACGCAAACGTATATTATTTTGTGTTATAGTAGCACAACAGACCAAGTCCAGATCTTAACTTTGTTTAATTGTTTAAAAAAATGCTGATAAAGATATTTTAGGTTAAGATTTCACAACAGTGTAAGGGTGTATTCACACTAGCCTCGTTTAGTGTGCCTAAAACAAACTCAAATTCGTTTTCCTCCCTTGGTACCTGACCCTTTGGGCCAGTGTGAATACAACCCAGCGAACTCTGGTACGCACCAAACAAGCGAACCGAGACTCAGCTGAAGAGGTAGTCTCGGAGCGGTTCCAAACGAACCCTGGTGCGGAGCAAGTCAGGAGGTGTGAAAGCGACCCAACTTTATCCCACCCAATAAGCAAGTATCAGGCGCCCGTCGTCGTGGCGAATTATGGGAAGTAATTGTCTAACTAGCTTAGGGACTCACAACACAGCGTAAAACTAGCTTAAAATGAGCCTTCGAAAAACGTGGAGCTCCGAGGAGACGTGTGGCCACCTTTATATTTGGGCAGATATATATGTGTATATATATAAACATCAATGTTGGGTATAGTTACTTTGGAAAGTAGTTAATAAGGTTACAGCGTTACAATCAATTAAAAGTAATCAGTTATGTTACAGCGTTATTCATTCATAAAAGTAACGCGTTAGAGTACTTATGCGTTACCAAGAATTAAAAGCCAGTTTGCAGCACCTCGCACATGCTGCAACTTAATTGACAGACACAGCGTCCTTTAAATGCACCGAGAAGTTGTGACGATGAATAACGTCAGTCATCCAACTAAATTAACTCTGCCGGATAACAACAGGAAAGACAGCCAGCAATAGGCTATTCCACATAGTCTTTTATTTAAAAAATTTTTGATCACAGAACATATGAATCAAAAAGACTTATCCAGCCTGGGTAGCCTGATAGAGTGGTGTTTGGATACAAGATGTTTTAAATTTGAAGCGGAATTTTTTGGGGTCAACAGTAACCTTTCCCCAATGCAGAGTGTGAATTTTACCGTTCTATTCCTTTTCTTCAGACAGATATGTGAACCTTGAAAGTACCCTCTGTTTATGCAGTTCTGGTGCGGTGTAATAATACTATTCCTCTCTCTTTATACAAAGTGTCCATCATGGGTGCTCGCCAGGCCACTGGTACAGCTCGTTTCTGCCAGGTCCTGCCGTCTTCCTCCTACCAACACATGAAGATCCACAAACGGATCCTCGGCCACCTTTCTTCAGTCTACTGTGTGGCTTTCGACCGCACTGGTCGGCGGATATTTACAGTGGGTGGTCTTTTCAGAGTCGCAAAATTTATTGCAACGTTGTTTCATGCACATCAAGTGGGACGTGTCGTTTTGGTTTAGGGTTCAGACGACTGCCTGGTGAAGATCTGGGCCACAGACGATGGCCGGCTCCTGTCCACGCTCCGCGGCCACTCAGCGGAGATCTGCGACATGGCTGTGAACTACGAAAATAGTCTCATTGCCTCTGCAAGCTGTGACAAAGTCATCAGAGTGTGGTGCCTGCGTACCTGTGCACCCATCGCCGTTCTGCAGGCGCACGCTTCTTCTATCACATCCATACAGGTGATCCCACCGGTTTTCATAAGTTATAAGCAGCACCGATTTAAGATTAGAGTCTAAAGCCATCTCACTTTGAGAGTTTGTCTCTGCTTTTTAGTTTTGTCCTGCCGCCAAAGGGACAAAGCGATACCTTGCATCAACAGGGGCAGATGGCATGGTGTGTTTCTGGAAGTGGCACTCTCACAGTATGAAGTTTGAGTAAGTATTCGTGGATCTATTTCAACACTTTTAACTACATAGTTTTATTTATGCCTTGTCCACACGTAGCCGGGTATCTCACAAAACAAAGATATTTTTAGATATTTTTCTACGATTAGGCCTGTCATCCACACGAAAAAGCAGATTTACGGCATTGAAAACGAATCATCTAAAAACTCCGGCCAAAGGGAAGATTTGCATTTTCTCCGTTTTAAGCGTTTGCACTAGGACAGAAATAAACAACGTCGCTTTCCTCGACAAAAATGCTCAGACAGCACTTGTGCGACCTGTGTTCACACTCAGAAACAGCATTTACGCCATCTGAGCTGTGTTGGCATCATCGATTGTCCAAGCGCCTTTTGCTTGCTTGTTTTTACAAGTTCAATTACTGCTCTTTGTAGAAGTTAGAACAGAGTGTGGACAGAGTTTTTATTTTTTTAAATAAGGTGGTGAGGATATTTGTAAAAAAAAAAAATTAAAAACCCCGGCTACGTGTGTACATTACCTTTAATTAAGCAAAAATGATCAACAATTTATTTGTCACTTTTTACTCAGAGATCAACCAGTTAAGTATGTTGAGCGGTCGCGACCAGGAGTCCAGGTGTCCACTTCCTCTTTCAGTAGCGGTGAGTTTATCTTCACATCTCTTTACATTTAATCATACAGACGGACTTTGTGTAAAATAGAGTGACAGAATTCAGACCAGGTGGTACAAACAACAATCTAACCAATAAACTGCATTCTGACTGTATTCTGAACTCCTGAATGGGTAATCCTAATGGCAGGCAACATGGCTAAAACTTTCTTCACAACACTAAAAATCAGCCAGAATGTGGGTGATCCCTGCAGGGAGATGTCTCATGAGCACATTCTTAATACACCCCTTAAGAATGTGCTCACCTTTACCTGTTCTGAGTGTTCACTAAACGTCTAAAGGGGTCGTGGTGCCAGCATATTTGGGTCCAGGGTACTGCATGAAAGGAGCATGTTGGAAGTGGTTGCTTATCTATGACATGGGGCCTGTTGAACCTGTAGTGTTTGTTCAGTAGATAATTTGAAGGCAGATTGGAGAGTCGATAATCCTGTGGCAAACTATCACCTCATTGGGCTCAGGTCAGGCTGGCAGAGTCCATTTAGCCTAAGTTATTGTAAAGCTTATGGCCCCATGGCTACTAGGCGCATGTGGTCTTGCAAAAAGGATCTCATGACACAGACTCTTTGCTTTAGAACCTCTTTATTATCACTTATTAAACATGGTTTTCAGATTTTATACGCTTGTTTTCTTCTGAATGCACTCGCCCAGAAATGCTTACAGAGCACTTCACCAGTTTAAACTTCTAGCATGCTCTGTGGTGTGCAGATTTCTATACAGAAAATCCATTAGTAGCATCCAGTCTAATGCGGATAACTTGACAAAATTCTAGTTAGTGAGCTAGGTAAGAGATAGAATAATCTTGCATTTTGCAACTTTTTAAAATTTAGGACATAATTTAAGTCAAGGAAATTAAATGTAACTTTTTATATGTTTTTCAATTGCCGCAGCTGTCTTTACTTACAGTGGCTTGCAAAAGTATTCGACCCCCTTTAACTTTTCCACATATTGTCACATTAAAGCCACAAACATGAATCAATTTTATTGGAATTCCACATGAAAGACCAATACAAAGTGGTGTACACGTGAGAAGTGGAAAGAAAATCATACATGATTCCAAACATTTTACAAATGAATAACTGAAAAGTGGGGTGTGCGTAATTATTCAGCCCCCTTTGGTCTGAGTTCAGTCAGTTGCCCATAGACATTGTCTGATGAGTGCTAATGACTAAATAGAGTGCACCTGTGTGTAATCTAATGTCAGTACAAATACAGCTGCCCTGTGACAGCCTCAGAGGTTGTCTAAGAGAATGTCGGGAGCAACAACACCATGAAGTCCAAAGAACACACCAGACAGGTCAGGGATAAAGTTATTGAGAAATTTAAAGCAGGCTTAGGCTACAAAAAGATTTCCCAAGCCTTGAACATCCCATGGAGCACTGTTCAAGCGATCATTCAGAAATGGAAGGAGTATGGCACAACTGTAAACCTACCAAGACAAGGCCGTCCACCTAAACTAACAGGCCAAACAAGGAGAGCGCTGATCAGAAATCCAGCCAAGAGGCCCATGGTGACTCTGGATGAGCTGCAGAGATCTACAGCTCAGGTGGGGGAATCTGTCCATAGGACAACTATTAGTGGTGCACTGCACAAAGTTGGCCTTTATGGAAGAGTGGCAAGAAGAAAGCTATTGTTAAAGGAAAACCATAAGAAGTCCCGTTTGCAGTTTGCCACAAGCCATGTGGGGGACACAGCAAACATGTGGAAGAAGGTGCTCTGGTCCGATGAGACCAAAATGGAACTTTTTGGCCAAAATGCAAAACGCTATGTGTGGCGGAAAACTAACACTGCACATCACTCTGAACACACCATCCCCACTGTCAAATATGGTGGTGGCAGAATCATGCTCTGGGGGTGCTTCTCTTCAGCAGGGACAGGGAAGCTGGTCAGAGTTGATGGGAAGATGGATGGAGCCAAATACAGAGCAATCTTGGAAGAAAACCTCTTGGAGTCTGCAAAAGACTTGAGACTGGGGCGGAGGTTCACCTTCCAAACATAAGTTCAAACTAATAAGTTCAAGGGGGCGAATACTTTTGCAAGCCACTGTATATGCTCATTGTGTGTGTTTTTAAAAAAAAATCTCTTTAGCTGTATTGTGTTTTCTGTTTTTAGGTGGTATGTTTATGGCTACTGGCGGCACGGATCACATGATCAGGGTCTATTTTCTCGGTGCAGAAACTCCCATGAAGGTATCTGAGCTGGATGCTCACACGGTAAGAAAGCAACACCGTTTTGTCATCTTTCTTGGCTTCTTTCGTCTTACCAATCTGAATTATTTTAATTCTTGTCCTCTGCTTGTCTTTTTAGGACAAAGTTGTGGTTGTCCAGTTTAGCAATAACAGTGACAGGTGAGAACTAACAAGGTTTTCATACAGATTTTCTTTGTATATATGTGGCTTATAAAGAGCTAATAGTTGATCTTATGTGTTTCCAGCCTCAGATTTGTGAGTGGCAGTCGTGATGGCACAGCAAGAATCTGGCATTATCAGCAACAAGAGTGGAAGAGCATTACCTTGGACATGGCTGCCAGGCTTCCTGGGTAAGAGAGCAGTCTAAAATATATTTATTGTAACAGGTGGTTTAAACATTTCTATTATTCAGATGTTTTTTGTCTTTTTGTTAGGACTGCTGTTGCTAATGGGGAGGATAAAACCAAGCTGGTGGTGACCATGGTTGCCTGGGATCGCATTGACAGCACCGTCATCACAGCAGTTTCAAACTATCTGCTCAAAGTGTGGCGCGCCACCTCTGGCCACCTTCTGCATGTTTTGTCGGTAAGTAGCAGAAACATTTTTAATGCTCCAGATCAGGATGTTGATAAAACATTGCGACGTCTACAGTTATCAGCAAGTATTCATCATGTGTGTTTACTGCTTGCTTTAGGGACATGATGATGAAGTATATGTGCTGGAGGCCCACCCCTTCGACCCCCGCATTATGCTGTCTGCAGGCCATGATGGCAACATTTACATCTGGGACCTGAGCAAAGGAGCCAAGATAAGAAATTTCTTCAACATGGTAACCTAGAAATTTTCCCACTTAGCAATTATTTCTTTATTAGCATTGGGTTGATGTTGAAATCTTGTTTCCAGATTGAGGGCCAGGGCCATGGAGCCATTTTTGACTGCAAGTTCTCTGCCGACGGACAACATTTTTCCTGCACAGACTCACATGGGCATTTACTCATTTTTGGCTTCGGCTGCAGCAGACTTTATGAAAAGGTATTAGCCCGGCATCAATTGAATGATAATCTGTGAATTCCTCTTTCATGAATAGAAGTACAGGAAAGTTGGGATGGTGGAGTTTCTGAGAAATCTCACAATATGCGACAGGTTTTACTCCCACAATAATGGATAAATAAGGTATAAACAAGACAATTAATTCAAGCCCCTGAAAAAGAAAGATGAAAAGCTTTTACTATGAGGTTAGAATAATAATTTCCCCATTTTTGTGTGTTTTAAGCTCTTTGTACTTGCTGAGAAGGCTTATAAATGTAACTACTACAGCAGCACATTGCAGGGTCACTCAATTACTACCTTGACGATGCATATAACAGAGTGTCTTTGCACTGACACAGAAAGCTCTAAACTAAAACTTGATTTATTCCCGTTTTTCTTCCTTGTAATATAAGCTACATGATTAAGCTCTTAAAATATTTTATAGACAAAATGACAACAACAATGGGACTTCGGTGAAGGTCAATTGTGTGCAGGGTGTTAAGAATTCATAAAATTTAAATTTGTATGTCTCTTTGTACTTTTGTTAATTTTATTTTCCATTTTCTGTTTAATTTCAGTGTCTTTTAATGTGCTGGCAGCAAGTATGTGTTGTAGTTTTGGCTAAGGAATAAGGGTGTTATTACAGTATGACAAAATCATTTGCCCCCTTATTCAGGGCAGCAGACGGCCATTCTTAAAGGAATTTTATCGTTCACTCTAGCCCACAAAACCACAAAATAAATCTGCTTCTGAAACTGGCTTCTTGTTGGTTGTTAGCGAATTGAAATCAAGACATTGTTGCTACCTTATTCCCTTTGAAACAGAAAATATTACTTTGAATTACTGAGTTTCTCCATCTTTGCACCCAGTCAGCTGTCAATAGAGTCTGATCATTTAAAATTTACTACAGTTAACAGAAGGTATGAGCTTCAGACCCTTTTTTTAAACTGATGCAAATAAATTATAATGTACAATTGTACTTGTAGTGGACACGCTCCTTATTTTGATAATACGTATCCCCGTCAAAACAAATCTTTTAGCAGTGATTCTAAAAATTATACATTAGTGCTCCAATGATCATCATGAAGGGTTGGACAATTTATTGGAAATTTATAATTGACTCAAAATAGCACTTTATGCAATATGCATAACGCCAGGCATTCCTAGGACTGCAATAACTGTTTGCTAATTATTTAAGTAATACCATGCATTCTGCTGGTATTATATTTAGTAAGATTAGCTGTTTAATGTTGAATAATGTTTTTAGAAGATAAAGAGGTGGAAAGGTGGTCAAGTCATTGAGAAACTCCAAATAAGTTGTTTCAGGCCCGAAACCGCAGAAGTCAACCAGCAGCAACTTAAAAAAATATTCAGATGAAAATAATGGATTTTCAATTCCTTCAGATACATGTAAAGACTATTCATTATTTCAAGTTAAAGTTTGCCATAAACCTAAAGCAGAAATACGTTTTTACTGTTTACAATTTAAAAACAAAACATTTTTATCATTATCGGGACACTTTTCCCCTTAATTATGTTTTCCAACTATCGTGCAGCCCTATCATCATGTCTTCTCTTAATTCCTTGAAGATCCCTGACCAGATGTTCTTCCACACGGACTACCGACCCCTCATTCGGGATTCTAATAGCTACGTCCTGGACGAGCAGACGCAGCAGGCCCCCCACCTCATGCCGCCCCCCTTTCTCGTGGACGTCGATGGAAATCCTCATCCTCCTCACTACCAACGCCTGGTCCCAGGAAGGGAAAACTGCAAGGAGGACCAGCTAATACCTCAGCTCGGATACATGGCTAATGGTAAAAAAAATCACCAATCACCGAAAACTTTCCTGATGCATTAACAGGGGTTTGATTTTTATGAATTCTGACTGACTGAGTTTAACCAGTGTTCTGCTTTATTAGGCGACGGAGAGTTGGTTGAGCAGGTCCTTGGTCAGCAAACGACAGAAAATGGTGAAAGCCTTTTGGACAATTTAATCAGAGAGTTGCAGAATCAGCAGGATGAACAGCAGAACACAGAACAACCGGCTGATGGAGAAAGGGGTTGGTTTTTCCTCTATATACACCTGTATACAGTTTGTACGTGTTAAGGGATGCACACGTTTTTGTATCAAAACTCCGAATATCATGTTTTACTGTCAGATATTTTAAAGGTTAATTTTTCTTTTCTAAATATGACTTCTTTTCAAACTAATTCTCCAATGTAATGAATGGTTTGGAAGCTGCTGAGGTGGACGTGGTGGCCTCTTCTCCTGAGGTTGAAACTCGCAGAAGCGGCCAGGTGGATGGAGTGTGGCAGATGCAGCACAATTCCCTTCGTAGTCAAGTTGCCACAGAGAGGGACCTGCTGGCCTGGAGCCGCAGAGTGGTGGTTAATGAGGTGCCTCATGGTACATTCAGGTGAGCTGAATTTAAAGCAGGAAAGATTTTAACAGGGAAACAATTTTCTTTAAATGTATACAGTGACTTGTGAAAGTATTCATACCCCTTGAACTCTCTCACATTTTGTCCTTGTTGAAATCCCAAACTGCAGTGTATTTTATGGGAATTTTATGAGATAGACCATCACTAAGTAGCAAATAATTGTGAAATTAAAGAAAAGATTCGGGGGAATTGGTGCCTGTCTCCAGCACTAATTTGGCGAAAGGCGGGGTACACCCTGGACAGGTCGCCAGTCGACCGCAGGGCATAAAAGATGAATGTATTTAAAAGTACTAAAGAGAAATCTGACAAGAATGATGTGCATCTGTACCTCTTTTACTCTGATACCCCAAAATAAAATCCACGTCCTGACAATGAATTTGTAAATGGAGATGGCCTGTGTTTAAATGTAATTTCAGTACAAATCCAGCCGTTATGTGAACGACTCAGAGGTTTGTTAGAGAACAAACCGCATCATGTAGACAAAGGAACCCATCAAACATGCCAGAACTAAAGTTGTGAAGAAGTCTAAACCAGGGTTAGGTTAGAGAGCAATATGCCAAGCTTTAAACTGTGCATTCGCTGCAAATGAAGCAAGTATGGCACAACTGCAAACCTAGACAGGGGTGGGAAGGAGAGCATTAGAACCAGACAAGAGGATCATAGCTCAAGTGGGAGGATATGTTGACAGGACAGCTATGAGTGGTCAAATCCACAAATCGGGAGTTTAAAAAGAGTAACAAGAAGGAAGTCGCTGTTAAAGGAAACCATTTTGTTTGGTTGCATGCAATATGTAATGTGTGATGGAAAACTAACCCTGCTCATCTCCCCCCCGAACTCATGGAAAAGCATGGAGGTGGCAGCATCATGCTGTGGGAACGGTTTTCTTTAGCAGGGACGGGGTAACTGGACGCAGCTAAATAAACTACAATAATGACAATCTGTCAGAGGCTGAAGAAAACGTGCGACTGCGGTTCAGTTTCCAGCAGTAAAGCAATACTAAACATGCAGCCAGGACTATGATGGACTGCTTTAGCTCAATGCATGTTTGTGTGTTTAAGAAGCCCAGGAGGGGGCTGACTACTGATTCATGTCACACACACACAGATTTTTCTTTGTAAGAATCTTAGAAAACCATGTATCCTTCACCGACACCATTTTCTGTTGCTGTATCGTATAAAATCCTAATTGAAGTTTGTGGTTTCAATTTGACAAAGGTTCAAGGGTTATGGGTATTTATGCAAGTTACTGTATTATTAGTAAACGTGTTCATTATATGGATAATGTGCAAATTTTCCCCCACTAAAGAGTCCTGGAGGAATGCAGAAAAGCCAAGAGTGACATGGAATGTTCTCTGTACAATGCAGAGAGGAGAAAGAAGCCCGTAACTTGCATCCTCAAGGTATGCTGTACTTTAAGTCCTTTTTGTTCACAACTCAGAAAGAATGTCTGCTAATTTATTTAGAATAAAGAAATTAATTAATTTTTTTTAAATATATTTTAAATGATCTAGAGCGATACTCTAAGTTCTCGCTTGCGCTCCTTGCGGCCGACCAAGAAAAAGCAGCAGCGTCACTCCTATCAAACCCGATCAGCCCAGGTCCGCCGGCCAGGAACCAGAAGTCGAAATTACAGCAGTAGAAGGAACTCTGAAAGCCAGATGGACTCGGAGAGTGGAGATGTATGCTCTGTCTATCTATTGTATATGTCTGAATGGGACATATTGAGTTTCTCGTGGCACCACTATTGAAATTAAAGCAGAACAATGTTTGTCCGTTTTTGCAGTAATGCTGACGTTTATATTTGCGTTTCCAGGAAGCCGGACGGGCAGAGCATTCTGACGCCTCCTCTGAGGATGAACCCCGGTGGCAGACCGAAAGCAGCTCCAGGTGAATGTGCTTAACTGAGCCGTGTTTTCCCAGGTGGCGATTCTAATCATCCGACTAACGCCTTCCATCTGGGGTTTGCAGCGACTCGTCCAGTGAATATTCAGATTGGACGGCTGATGCCGGCATCAACCTCCAGCCACCAAAAAGGCTGACCAGGAGGCCCGTACGGCCCGCAGGTTACAGCAGCTCCGAGGAGGAAGAGGGCGGTGATGAGTCCAAGGAGCCAAAGAAGAGGGAAAACGAGAAGAAGAAAAAACCCAAAGAAACCAAACAGGTTAAAGCCAACGAGATCTGTTGCTATGGGATTTACTGTAAAATCAGTTCTTTTTTTGAAGAACACGGATGTTTGTGTTTTACTCAGAAACCAACGTCTTCGCTGGCCGGACTCAACGTGGAGGAGTGGCTGCCGCCGTCATGGATAATGGAGACCATCCCACGCCGCTCTCCTTTTGTCCCACAAATGGGAGATGAAGTGAGCTCATTTTCCCCTGATGTTGAACAAGGCAACACATTGCTCTGCATAGACGTTTGCTGATGGTTATCCTTTCCCCATCCAGCTCATCTACTTCAAGCAGGGCCATCAGGCATACGTGCGGGCCGTTCGCAGAGCCAAGGCCTACAGCATCAACATTCAGAAGCAGCCGTGGAACAGGCTCAACCTCAGGGTGAGGAAAGCCAACTCTCTCTTCACACATTTTAGTCCTTGACTGGAGGACAAGCTTTTTGGAGACTATATTTAAGACCACTGAGGCTGATATTCCAGCCTCCTTTGAACTGTGTTTAGTCGATTTAAAACCAAACAGATCTCTCTGCTTTGTGTTGTTTCTTTTTTACCTCAGAAAACATGTTCGTGGTTGAAATTATGAATCCAAATTCAACATGCAGAACATAAAATCCTCGGTTTACTGCCATTAGCTGGACTTACTTTCAAGTGACTAATTGCAATATACTGACGAATGTATTTCTTTTATTACTTTAGGACCAGGAAGCTGTGAAAGTGGTCGGAATCAAGTACGAAGTCGGACCACCCACCCTCTGTTGCCTAAAGCTTGCTTTTTTGGACCCAGTCTCAGGAAAGATGACCAACAACTCCTTCTCCTTAAAGTGAGCAGTGATGGCCAGTATACACAATACCTTGCAAAAATATTCATACCCCTCAAATTTGACCCATTATAACCACAAACTGTAGTGTTTTATTTGAATTTTTTGTGACAGACTAACACAAAGTTGTTTATGATTCATCATTTATTTTTCTGGATTTTTGCCCTCTTTACACTGATACCTCTTAATCCTTTTAACCAGTTACCTTGACAGTCGTACGTTCTATACTTTTGGGGACCCCAACCCTAACTGAGGGAGATGTTTATGAAAGAAAGCCATAAGATGCCTGCTTTGCAATTTGCCATTTAGATAACACAGCAAACATGTGGAAGAAGAACGTCGGGTCCAATGTTTGTTTATTTATTTATTTATTTATTTATTTTACGTGGCCTACTTGGAAGATGCTATGTATAGTGGGAAATTGTTGCTGTGGACCATCCAGAACATGCCATCCCCACAGTAAAACATGGTGGTGGCAGCATCATGCTGTTGGAATGTTTCTCTGTAGCAGGGACAGGGAAATGATCAGGGTTGAGCTTAAGATGGTGCTAAACAAATGGCAATCCGAATTTTCCCCTTCCAGCTGGACAACGACACTAAATACAGCCGGAGCGGAAAGGTTTATATATAGCAAAGCATATAAATGTGTAAGAATGGTCCAGTCAAAGTCCAGAACTAAATTCAATTTAAAATCTGAGGCAAGACTCTAAAACCATCCACTCAGACTGGTCTCGAACTGTCTGTTAAATAGGAACTGGCAAAAAATGTCAGTCTGTAGATGTGCAAAGCTGGGTGAAACGTGTCCCAAAAGACTTGCAGCTCTAATGGCAGCAAAAGGGCGGGGCTAAACACAAACGCAAGCCACACTTCAGATTATCATTTCTAAGCCTTTTAAAACCATGTATGGCTTTCCTTCACTTAAAATCCCATTAAAACACATTAAAGTTTGTCTTTGACGTCACATTAAGTCTGAAAAAGTTCCAGGGGTATAAATACTTTATAACTTAGTATTAGAAACTGAGTAAAAGCCACAATAAATGTCCGAATGTGTATTTTACCCCCTTTCCGCCTCATGTTTCCAAGGTATCATGATATGCCCGACGTCATAGATTTTCTGGTGCTGCTGCAGTTCTACAACGAGGCTAAAGAGCGCAACTGGCAACCAGGTATGTTGGCCCCCAGCTGTCTTTTCAAATGATGTTTATACAATTCATTCGTGCCTACTGCATATTCGACGAACACGCCATCCTCTCTGCAGGGACGAGGTTTCGTAGCATTATTGACGACGCCTGGTGGTTTGGCTCTGTGGAGGATCAGGAGCCCCTGCAGCCAGAGTATCCTGATAGCCTGTTTCAGTGCTATGCTGTGAAGTAGGTCTATGTGCACAGCTGCTGGAGGAGTGTTCCACTCCATGGCCATGTTTGTTTTTGCTTGGATAATTTCAGAAGTTAATACTGAGCCCTGTTTTATCTCGTTTAATCAGATGGGATAATGGTGAGCGGGAGAAAATGAGTCCATGGGACATGGAGCCTATTCCAGAAGAAGGTCAGTGATTGTGTTTAATGTTGAAGCCACATACGTACACACTTCATAAGATATAAGATTTATTTTCTCTCACTCTGACTGAATCAGGCTTGACATTTCCTGTTTTTAAGTCAGTTAGGATCTTTACTAAATGTCAAAATTGTAAAAAGACCCTTTTTTAAAAAATGTATAACTTTTATATATATAATATATATATATATATATATATATATATATATATATATATATATATATATATATATATATATATATATATATATATATATATATATATAATATATAAGTTTACATACACTAAGAATACCATTCCTTTAAGTAGGCCCAGATGATGATATCATGCCTTTGTAAGCTTGTATTGGGTTTATTCAGAGCTTTTGAGTTACCTGGAGGCACACGCGTGGATGTATTTTAAAAAGCAACTCACCCCCTTTGCAGAGTCCTACTCGACCTACACTTCCGGTTTGAAAAATGCGGCAAAAGGAGGCGTTGCCTGGCGAATCAAGGGACGCCCAGGGGGAGGGCTGAGCAGCGTCAACACTTCCTAGCTATTCCAATTCCAACTCGCTACAGAGCCGTGGCCGAGACTGGGCTTGTTTTATACCCCACAGCAGCATGATGGCTAACGTCAGCCATAGTAGCTGAGACTTTAGCAATGCCCGATTCAAATTTAACTGCAGTGTAACGTTTTACCCTGAAGAGGGCGCCACACTGACAGTTTTGGGTAAAATATTTATATTTTTACTAAAATGTACAAAAATACCAATAATAATGACCAGACATGTAGACAGTACTATTAGACACTCATTTATACAGTTTATCAGCAAAAAAAAGTTGATTTGACATTATCCAAAAAAATCTAATTAGGCAAGATCTCTGGAAGAATATTTTGGACCACCAGAACTCTGGTTCGTCCTCACGTTCTGTTTCAAGATGTTTGAAGGTGCCGCAAGAAAAATACAGAAGTGTAAAACATCAGGGGAATAACCAGCCGTCGTAAAACGATGAAAGAGATTGGTCCTGTGTTCCGGAGATGAACGTGTTTCAGTGCAAAATGTGCAAATCAACCCAACCATGGGAAACGAGTCTCATGGGCTGAAAGGCCACTCAGAGGGGAAGAAGCCGTTGCTCTAAAAGTAACATAAAAAGTTAAATTACAGTTTTCAAATTTACACAAAGTGTCCTGTGGTCTGATTAAACTAAAACTGAAGTGTTCGGCTATAATTACCAACGTTACACTTTGAAGCTAAATGGTGAAAGTTGGAAGCCTGATGACACCATGCTGATCGTGAAGTATGGTGGTGGCAGCATCATGTTTGAGTTTTTGCTGCAGGAGGGACCGGTGCACTTCACAGTATAGACAGCATCATAGGGGGGAGGACATTATGTGGAAATATTGAAACAGTATCTCCAGTCATCATTCAGGCCATTAAAGCTTGAACACAGATTGTTGAGCATGCCACCGAATTCATAACATCACAAAGCCCTGGTCTCAGTCCCATAGAAAATTTGTGGGCAGGTGTGTATGAACGAGTTAGTCATAAAACCTGACCCAGTTGCACTAGGAAAGGAAGTTCGTTCTGTAGACATGATTAAAAATTTACTCAATAGAGAGATTTTGTATTAGCTTCTTTAAAAAAAAAAGTTTTTCTTTTTGATTTCCATCAGCTGCTTTGCCAGACGAAGTGGGGGACGGCGTAGAGGTGTTTGAAGAGGAGCTCCAAGCTCTACTTTACAGGCCTCAGGAAGGAGAATGGGGGGCTCACACCCGAGATGAAGACTGTGAGAGGGTCCTCGATGGCATCGTTCAGCTTCTTAAGCTTGGTGAGTTTTCAAGCGGTGCTGCTATTTAAAAAATGGTCAGCGCTTGTTTTTCGTAGCTTTATCGAAATCTCCCGTTGATTTGCCCACAGATGTGGCGAAGGCATTTGCCTCACCTGTGAACCTCCAGGATTACCCCCTTTACTGCACCGCGGTGGCTTACCCCACTGACCTCAGCACTATCCGCAAACGACTGGAGAATCGCTTTTACAGGTGAAGAAAAGCAGAAAGTTCACTTTTTCTTTTTGCCATGAACACAAAGGCCCTCTGAGTTCTCCACTGACGCATTGTTCTGCTGCAGGCGGATCTCCGCATTAATGTGGGAAGTGCGTTATATCGAACACAATGCTCGCACTTTTAATGAACCCGAAAGCCCGATTGTAGCAGCTGCCAAGGTGGTCACTGATGTTCTTCTTCACTTCATTGGGTAAGATGGCACTTAAAATAAAATAAAAAGTTGCACCTACGACCCCCACCTTACCATAGCCTCTAGACTGATACGTTTAACAGTGGAATATCCATTATTCGCAGTGGCTTGCAAAAATAATTACACCTTAAATATTTCCACATTTTGTCACATTATGCAAAGTTTCTGTGGGGTCTTAATAATCCTCAATTTAGGGAGAAAAGTCATAAAGGCGTCCAGGGGTTCCCTAATAAGTCATAAATTACATGTCTTTTGGTCTTAATTTGGCTTGCCCGTTGATTTTTATAGCTTTTTTCCGTCGCCTTTTTATTTACTTTATTTTTATTTATTTCCCTTCAGGCATTTCGGGGCTACAGTAAAATGCGTTATTTTACGCTGGTACCAAACTACAAGGCCCATAATGCAAGACATCGGAATGTTCCTGGGGACCTTGCTCCTGTGTAGTTGTTGCTGATCATATTTAACATCAAAGCACAGAGTACTTTTATCATCTTTTAATACATTCTCTGCCATCTGTTTAATCATGGGAAACTTTATATTTGTTAAGATTTGGCATGAAAACAGGGACGTCACCCCAGATGTTGCTAAAAGGTGTCATCAATTACTAGGTTAGAAATCAAGACAAATCGTAGCAGTGGCAAAGGTTTTTGCTCTGCAAGTTGGTCTAGCCATGCTCCATTGTAGCCTCAGCAGGTCTACCATTGGCTCGACTAAATGTAGGCCGGGCCAATCACAGCGCTCTATGTTTAAAAGAAGTTGGGCGGGCGTAGCAATATTATGGCATAGCTGCGACGGTGCAAAACAACAAAAATGGCGGCGACTCGGGAACGACGCTCATTTAAAAGCTTTGGCATCAACGTTGGACGATTTAGACTTGTGCTTTTCCTGGAGAGATGAGCAGATAGAGGCACTTAAGTCCTTTGTTTCGATGGTATATGGCGGACTGCCCTGTTGACTGATTTCCCTCTCTATGAATACTTCACCTTGTTCGTTACTCTGATTGGTGCTAGCGCTGTCCAATTGCGTGCAGGGACATTTTGAAAGACCACTGTAGATTCTGTCCCTAGTACTGGACGCTGTCTATGGGTTATGGTCAGACTATATCTAGCTTTACGATTATTCTTTGTAGTTTTTGTAGGACTTAAATTCAACTCTTCAACTTGCAGAAAAAAACCCTGAATTAGGACTTTGTTGCGTTTTGTTCCAATTTTATGTGATAGACCCTCAAAGTAGTGCACAGGTCTGACGGGAAATTAATGATTCTTGGTTTTCATTTTTGTTTTGTTTTTCCTCTTTACTGTGATGCTCCTAAATAACATCCAGTGAGGCAAACTGTAAAAACGTCATGTGAGGCAGAAAACTAACGCACCTTGAATTCCCCCCCCCCCTCTCAGAGACATGGCGGTCAAAGTGGATGGGGAGAAAGATTAAGCTAAATACAATGTACCCTTGTGGTTCCTTATCGGGCCTCTACAGAGCTTGATGAGACGCCATAAAAACGTCATCTAAAACATCCAGGACACAGACTCCTGAAGACTGGACTTCAAAAGATGTTAATGTGTTAGACTGGCTTGCCTAAATCCAGTTAAGAATCTGTGGCGAGACATTAAAACCGATGGTGACAGACGATCTCCTATATGAGAAGCTGTTTTTGGCTTTTTTGTAAATATAAAAACTACATCCAGTTTTTTGTTGTTGTTTTTTTTTACATAAAATCCCTTTAAAAATGCTGTGAAGTTTGTGCTTTTAATGTGACAAAATGTGCAAAATGTTTAAAGGGTATGAATGTTTTTGAAAGGGCCCTGTAGAACAGTGGAGTGCTTTAGCTGATTCCTTGACCTGCTTTTTATCATCAGAGACCAGAGCTGCACAGACATCTTGGACCTGTATCACAAAATGAGGTCTGAGGTCAGCAGTGCAGGAGAAGCTGAGGTGAGACTCTGAGATGTGCCAAGTAGCACACGTACCGCTTTCATTTGAGATTTGTCTTTTCACTCCGTGTTTTTTCATCGTTCTTCACAGATCGACTTAGATGTGGACTCTGACACTCCAGGAACATCTACAGGACACCGGGTAAGAACAAGTATCTACAATAGTTCTTCTAAAAAGATGTTTGGACTTTTTTTAATTTATTTTTTCTTTTGTTTTTTGAAGTAAAAAAAACTGATGCTTCAGTGCCTAAGTGAAATTAATTTTGTTTCTTCTGGGGAACCCATACAAATTCTAAGAAGCGGGGTGTGGATTTTGATGTGAATGTCTGGCGAGGTCAGTGCCGAGAGCTGCTGCGCCGGATGTTGGCCTCCCCCGATTCAGGGCCCTTCAGGCGGCCTGTAGATCTCTTCGAATATCCGGTAAAACTCCCAACAACCAACGTTTGAAATTAAACATGCTACTGTATGAGTACATCGGCTTATAAGCACTGTTTGTTTATTTGTTTTTTGTTTTGCTTAAGGACTATCGAGACATCATTGACACTCCTATGGATCTGGGCACTGTGTCGGAGACGCTGCTGGCTGGAAACTATGAAAATCCCATGGAGTTTGCCAAAGATGTCCGCCTGATTTTCAGCAACTCTAAAGCTTACACACCTAACAAGAAATCACAAGTAAAGTGGGCCGCCTTTAGGTGAAATATGCATCTAGTAAAAATAAAGTGTCTAACACAGTACTAACTAGGTATGATTATCTTTTCTGTCTAGATCTATGCGATGACTCTCAACTTGTCAGCATTTTTTGAAAAACACATTATCTCCATCATCTCTGACCACAAGTCTGCCATTCAGAACGAACGGCGCACTCGTCAGAGACTCAGTTATAGGGACAGGTTGCACAACGGAGGCAACTCCCCAAGAAACAGTCCATCCCTGAGGTAGAGAGCGTCCTTTATTATAAACCTAGAGTCTGAACAAACTGTCTTTTATTTCTGGTGACTGGAATAAATGTTCATCTTTTTTTACTCTTCTTTTAATGGTTTCTAAATGCTGTGATTTTACTCTGCTTTTATATTTCCAGCCCTAAAGGGAAGCACAAATCAGGGAAGTTGTCGAAGCTTAAAAAATCCTCGCCCTCTATGAAGAGGAGTTCTCAGAGAACACATCAAGGTATGAGGGTGATGCTGGACCTTTTCTTTTTACATTTTGTCATAAAAGAGTTACACACTTGAGTGTATTTTATTAGGATTTTTTGTGACAGACCAACACGTGTGGTGTATAAATGTAAGGTAAAAGAACAATGACAAAAAAAAAAAAAAAACACAATTGTAATTAGCCTTCCTGAGTGAAACTAATATATGAAATAGACTCATTACATGCAACATGAGATATTCCAAGCCTTTATTTATCATTTTGATGATTATGGCTTTCAGTTTATGAAAATCCCAAATTCAAAATCTCAGAAAATTAGAATATTGTGAAAATGTTCAAAATTTAGGCTCAAAGTGTCACACTCTAATCAGCTAATTAATCCAAAACACCTACAAAGGGTTCCTTAGAATTTAAATGGTCTCTCAGTCTGGTTCAGTAGGAATCACAAACATGGGGAAGAATGCTGATCTGACCATAATTTACACCCTCCAGAAGGAGGGAAAGCCTCAAAAGCTCATTGCAAAATAAGTTGGATGTTCCCAAAGTGCTGTATCAAAGCACATTAATAGAAAGTTATGTGGAATGGAACAGTGTGGAAGAAAAAGATGCACAAGCAGCAGGGATGAGAGAGATTTGTCAGGAAGCGGTCATTCTAAAGTGTTGGGGACCTTTAATAAGGAGTGGACTGAGGCTGGAGTTCAAGAGCCACCACACACAGATAGATCCTGGACATGGGCTTCAAATGTTGTATTCCTCTTGTCAAGCTGCTGCTGAACATCAAACAACGTCAGAAGCGTCTTACCTGGGCTAAAGAAAAAAAGAACTGCAAATGTTGCATCTTGTTTGGAAATCAAGGTCCCAGAGTCTGGAGGAAGAATGGAGAGGCACACAATCCAAGATGCTTGAAGTCCAGAGTGAAGTTTCCACAGTGTGTGTTGATTTGGGGAGCCATGTCATCTGCTGCTGTTTGTCCACTGGGCTTTATTAAAGGGGGGTATTATGCTTCTTCCAGGCACATATTACACTTCTATTGCACACTCCAATAAAATTGTCACCTTAAGTCTTTTAAAAGTTCGTCATATATCCAAATCCACCTTAAAGAAATGTACTTCCGTATTGGATGCCTTGATTTTCGCCTGTGCCTCTCTAAGAACCTCCTACTCTTTCTTACACGCCCCCTTCAGTTCTTCACATACCGTGCATCATCGCAGCATGCACGGAGTTGGAAAGAAATCCCACGAAAGACGCGCAGCTGCAGCTGGTGTGTTATAATTACTGCACCTGGGACTCAGCCGGAGTTGTGTGAGGAGGGGAGCTCTGCAGGGGCGAGGCTCTCGGCTGAGTACGTAAGGTCGGAGGAGGAGATGGGTGGAAAAGGCGGGGATAGGTGGGAGCAGGCGTTTCAGCAACCCCGAGAACTACCAGCAGAGACTCAAAGATTACTCTAACATGAGTGAATGGGTCAGAGCAACACTTCAAGCATGTTTTTAATGAAGGAAAGACAGGTTCTCAGGATATTAAGCTTCAGAAAGTCCATTTTTCATAATACCCCCCCTTTAAGTCCAGAGTCAACGCAGTCATCTACCAGGACATTTTGGAGCACTTCATGCTTCTTTCTGCAGACGAGCTTTATGGAGATGCTGACTTCATTTTCCAGCAGGACTTGGTACGTGCCCACACTGCCAAAAGTACCAAAACCTGGTTCAGTGACCGTGGGATTACTGTGTTTGATTGGCCAGCAAACTTGCCTGACCTAAACCCCATAGAGAATGTATGGAGCATTGTGAAGAGAAAGATGAGAGACATTAGACCGAGCAATGGAGAACAGCTGAAGGCCGCTATTAAAGCATCCTGTACTTCCAGAACACCTCAGCAAAGCCCCAGGCTGATAGAATCCATGCCACGCCGCATTGAGGCAGTAATTGATGCAAAAGGGGCCCAAACCAAGTACTGAGTACAAATGCATGATTTTACTTTTCAGAGGTCCGACATTTCTCTATTTAAAATCCTTGTTTTATTGATTTCGTGTAATATCCTAATTTTTCTGAGAGTTTGAATTTGGGGTTTTCATAGGCTGTAAGCCATAATCATCAAACATATATAACAAATAAAGTCTTGAAATATCTTGCTTTGCATCTGCTGTGAAGCACTAACATCCTCTAAGAAACTTCTGGGGCCTTCCCAGAACGGCTGCATTTATACTGGGATTAAATCACACACGTGAACCCTCGATTTTATGTCTGGACGTTAAGAGTAAAGGAGGTTGAATTACAAATGTGTATGCTAAAAACCATGCATCATTTTCATTCAACTTCATACTTCATGCTACTCTTTGATTTGTGACATCAAATCTCAGAATGCAGTAGTGGTTGTAATGTGAGAATACTTTTGTAAGACATCGTATTCTTCAGAGAAGCGCTTCCATGTGTATTCGAATCCAATTCGTTCTACCTGGTAATTTTTATTGCATGGCCTGTTTAGCTCAGAACAGCAGCGGTGTAGCAGAGGGAGAGGAATCCTCGCCTTCCTCTCCGAGTTCAGAAGAAAGCTTGGAGAGAACAAATCAAGGGCCGCAACTTCTGACCCGCAGCCAAGCAACTCCTGTGAAGAAATCAGGTATCATGAGCCGTGCTCCGACAGCTGTCGTTCTTTCCGGTTTTGTGTCAAAACAGAAGTTGCAGCTCATTATGAACTTGTCGCCTTGTGCCTGTCGCTTTAGGGTACCGACGGAAGCTGCAGCTAAGTAACGGCTCCAGACGGCAGCTGCCACACGGTCAGGAAGCGCTGGAGTCCAACGACGACGACGAGGAGAGGTCCGGGTCCAACAGCTCCTCCTCAGAGTCCTCCTCGACCTCCTCGTCCTCCTCCTCATCTTCATCTTCGTCCGACAGCGACAGCAGCTCCGACTCGGAGGCGGAGAAGTACGTGGAGGGGGGGGATCACGACTACAGCAAAGCTCCATGTCTGTCTGTGCGCCTTTTGGCGAAGGGGAAGGTGGCGGCCTCAGGGAAAAGGAAACTCATGGGGGGGCAGGACACGGCACAGAGGACTAAACGAGCACGTGTGCAGCTTCCTGTGAAGGAGGAGGAGGATGAAGATGATGAGGAGGAGGGAGAGGAGGAGGATGATGAAGAAGAGGAGGAAGAAGAGGAGGAGGAAGAGCAGCCGCAGCAACAGGGGAATGTAAGACATGTCGAGGTGGAGGAAGAAGAAGACGAAGAAGAGCCTGAGGAGGAGGAGGAGCCTGAAGAGGAGGAGGAGCCTGAGGAGGAGGAGGAGGAGGAAGAGGAAGGTGAAGTCTCTGAGGTGCAGGGAGTAGCATCATCAGCAGCTAGGAGTTCGAGAGGCAGCCTGTGCAAACCGGGGCGTGTCAGCACGCGTAACCAGGGCCGACGGACAGTCGTGTACAAGGACGAGTCGGACGACGACGGCCACGGGTCCAAGGACGACCCGCTCAACCTGGGCATGTCCCGTTCAGGACGGGTACGGCGAATGACTGAGAAAGCCCGGGTCAGCCACCTTATGGGCTGGAGTCACTGACACATCACACCTCTTCAGACCTCAGCAAAGAAAAAAACTTAAACACGAGAAAAACATCAGGGATTTATTTTTCTTTTCTTTTCCTTTTTGTACAGGTGTTTGTATATAATATATAAATATCTATGGTTCTGTTTATCTGGACTGCTGGTGCTCATCAACTGTTGCCACGGGTTTTTGCTCCCTGGACAACAGAGCTACTGTTCAACACACACACACTCTCCCGCAGCTGGATTAACTCACCTTCAGCCTTACTGCTCTCCTCCTCCTCCTCACCACATTCCGAGCTACAACACTAGATGATTTCTTCATCCTCCCTCACACCTCTTCACCTACTGTTCACCAAAGAGCGATGTGAAGGTGCCAAAAACATGGTGCTCATATTGTTGACTTCTGATGTTTGATAAAGAGTAACTCGGGAACACTCAGCAGTCACTTGTTCATGCACCGCCGCCATGAGTGGCGCAAATAATCCAGGGTTCCTGCACAGTCTGAGAAAGTCTGGGATCTGATTGAAGTATTTTCCAGGCCATTCATTTCTTGTCCTTCTTTTCTTTCCTAGAGTCCTTCCCTCCACCCTCTTCTAGGTCCTACCTTCCACTAACCCTCGTGCCCTCCCTGTCTTTGTCATGTCCTACCTTCCATCCTTCCTTTCTACTTTGAGCCCTTTTTTCTTTGCTTATATCCTTTCTTTTACTCCCTTGTATCCTTCTCATGTTTCTTCGTGTCCTTCCTTACTTTTTCCCTTGCTTACTTCATTGTATCATTTTCTTTCCTTGTATTTCCTCCCATACTTTATTCCTCCCTTGAGCCTTTTGTTGTCATTCTTTTTTTGTCTTGTTCCTCCTCCCTTATGTCCTTCATTTTCCTATTTCTCTTATCCATACCTCCTATCCCTCTTTCCTTCCTTCTATCCAGTCATTGGGTTCTGCCCTCTGTAAAAAGGTCAATGCCATAAATTCAAAGTATCATTTTTAAAATATATTTTAAAACCGTAGATAAATTCTGAATTTGGAAATTGTGGAGGTTTTTTAATATGGAAAATGTGTAGGAACCTTAATGATGCCTCTCATCGTCTTATCTCCGCTTGTTTAGGTACCTGGTCTGTAGTTTTCAGGTCTAGCAATACCTGGAAAATAATCGGTAGGAAATTTCTCCTTTACATTCATAATCTATGAATATTGAATGTTTTTTTAGCACATTTTTATGGTCTGTTATTGCGTGACATTTCTGCTTTTATTTTATTTTTTTAAACCACATTTTTATTTCATGTTTTGGGTGAAAAACGAAGACCACTCCATCCTTATCAATGGTATGAGCTGATGGATTTAATGTGCATTTAGTCATTGCTTCTCCTTCTGCCAAAGCAGATGGGTTCTTGGACAACTCTTCCACATTAATATTTATATATATATATATATATATATATATATATATATATATATATATATATATATATATATATATATATATATATATATATATATATATATATATATATATATAATTTTTTTTTTTTTTTCATTTTACTACTCTTGTTTAACTTAATGTTAATAGTGATAAGGAACAAATATTTGCACATTTATCTACTCCACGTGGCAGCTGAGTAATAAAGAGAAATTCGACATAAAACCTCATAGTTGTGTTAAACTATAAACTGTGCCAGCAAACTTTTATTTTAGATTTAAGTGAACAATTTAATCAGACGTTACTAGAATTGGTTGTTTGTTTTTTTGCAACATGAGGATGATTAAGGTTTTATTCCGATCTCCTTTAGATTTTTGCTTAAACCTTTTATTTTTCAGGATTGATGTGGCTTAGATTTCTTAAATAATCTAAAATTGCCTGTATTATTCCTCTTTTATTTCTTTTTTTTTGTTTCAATGTTTACATAAAGTTGTGCGCTGTCATCCTAACAGCATTTACAGCAGAGTCAAGTCAGGAGAGATCTGGAAAAGATTACTCGCGTTCTCTCTTCAGCACCGGGTGCTTAAATCCAAACACACTTCCTCGACCCTCGGATGTGGTTGCAGGCGAGAGGGTTTTTGTTCTCGTCAGGTTCTTAGAAATAAAACACAAGTTGACATCGACACGTAGGGTGTCTCTAGCAGCAGCATTAACTCATGTTTTGAGATTATTTTTGGTGGATTGTATGATCGATTCTGATTTTTGAATCTTTTTTTTATTTTTAGTAGATTAGACGATGGCAAAACATTCTGCTGTAGTTGGAAACAAAAGGCTTACATTATGTTTTATATGAATGTTTTGATTGTATGTGGAGTTTTTTTTGTTTTTTTTTCCAAATAAAATTGTTGCATTTCTTAAAAATGATCTCAGGTATTACTTTCTGGGATTTTATGGTATCGAGCCATGATGTCTGTGTTAGCCCAGCTGAAGCCTGAAGAAGCTGTTCAGCACCACTAAGGTTGAGTCATCAGTTGCTTCTACAATTGAAAATCCACTGGAGAGGCTGGGAGAAAAGTGAAAACTCCGGGCCTGTTCATTTACTGTGAACGGGCACTGATAAACATGAATGTACTCTTTGCGGCGGTATTGATGCTCTGAAAGCAGGGGGTGAGTCAGCCGAAGAATAAACAAGGTTACTCTATGACGCACTTTGCTCCGTCGCACCTACAAGTAACAGAGCTGAGAGACGATTGGAATTAGTGTGGATTCACACATAAAGGTCAAAGTGAAGATCTGTGTAGACATCAAGGCATTTGAGAGAACAAATAATTAGAAAGGCTGGCCTTTACATTCAAATTAATTAAAATGTTATAGGATTAAATTGTATAAATAGGATTACACTCAAATCATTGAGTCTTTGCAGGTGTCTACACAGGAATCTTTTGGAAAGGTTAAAACGGCAGCAGTTTTTTAAATTTGAATTTGGGTGCAGACATTACTGATGTATCACTCATAACATAACCAGTTGCAGAGCACTGCTGTTACAGTGCAATGTTGTGCTAGGGAAATCTGCAGCCTGTCCTTCATATGCGTTACTTCTATTAGCCTCCTCAGTGTGTATCTGTCATCCAACCTCTCCAGATCTAGAGTTGATGTCTTCGGAAAGAAACCAAATAAGAATATACCAACCCGTCAGTTTAAATACGGTAGACTCCTCACAGGCATGAATGTCATATTAAAGCAGAGTTTTTAATGATGCATTTGAACCCTTCATTTTCCATAGAAAATAGAAATAGAATAACACCAACTGGGTAAACGTATATGTTATCTTATCCACACAGGCCTAAAGTGAGACATAAAGGCTTGGTTATATATTTACACCCCCAAAAAACACTTGGATAAATGACCTTTCCCTACCCCTCAACACTGCAGGTTTTGTGGACATTGGGAAGGTTCTAGGATTGTTCCGGCTGGATTTCTGATCGATATACTTGATTAAAATCTGTCTCTTATCTACTCCACAGAGAGTTTTGATGTCTGACTGGGATCTCAGACTAAAGGAATTGGGTTATAATAGTCAGGAACCACCAGAGTACAGGCCAGTCATGACTGGGAAGATGCTGGAACGACAGTGTGGCTATCAACAGTAAAGCCGGTTTTAAATCAACATGGCGACCAAGAAGGAAGCCCCCCGTATAAAAATCACTTTTTAGCTTGACTACATATTGCAAGAGTTGTAGACATTTATCAAACATGGTGATGGCTGCATCATGCTGAGGGTCTGTTTCGTCGCTAATGGTAACTGAAGATGGAACCTCACCTCAAATTACCAGTCAGATTGTTAAAATTTAGACACAGTTGTTTGACAGAATAATAATCCCAAACACACTGCCACTGGTTTTGGAATAAATAAAGCCAGCTAATTTTGAGCTTCCTGATTGGCCCCTGACTATAATGCTACTGAAACTTTGTCAACCATGCTTCAAAGGGGCTATATGCAATTTTCTGAAATTTAAACTCGGGACTGACACCTGTGGCCAAAAAACAGAACTGCTCTTCCTTTCTGCTCGCTCTCGCAGCACATGCTCGTACGCAGGTCGCTCTCAATCTTCGATCTTTTTCGGGCACTTGTCAGGGGTTTCACTTTTTTAGTCTTATGTGGAGTTACTATTGGTGTCAAAGTTGTCCTTGGTCTCTTCTGTGTATTCGCACAATCCATTGAACTGCTTGCAAGTGCTGACTACCGGTAGTGGCAGAGTGATCTGAAACATTTAACATGAACGCGCTTGACGTCACATCCATAGACAGCGTGGGAAAATCCGACCAGACAGAAAATAGAAAAAATTGGATACAGGCTTATAGGTGCACCCACTGTGAGCTGACATGGTGTCAGTATGCTCATCAGGAGATGTTTGAGTCATAAATTGTCAAATAAAAAGGCTATTGTTGCGTTTATTTTGGGGAAAAAGTTGCATATAGCCCCTTTAAAACAGATGTCTAGTGCAGGAAACCGACAAATTTAAATGAACTGTACCATTTCTGCCAACAAAAGCGGTTATGTATCCAGCCAGAATGATACCAGAAGCTTATTAACACAATAAATTCCACCTTGTGCATCCAATTCTAATTTAAAAAAAGAAGCAATTGGGATATAATTATTTCCCCTGGGGGGAAAAAAACTCCAAACAGTTCAATTAGTAAAATGCCAAATCTAGTGATTGGAGGTGTATGTGCTGGACTTTACCCATCTGTAACCTTTCCTGCATTTCATCTGAACTTGCTGTGAAATAAGACCCGAGTTTCCCCAAAGCAGAGCTGCTGGCTGGAAGGTTCAAAATAAAAGACGATTACCCGAACAAAAATAAGGACATAAAACAGCTGGCTGAGCCCTGAGAGAAGATGCAAGACACGAAGCAGGAGTGTTACATTTATTAACACGATAACACAACAATGTGACAACATCTAGGTTTCATAACAGGAATATTTGAGTGCCTTTATTGCCAGGACAGTACCTTAACGATACACAACAAACCGTAAAGATAAATACGACCATTTCAAAGCTACGAAGGGGACAACTTACATACAACATTATCAACAGTGAGCTGGAGGATCACAAGCATGTCAAACACTGTCAATACCCAACAATGCCTAAGTGCTTTTACATTGTGCTTCGGTGTCAGTGTGGGTACCCTACCTGTTCCAACCTGTGCTTCTGTTAATCTTTTTATATTGTTCACATTCACTGAACAGTGGAACTTTGCATACGCAAGGAACGCGCACAATGAGACATAGTGCAGGAACCGCTGACTGCAAATTTTAGCTTAAATAATTTAATTTAACAATCAGTAACATTTTTTTTGCACAGGACAGCAGGTAGAAACCTCAAAGAACGCACATTCACAAGTGCTGTATAATGTCTCACGCCCATGCGAATCAGTCTGTGGATGATGGAGAAGAGGATTCGAATGCTCTCTGCAGCTTCAGCAAAGAATTGGCGTATTTCCTTCCAAAAGCTATATTGAAAACATGCATTCATACTTTTATAAAGCAACAAATCCGTGCAATGCTTCCCTAAATTCAAATTCAATTCAAATTCAAAAATACTTTATTGATCCCAGAGGGAAATTAAGTGTTAGTATAGCTCATATAATTAATTCTTTAAGGAGTTGTTGTAGATGATGACGGCTGTGGGCAGGAAGGATTTCCTGTAGCGGTCTGTATTGCAGTGAAACTGAAGAAGCCTCCGACTGAAGACGCTCTGTTGTTGTTTGACAGTCTCATTAAGATGATGCTCAGGGTTGTCCATAATTTTTTTGATTTTATGAAGAATCCTTCTTTGCATTATCATCTCCAGATGTTCCACAGTTGTCCCAAGAACAGAACCAGCCTTCTTTATCAGGTTGTTGAGCCTATTTAAATTCCTGGCTCTGATGCTGCTACCCCAACAGATGACGGCTGAAGAGATTACACTCTCCACAACAGACTTGTAGAAGATCTCCAGCATCTTGCTGCAAACCTTGAAGGACCTAAGCTTCCTCAAGAAGTACAGTCTGCTCTGTCCCTTCTTGTAGAGGGCTTCACTGTTTGCCTCCAGTCCAGTCTGTTGTCAAGGTGAACTCCAACGTATTTATACTCCTCATCCACCTCCACTTCTCCCATGATGGAAACAGTTTTTGACTTATCCCTGATTCTTCTGAAATCTACAATCATCTACTTTGTTTGGTCACATTCAAGGTGAGACGATTGTTTCCACACCATGTCACAAAGCGGTCCACCAGCTCTCTGTATTCAGCTTCTTGTCCATCTCTGATACACCCGACAATTGCAGAGTCATCTGAGTATTTCTGCAGATGACAGGTCTCTGATTTGTACTGGAACTCTGAGATGTACAGAGTGAAAAGGAATGGTGAGAGTACGGTCCCCTGTGGTGCTCCTGTGCTCCTGACCACCTGGTTTGACACACAATTCTTCAGTCTCACAAACTGTGGTCTGTTGGTCAGGTAGTCATTGATGCAGCCGATTGTTGAGGGCTCCACCTATGTTTTCAGGAGTTTTTGACAAAGCAAATCAGGCTGAATTTTGTTAAATGCACTGGAGAAATCAAAGAACATGATCCTCACAGTGCTGCCTGCTTTGTCCAGATGACAATGGATTGGTTGAAGTAGGTGGATGATGGCATCTTCAACTCCAACTCCACAGCGATAAGCAAACTGCAGTGGGTCCTGATACGTTCTTGTTTGCTTACTCAGGGGTGCCAACAGGAGTCTCACCAGGACCTTGATGATGTGGGATGTCAGGGCAACAGGTCTATAGTCATTGATGACTGATGGGTGAGTTCTCTTTGGTACTGGAACAAGGCAGGATGTCTTCCACAACACTGGGACCTTCTCCTGAGTTAGGCTAAGGTTGAAGAGGTGCTGCAGAATCCCACAGAGCTGCTCTGCACAGGCCTTCAAGACTCTGGGGCTGACACCATCTGGACCTGCAGCCTTGTTCCGGTTCAGTTTCTCCAGCTGCCTCTTCACCTGACTTTTGGAGACAGACAAGTGGAAGGGGGAGGCAAAAGGGGTAGCAGCATTTCCTGACTTGGTTGAAGTCAAACTTGTGGAATCAGAAGAGACCATGGCTGAGGTGAAGGATAAAACATCCGAGGTGTAATAGGAAAGCTGTTGATCAGAGGAGAGTGGGATGTCTGTTTGGTTCAGAACAGGAGAGGAGGATGCTGAGCTAGTTCCTGAACTGAACCTGTTGAAGAATGTGTTCAGTTCATTGGCTCTGTCCAGACTTCCATCTATCCAATCCTTCCTGTCCTTAAAACCTGTGATCTTTCTCATTCCTGACCAGACATCTCAGATATTGTTCCTCTGTAGTTTGTTCTCCAGCTTCTTCCTGTATGCCTCCTTGCTGTCTCTGATCTTGACCTTAAGTTGCTTCTGTATACTCCTCAGTGAGTCCCTGTCTCCCTCCCTGAAGGCTCTTTTTTTCTTGTTTAGCAGTTCCTTCAGGTCACTGGTGATCCAGGGTTTGTTATTAGGGAAGCATCTCACTGTTCTGGTGGGGATGATGTTGTCCACACAGAAGTTTATATAGTCAGTCACACACTCAGTCATGGCATTGATGTCCTCTCCATGTGCTTGGCAAAGAGTCATCCAGTCTGTGGTTGCAAAACAACCCTGCAGGGCTTCTTCAGCTTCCTGTGACCATTTTTTCACAGTTCGTTTTGTCACAGGTTGCCTCTGAACAAGTGGTTTATATTCTGAACAGAGAAAAACAAGATTGTGATCCGATTGTCCCAGAGGAGGTCTTGGTTTGGACATGTATGAATCCTTTACATTTCCATAAAACAAATCCTAGGTCTTGTTTTCTCTTGTGATGCAGCTGACAAACTGTTGAAATGTTGGAAGTGTAGTAGAGAGCGAGGCATGATTAAAATCACCAGATATTGCCACAAATTTGTGTGCTTTGGGGTGCTGTGTCTGTAGCTTAGCAACAACGGAACTGATGACATCACATGCAGTGTCAGCAACAGCTGAAGGTGGAATGTAAACAACTGCCAAAATTACACTGGTGAACTCTCTTGGTAAATAATATGGACAAAAACTCACTGCCAAGAGATCAACATCTGGGCTGCAGAGACGACACTTCACAGTAACATGTCCTGGATGACACCATCTGTTGTTGACAAGTACTGCTACGCCACCACCTTTTCTTTTTGTGCTCGTCTTCAGATCTCTGTCTGCTTGTACAGTCAGGAAGCCTGGCAGACAGACGTTGGAGTCGGGGATATGATCCAGCAGCCACGTCTCAGTAAAACACATAACACTGCATTTACAGTACTCTGGCTGAGTCCTTGTGTGTTTCTCAGTGCCAAGGAACCTCGCCTTGATACCTTGGTCCCGTCCCATTTGCCTAGGAGACACGTCATCAGGGACCGCCAAGGCGTGTTCCAATGTTCAAGTGCTACCGAGGCGTCTGTCCTCCGTTTGTCTGCCGTTTAGCTAACTGACCGAGGATACATGGGAGGTTCCTTGATGCCTTCCCTCGGTCAAAAATTTCCCAGAATACATCGCGGTATTTTCGAAGTTGCAGCTTCGGTTGCTAGCAGGTACTAACTCGCTTTCACATTTGATTTAACCAATATATACACAATTAAAAAAGTAACACTCTCGTTATACATCTATATTGAAACTTATACATATAAAATATAACAATGGGGGGGACGTAAACAGAGCGTGTAAGCAAAAGGCGGGCCCTAGGCAGCCGTGGTCACGTGATGTAAGTCTGTTCTATTTAACAGTTTTCTTCAACCAAGGATGGACAGTGTCCTCGTAAGCAAGGCGCCTCGCCTACCGAGGCATTGCCTTGGTAGGCGAGGCACCTTGTCATTGAGAAACACCCCTTGTAAGGGCTTGGAGTTCATCCATCTTGTTAGCCAGTGATCTCACGTTGCCGATTATGATCGATGGAAAAGATGGCTTGAACTTCCTCTTTCTCTGTCTCCTTTTCGCTCCTGCTCTGCATCCACGTCTCCTCCTTATCAATTCATCAGGGATTTGTGGCTTCAGTTGAGGTATTATTTCAGCTTTTGCTATGTTAATCAGCTGCTCCCGGCTGTAAACCACATTGTTGCCATGGTTACGCATCATCACAAATTGTCAAAAAGGGAAAGATTTACAGCAAAAATCCTTCTAGCTTCACAGCACCAAAAATTAGAAAGTATACAGGTAAAAAAATGCAATCTTCTTTAAGAAAAAAACTAAACTTAATATGTAGCCAACAGAGCCAATCCAATATGCAGCCACCCAGACCAGCACAATTCTAGAAGAGGAGTGGGATGGTACAGTTTAGAATGTAGCGATGCAGCTCAAAGACAACGTGACAAAAAACAACCAATGAAACCTGATAAAATACCACAATGGCTCATTAATTCGGTAAGACAAGACCAAAAGTCGGTTATTTTGGCATTATCACCTTATTTTATATAGAAATAAAACATTTAAGGCAATGAAAACAAATTTTATCTATATATTTTGCCAGGCTGCAACTGGTGCTTGTAAACCACAATATATCTGTTAAATAAACATGTCTGGTGAAATATGTTCACCAAATTTCTCCGTTTCCTCTTTGTTGTTGTTGGAATTATGAACATGCGTTTTCTCTGTCTGAGTTTGAATCTTTTTAGTTAAATTTCACGAAAGATTAAAGTATTTCTGGTATGTGCAAAAATCCTTAAAGTAAACTAATATTTTATTGCAGTAGCACAATCCTCATTGATCGATTTAAAATGTGGTGCAGTTCTTTTAATGTCAAGCTTGGCCGTTTCCATATTTTTGAAGAATGCACCTATCTCTTAGTTGAACAGCGTTTTCTCTTGTCTTTCCCATTTTGAAGAGAGGCTTAGAAAATTTGGACCCCGTCATGTTATATTTATAGCCCATTGAAACAAGAAATCATGGGTTATAGAGTATAAATAATAAAAATTTATTTTCTTGGGATTGTTGGTCATACAGCCAGTTCTGGCACTGGTGAGTTTGGGCAATTAGACCACAACACATAAAATAAGTCACATCTCAGAGAGATTATGAAGATTCAAATCTGATATACACACTTTTTGATTGGATAATTTGTGCTAACTGAGATAAAATATTGGTTTATAACTGCAGAAACTTTCATGAATGCAGACATTTACTCACTTAAGATGCCAAGAGGCCTTTTCCAAGTTTGATCAATCAGCCATTGATCTTTACCAGTTAAATTAGCTCTCCAGAAGGAGGTACTATATTAATAGCTAATTTTTTTAAACTACCATCCTAACAGCTGGAGCTACTAAGTCCTGCATAATAACTTTGTGCTTTAAATGTTGGCAAAGATGACTGACACTTAAACTACCTATAAGGTCCCATAATGGGATTCTCTATAATAAAAAAAGTATTTTCAACATCGATTGGTGCAGACACCACAACTCAGGTGTTTTTACGGTTCCCTAATTTGTAAGCAATGTTTCACATTTAAAGAAGTTGACTTACATTTAATGAATATCTATTGAAATAGATATGATAAATTAGTGAAAAATACATGTTGTTTTTCAGTTCTATAATCACTTTAAAAGGAGTAATTTATTCAAATCTTTTAAAGCCGGTTTACTTATTCTCTAACTGCCTTCAGCTACTGTATCCTTATTAAATGAGATGCTCACAATTCACATCCACTAATACATAATTTACCACGTCATGGAAGCACCACTGTCGAATATATTTCCACAGTAAATGACATCCTATCTCTAAACAATGAATACACAGGCATGGCATCGCTGTGGTTCAGATGGACAATTCACAAAACAGTTATACATTTATAGTGTTTGTATCCCACAGGAATAATTGTGACACAAACTTCATCTAGACCAGGATTTCAAGACCCTTGTAGCCAACAAGCGACAGATTATGTTTAATAGGTTATGGGTGTTTATCGTCAAGATATGTTATAATGCCTTCGACGCACAAGGGTCATCAGTACTCCAAGACTGAACCACAACAGCAGTATACCAGGTTCCCTCAGCTTAGATAAAATCCTCTCAACAAGCTCTCTGGTTTCTTTTCTTGGGCTCATCTTAAAAAGGGTGCACATTTACGTCCGGGTCGACCTCAGCTCCGACCACTCAATATCTGTTATAAGCAGGAGGGAGTTTAAAACTTTAAACAACACGGCAACTTTTGTCGCCCGCTGTTGCTAAAACTTCCATTTGTGCCTCTGATTGCAGAGCACCATGCTAAATGCATGCTTTCATGCCAGCGTGCCAGCTTGGCTAAACAAGGCCAGATTGCATGTGAACATGCAGAGGGTAGGGGTGGTAGACGAGCGGCGGCTGGGCCTGAGGGATGTAGTAGCTGTTGTAAATTGGCTCCGTCACATATGGAGCTGGTTGATAGAAGCAAGTGACATTTGCCGTGTTGGGGATGGCGTTCTGCTCACCCAGAACCCTCAAAGCAAGGACTGTGATCATATTGAGGGTCTGTCTCCTCTCGTGTCCCATCAAACAAACCGTGCTTTCATCTATCACACGCCGCAGGGTCATCAGATAGTCGTACTTGCTTGCTTCTTCACTGCCAATGAAATGGCACTGCAAGTAGGCCTCGATCTTGCGCTGCTGCTCGCTTACGTCCGGGAAGTCAATGAAAAAGCGGGAGCACATGTAACGCTCCAAGGACTTGATCTCAGTCTCACTGGCTGGCCTGAAGTTCCTCACCAGCAGATCACTGTACTTCAGCAGCCCCCCTCCACGGATCTCCTCTGGGTTGTGCGTGGCAATAAGGTGGTGGCGAAGGTGGTTCATCGCCTGCTCAAAGTCTCCGTACATGCACTCGGCTTCAACAGCAATAACTGGCACACCTTCTGCAATGACACATGGGACACTATCTGGAACAGTGTCAACCAGCTCAGGTCCTTGATCACTAACCTGTGATGTTAAAGTTGTGTTTATTTGAGTCTTTATATCAGGAGGCTTCTTGGAGTGTTTTGGCTTCACGGTTTGTTCTGCAGAACCAGACGAACCTGCACCTTCCTGAGGTGTACGTTCTGGACTGCATGAAGGACCAGTAGGGGCGTCTTTATCCTTAAAATGTTCTGACTTAGGACATAAAACATTTGCGCCACAAATGTCCACACTATCCAGTCCAGCGGGTTTTGTCTGAAGGGGTTTTACTACCTCTATAGGCGGAAAGAGCTGTGTTGTAAGGTCCGATACATCTGTCAGTAAGGACCACTTTTCAGGCTGGCTGATCAGCTTCCGCGACATTTTCCTTTGTAGTTTTGGAGGGGGGCAGTAGTCTGGCACAATGTCCTGGGATGTGCTGCAAGTTTTCTTAGCTGGGGGAGGAAAGGAGTATTCACAGTGGGAATCCTGTAGAGTGGGAGTGCTTTGCGTCTTGCAGTTTATGATGTTTACTTCTAACTTTGTACTTCTTTCAAAATGGGCTATTTCTTGTGAGGTTGACTGTTCGGTGTTTGCTGTAGACACTTCTTCAGTAGTCTGAAGTTTTAGACATGAATTTGTCATCAATGGATCCCTTGCATCAGGGAATACAGTTTTTGCCGATGCTTCCGTGGGATATTCACCATCGAACAGTTCTTTTTGTTCTGGATTTTCTTCACAAAGCTCAAACACCTCTGACATGTCCTCTGAATGGGCACCCTCACCGCCACCCACATCTTCCTCCACCTGTTGTAACTCGTTTCCCTCAGGTCCTTTCACCTCATGCTTTCCATCTGCACACTCAGTTTCTTTCTCTTCAAGCTCAAATATAGAAGAGGCTTCCTCCGGCCTCGGAGGATCTCCATTTGTTGGAATCGCTCCATCTTTTTCAGCCTGCTCTTCAACATCTTGAGGACTGCTCGATTGTTCTTGTATCTTGTTATTGTCTTTGCTGTTGAGTCTCTTAGATGAATTCCTGGCATTCAGTGCCAGTTTTCCTTCTTCTCTCCTCTCCCTCTCCCAGTAAGACTCCAGCATGCGATCTAGTATTATCTGAAAGGAGTCCACGCTGAATTCAAACTGCCTCCGGAGGGAGCTAACGAATCTGAGCCCCACCGTTTTGGATCTGTTGTTGGAAAGCAAGATCAGGCTCCATCTGTCGTGCTCATTGAATACTTTCACCATCTTTTGCACATATGCTTCCTTCATAGTGAGGCAGGTGATCTTCCGTCTGTTAACCCCACAAGGGAGGAGATCCCGCAGGCTCCCCAGCACCACCTCCTTTATCACCTGGAAGTCCTCCTGCCTGGGCAGCTCCACTCCGAATATAATGTCCAAGTCTCTGTACCCCAGGCCATTATCTCTCACCAGGACGTGACTGGCAGTGGCTCCGTTGAGACGTATATCTTTAACCTGGATGTCCCTCTCCAAAAGTCGATCTTTCACCACACGAATGATGTCTTTGGCTCTCATCTGCAACGTGGGGAAATTTCCTCGCCCTTGGATCGGGATCACCTCAGTCAGCACTTTGTCGAGAGCCTGGACTTGCTCGTGGGTCAGGTTGTGGAACCGCTTTTCAGTTTTATGCTCCATTGTCCTCACCTGTGAAAAGAGAGTCCTGTCATTTGTATCACACTTTGACTATCTGATGAAAATGGTTTACATTTTTTTGAAGCAAAATTAGATTATAAAACCACTAACTTTGTCTTTTTTGTGGGTTCATTTTAGTTTACACAGGAGATTTTCTTTTTCTTTCCATGTCTGTATCATTAGGATGCAATTCATTACCTTTCTCACATCCTTATCCTTAGTAACACTGATTTCTATTTTCTTACTTTCTAGCACTTAAAATATACAGTGCAGGCCTCATTAATTAACACCCCTGGCAAATATCTGTAATTGTCTTAAAATAGTCCATCTTTTATTACAGTATTACAGTTTTATTTTTTACCAAACATGTTTCTCTCTGTCTAGTGAATCAGACTTTCTGGTAATCTTTCAGCGCGAAGGTCTTGCACAGTTTTTCTTTGGACTTTTGCTGCCTTTTTAACCCATTTCTGTCCAGTTCTGGTCAAATGTTTTTGATTCAGTTTGTATTTCTCTATGTTAATTAGATATGTTTGTCTGGTAAAGAGCTTTGAGTTGACTTTTTGTTGTGAGTTGGTGCTATATGTGAATAAACTGAACTGAATTGTTCCTGAATATGACAGCATATTGTGCACAAAACACTAGAAATAGGAGAAAAACATTTAACACAAACCTACTTAATTTCCCTCTGGGATCAATAAAGTAGTTTTGAATTGAATTGAAACAGGACCAGAGAGAAGCATCACGATCAGTTTATCATGTGCTTTATGTACTCTTTGCCTGAATAATTCATAGATCAAAATTAAATAAAACATTGAGACTCCGAATTAAATATATTAAGATAAAGCCTGACTTGATGAGAACATAAATTCTACAACAACAGAAGTGTTTTACACTTTTGCAAAGAAGTGTGCAATCAGAACTACAAAAGCTGACAGGGCCGTAACCATCAATAATAAAAAAGGGCTGAGTTGCGTTCAAATCTTTGCTGAGATCTCAGAATAGATCAAAATAACGAAGAATGTTTGTTAAGGATCAAATCGTCTGACCAACACCTGAGAAATGAACTCAGAATTAGCCTACTTTATAACTTTGTTATTTTTATAACCGAAGAAAGGAGGATTGGTGCTGGGAAACCTTACACAGATTAGGACAGGATCACATTTGTAAAGCCCCAAGTGAAAATGGTTTCTCTCAGAGACAATGAGCAGAAACACTGATTTAGATCTTTATGAAAATCCAGCCATCCAACCATTGTCTATAACCGCTTATCTTTGCAGGGTCAGGGGAGTGGTGGTGCCTATCTCCAGTGGACATTGGGTGAAAGGCGGGGTAAACCCTGGAAAGGTCGCCGGTCCTTCATAGCACAACACAGAGACACACAACCACGCACACACTCACTTCTAAGGGGAATTTAGAGAGACCAATTTACCTAACAGTCATGTTTTTGGATTAAAACCCAAGACCTTCTTGCTGCGACGCAATAGTGCTACCAACTGCACCACAGTGCAGCCCCTTAGATATTATAGATTTGAAAATATCACAGCGTTTCTGATTTAACAAATTGCTTTAACCCTGCCTATGGGTAAAGAACTGGTAAAAGAAGGCCTGCATTCTTTTTTATAATAAGCTACTTCCAAATTATACTGCTAGGCTTGCAGGATATCAGGAAAATATTTAATTGTGATACTGGTGCAAAATTGGGATGATGATATCAGTATGTAATCATTAACCTAAAATTTTCTGAGCTTTTTATTTTATTTTTATTTTTTACAATTATTTAGTGTCCCAACGTCTCTCTATGAGTTTCAGTGTCTCAGGCACTAAGGTGTACATGATGAGGTGTGAGCATTAAGGGCACTTTCAACTTGCCAGACATATGACACTTGAAATCTATTCTTAAGATTGCAGTATTAATGTATTGTCCAGCTGAACTATTTCTGTGTTTGGCTGTGTTCTTGTGCTACACTTGGCAGCAATTAATGCCATCAATGGTTTGCAATAACTGCAATAGGCCACTCCAGAACTTTCATTTTGTTTTTTTCTTGAGCTATTCAAAGTCTCTCTTATGTTCTATTCTCTTCAATGAATCCCACATTTTACCATAATATTTATGGTCTTGAGAATAAAATGTGTTGAAGGTTGATTTTTTATTTTTTTTGTCTGGTGAAACAGTTCTGATCATATGTTCTTTTTATAATTTTCCTCCTGGAAGACCCAATGACAACCCCATTTTCAGTTTCCCGGTAGAGTCCAGGTTTCATTTCAATTGCCCCGATACTTGCAGTCTAACAGCTTCACAGATCCTCCATAGGCTTAACAGTGGGCATCCGGTGCTTTCCACATAGTCGTCACATGTTCCACCTCAAATCCTGGAGTATTTAACCCAGAAAAACCCAGTCTTAGTCTCATCTGACCCTACCATCAGATCCAAGCAACTGACTGGCATGTAGATGGTGTCTAATGATTTTTATGGAGACTTGGCAAAACCAAAATCCCACTCTTTGCTGTAATTGTCTAAATGTGGATCCTGTTCAGCCAGCTGCAAAAATAAAAGCCTCTCCATCATGTCATATTTATACCCTAGAACGACAGAAAATCATGGGTTATTAATCAAATGTAATATTTTTTTTTTTTTTTACAAACTGTTTCAGGTACATTTACATTCTTTTATGTATCTTATGTGGTAGGCTATATAAGAACCAAGCACAGGAGCAGCTTTTTCTGCACAGTCAGTGTGTTTGAGGTCATTGTCAGTATTTGGTTTTCCACCAGTGCAAATACAGTCAGTGGGAGGGAGCCACCCCGGGGCACAGGAGCCCACAGCAGCCTCTAGTGAATCTCAGGGGTTACATCAGCTCGGTCCTGCAGTAGGACTGCTCCTTTGCCACTTGGCTTCTTTATAGATAAGACTATATGAGTCATATAGCCACTGAACAAAGCACCACTCATTGGCTCTCCTGGATTCTTTCCATGTGCGCAAAAACCCGAAATGCACCACTTGACGTGGCATCAGTGCCATGCAATCATCTATCTCCAAGTGAACTTGAAATGTGGAATGTTGCATTTGATGTAATTTAGCTCAAAGGACGAAGTGATGGGCGCTGATTTAAAAATTTTTGCAGAGGCTACTTTTGTTTTATTTATTTAGTTTTTATTCTCTAAATGCAAAATGTTAATTTTCTAATTAACAAAATCTAAGCTATATATCCTAATACATTTAAAGAGGCAACATCTAGGAAATCACAAGCCTATTATTTTTACTCAAACTAGACAAGATATTAAAGGGAAAAAAACGCTAACTGCGTTTGCCACTACATAGGAACAAATTTAAGAACTCACCTGATTGGTTGTCAAATAACTGTAAAAAAAAGAAAAATAATTTAAAAAAAGTAAAGCCAGGAAAAAAAAATGATACTATATATTAAGATATCCAACAGGTTTATCCGACCCTGTTGGAAAGGTTGAAGCTGAAGTTAATACGGACAGTTTTCCTCTCAACGCAGCAGCACTGTTTCCATGGCAATTAGCCGTCACGAAATTCACGGTGAATCACGACTCCGCGGGTCACTCTAACTACCAAGTGACGAAACACTCAAGTTTCAAACAAAGCCTGTAGCCGTTGGGCCTCGGAAAAGGGGGCAGCTTAATACTTTGATAAAGTTTTCCGTGTAACGCTGAAGCACCGCGGACATGTCAGGCTGAACCGGCGGCGTGCCACCGCACTGCCGAGCTGTTGCGGGGTGAACCTCACATCAGACGGAGTGAGTCATCCTCCCTCTCCGCCGTGATCCACACAGTAAATCTAATCATCAGACACGCGCTTTCACCGCCCACCACAGCGGCACGTCCACTTTAACCCGGCTGCCTGCATTCACTTTATGTTTTCACTCGGTGTTTTCACAAACAGCCCGCAAACGTGTTCTTGTGACGCGTTTTGTCTTTGTTTGTTCGGTTTTTATTTATTTATCATATTTTCGTTCACATTTGGGCGAATGGGGCGGAGGCATCTCGTCAGTGACGTTTGAATGGAATACCGACACCACGTGACAATGACGTAGTTGATATTTTGGTAAGACATCAGGAAGTGCGGAAGAAGGCGACAGGACCCGAAACAGAGGGGCTCAACTTTCAACAACGTTTTTCTGTTGTTTGACGTGTGTTTTTGTGAGTTCTTTGGCGAGAACTTCATTTTTGGGTCTCCGAAGAACGCATTAAAGATGCCGAGCATGGAAAGTATCCTTTAAAAAGCTTTTTTAAAAAGGAGAAGAAGTGTGGTATAACGACGAGGAAGGCAGTGGCTAAAGCGGCGAACGCAACACGGTAGCGTCATTAAATTATGAGATATATTTATCACAGACGTTTGAAACGCCACAGTGTGTGTCGGGTATTACTGAAAGATTAATAAATTATCCGGTATCATAAGTCGAACATCAATTAATTTCTTCAGGCGTCTGTAATCTGACAGAGCTGCGTTTAAGGCCTCGATGCTAATATCGGAAAACATAACACTTGACAGCGTAAATTACAGCTAAATTATGTGGCTTCTATGATACTTTTTTCCTAAAACAGTTTAGGTGATCTACCTATACACCTGTAGTATCCTTACAGGTATCTTATATGGGCTGCCATCTTTTTTGGAGAACCAGATAAAAGCATTTAAATGGTTAGTAAACTAGTTGTATTGCGTGTGTATACCACAACGAAGCTATGAGCCTGTACTGCAGTTATTGAAATTGTGTGCATTTTAGGTAGAATAATAACTTTGCACATCATTTGAATATGAAATTTACTCACTTATTACCCAGTTATTTAGTTAGTCAGATATTCTTCGGCTGGTTTATTAAGATTTTTTTTGGGGGGGGGGGGGGGGGGTGGTACTTGTTTGTTCGTTTACCCTAACTAAATTCAGACAATATTTTTTATTTAATAAGGATTTCAGTCACGTTTGTGACCCCCCCCCCCCCCCCTAGTTGGGAAATCACCTAATCAAGGCTGTCTTGTGGACAAACTACGTAATGCTGTACAGTATGTAAAGCTGAGTGATGTCATAATGGATTCTGTGAAGGAATGTAAAGATGTACTGGTGAGAGATTTTTTATCTTTAACCTGACTTTACTTTCTAAATCAATTGAAGCTTGTATCGTCTTAACAAAAAAAAAATCGATATATCAGAATAAAACACAGATTTCAACGTTGATTTCTTTTCTTTTTTTAATAGCCCAAGCTACAAAGCTGTCGCTATCTGTGTCTCTGAAAAATCGGCAAATACAGTAAGAAATGTAACTTTATGGGGCAGAGAATTCATCCAATTAAACCAGTCCTTTACAAGACCTCACAAACCTTTCTGTGCATCTCCAAATGTACAGTTGCGGCACATCACAATGTATTATGGCTTCACAATATTATTCAAACATGCAATATGTGGTAATATTGGTGAATGTCATACAAATATGTATTTGCAATAAATAAATAAATATATAAAAAGCAAACACAGACCTAAAATAATAACTAGTCTGTCCAACTACTTGAAAAAAGATCATTTTCATTACTTCAATGATCTTAAAGGTTTTTATTTAAAAAGTTGCTTTAGACTGACGTCTGATGTTTGGCATTGAAACAACAATTTTTTAGTTTCTTTATGACTTATCACCTTACACCTCTTTCCCTTGTAATAATCTTTATGCTGAATTAAACAACCAGTGTCACTAACTATATAACAGGCTTAGAAAGCCTGCATGCAATGTACTTGAATAAATAGCTAATATTTCTTACTGTCCAGCCAGTTCCTTATGTTCCTTATGCAACATGCATATTGTTGCATACAGTAATGATATGTTTGCAAAATATTAAGCTGTTTGTCCTTCATTGGAATCAAATAATAAGTACTTTTAAATGAACAAAGAAGAGGAAAAAGCTCTAACCTGCAGTTCTCTGTTAGATTTTTACATCATTCATTAATTTATTGTAACAATACAGGAGCCTGATAATTAGCTCTGTTGTGGTTGATCATGTATTTTTTATATGTCAAGAGGGGACGTAAGCGCAAAGTTACGGAGCTGTCCCGATCAGCATCACTGAAAAGCTACAACTGCAGCAATATGCTGTGAGAGACGAGCCTGTTGCATAACTCTGCAGTTTAAACAGGATTTCAGCATTATTTCAAAACAAAATGGTTACCAGATTGACATTCTAAACTGTCTTAAAAATCTTATCTGAAGTCTCTCTGTCTGCAGCTTAAATACTGAATGAAAATCCAGTTTTCTCTAAAGAAGCTTCTAATAGCTTTTATGCTTGATGTGAGTTAATTTGTAAACACCTCACTGATACTGAAAATATCTAACTTTGAGTCTTCTTTCCTCTATATGAACCTCTCTTAAGTTGTGTTTTCAATGCGACCTGTTTTAGCCTATTTATGGTTCGCTCAGTGACTGGACAAAATAGGAGATTTTTTAGATTCCAACAGGCTGATCAGTGATCAGGGCCGGAGTAGTGTTTTTACAGATAAAGATTTATGTCTACCATAATAACGGATAATATGCCATTTTCTCATGTTTATGGATAATCAAATGATCACTAAGAGATGTTTTTTTTCTGCTGGTTCTTTTGCTTTGTGTTGTTCTTCTTTAACTTCATTTCTTAGAAAATCTCTTCAATCTAAAGTTTGCGGCCAAAGAGCTCCAAAGAAATGCAAAGAAATGTGACAAAGAGGAAAAAATAGAGAAGGCAAAAGTCAAGAAGGTTAGTTGTGCCTCACTCATCCCGCCAGCTGTTGATGTCAGCTGTTGAGATTTTCACCGGTGCTTTTTGTTGTCTCTAGGCCGTCCAGAAGGGGAACATGGAAGTGGCGAGGATCCACGCAGAGAACGCCATCAGACAGAAGAATCAGTCTGTGAACTTCCTGAGGATGAGCGCTCGAGTCGACGCGGTGGCAGCGAGAGTCCAGACGGCAGTCACAATGAACCAGGTGCGCTGGTGCTGTTTCAGTCAGAGGCTCAACATCCACGTGGCAGAATGACTGCAGCTTTCTCATTGGTTTCATCTCACAGGTCACAAAATCTATGGCTGGAGTGGTGAAAGGCATGGATTCCACTCTGAAGAGTATGAATCTTGAAAAGGTACATTCCATGAGATGGTAAATATTTATACAATTTAGGGTAAGTAATAAATTCCAAACCAACATGCTGCTCTTCTTTTTTTTTTAGATTTCTGCTCTCATGGACAAATTTGAACATCAGTTTGAAACTCTGGACGTTCAGACGGCTCAGATGGAGGACACCATGAGCAGCACAACAACTCTCACAACACCACAGGTGACTTTCTCTCCTTAGCTTTTGAAGATCCCCTGAAGAACTGTTTGCATCAATCTAATGTGTGATGTGTGTTACAGAATCAAGTGGATTCATTGCTGCATGAAATGGCAGATGAAGCAGGGTAACCTTTCTCATTTCAGTCCTATTATTCTTTGTTGGGGTTCATTCATAGTATGAGTAAGATGTTGTATTTTGACTTTAATCATGCCATGTGTGGATGTTTGATGTAATAGTAAAATCTTGCTTTCTGTTCAGTTTGGACCTGAACATGGAGCTCCCTCAAGGACAGACAGGATCAGTGGGTACCAGCGTAGCCTCTGCAGAACAGGTATTCTTTCATGATTGCTTGTTAAATCTAAATAATTGTTTATTTCATAGAAAATCTGAATCCAAATATGATGGTCGGTTATAAACGTGAAGCTTGATTAAACTGATTCCCTTGTTTTTGTCTCCTTTTAAACTCTTTCTTGTTCATAGGATGAACTGTCTAGCAGGCTCGCCAAGCTCAGAGATCAGATGTAAAGAACAGCTGCTGATGCGCACCACCAGAACACTGAGTTCTACAAACCTGATACACACTACCTGAATAGAACTCTCTCTTATTGATATCATGTCTACTTTTCCCTCCTTTTTGCATATTCTGTCTGGTGAGAAGCAACTGTAGAGAATAATTTCCCCCTAAAGTTTACGGCCCCTGTCGGTTTTTGATTTCCAACTTCATATTAATGATGACGATATAATAAATTGTAATTGGAAAGTTTTTAATGAGTAAAAGATTTGATTGTTTTTGGAAAACAGATATTTATATACACTTACAATATTCACAATAAGAAAATCAATTGGAATTATTACCTTTTATTTATCATTTATTTTCAGTAATACTCTCAAGGTTTTGTATAATAGTATTGTTTTTTTCATTCAGGTGTGCATACTTGGGGCTGAATATATGCATATTTCATTTCCGCGACTGTTGAAGAAGCTTTCTTCCCATTGGTGAACTGACTTTGTTCTGATTTATTCTATTTTCTTTATGAATGATATTTTGAGAAGATCCTGGGAGGCGATGTCTGCTTCTCTGGTGACCTTAATCTTCTCTCATTGTATGGGAAGGGTTAAAATTAAGAGAATGAACAATAAAGTTTTATAATACCCATATAAAGTGTGTTTGCTTTCTTTTTTTAAACAATCCACTTTTTGTCATTAATGTCCAATTTAAAAATTAACTGCATGAAATAATCAGCCATGAAATTTCTTGTGAAAAATGTTTATTTGTTTACACACCTTGTAAAAGACCATTACGTTTTAAAAGAGTTCTTGCCAGATTTTTCTATGAAATCAATCAAACTCACTCTAGAAGTAGTTTGACACATATCAATATTTAATTTTGTTATTTTTTTATTTAGTGTACATCGTTATTTCACCAAAACAGCAATTTAATCTCTCGAAAGAAATGTTTCATTCACGTTTCTGATTACATCACATAAGGGGACTACTTATTATAGTGGTACATTTATTTGTGTTTTGTGTGTTTTTTTAAATGTATTTCTCACCTTCACATATTTCTGGTCGAAGTCCATATTCAAATTTATTTACTTGTGTTCCGTTTGGCTCCAGCCAAACATTTGGGCCGTAAATGAGAATCCTTTCCGCCGAACTTGTTCAGGTATGCAGGCGGACGAACTTCTAATGGGCCCAATACCTGTATTCAATCCCAGCGTGAAAGCACCTCTAGTATCAGGATACTATTTCAGGTGATGGAGGCAGAGAACAGCATTCTCTTGTTTTAGGAGTGGCAAATGTGCACAGAAAGCAGTCAGCAGGAAAAATTCAAACCGGGAGATAAACTGATTTGCACCAGTTGAAGTTCTGAAGGCCAACGCTGTCACCGTTCACCTCAGAATCATTCTCTGGTCATGGCATGTAAGACATGAACTACTTTCAAAGGCTTCCGAGTATATCCTAAAACTATCAAGAGTCCATTTTTTTAATTATATTTTTATTAACGTCAGCTGATCAACTCTATTCTAGCGACTCTTCCGATGTCGTAGACCCAGATACTCACAGAGGAAGCCCGTTTTTGCTTTACGCCACTTTTTAAAAGCTTTTGTGTTCAGTGCAATCCTGCTGTTGCAATCCATACTTCATCACCCAGCTGTGTTTGTATAGTCTGTGTATGATTGTTTGTGAAAAACAAAATACACTTGATAGTGTCTAAAGTCACACCGGTATAGCAAATTAGAGACCACTTCCATATTCAGTCTCAGCCACAAAGATTACAGTTGAAGTTAGTTGTTTGTTTTTTTATTTCCTCTCTGGGTCATCACTGATAACCATAATTTTTCTAGAGGAGACCAAACTGTTAAATTTAAGATTTTACTATAAAATTGTTGGGTTTTTTCTTCTTCCAATTTTCAGCCACATATTCACTGCTTTGATTTATTCTCCTGACTGGTCAAACAGCACACTGCTATGTAGATGAGGCCATGCCCCATTTCTCATTATCATACAGAGGGCATTCACAAACAGTGCAAAGTCCTAAAGCTTGAGCTTTGTTATATACATTATTTATTAGAAGTCTGCTTGTCTCAGTATGTTTCTAGTCTTTTTAGTTCTAAACTAATTTTAACCTCTTAATATGCTGGAATTCTATTCACACATTGTGCCAGATGTATAATAACCAATTATATTGGTGTCAAAAATAAAAATTGTGCATGTTGAAGTCATCAAAGGGTCCCTCTAAAAAACTGCTTTATTTCGAAGACTCTATCCCAGGGGTCACCAACCTTTATCATTCAGTCATTTCTACATTGCGTCCTTCTAAATCATTTTTATCCAGCCACAAAGGTACACCACCCTTTGAAAAAGCACAATGTATCAATTTGTTCTAAATACTATAGAAAATGTGTTTGTTCTATGATAAAATAAAAAGCAGCTATTGTATCTGTATTTATTAATTTTAGAATTAAGGACAAGTAAATCTAATTTAAAAAAACAGTCAATACACGTGTTTACTTGAATTTAATATGAATAGAAAATAAGAAAAGAACAGTTTGTAACTCATAATAAATGTGGATTGTGCCACTTTGTTCGTTCTGTAATGGAAATACAATGCAACAGCTGCCTAAAACATTTAAAAAAATGCAAAAACAAGTCATTATCTTAGCCTTATATCTGAAAGCATTACTTAGTTTGATATTATTTTGGCCAAAGTGGCCTATTAGACACCTACAGCGCCCAGAGGATGATTTCTTTCTTTCTCTCTCTCTCTCTCTCTCTCTCTCTCTCTCTCTCTCTCTCTCTCTCTCTCTCTCTCTCTCTCTCTCTCTCTCTCTCTCTCTCTCTCTCTCTCTCTCTCTCTCTCTCTCTCTCTCTCTCTCTCTCTCTCTCTCTCTCTCTCTCTCTCTCTCTCTCTCTCTCTGCATTGCGATGAAATGTGAAGCTAGTAATACTCCATCAAACGAACAGATAATCTGACTATAATGCTTTGGTAAAAATTCACTAAAGAAGAAGAAAACATGCCCTAAGCCTTGCCTGTAGCCCTACAGCTTAATTAAGCGAGAATGAAGGAATACAACAGCAGCTTCGACTATATTTCCAAATATGTTCACAATCAATAATCTTTGTAACATTTGCACAAACCTTATTGATTAAATAAACCCATAGAAGCGTTCCCCCCCTCTGTGTTTGTCTCGTCAGGCGTTGACTCCTAATCGAAACTCCTTCTCCAGCACTTCAGTTGTATTACCCTTAACGGCCTTATCATTCTTCTTGAACATTATTTACTTAAACGGATCAATAAAACCCACTCAATCATTTGGTAAAGGAGTTCAAAAATGTGCCTGGAAGACAAAACTCGGGGCATTTAGGAAACCGATCATCATGTGACTTTTGCGTAAACAGGAAGCAGCTGATTATTTTTTTTATTTTATTTTTTTTACTTTACCCTGCTCTCTCTCTCTCTTAGTAATGTGCGGAGCTGTGTCCTCTAAGACAAATGTAAACCGTTCACCGAGGTTACCTAGACACCAGTAACCGCTCAGCCATTTAGGAGTAAGTATAAAACACGACACGAAACTTTAATATAGCACAGCCTGGTTGCTAGGTTTGGTAGGCTAACATTGTTAGCGTCGTTAGCATTAGCTATAGTGAGTATTCGGAGCAGGACAAATAGAATAAATGAACTCAGTAGGTGAATTGTGTTCTTTTCTATGTCGGATATGTCTCTGAACTGTCTATAAATACGTGAGGTTTTTTTCCTCCTAATTTGCGGGTTTTGACTGTGTAACTTTAACGGAACTGTAATAACAAGCTGGGTGAAACTGCTCCGCAGGAGAAAGACCGAAGTCATCTGACCTGCAGCTCGGAGAAATCCTCAAAACCTTGTCTCCTCAGGGGGATGTCAAGCTCAGCGATGAAGAAGAAGGTGAAGCCGATCGTGCAGTTTCGGGATCTCTGTTTAGTTTTGGGCTCATGTGGCTGATTAAACCGCGGTGAAGTTAATTTTAAGTTGGATATTCGACGGACATTCGTTTCATTAAAGCGGAGACTCCCTCCGACGTCTCACCGACAACCGCTCTCATGGAGCGGATACATCGCAGCTGAAGACTCGCTCCTGAAGGCGGTGGTTTCTGTTAGGGACCATCAAGACATTTCCAGACATCCCAGAAAATAAGTCAATACCTGTGAGATCTCCTGACAAAGTAACGCCCAAATATTGATACGTTGTTGCTCGACACCTGAGATACACGACACACCGATTTAATGATTAAAAAAAATCATATGTAATATTTCTTATTAATTTTTTACTGTAATAGTGAGGGGTCTTCTTCAATAGCTTCCAGCTAATGTGACTGAATGACACCAAATCAACCTTAAAAGGTCTTACTACATCTAAATAACCAGACACACCAATTTATTTAAAATTTTAATGCACATAATATTTTATATTAATATTTTACTGTAATGTTTCATGTTTTCCTTCAATAGCTTCCAGGTCATGTGACTGAGTGACACCAAATCCATGTTGAAATGTCTTAATACATCTAAATAACTAGACACAACAATGTATTTCTAATTTGAATGCACATAATAAATTAATATTTTACTGTAATATTTCAGGTTCTTCAATAGCTTCCAGGTTATGTAACCAAATCATTCAAAATCTGTTCCCAGTTGTCCTAGGATATTAGACCAGTGAGACACAAGAGTTTTTAACACATATTTTATATGAATATTTTTATGGAATATTATGGATTTTTGTTCAATAGCTTCCAGGTTAAGTAACCAAATGACTCAAAATTTCTTCCCAGTTGTGCTAGGATATAAGACCAGTGAGACACATCAGTTTTTATCACATTTTTTTTACAATCTCATATTTTATATGAATGTTTTTATGGAAACTTATGAATTTTTCTTCAATAGCTTCCAGGTCATGTGACCAAGTGACACCAAATCAATGTTGACATGTCTTATTACATCTAAAGAACAAGACACACCAATTTATTTTCTATTTAAATGCATATCATTTTATATGAATGTTTTTATGGAAAATTATGAATTTTTCTTCAATAGCTTCCAGGTTATGCGACCAAGTGACACCAAATCAATGTTAGAATGTCCTATTACATCTAGAGAACAGGACACACCAGTTTCTAATCTTTTTTTATGCATACTTCATTCATTCCACATGAAACTGTGTTGTGGTTTGTGCATTTTAAACATTAACTCTAAACTGTATCTTTACTGTGTACAATTTCTCACATTTTCACTCAGTTTGTACACTGCAATTCATTTGCAAATTGGGCATTTTCAAATTCCAGTCTTTGCACTTTCATATACTGTCTTTTCCATATTCAGACACTGTGCATGGAACCATCAAAAGTAAAGATAAATAACAAAATTATCAAAACACTGTATTCATGATGTTTAATTACTTGTCACCTGGCTTTATCAATAATTATAATTATAATTAGCTTTAGACCTTCTCAGATATATTAGTGTAAAATTGAAATCCATCAACAAGACTGTTATCGGAGGCCCAGATGCAGGAGGTTTAAAGGCAGCACACATTGCACAACAGTTATTCTCATCAAAAACTGAAAAAACAAACTGAAAACAGAATGTTTGGGTGGCGCAACAAAGGTGTAAAATATAAGAGATTGGTAAATAGTTTAGATGGATAATAAATGCACTGATGGCAGTACTGTGTGTTTTTGGTAAGCTGTAAAGGTACCTGATCCCTCAAGGATTTCGAGGGCCAACTCTCTTCTCACTGTTTTCATAGCCCTTTTTGAAGTCTCGAATTTATCCTTTGGCATTAATGGAAAGGCCTCCAGCAAGACTTTTGCGATCTAACCAAAAATTACAGTGACTTTTTTTGTTTTTCACTGCAGAGTATGGCAACAAGTACTATCATATAAAACATGGAAACAATTTGCAAGATAAAGATACAGCTCACCCCAATCAATTCTTGAAAAAATTTGTATTATTTTTAGACAGAGCATATATAAACTTTACAAAAATCAATTTTTTAAAGTACATCTTACATATAAATTGGAGTAAAATAAAAGAACTGGTGAAACTACATATTAGTACTGAAAAAAATGACATTATTATTACACATTTTATAAATTGTAAATTATTTCAAGTTACTGATTTTCTTTTCTGTGTTATATTTATTGACTTCCTTAAATATTGTTAGGGTATCCATCCATCCATCCATCCATCCATCCATCTTCGGCTTATCCGGGGTCGGGTCATTTGTGCAGCAGCTTAAGCAGGGAGACCCAGACTTCCCTCTCTCCAGCCACTTGGACCAGCTCCTCAGGAGGAATCCCAAGGCGTTCCCAGGCCAGCTTAGAAACATAGTCCCTCCAGCGTGTCCTGGGTCTTCCCCTGGGTCTCCTCCCGGTGAGACGTGCCTGGAACACCTCACCAGGGAGGGCTTAGGAGGCATCCTGACCAGATGCCCGAGCCACCTCAACTGACTCCTCTCGATGTGGAGAAGCAGCGGCTCAACTATGAGCCCCCTCTGGATGTGTCTTACTAGTCTAATATACTGGGACAACTGGGAAGAAATTTTGAGTCATTTGGTTACATAACCTGGAAGCTATTGAAGAAAAACATGAAATATTACAGTAAAATATTAATATAAAATATTATGTGCATTAAAATTGAAAAGAAATCGGTGTGTCTGGTTATTTAGATGTAGTAAGACCTTTTAAGATTTATTTGGTGTCACTCAGTCACATGACCTGGAAACTATTGAAGAAGACTCCTCACTATTTTAGTAAAAAAAATTTTTTTTTTAAATATTTAAAATAATATCTCAGTTGTCGAGCAAGAACGTATCAATTAGGGCATTACTTTGTCAGGAGTTCTCACAGGTATTGTCTTATTTTCTGGGATGTCTGGAAATTTCTTGATGGTCCCCAACCGAAACCACCGCCTTCAGGACCGAGTCTTCAGCTGCGATGTATCCGCTCCATGAGAGCAGTTGTTGGTGAGACCTCGGAGGGAGTCTCCGCTTTAATGAAACGAATGTCCGTCGAATATCCAACTGAAAACTAACTTCACCGCGGTGCTGATTAATACATATTCTGTTTAACCTTTTGTTGTTAGGTGTTACTGATGGGGAAGAGTGGGTCTGGAAAGACTAGCATGAGATCAATCATCTTTGCCAACTACATAGCCCGGGACACGCGTCGCCTCGGAGCTACAAGTAAGACCAAACTGAACTTATTTAAAGATAAATCATTACTCGTTGCTGTTTTGCACCTTTTAATGAAAACACATCTACATCTTCTGTCAACTGTAGTTGATGTGGAGCACTCCCATGTTCGGTTCCTGGGTAATCTGGTTTTAAACTTGTGGGACTGTGGAGGGTAAAGCCCATCTTGTTATTTCGCAACTTTAGACCCTTCTGCTCCTCTGCTATGACTTCAACAAGAATGTTGTTGATTGTCCTTTTATCCGCTACAGACAAGACACGTTCATGGAGAATTATTTCACGAGCCAGAGGGACAACATCTTCAGGAATGTGGAGGTCCTCATTTACGTGTTTGACGTTGAGAGCCGTGAGCTGGAGAAAGACATGCACTACTACCAGTCATGTCTGGAGGCCATCCTGCAGAACTCCCCTGATGCCAAAGTGTTCTGTCTCGTGCACAAAATGGACCTGGTTCAGGAGGACCAGAGAGATTTGGTGAGCATTAACCCCTGGCTGCAAGCTGTTGTCGCATCAGCGGTCCGTCAAAGTTAAGCTGGAGTAAAACTAGTGATATGGCAGATGTGTCGCCTAATGTCAACATTATAATATATGGGTTTGTCATGTCACAACCAGTGTTTTTGATAAAGTTTGTTGATGATTAAAACTTTATTTACTGAGCACTTTTCATACAGTCAAGTGTAACACAAAGCGCTTTACAAGAGGTTAAAAACAAAGACATTTATCTACTGCAGTCAAGCCACACTGAATGATCAAATCAAGTAAGAAAACTAAACAAAATAAGGTAATTGGTGGTAATAAACTACGAGGAAATAAAATCGAGAGAAATCAGTCAGTTATAGAGAATGAGGAACTGTGGAAACACCACGATGTAGATTAGATTAGCAGATTAACTAGTTAATATAAAAAGTTGCTACAGCGGAAATAAAATAAGCTATATGAGATCATAACTATAAACTTCAACTAAAATCAAAGCTGAACAGATGTGACTATTTCCCTTCTAAAAACATCTGAACTCTCAGGCGCCCTCTGGTCGTCAGGTGTTACATAGCTGAGGAGAACAGTAACAAAAAAAGACGACTTTTTCCGGAAGACCTGAGGGGTCTGGAATGGCTGTACGACAGAAGCTGGTCTGATAAGTGGAGTGGGCTAAGACCATTAAGAGTTTTAAATACCCTTTAAAAGAAGCTCAAAACGTTATTCCGCACAGGACAAGTAGCCAGTGCAGAGATGTTAGAATTGTTGTGATGCAGCCTGGCTGTCTGGTCCCCCTCAGTGTTTCTGCAACCGAGTTCTGAAGTAGCTGCGATAGATCTAAAGTTCTTGTAGAAAGACCAGAAAGCAGAGCATTACAATAATCAATTTCTACAAGGTATAAAAGCCTGAACTAAAGTCTCTGCAACTGGAAGGTTTAATTGCCAGAGTTCCAATTTGGGCTGTGAGTTTCTCTCTCTGAACTTTAGCCAATAAGTAAAGTTTTGTTTGGATTTAGCTGAAGGAAATTATCCACCACCCATGAAAAACTGTAAAACTTGCATCAGTGGGTCTGGGGGATAATGGTCCGGTATTTTTTTGGAATCCTGTGAGAGTTTTAAATTAAGGTTTATTCAATTAAGATCAATCTTTTTCTTAAAAACAGCCAGTTAGGAATTGGCCTAAAATGATTAAGCTTGGAGGTGTCATGGTTACTCCTCTTTAGATGAGACTTCACACCAGCGGTCTTAAAACAGTTAGGAGTAGGCCCCATCTGGAGAGAATAGTTTACAATATTAAGAATTGACAAACAACAGTGAACCTAAGGTGATTTTTTGTTTTGGGGGGGTTTAAGATAAATTAGATCTAATTTCTGTTTTATCTCAGAAATGGGCTGTTTGTGGATACTGGAGGAGCTGGTTTGGTTAGTCTATCAAAACCTGAAAAGACTGTTCAGGATTATTTTTATTATATGTTATATTTACAGAAATAAAATTGCCTCACTTGTTTGAGTTCTTGATTATAGACGGACGGTTCATTACGGAAAAGTTTGTAGTCCATTGATGAGTTATTTTTTCCCCCATTTTCTTTCAGATTTACAAATGTTTTTTTTAATAGTGGGATTTTATGTGGTAGACTGACACAAAGTAGTGTACAGTTGTGATGTGAAAGGAAAATGGTACATAGTTAGGAAACATTTTTCCTAATGACAGTGTGAAAAGTATGTTCAGCATTTGTCCTCAGCTCCATTGATCACTACTTTGTGGAAGCAGTGTTAGCTAATTAAACTTCCACAGCTTTTGGGGTATATCTCTACCAGATCTCCACACCTGAAAACTCAAGTTGATCCCCATTATTATTATTTTTTTTACTAGTCTTATGCTCAGTCTGGATGCATGGAGCGCATCTGAACAGCATTTTCTCATTCTTTCAGCAGATTCTTATGGCTTAGATCAGGACTTTGACTGGGTCCCTCTAATTCATGAAACTGCTTTGATCCAAATCGTTCAGTTGCAGCTCTGGTTGTGTGTTTATGGTTGATGTTCTGCTGGAAGGAGAACTTCCACCCCTCTTTCAAATATCTTTGCAGTCTCAAGCAGGTCCTCTTTCAAGATTTTTCTTGTATTTGGTTCCATCAATGTTCTCATACACTTTAACCTGTTTCGCTTTGTCTGCTAAAGAAGAGCATTCCCACAGCATGACGTGCCACCTCGATATATCAACATGGGGATGGTTTGCTCGGTGTCATATCCAGTCTTTCTCTTTACCCTTGACATGCGTGCTGCTGTGTTCCTTGAATTTTATAGTGTAGCTTATTTACTTTTGTTGTATCCGCTTCACAGAAAAGCTATATTTATACCAAGCTAAAGTTGCACACAGATCAACCTTCTTTATTAACCAGGTTGCTTCTGAAGACGATGCATCCTATCTGCTTTTTACAGATCTTTAAGGAGCGTGAAGAAGATCTGAAGAGGCTGTCTAGACCTTTGGCTTGCACGTGTTTCAGGACATCAATCTGGGATGAAACCTTGTACAAGGTAGGTAAACCGGATTGGCTGCTTTTTAATTTATTCTCCTTTTAAACCATAATCAATGAAGTTGTCTTGTTATAAGCTTATGAAAACTTTTCTGCAGGCCTGGTCCAGCATAGTTTATCAGCTCATCCCAAACGTCCAGCAGCTAGAGACAAACCTGAGAAATTTTGCACAGATCATAGAAGCGGATGAAGTTCTTCTGTTTGAGAGAGCCACTTTCCTGGTGAGAGCTAATCTCCCCTCCCCAGCTTAGATTTGGATCTGGAAATTGGAATCATGTTAATGTATGTATGTGGTTTGCACACGTAGGTGATCTCCCACTATCAGTGCAAAGAGCAGCGTGACGCTCACAGGTTTGAGAAGATCAGTAACATTATCAAACAGTTCAAGCTCAGTTGTAGGTAAGTTCACGTCACATTTGGCCTGCTAAATGTTCTCGGATTCTGTTGATCTTTCTCGTATTTAGTTGTTGTTTTTTTATGCATCCTCTTATTTCAGTAAACTCGCAGCTTCTTTCCAAAGCATGGAAGTTAGAAACTCCAACTTTGCGGCCTTTATTGACGTCTTCACCTCCAACACTTACGTCATGGTGATCATGTCGGACCCCTCTATTCGTAAGTAGTGCAGATAACTCTGCCCTAGATACATTTTTAGCCCCCTAACACTTTTTCACTTTTTTTGGGGGGGGGGGTTAAAACTACAATCAAATAAAATAAAAATAAATGACATTGATGTTTATAGTTGCAACATAACGAGATGTGAAAACTTCATATCAATTAAAAAAAAATGTTTTCCAGCGTCCGCAGCCACTCTCATCAATATCCGAAACGCGAGGAAACACTTTGAGAAGTTGGAGCGGGTGGACGGACCCAAGCACAGCCTGCACATGCGAATGCGTTAATGCCCAGTGGAGCCAATCAGTGCACAGAGCGCAGATAGCATGTTGCAGCCTCGAAGCTCTGATAGATATAAACAGCCCTGCATCATTTCTGCTCTATCTTTACATTCAATCAACAGTCATTCTGGGAAAATCTGTTTTTTTGTTTGTTTTTTTGGGTCTAATTTCTACAGGGATCAGAAGTATCTTGAACAGTGATACGTTCTGATGGAATATTTATGCTTAGTTGACACATTAAGCAGTTAAACATGTTTACCATAGAGGCTGCCTTTCTTTTCACACTTTGTTGTATCCATTGGATTTCTGTAGTCAGTGCAGTGTATCCCAGTGGCACTGTTGATTTTTCAACTGCGGTTTTTAAACTGTCACAAAAATATAGTTATATTAAGAAACCTTATTTTGTGTATGTTTTCTTTTTTTATTGTCTTAAAAACTGGAATATATGTATTTGTTAGTATATATATATATATATATATATATATATATATATATATATATATATATATATATATATATATATATATATATATATATATATACTGTAGTATCCATTCATACTTCACTCATGTTCATGTGATATGTGTTGCATCTGTCAAGTGGGTCGACAGCAATGTTGGGGGCAGAAGGAGCAGCCCTTTAAAGGCAGAGGACGCCCCTTACGCACATTTAATTTAATCAAAATCCTAAAAATAAGTACGTTTTGCTTTGGATAGCCGGGAAAACATTAGATAAGCCATTACTTTGCTTATAAAGTATTAGTTGGTTGCATTTTTACTTATTTCTTTTTATAAAGCATAATGTAAAATACTTTTAATTTGGACAAACAACTGCCTTACACACACACACACACACACACACACACACACACACACATATATATATATATATATATATATATATATATATATATATATATATAAATAAATATATATATATATATATATAAATAAATAACTGTTTTAGTCTGTGGTTGGACATTGTTTAAAAAAACTCGAGTCATACAGGTCTAGCTGAGCAGCTGCCAGGGTCTCTCAAAAGTAAACTGATACCCATGCTGGAGAGGACTGTAAGAGGATAGCTGAGTGTTTTCAGGAAGCAGTGTTGTGGGTGTGTGTGTGTGTGCATACAAAATCAAGAAATCACAGTTAACTACAACAATCTGGATGATCACTAAGGCTTGCATGAGGAACTGCTTGTATAAATTACTATAATCTAATCAAAAGGGCCTGTGTGAGTAAAAAAAAAAGCCCTTCCTGGAGGTTCCAAAGACTGAAAGGGTTATGGTTATTTGCTCCTCCCCACCTATGGTAAATCATGTACACAAATTTACCATCACTTCCCTCAAGTTTGGTTCATCTTTGTGCATGGATATGCTGAACACATGGTTCTTAATCTGTGATATAACCACCACTGCTTGTACTGTGGCTCCTCTCTTAATAGCGCCAAGAAATGTTGCTGCAAACTTATGGTGTGCCGAGGAAGCTTCATGAGGCCTTCATAGCGTTCTGTGGATTGTGTTGTGAGGTGGGTGTGTCTCAAGTTCTCAAATCCTTTTAAACTCAAGCGGCACCTAGTGGTTGCAGTATGTATTGCAGCATTCACACTAACCGCTTTAAAGCGTTCACGTATAGGTCATACCCATAGACTGTAAGGGTCATACCCAATCTGTCAAGTGACTCTACTTTAAATTCAGATCAAGCTTCCCCCATTCTATCTTGAACGCTTTGCTTTACTTTAGCGAAGCATGTTCCGATGTCTCAGTATCGTCTCAATTACGAGTATAAACCGTTTTAAAAGATAAACCTGGAAAAAATGAGCGTCGACGGCCAGCAAGATGAGTTTACTTACTTTATACTTTATTGATCCCAACGGGGGGAAATACACATGCTACGGCAGCATACACAAACAAGAGAAGGAATAAGGTACAGAGGTAAAAGATAGACAGCAGTATAACAGTGGTGGAAGATGAAACAAGTAGAATAAAATACAAAAAATTAGTTCATAAAAGGAACTGCACATAAATAAATATAAAAATACAATACAGAATGGGATATTGCACTGAGCAGGTGATAGTGATGAGCAAACACCAGTTAAAGTGTGGAGTTAGTCTCACAGTGGTGGGAATATATGATCTACGAAAACGTTCTGTTTTGCATTGTGGATGTTTTAACTGTCCGCTGAAAGAGTTGCTGAGAACCTCCACAGTCAGGTGTATCGGGCGAGAGGAGTTGTCTAAGATAGAGGTCAACTTCACCCACCTCCTCCACAGGGTCCAGCGGGCAACCCAGGACCGAGCTGGTTCTCCTCACTAGCCTATTCAGTCTCTTCCTGTCTCGATCTGAGCTGCCTGCACCCCAGCAACAAAAACAGCGAAGTGTATTATGGAGCCAACAACAGAGTGATTAAAAAGTCACTAGCAGATGGGTGCTCTCTCCGAAGGACCTCCGCTTTCTCGGGAGGTGGAGGCGGCTTTGACCCGTCTTATACAGAGCGTCTGTGTTATGGGACCAGTTCAGTTTATTGTTGAAGTGAACACCCAGGTACTTAAAGGTATCTAAAACCGCAATGTCCAAGCCCTGAATGTTCACTGGTGTATGAGGTGGTGGGTTTCTCTGGAAGATGATCACCATCTCTTTTGTTCTACTGGTGCTCAAGCACTGGTGGTTTTGCTCACACCAGTCCACAAAGCCCCTTATGACTGACCTATACTCTAGATCGTTCCCCTCAATCACACAGCCGACAATGGCTGAGTCATCGGAGAACTTCTGGAGGTGACAGCTGCTAGTGTAAGTAAAGTCCAATGTGTAGAGAGGGTAAAGAGGATGGGTGAGAGCACCGTACCCTGCGGTGCTCCTGTGCTTTACACAGTTACGCAGCCTCACATACTGCGGCCTGTTGGTGACATAGTTGGTGATCCGTGAGATCAGGTGTTCGTCCACTCCTGCTCTCAGCTTCTGCTGCAGTAGAGACGCCTGGATGGTGCCAGATGAGCCAGCATCCGATGCAGCATGTAGATGACTGCATCGTCCACCCCCATGTTTGGTCTGTAGGCGAACTGCAGTGGGTCCAGCAATGAGCTCACCACGGAGCGAAGCTGAGTGAGGATGAGTCTCAATAATCTTCATCAGGTGGGAGGTCACGGCAACTGGTCTGTAGTGGTCTGTCTCCCTTGCATGTGTTATTTTGGGAACTGGAACCACACAGGAGGTCTCCCACAGGATGTGCAGGTTCAGGTTGAACATATATCTGAGCACATCACAGAGCTGGTGAGCACGGTCTCTGAGCAGTCTGGGGCTGATGCAGTCAGGTGCCATTGCTTTCCTGATCTTCAGCCGCCTCATTTCCCTCCTCACCTGGTCGGATGTTAGGGAGAGGGGGTAGTGGGGGAGGGTGTGGTGCTGTGGAGAGTTGATGGTGGGGGTGGGAGGAGTGTAGTGAAGTGATGTGACTGTTGGGGGTTGGAGGTGACTGGAAGAGATGATTGGGGGGTGGCAGCGGGGCCGACTGCATTATCTGAAAGGTGTGAAGAAACATTAAAAAACTTTTGTGTTTGATGCATCAGCATCTTATTAAAAATAGGGGAAACCTGGGCTGGTTGTCTCACCTTTTGCTCTAGTGTATATTGCAGATTATCCAAACATATTTGAAGAGACATTTGTGGATTCAATGAAAGCCTGGGATCTTGGCTTCAATTGAACCCACCTTTCTTTTTTAGAATTTGTGATAAAAGGTTATATGTCAAAGACATTCTGACCCACTGTGACAACTTTCCCTACGTATGGGGTTGGTTGTCTTTATTAATTTCAATGGATTTTTTGCTTAAAAATTAAGATTTTTTTTTTAATGGTGTAACTTTTGTTTATTTTATTAAAACGACGAACATTTTGATATGGTTTAGGAATATATAATCAATGTTCCTTGTGTTCAATCACATAATTTAGCAAAGCAACGTATTAATCTGGTTAATGGTAAAGTGAAAGAATATATAGTGCTGAAAAATATAACCTTGAACGAAGCAATATGTTTTATTTAATATAAACACAAAAAGTTAACCCAACTTTGTTCTCAATGCTCAAAATGCATGTTAATGCATTTGTTGGCACTTTAAAATGTTTCCATATTCTATTTCCTGAACTATCATTTCAACTAGGCTATTTAGCCATATGCCATTGTACAAAAAGGGTCATTCTCTGAATTCGTGTGCACTTTGGGGTCTCTGGTTACTGAAAAATCGACCAACACGAAATAGTTTCTGAACATTGCATCTGATGGACTATTCGTACCTCTAAGAAACTATATTTATTCACCTTAGGCATTAAATCTCAAACATTAATCAATCAATTAATCAAACATATTCCGGAATTGCACCGCTCAAGGTGGCAGCATGTTGGAGTAGCTCTGTTACTTTGGTTCATATTTTGTTCTTTTTTTAAACTTTAATTCTTCCATTTTTGGTAGAAACATTGTTTTTGTGGACAACTGTTCTCTCTGGTTTTGAATGCTGTGCAGCTAGAAGGATTTTTGCTGATACTTTTTATTTTTGGACATTTGTTATGATGCATAACCATGGCAACAAGGTGGTTTACAACTGGCAGCAGCTGATTAACATCACAAAAGCTCAAATAATACCTCAACTACAGCCACAAAACCCTGATGAGTTGAAAAGAAGACGCCATAGATCCAGAGCATCCTCTACATCAGACTGTCATGCAACTACAGAGCGTCTTCAGTCAGAGGCTTCTTCAGATCTGCAGACCGCTACAGGAGATCATCCCTACCCACAGCCATCAGCATCTACAACAAATCTTTGAAGGAACTTGCATAATGAGTTACAACAACATTTAATTTCCCTTTGGGATTAATAAAGTAATTTTGAATTGAATTGAATTATTAAGAATCTTTTTATTTTGGTCATTTTAAAAGCTTTTTGTTACGGGGTTGAAGATTTGGGCTAAAAGTAGACGTAAGTCTACATTAGCTAGTGTATGGAGCAGCATATAGCATGAGGAAAACCAGAAATTCATATATTTTTTTCCAAGACATTCAGCTTTTCCAAAAACAATCATAAATATAATTTTTGCAAGTAACAGTGTTGAATGGTTGAGTTTGACCATGTCAGTTTGATGATGAAAACAATGAAATATAGGTCAGAAAGTATGCTTGCTAACACTTACGTCCCTTTACTGTATGATCAGGACAATACTTGAGTGATGTCACTTCTTGGGTGCTAAGGAAGTTTGACTGAATTATTATTATTTTTTAAAGGAAGAGATCTGTATGTTACAGGGATGAACAAAACTGGAGGCCAAATTAAATTGTGCTATTTTATACATAGTTTATTTTTCTCTTAAAAAAAAAACAGACTTCAGAAGACAGGCAAATAATTATGTTTCTGGTAAACTTGTGGGACACAAAGTGTACCGAATTCAGAGAATCACCCAAAAGCCAAGATAAGATGAGCCTTCACACACATTTTGCTTGAAATTCCTGACCATTTTGCCACCTAAAGAAACAGAAAAAAACACTTCAATACTAGCTGATGCAAATATTTGATCCCTTGGAGCAGTGAGACCACCAGCCCTATGTGACCTCTCGACAATTTGTTTTTGCTCGCTAACACATGGCTTTAGCTAGCTTAATAAATGTTAGCTCAAATCAAAGCTTTCATCTTTGACTTTATGAATAATTGTTTTTCTAATGCTAATAATTTAAAAATTTCCAATACAAAAAACCCCAACCAACATTAAAAATTACTGACCCATAAAAAATACAAAATGTATCCTCACCTGTGGTGTGTTGAAATCAAAAGATGAATAGTGCAAAATGAGCAGATTAATAAGCCGAGTGTTGCTTCCAGTATGGCTGTAATAAGCAATGTGACAACCGATTCATGGGACAATCAGCCCCGGCCTCCCGTACATATAGGGTGAGGGAAAACAGAGCTCCCAGTATGAACTGAAGCTGATGATGGTGAACCAGGAACCAGTGCTATAATATCTACAGCGTTCCTTTGACCCCTGAATACAGGATTTAGATCTGGGAATGGGAATAAACTTAGCTGTGTTCCAGTTCCTGACTGGTACTTTCAGTGAAAAGGCTGTTAGCACTATAAACAATAGTACTTCTAGAAGTCCAAACTCCAGAGAAAAATGCAGACTTTTTCTTTTCTTTTTTTTAATGCTGCTTTCACAAAGTTTCATATGTAAGGCCACCATATTTGGTTTTGGGTACAGGGTGGATGAGAATCTTTGACTTTTCACTTTGGATCTCAAACTTTTCGTAGACAGACATTTTTTTTAATTATTCCAAAACTAATTGAAAATATGAACTTTGGATAAAAACAGAATCTGTAATTGAACCCCATCTTTAAACTTGGCCGTCACCCATGGCCAGTTAAAAACATTTTTTTCTTTATTAAAACAAAAAGAACTGGAAAAAGTTATGTAGTCTAGAACTACTGTTCTAGAATAGTACTTGAACACAAACTGTGGGAGGGAGATCTTTCGACTACATGTTCACTTTTTATTTTGGTTGGGAAGATTGACTCGTAGTAATTTTGTCCCCTTCGCTATTTAGTACTTTTGCAGATTTGGTAGTTTTACAGTTGAGTCCAAAATTATTCATACCCCTGCCAGATTGAGGTTTAAAATAGCTTAATTTTTATCAATATTTTTCTTTTGACTTGAAGTAATATTAAAGTTTTGGATCCAAACAACTCTTAATTGGATGAAAATAATTTTAAAACTAAATCTGCCAGAGCTCTGAATAATTGTGTGCCCGACTGTACATTGTTTTTCAGATGTTCTCACAATCTGTTGCATTAAAATGTTTTGTTTAATGTTCTGCTTTTGTTGCATTTTTCTGATGGCTGCAGTTTCAGAAAGTTCATATAGAGGATTTGAGGAGTCTCTGATCTCCCTGTTTTCGCCATGCGGTTCTAAAACAGATCCTGGATTGACGAAAGGACACTTCAATGAGCCTCTCAGCTCCCCTCACTATCCTGTGCAGGGCTCCCTTGTCTACCATCCTGCAGCTGATGTACTATGCTGAGATAAAAGCTTATTAACATACTAAACCACAGCTCTGAAGATTGCTGTGAGGAAGCTGGTGGGGAGGGAGTTTTGTTGCAGTTCCCTCAGAAAGGGGAGTGGCCGCTGTGGCCATTTCATGATCCCTAAATGTTTTTCAACCAGATAAGGTTATCAGAGACCTGAATTAAATTTGAGCATTTTAATGAGGAATGAGCTGATATGTAACGGTAGAGTACAGAGGTATGAAATGGAAGTAATTTGGGACCAAATGATTTTTTAAATAATCATTCAAAAAGGGACAAAGTGCTGAATGTGCCATAAAACCAAAAGCATCGCCTTCCCATAACAAAGTCATACTTCGAACTGAACCAGCACAAAACAATTTCGGCAATTTACAAAGACTTGCAGGCTACATGCTGTTGGAATGACATAAACAGATTTATTAAACAGAGGAAAGAGATTGTTTATTTTTATTTCACCCTGACCCCTCCTTGGTTGCTTCTTAGCCAAGTAAAAACATTAACTTTTCTCTTTAAAAAAACTATGTAGATGTATATTGAAAGAAAACCTTCAAACAAGCTAAACATCTTGGAGACAACCGTAATGCAAAAAAGAGGTTTATTAAAAATAAGACAGCTGTTTAACAGTAGTATTCATACACACAGGAAAAGCACAAAAAAAGAAGAAATAATTTACACATCGTTCTGAATTAATAATTTTGGTATTTGTCTTAAATATATGTCTATGGCTGCCTATTATGCAAATATTTCAGTATTTGACAACCATTCATTTACAATGCTGTAGCTTAGGGAAGATTGATTCAAGATGCTTGATATTATCAGTGCCTTTCTGGCGGGAAATGGGTTCAATAGCTCCTGCCTCTTTATTGTTTCCAGCTCTCCTCAGCTCTGCTGCAGAGGCATTGTTCCAGCTCCTCTTATCAACAACACTCACGTTTCTCCTGGAATGCAAAGGTTGAAAAACTGGAAAGTCCCCAGTCCTTTTACTTCAAAGAGTAACTTTGCCCAAAATAAAAAGATGGAAGTTAGTTCAGGACCTTACTAATTTTATAACACCATTTCCAGAATTGTTGGGTTAGTGTGTAAAATACAAAACAGAACACACAACTTTTGCAAATAATAAATTTGCAGTGTTAACCTGAATTTAAAAAAATGTGAAGTCAGATTTATTCAGCAAAAAACATGTTTTGTCTCACAAAACTTTGTAAATGCAAGAGTAAAGGAAACAGCCAAAACACTTTGCTAATCACCACTGATACATGTTTACAGTCCCTTGCAAAAGTATTACTAAACTTTTTAAAACAAAGTTCAATGTATTTTATTGGAATTTTATGTGATGGACCAACACAAAGTAGTGCATATTTGTAAAGTGGAAAGAAAACTAGCTATATAACAAATCTTTAAATTCATAGCCCCTGAATGCTGTATTTAAAAAAAAGCTTCCAAGTACAGCTGCATCACTGGTACATGAATGCGCTTGGATTTAAATTGTTCCATTATAGATCTAAGTACATCTTTAGGTTCATCATTTTCTAGAACCCAAAGCTCTCACAGTCCGTCTAAAGTCTTTTGGAACTCCCTGTCCCTGCTAAATATCTGCATCTCCTCAACATGATCCTTCCTCCACTCTGTTTCACAGTCGAGAGAGTTGTTAGTCCACACTAACTCTATTTACTAGTTGGGTAATTTCAGAAGGCACAATATTTGATTGAAGAGTATCAAATTAAAGGGGGGTAAATACAAGTGCACACCACCCTTTTCAGATTTCCCTTTGCACACATTTTCCTTCTGCTTCACAATCATCCCTTCCTTTGTGTTGGTCTGTTGCATAAAATCCCTTTAAAGGCATTTTCTGATTGTAACTTGACAAAATGTAAAACAAGTTAAAGGTTATAAATTATTTTTGCAAGTACAGTACTTTAGAAAACGGGGGCACTGAAAACTAATTGTTTGTGTGCGACAACTAATCACCATGCACAGCATCTCTTTAGACCTTTAGTTCCCTGGAGTAACAGCAGGAGTTCATTTGAACAGTACCAGAGCATAATAGATGACATGTAGAGGGAACTGGATGTCTCTGTTGATGCAACCAAACATGATGATCACAGGTGAAGACATATATATTCGAGCTCATCTTGTAATCTAACATAGTTCTCTTTATTTAAACTAAGTCCAAACTGTATTTGAATATTATGGTGTGTTGTTTTCTCTGCACTGATGATGTATATTCTGTAACATTTATTGAGCTTGGTCATGGTTGAAACTTGAAGTCAACCTTTGCACATACAATGAGCTAATGACTGCTGATTTGTATAGTAACCTAAAGTTAGCTGGGTCCTGGTATTGTGTGTTTTGTTTTCATGTTTACTGAAATGCAGACTTTCCTTCACGCTATAAACTGAAGAGAAAAAAAAGTGAAAGTGAAAGAGCAATAGTGTGTAAAGATGTTCCGGTTTCATCCCACAGTCCAGAAACATGCATTTTAACTTAATTGGCCACTCTAAATTACCCTTATGTGTGTACATGCATTGTTGTTTGTTAGATCTGTATCTATGCTGCCCTACGATGGACTGGTGACCTCTGGAGACAGGGTCCATCCTCCCATGGCTCTGCAAAGATTAGACGGGTACAGTAAATGGATGAATGAATGGTTGAAGTCTGAGGTTGACAGTGTCAGTGTTGTAATGTTTGGCAGTTTCCGGCATGGGTCTGAACATCATTTTGATGTGGTGACCCATTTGTAACACCAGAACCATCACGGTCACTTCCACTGGCCCTGTGAGTGCTGGCATCCGTGTCCTTGTTTGCCTCTGCACCGCAGTCGGTTTGGTTCAGCTGCCGCTCCAGCAGAGTGATGCGTTGCTTTAGCCTCTGTTGAGTGTCTGTGTATTCAGTCAGCAGGCGGGCAAAGCGAGTCTGTAGGGTGTCCAGAGAGGAATCCAGCCTCTCCACCTTCTCCTCTGTGTCCTCCTTCTGTAGCCCACCTCTCTCTGCATTCTCATCAAGAAGCCCCTCCTTCTTAAGGATCTCCCTACCCCTGTCCTCTAGCACCATTTTAGCATCTGGATACTCAGTCACTGCCTCCATTAAGTCATCCTTAGAGAGGCAGAAGAGGTCAGAGTACCCCAAGCTTCGGATGTTGGCTGTTCGGCGATTCCCCATTTTACTACCTCTTATGTTCAAAATGCTGATCTCCCCAAAGCAGCTTCCAGCAGTGAGGAGAGCATACTGCGTGACCCCATCGTCAGCTACTACTGCCAGCTTCCCTTCCTTAATGATATACATCTCCTTACCAATGTCTCCTTTCCTGCAGATGTAATCACCTGGACTAAAAACCTGCGGACGTAGTTTGAGCACAAGCTCCACAAGCAGTCCGGCCTCGCAGTCTTGAAAAATGCGTACTTTCTTTAGGGTCTCAAAGTGTACATTGATAGCAATCTCAGCCCGCAGTTTGTTGGGCAGGTTCTTTAGCACCTCCTGCTCATCTACAGCTTTTTGGTTTGTCCACAGGTAATCAAACCACTTGATGACACGGCTCTCCAGTTCTCTGCTGACTTTGCGGAAGTGCATGTAGTGTTTGATAGCGTCGATTCGAGCCTGAAACTCGGCCCGGGTGGCATTCATGTTGGCTATCATAGAGCCCACGTTCCCCACAATTGTTGCAAAGATCAGCACTCCAACAAGAAAGTCAAAGACCACAAACAAGTACTCCTCATCTCGCACAGGTGCAGGCATTTCTCCAATGGTGGTAAGAGTGAGAGTTGACCAGTACAAACAATAGACATAGCTTCTTGTTAAGGAGGAGTACTCAGGTTTGGAGATGTTTGGAAACACCCATGTGTCTGAGCCAAACCCTAAAGACTTGGATATAGCGTAGTAGATGCAGGCATTCCAGTGAATGATGACCAGGATGTAGAGCACCAAGTTGCAGATCCGGAAGATGTTGGGGTAGTTGGTGCGTGTTTCTGTCCGGTCAAAGAATTCAAACATGCGAGGGAAGCGAAGCAGGCGATTGAACCGGAGCTGTGGAGTGTGGATGCCAGTGTAAATATACACTAGGTCAGTGGGCAGGATGGACACCACATCCAGCTTGAACTGCAATGTTCGGATGTAGCTGTCTCTTAGCTTGGCATGGTCTTTCACCAGGAGGCCTTGTTCCAGAAAACCTGAAACAGAAATCAAAGAAAATTTATCAAGACCGTTATCTCATTCTTAACCTTTTTTCAACCTGAGGAATAAGTTTGATTTGTGGTGGTAAAGTTTATTAGAAATGTGTAACATAAACCCTTAGAAAAACATAACTTAAATTGCATAAAGCAGCTAGAATCTTGCCAAATCCCTTTTTATGTTTACATACTCTGTCTTCTTCCATTTTAATCCAAATGCTTAGAGATCAGATCAAATTAGCGTTGCATTCCGGGTTTCAGATAAACCAGTAGTGAACAATGTTAGCTCTCATTTTTGAGGATAAAAGATGCACAAGAAATCATGATAACATTAGGGTAAAAAACAAAACAACAAAAGACCATTTTCACAACTCCAACAGTAGTTTTTATTTTGGCAGAAATGTTATTATCCAGATAAGCTCTGTTGGCCTTTTAAGTTTACTTGTGATGGGATATTTCATCCCTTCCCCATTTTGTACTTTTACAGTTTTGGTCTTTTTGTACCCAGAGTTTTTTGTTACAAAAATTAATTGCCTGCAATGGGATGTTTTGTACTTACATTGTCAACTGTTGAGTTAAAGTATTATTCTACAATTTAGCCATAGTTATCTGAAAATTAGTTTGTAAGAGTTTAGCTTTTTGGTGATTATTGCCATAATTCACATCATCATGTTTAAGTAAGGATAGAAAGGAACTGATGCACACAGTAGATGGCGAGAAACTGTTGTTTACAAGTACAAAAAAAAAAGGTTGTTATGAAATGGCAACACATGGGTGGAAAGCGTGGTAAAAATAGGCAGATTGGAAAACTGAGTCGCAGCCAACAGCTGGTTTATCCAACAACGTATGATTTAACCTCTATCATTTGTAATAAAAGAAAAAAAAGTGCTTTCCCTGAAATATTCCACAGACGCTTTCTCTGATGAGGTCAGAGGCCATCTTGCAAACAACTTCTTTTCATCTGTTTGTTTTAGCATCTTTCAGTTTTTCTCTAATAGGTTGCTTTAGAAAACATTTGAACCTCAAAAGAATCAAATGGTATCCCTTTTATTTATTATAAAATACAAACCTTTGCATTTGGTAAAATGTAAAAAAAAAAAAAAAAAAAATTTTTTTTATATATATATATATATATATATATATATATATATATTTGTTTTTTTGTTTGTTTTGAAAATGTTGCTCATGGCATTCAGCTTGAAAGGTAAATATGACCCATGTGCTCACTTTGATCAAAAATAACATGATTTAATGAAACAGACAAAGAGACAGGTTCTGCCTTTTACATCTTTTAAATTTGGAGTTTGATTGTCTAAGAAACAAAAGTCTTGTAAAGTGAATGTTAGACCTTAAGCTACCCTGTGCTTGTCTGTTCGTGACCTACATTGTGGGTAAACTGTAATGAGGCATGCTTTTTAATAGGTTACCTGTCCTTAGACGCACAAAACTATCCAGTATGTAGACTGTATCAGAGAGATAGTCCAGCACCAGCCAGCAGATGTAATTGCTCACCTGCAGTTTGTCAAAGCATCCCCTGGGAACATAAAAAGAGTCCAAGGATTTAGTGCTCCAGGCTGGATTGTACAGCTCACTGCATCTTTTATCCATCTGTGGGACAGGGGGTAACTGATAGAGGGAATTATAATACCTTGCGACGACAAGGAACCAATTGTACAGCACTGCAGTAGCAATGACAAACAACCAGCGGTAGTATGCGTCATCAGACGGTGACACGATGAACAATTCCCACCTCTTCCTGGAAGTATGAGGAGATTGCAAACAGACAAATGAAACTTTAGACAAATTCTTGTAGGAATGCTTGAGGAAGTCTCTCAAAAAAGTAGTGATTTTTTTGTGATATAGCACTGAGTTAAAGAACATTATTTTATGAAGCAGTCTCCAACACACCTTAGGAGCCCTTTGGCATTGTTGCCATTGGCATCTGGTATGGTGATGCTGTTGCGACTGGGAGCTGTTCTCAGCTCAGGGCCGCGAAAGCGCTCCAAGAAGGAGTCTGGCCGCTCTTCCTCCTCCAGAAGACTCCTGTGTGCCCATTCTCTCAGCCTCACCACCAGTTTCACCAGTCTAAGACATGTGCAAAGCATAAAAACCCCTGTTAAACTTGACACAAACTTTTAGCAGATGCAAATTCTAAAAGTAACACAGAGATTGCCATTCATGTGAAACCCTATTCCAGAGGAGCATGCATAGTAAAGTAGCCTATAATCTCTATAGAGGAAGGTTCAATGTATGGGTTGTTTGGGTTTCAGGGGCCAGATTACAATAATGTGGCTCATTTGTCTGATATGTTGACGTGAGTGAATAACAATGCTTTCGATCTTCATGTCTGACCGTTCAAAAAAGAATGCTAACATTCTAACAACACAAATTGCTGGGATGTGACAGTTTCACCTTGAAACGGCCCCATTCCTTTGAAAAGAATTCCTTGAATTGCGTCCATCAGGGTCAAGAGCAGCAACTCTTTGGAGCTCTGAGGATGTGTCGTCCCACACGGATGGCACCCTAGGATAAAAGAAACAACATTTTTCTTTTGAAACTATTGTTATAATTTGTTTCATGCTGTGGCTTTAAAAACTAATCCCCGAGACATTATTTAAAGAAAATTATCCTTGCCTGCTAAGTTTACTTTCAGCCCTCTCAATCTCCTCCTCCAAGGTGGTCTTCACTGACAGGTTGTAGGGTGACCGGTCGCTATCCGGCGCCTGGCCTGTCATTCTCAGCTTCTGTCAGCGAGAAAAAAACAGTAATATTGAAGTCCCACTTGTTGCCATTAAACCCATGCTGTCAATAGAAGTGTTTCCCGTTTGTGTGCAGAGCTGTTGCAGGAGAGGAAAGTGTTTATGGTGCATAATGTCAGTTTATAGTCAGGGGAAGGGGGCCGACTGAGACCGTCTACAGTCCCCAAGCAGCATCCATCAGGCGATGGCCCAGTTGCCGTGGTGAGGGAAGCATATACAAAACAGGAACTGAGCAATATACAGCTTGATTCTATGTTTGTTCGATAGGAAAAATTTTCAGCCTAAGATTTGTTTCTTTTTTTTTTAATTTCATGTTCTTTTCTTATTTTGAGCTTCTTGGAAAAAAAAAAAACTTCTACTGAAACTATTAGCCCCTTTGAATCAGGACTGAAAAGTGTTTTTTTTTCTCCTGTAGAACACTTTGAATTATGGTGCTGTACAAACAGCTTACCTCGCTTCAAGTTTTAAACATATTTTGCACTATATTCAATTCAGTTTATTTATGTAGCGCCAATTCATAACAGATGTCATCTCAAGGCACTTTACAAAAAAGTCATTTCAGTTCAATCCTACATACATTCCAATCAGTTTAAGTTTTCTGTTCAAGAAATCCCAGCAGATTAAATCGAGTCATTGACTTGCAGTTGTGCCCCGTTGATGGAGACCAGAACAACAACAATCCCTATAAGGTAGAACATTATTGCATAGTATTTATTTATTTATTCTTTTTATTTTATTTTGTTAGCTTTTAGCTTGGTTTCTAACTGACTTACTTTGACTTTTGCAATATCTGCCTCTGTTTTTTAAATTAGTAGTTATTTTACAGAATAATGTCTTATTTGCATACTCAAAAGATCAACAACTAATTAAGAATACAGAAAATCTTACTAATACAAATACGAGTTATTAATGGTATATTTTAATTCTTTTGAGTAGGATTAATAAAAAAAACTATTTTTTTTTCAAATTCTCTATCTCTTTCTTTTACCTGTTAAAAATAAAAATACATTTGAAATATGTTGGACTCAACTAATTCATATTATTGTTGAAAATACAAGTTTTATTGAATTCATTCTAATTTAAATTTTTGTTGTTAAATGTTAAAAAAAAAGACCATTTTGAATTTTCTGGATTTTCAATCAACTTTTAATAAAATGTATTTGTGTCTTGACGGTTCAAATGAAGGCAACTGGACTTTTCTTTTTGTCTTGAAAACGTTTCGTCTTCCTCAGTTCTGAAAACTGGATTGGGAGTATCAGATTTATAAGTCTAAAGTTAGTGTCATTAAAGTACACTAATGAGGCTATTTCTAACGAGGCTATCACGGTTATGTAAGCCTCTAAGCTCTAAGCAATCTTGGTACCGTAAGTGTCGGTAACAGTGAAATGATCCTAATTATGTAACTAGACACTGTTTTGGTCACATTCCTCAAAGTATGAGTTTTTGTGAAACTTTTTATGTGGGCAAGTCAAGGCTGCGGCAACATAAACTGTCACCAGAACACTTACAGCATAGAGCTGAACATGTCCCCACACAGAGAGAAGGAAAGGAAAAAGAACACAAACATATAAAGAGGGCACTCTTAACCTGTGGATACACTAATTGGGCATGTGTCAAGGCATAAAAAAAAAAATCAAAGAAACAGTTGACTCAGGCCAGTGTAGGGGAGGAGAAGAGGAGGAAAAAACATAATTATCCGACATGTGGCTGGAGTTTCTAAGAAACTAAGAGGGATATTTTCTGAACACAACATCCCAGTGCCTAAAAAGTCAATTAGACAGCTGCAGCTGATCCAGAACGCTGCTGCTCGTGTTCCTCACTACAACTAGAAAAGTAGAGCACATCCCCCCAGTTCTAAAGTCCTGACACTGGCTCCATGTAGCTCAGAGAATAGACTTCAAAATGCTTTTACCAGTTTATAAATCATTGAATGGCTTAGCACCAAAATATGTTGAAGAGCTGCTGTTTCTATTCCAACCCACCAGACCACTCAGGTTCTCTAATTCCAGTCTACTCAACATCCTTAGAATCAAAACCAAACATAGAAAAGCAGCTTTCAGTTTCCATCCTCCTCTAATCTGGAACAAACTTCCAGACAACTGCAAAGCTGCTGAAACACGGAGTTCTTTTAAATAACAACTAAAAACTTATCTGTTTAGAGTTGCCTTTGAGTAATGCTTTGTTGTATCATGTTTTGTGTATTCTTGTTTTACTGCTGTTTTTCCATTATATGCTTTGTAATGCTTTGATGTATCTGTGTGTGCTTCTTGCTTTATTGCCGTTTTTACTTTATATGCTTTGTCTGTGTTTTGCTGCTATTTTTATTTTACCACTTAATCATGTAAAGCACCTTGAATTACCTTGTTGTTGAAAGTGTGCTATACAAATAAAATTGCCTTGCCTTGCCTGCCAGTGCATTTTAAATCTGGTAACGCACTTAAAGACCGGTTCATCCCAAGGACAAAACACCCAAACACAAGCTCAGTGGCGTGGTATATGCAGTCCAGTGCAGTGAGGAATACATTGGCGAAACGAAACAGCAACTACACACAACACAGAAGCTCAAACTCATCAGGCCAAGACTCAGCAGTCCATCTACATCTAATGGAGAAAGGTCAAGCTTTTGAAGACAATAAGGTACACATTTTAGATAGGGAAGACAGATGGTTTGAGAGGAGTGAAAGAAACCATCTATATATGAAACGAACCTTGAACAGAGGAGGTGGCCTGAGGTTCTCTCATTCCAATACATACAAAGTAGCCTTGAGTTGCCTACTTAAGAAGTTTCACCAAAACAGTGCATAGTTACACAATAAGGGTCGTTTCACCGTTAACCCTTACCTTACCAAGATTGGTTAGTGCTTAGAAGCTTACATAACCTTAATAGCCTCGCTAGGAATAACGATACGCTCATTAGTGTACTTTAACGACAGTAACGTTAGACTTATAAATCTGATGCTCTCAATCCAGTTTTCAGATGAGAGACGAAACATTTTCAAGACAAAAAGAAAATTACAGTTGCCTTTATTTAAACCGTCAAGATTATCATGTCCTGGATGACCAAGAATCTACACCAACACAATGTACAGTAGGCTATTTATGTGGATTTCTGGGATTCATATTTATGAATCAGATATATTGAAATTTTACTTGAAGCCCACTTTTTCACATTTGGCATTTTTACCATGTTATGCACAAGACTTGCAATTGGTTTGTTACTTTTGATTTTAAAAAAATAAACAAACAAAACATTTTTCTTAGAAAGCTTGGTATTCAAAATGTACCACTGGTTTGTCTGCAGGTTTTAATGAACTAGTTGACCGTTTTGGTCCTTAAGAAAAGTTCTTAGAATAAAGCATCTGTAAACCAAACCTTTTGATGAGTTTAGGTGAAGTTTTCCAAGCCTCTACCAACCCCTGTGAAGGCACCATGAACTGTATCATCCCCCCTACCAGTTCCATGTGTGGCTCGTCTCACAGTTCCACCCTGCGGCACAGACTGATGAGGACGTGTTTAGACAACTGTTACCACTGTGTGACTAATTGGTAGATCATTAACGAAAACACAGCTTCGGTCAGACTGAACCTCTCCAGCTCAGCGAGCCTATCAGCAGCTCTCCCTAAGGGCCTTCATCACTTAGGAAACCAACATGCTGAGTGAGAACAAACTGTGGCTCATCTGTCATTACATCACAGGGGCAACCGGGTTAAAACCACCAAAAGTTGATCACAACCAAGTTCAGCTTGAAAGAACTAATTGTAATTGTTCATGAATAAAACTGCTTGAAATGGCTCAAATGTGTCCTTTTTGTGAAGCTGGAAATAAATATAATTCCAGATTAATTTGAACATTATGCAACACCTTTTAAATATGGTGACAGAGCTTCAGTAAAACTTCACCATCAGGAAATATAGTTAAGATCATCCATACACTGTAAAGCATGAAGAAAAACGCCTATACACACACACACACACACACACACACACAGTGACTCTTACCTTAGGTGTCCGTCAGGTACAGCTGGAAAATCCTAATGACCCTGTCACCCTGAGCAGGGCTCCTCTGACAGATCCATCCTCAGTGCTGTGAGCGAATGAAAACACTTCCTAAAGCACAGTCAGACGTGTTGTTTTGAAGGCATTTTTTGTGAGACTTGCAAGGTGTTCCTCCTCAGAGGTGCGAGCACGTGGCTGCGCTTGTCCTCTGATGAGAGTACACAGGTAGGTTAGGAGGTAAAGCAGGGGTGGGGCTTTCTTTGATTCAAGATGGTAACAGAGCCCGGACGTCAGCTCTGGATTTGAGGAGTCTTCAGGGAAATGTTCCTGGCTGCGCCTTACCTCTGCACATCTCAACAGAATATTCAGACCACTCAGCAGGAGATTCAGCCTACTTCACCAGTATACTTTCAATGAATCTGGGTCTGTGCTTCTCAAGTTGGTAGAAAAACGATTAAGAAAAAAAAGGATCCAAGAAATGCAATTCTATTTTTGCTCAAACATTTTTTAAAGATTTATTCCTTCTCCCAAACCTGCCGAATTATTTGTCCAAAGTTAAGGTGAGTTGCTGAACACACCATCTATGTGGTAAGACATGGTGGTGGCAGCATCATGCTGTGAGAATCCTTTACTTCAGCAGGAACAGAGAAGCTAGTCAGAGTTGATAGGAGGAAGGATGGAGCTAAATAAAAAGATAGTCCTGAAAGAAAAACCTGTTGGAGGTTATATCAACAACTTTAACCTTACAGCTACTCTTACAATGCTTGGTTCAGATCAACGCATACTCATGTGCTAGATTGGCGTAGGATTACATTTGAAGCAATCAGGACATTCATCAAAATAAAATAAAAACATGAGCCACAGTGGTGGCAGTGTCATGATATGGGCCAGTTTTAAGGCAGGTTTACTGAGTTCACATGGTTCAAAGAATTCTGGATTACATCAAGGATTTTTCTTAAGTAATTATGAGTGCATCTTTATGAACTGGGTTGGAATAGAAAATTAAAACAGAAACATGACTGATTATATAAAAGTTGCTCCAATAAGGCAAAAGGAAAGAACACAAATAGAAAGTTATTGTTAAAGTTAAGTGGTAAAAGTATGAGGTTAAAGTCAACCCAGTAGCAAGCTTCTCATTAAGGAAATCCTCAATTTAAAGTTAAGTGATTTTGGACCAATCATTTACCTGACTATTAAGTGTTCAAAATACTGATTATTCTTCTAACCAGAACAATAATGATGTAGGTTTTATTGTTTTTTTTCTTACTGAAAATCTTTCCTCAACAACAAAGCACAAAGTTTTTCTTCTGCAGACAAATTCCAACTTTTACTCCAAATGTTCTCATCTGAAGAACTGAATCACGAAAGCACAGATGAAGGCCACATGAGAGCCTTCTCATCAAGCAACACATAGGCAGATGCCAGCAGCTTCAGCTGTAATCAAAGCCCTGAAAAGACTTTACAAAAGGTGCAAAGCCCAGAGGACTTCACATGCATCTGAGATCCAAGTCAATGAACAGTGATCCACAGTCTGCCTTATGTATCCCCTGCTGTACCGGGAATAATCAGCAAACCATAAAGAAGACAGCATCTGTTAGGAGGCGAGACAAAACAGATCAAACACACAATTACTCTTCCTCACAGTTAGTTTTGTCAGACAGATGACAAGTTTCACGATAAAAAAAAGAGGAAAGAGCAGCAACAGAAACAGATAAGAGGAAGGAGAAGTAGTAAAAAGAAAAAAAGTCAAATCATAAAAGTTACACTGAAATAGCTCCTGATGTAATTCCCTGGTACATTTGATCAGTTTAAACAGAGATTATTAATTTTCTGTCCAGTCGCAGCCATGACCGCATGATCTTCAGTGTGCGAAAAGCCGCCCAAGGTTGAAACCCTGAGCCGCATTTCGTATCAGGCCATGAAACCCCACCCCACCACCAAATTCACAGTAAAACATGGCAGTGACAGCATCATGCTTTACTTCAGATAAGCATGAGCCGTTCTAATCATCAGTCAAGTTAGACCCAGAACCCTCAGGTGTCTGTTAGGAAGATGAAGAGGGATTAAAATCCCATTTTAAATTCACTAAGAAATGACTATATTTAATTAATTGAAAGCGGCTGTACCTTTTCCCCATAGCTCCATACATGAAAATGCATTTCAAAAAAACCAAACTCCTTGGGAATCCATTCATTTGTATTGCAACTTTCATGACATTTGTGACATGTGAGCTTTCCGAATGTTATTTCGACATCCTGCCTCAGAACACTAGAAAAAGTAAAAAAAATAATTTGAAAACCATTTAGCAAAATTCTGAAAAGTATTATTTTAAACCAAATGTTTCACTTTTAAAGGCAATGTAAAGTTCTACCACAAGTGAATTTTTCATTACAAGTTACAGAATCAGACTTTTCCCCCATAGACAGGAGAGACCAAACATACCAGTTGTTTTCAAAGTCATGTTTATTGTTACATGTAAAGCACTTACTTGGGAGAATAGACAAAAAAGACCAAATTCAATTCGGCCATTGTCATAGCATATCATTGAGCTACCTGGAATGAAGCAACTGTATTTGGTATTGTTGAATATGAGCAGAAAACAAATACAAACTGTCTGATAATTGAAGGCACAGCATAAAGCCAGGAGAGTCAAGTCAGCCTGCTCAGCATCGAATGGACAGACTGCAGTAATAAAAAATAAAAAAGTCCCAATACAACCCAAACCAGACACCCTTAAGACAGCATTTACAGCATGTTGCATTATAATCCCAAAAAAACCAAAAAATTACGAGGCAATACAAACAGCACATCCCACAGGTCGTCTCCATAAACTGAACTTATGGCTTCAGTTTTCCGATATGTAGCAGTCACCTAATAAGACATGCTCAAACTTCATTAAATAAGAGGACATCTTTGGTTGTCTTTTTTTTTTTTTTTTTTTTTTTTAAGTGTGCTCCACCCAAACGTTTAACCTCTGACTTACTTTTGGCCTTCTGACGCATATATTCAAAGGTATAGTACTCAGGAATGTCTGTTGCTTGGTCGAGGAGATAGTTGACTTATCAGTCGGGGTAGAAATATGTAAACAACCCTGCAGCTAGTATATTATGCATATTTGTTTTGAAAGAAAAAAAAAGCCAAAAAACAAACAAACAAAAAAAAACCCAGCATTCTTATAAACGAGCGTAACAGGTTGATAAGCATAGTCTCTGGAGATTTTGCTACTGGAGCTTCACCTTCAATAAAACGATCCTTCAGGAAACGCCTTTGTTTATGAGAAGAGTTAGGGGGTACATGCAAGTGTATGATTCTGACAAAAAAACCAAAACAAATCTTAGTTTCTTCGGTTGAGGAAGCTCTTTCAAAATGCTAAATGTTTTCGGGGGGGGGGGGTGGGGGGGGGTGGTGTAAGTGTCACTGTGATCCAAACGGCCTTCTAGGCACGCTTCATCCCTCGTCCCATCAAGCAGGCAAAGACCGTCATCACCATTTTGGGCTTGACCTCCACCAGGTCCTCGGGCAAGGCGTAGACGCGAGCACCGATCTTCCTCGCCATGGAGACGGCATATCTGGAGAGGACACGGGGTTTAAATGTGTTAAACTGCTCGCTTCGTGTTAGCCGCCGCATAACTAGGCTGAGACGAGGCATTTATGGTATGACAACCTTGAGGAAAAAAACCACAGCTTCACTGTTTCAACACAAAAATGAACAACAAAAAAGGCACAACATGATCTAATCGTTTTAGCCAGCTGAATGGAAGACTTTTTATAAGCATTACGATTTATTTATTTTTGCCACTAGTAATGTTTCAGATCATGAACCATTTTTAAAACATGATCAAGATAACCTGAGGAAGAACAAAGTGTAGTTTTCATAAGATGATTTTATTTATTACAGGGGGGGAAAAAAGCAATCCAAATAAACCAGGATGAAAACAGAGAAGTAATTGCCAGTAAACTTAATAACTACCGGTCTTTTACGTCAAAATGGAGGAATTTTGATCTGCTCCTCTTTGCAGAATTGGCTTTAATTGAGCCACTTCTATCTCATACTTTCCACAAGTCTTGGGGATCATCAAAATGTGCTGATAAATGGAAGAAAGTATTTTGTTTTTTAGTCAGCAGTGGTTTTCACATTTGAACTCTCACATGGATTCCTTTTTACCTAGTCTCTTTTCAAAAAATGTTTTATAGTTGAATCATGAACACTGACCTCAACAGATGCATGGAGAACTTTAGATGTTCTGGGTTATTCTGTGATCTCTCCTGGGAAGGTTTACCACTGCTCCATGTTTTCTCCAATTATGGATATTGGCTCTCACTGTGGTTCTCTGGTGCCCCAAACCCTCAGAAATGGCTTTCTAACAGTTTCCAGACTGATAGATTCATGATTGTTTCTCATCTTTCCCTGATTTGCTCCACACAGTATCATGATTTGTTAATATTTTGATCTACTTCATGTAGTCAGAAAGGTCCTTCTTAAGTAACTTCTTGATTCTAATGGTCAGGGAGAAAATCAGGCCATGGTGTTTCTTATACTCCGCTGCTAAAAAAAACAAAACCTTGCTTAATCATGTATTTTGCACACATAACCAGGTTGGCTTAAATAGCTTTCCTCTCTTGATAAGACATGATTTGAAACCTGCATTTTGTATTTACTCAGGTTTTTTTTGTGGTCCTCCCTAAATCTTAAAGAGCAAATATCAGTATCAGTAAAAACAGCTTTTACCAATAGTCAGAAAAGCAATCATTCTTCCTACTGCTAAACAGATTTTTCTGTCTATACTATGAACTCAAACATCTATTGATTATTTTGAGCACAAACATAGAATAAACACTCACTAAATAGTTTATTTTCAAGTAAATAAGTTTTGCAAAGAATAACAGCAACATGTGGGGGAGGGGTGAATGCTACTTTACTCAATGCTTCATATGTGTAATCAGCCCATATATAAACATCACTTTCCATTTTTTCCAATGAATTCTTACTTGGCATTCTCCAGTTTGTCTTCTTCAGAGAGCCTGCCGATTTTCACTAGCTCGAAGTTGACGCTCCCAGGTTGAATGGCGTCAATCAGCTCCAACACTGCCAGACTGCTGCTTATCTCCTTGTCCTGAACAACACATTAACAGCACACAGAGTGCAACAGATTGACCAACATTTTCTCAGACTGCTTCCTGGAGTACGAAAACAAAACAAAAATCTAAAAGCCAGAAGAAGAAAAGAAAAAAAAGGACTAATTATTTCCACAATACAAGAAAACCAGAGAAATTTACCTTAAAACTTGAAATCTTCGTAGATTTTCCAGCCTCTGCCAACGTTTTGTTCACCCAGTTTACAATGATGTCATCATTTACTTTCTCTCCATCACCCAGTTCCTCCAGTACGTTCAATGTGTATCTGAAACCATGAAGAAGCAGCACATTTGTTAGGGTCATGACCAGAAAAGGTCAGACAAAACCGCAAAAGATCAGATAAATGTCAAAGATATAGTCTGCTTTAATTACTAACAAAAAAAACCATTGTCCAGTATTAAAGTAGTGTTTTTCTTTGTTTTTTTTCCATAGATTTGTACATGTTGGTTGGGAAGGCAAAGTTGGTTACAGTAAAGTGGACACAATTTTAATTTGTACCACCAAATCGAGCTTCTTTTCCGATCTGGAGCTAACCTACTTTATGATATCGGCCTCCTTCTACAAGCTTATGTCCACTGCACACAACAGTGAAAATGGAAGAATATTGGCTTGGACTCAAAGTTTATCCTGATCTCAGTTAGATCCAACAGTAGAGCTTTAAGCATTGAAAATGATCCACTTCTAATGTAACCACACCTGTGTTAATGCAGAGCATTTTAGAAACTAAAATGAGTCAGACAGCATTTAGGCTGCTCAAGCAGAATCTCTGCATCATCCAGAGTAGTGCAAGGATCCTGGGTGGGTGTAGTTGCTGAAAGAAATTGCACACATACACTACTTTGGAAAAGTATTCATACCCTGTGAAGTTTTTCCACATTTAGAGCAGATGTCTCACGGCAGTGGTCAGACTACGTTCCTAGAAATTTTGTGACACTGCTTTACGCTTGCCGTAGGTCGTCTTTGGTCAAGAGAGAAAAACTCGTGGTTGCTGCATCAGTTATTCTTTAATCACCTCAAATTGCCCATGATAAAGCTGAACATGAAGTTTCTTTGAGTAAGATGAAGCACACAATGTGAACCCAGCTCTATTTAAGGGTAGAGTTGCACAATGTAGTGAATCACAATATTAAAATATAAAACTCTCAAAGTGGTGGGAACACTATGTAACATTTTTTTAAAAGTGTGGGATAATCATTATCCATATCACCGTCACATATTTTAGCAACAGTACCAGTAGGAACACAAATGGACGCCACACTGTTCAGATTGATACCTTTAAAACATTTTTGAAAACCATGCTTCTATGTGTTGTCTTATTGCAGTCTCAGAAAAATACACTTCTGTTTGTGGTACAAGTAGGAACATTAAGATGAACCATTTCACATAAATACACAGATGTGCTTTAATATAGAAGCTCTGAAGAGATTAATTTTGGGGATAAAATCTAGATGCACTAGTTCAATTCTTTACATCAATAAAATTTCATTTACTTAATGAGATCTAGATTTAAATAGTTTTTTGTTGTTGTTGTTGAAGTATACCATCTTGGAAAGCAAAGGGCAACTAGCTTCGCTACGGTACGACCAAAAGCAACAAGTTAAACCCGGTGGACGTGATAAAAATACACAACCAGCAAACTATAAATTGGCATTACTAACCTTATTACACACTTTAAAAACAGCAATATTGTTTGGGTTTTTTTCAATTTATACATCTAAAATGAATTGAGTTTTTGGCAATATAACGAGAATTTCAGGGTACCCTACCCACTGTGAGTAAATTCACTAAGTGAATAACAAACATATTTCAACCACAAAAAAACAAAAACCACAGAAAGCTACAGTTTATTAAAGGAGATCACCGGTTTCTAGACAGTCTTTGTTGTTCTAATGTAATTTTTTGTCTGTCGAGCTTCCTGTTGCATTTGTAGGTCAAGTTAATATACAGTAAACACCATAACTTGTCCCTGGAAGTACTTTTGACCTTGTTTTAAGATTATATGTTCATTACCTGTTGTAAGTATTGGCATTATACTGAAAAAGAAATGCCTTAGAAAAGTTTTTCTTCTGCTTAAAATACATATAATATTGTCGTTTATTTGTAGGACTTTTGTTCAGTTTTGTCTTGAAAATACCAGAATTCGCCCTTCACTTTATATTTGTGTTTCTCAGATGACATGATAATATTAAATCAGATATCATTACTCAAAGAGCATTTTGGCCAAATACATTTTTTCTCTTACTCAAGTAATGGTTTTGAATTGCTACTTTTGACTTATACTTGAGTAAAAATATTTTCAATATTGCTACTCTTGAGTGCAGTTTTTGGCTACTCTACCCACCTCTTCCTTGTAAAGTGAACATTTGAAAGACAGTAGTGACTGAAGAAAAAAGAAATCCTACTAGTATGTAGTCATGCTCTTAATGCTCAGTGATGTGATTATTCCCAACAAGCCAATCAATTCCTTCAATACAATACAAAACAATCTGGTTTGTTCAAATATTAAAACTGTGATGCTACTGGAAACTTGTCGGAAATGTTTAATGTCTTCATCAGTGATTATCCAAGTCTAAAAAGCTGTGCTTAAACTCCATTTGGGTCTAAAAGGTGATATTGCCATTGCGATGCATTACCTCCTCATGAGCTGCCAGACCAGTGCCAGAGTCAGGGTAGCATTGCCATCGTTCAGGTCCTGCCCGCCGATGCCAACAAGAGAAAACTTGGCTGATTTGCCCAGCTCCACTGCATAGTTACAATTCTCCAACTGAGGGGGAGAGAATAAAAGCGTCAAAACAAGACAGTCTGATAGAAAAAAAGAAAAAAAAAAGAATACAAAGGGATTCCACCAAACTACCTTTTTCATATTTGTTCCCAGTTTGGGATAAGGCGGCTTGTTGACCTTGTTGTTCCAGTCAACCTCCACTTTGATTCTCTCGTAGAGCTGAAGGATGACCATGGCATCCTGCAAATCTCTACAACATACAGCAGGACCGTGAGCTTGGTGATGATTAGCATTACAAGAAGGAGCAGCATCACACCAACATTTGAGAATCCTCAGAGGTGCTCTGAAAATTTCTGGATACTTACACATACAGATGGTTCACAGTGGGGTTCACTCCGAGGGAGTTCATCCAGTTTCTAAATGTTCTCTCTTCCCTCGTCTCACCTAATCAGGAAAGGATTGTGGGATTTAGAGGACTTCATAGTGAATGCTGATCATGTGCTAACAGTTATAAGTTACATACAATGAAAACTACCAAAGACGCGAAGCAGATGTTATTTTGTTCTATTCCAGACTTTAGTATCTGGTTCCTCTGTGGCAGAAACCTAAAAAAAAACTGTCCTTATAAATTAATTCTCTGAGGACTTCTTTTCACACCTACCTTCCAATAGCCCCCAGTCGATGTCTTCGTTCTCCGGTTTTGTCAGCGCTGGATATTTGTTGAACAGATTGGCCACGAAGGCGAGGTTGAGTTTGGGGTTCCCGCTGACGACGTCAGTCGGGGTGACAAACTGTCGACACCCGAGCCTGTCGGCCTGCTGCAGCATAGCTTCTGCCCTCTTCAAGTCATCCTTCTCCTGAACAACACACACAGATGGCACACACGTGTTCGGGTCAGAATCACAGCACAGCTGCTGCCGTGTGGAGGAGACACTCTGCTGGGGGAGCCAGACGCGCTTACGCTGAAGCCTGCCATGTTGATGTCGATGCGTGGCTGGTCCTCCTCTGTGCCTTTAGGGGAGATTTGATTCAGGAGGTGGAAGTAGGCTCTTGAGTCCTAGGAACACAAAAACAAAATAAGCTACAAGTTTGGTTCTTTATATAAAATGTTTTTTTGCAATTATTAGCACAAAAGCAGTAAAAATTCCTCTGACTTATTTTAACTCATACCAAAATATAGAACTTTGTAAAAGTATTCATACGTTTTGAATATTTTGTTCCATAACCACCACAGATTTTTGTGATAGAAGAAAAACATCCACCGTTTTTTAAAATCTTTTACAAATAAAAATCTCAGAAGTATGGAGAGCATATTTTTCAGCGCCCTTTATTCTGAAGCCCATAAATACAATCCAGTCCGACCAACTGCATTCAGACATTTTTAAATAGATCCCACCTGTGTGTAATATAATCTCAGTATAAATCCAGCTGTTCTGTGAAGACCTCAGAGGTTTGTTCGAGAACAATCTGTATCCCGAAGGCCAAAGAACCAGGAGAGAGGTCAACAATAAAGTTGTCGAGATATTTAAATCAGAGTTGGGTTATAAAAACAATATTCCAAGATTTAAACATCTCATGGAGTACTTTTTAATCTGTTGACAGGACAGCTATTAGACATGCTCTCTACAAATTTGATCTTTATGCAATGGCGGTGAGAAGGGAGCTGTTGAATTAAGGGAGTTATAGGACCTAATTTTATTGGATGTTATACGCAGAAGAAAATGTAGTGGAGACCAAAATTGAATCTTCTGGCCTACATGCAAAACTCTTTGGCAGATAAATACACCGCACATCCCCCCTGAAAACGCTATTCCCCATTGTGAACCAAGGCGGTGGCAACATTGTGCTGTGGGAATGCTGTTGTTCAGCAGGAGTTAGAAGCTGGTTAGAATTTATGGGAAGATGGATGGAGCTAAATACAGGGCAATCCTGGAAGAAAACCTTTTAGAAGCTGCAAATGACTTCAGACTGAGGCAAAAGGTTTGCCTTCCAGCAGGACAGCGACCCTAAACATGCAGCCAGAGCTACAATGGAATCGCTCTGATCAAAGCATATACATATGTTAGAACGGCCAAATTAAAATCACGGCCGAGATTTGAAAATTGATGCCCATTTGAATTGATGTTCCAATCCCACTGAATCTGAATGGATTTGTAAAGAAGAATGGAGAATAATTTCAGTTGCATAACTAATCCAAATAAACCCATTATACCACGTAGAAAGCATTATGGAGTGGGGGTATTAGTAAAGTAATAAACCATGTGTCCCTTTTCTTACAATAATAATTATGCTCCATGTGTTATTCTGTCACATAGAAATCCCACTAGAATACACTGAAAATGGTTGTGGTAGTATGAAAACATGCACTGTATCACAAGATAATTATTGCATTACTGCATGCATGATTTATAATCTGCGAGTAAAAAAAATACAACACATCACATATGGTCAGTAACTAAAGAAGAAGAAAATGTATTTAGATAGCAATATATGTTACCTTGTTTAGTAAAAACATGCCATCAAAGAAACAGGCGTTCTTTTTAATTGAATTCCTACGTTGGATCAGATTACTCCATTTCTATTTTAGGGGCAGCGGAGGTGGATATGTGGGCGAGGTTGAGTAAACATAAATGTGAGCTACCTTTGCTGGTGTCTGCTGTGTTGGTGGACTTAGTTACTGGTCATGTGCAGCTAAATGACGGGTATAAAAAAAATCCTGCATCCTCCTTTTAAATTGCGATTCCTTTTCTTCTCATTTTGACGTTTAAGCATAAAACTAGATTCTGTTTCACTCTCACCTTGATGTCTGAGCTAAAGTTGTTGATCTTCTGCCAGCCAGCGTTCTCCAGGTGAAAGTTTGCCCAGCGCAACAGCAGCTCCTCCGGCGACAGCTTCATCAGATCCTCCAGGGTTTCCCCATCTCTCAGCAAGGCCGCAAGCGCTGTGGAGGGGTGATAATCATCCCATAATGTACCGTACTTAACACACCAGTGAGCCCTGGTGATGGGGCTTAAGCATGTGTTATGTAATTGTAACCTCTCCCAATACCTTCATTTCTGCTGAGCTCGATGTCGGCAAAGAGGCCAATCTTGATGATCTGCCACAGGAGGCCCAGCACCAGATGGGGCTTCCCTTCTTTCAGGTCCAAAGCGCCGATGTTCACCACGTGGCAGCCGATGGCAGACGCAGAGTTAAGAGCCAGGTTCAGGTTCTCCTGGAAGGCACGAGTCATCAGGTGTTTTAGCGCCTGCTGGAATCTTTAAAGATGCAAACAAAATGCTTCTAATAACTGACCAAACAGACCTGTGTTGTGAATGGGGTCAGCTTCTTCTTATTGATGGTTCGCTCGTCGATGGTGTCTGGCACGGACAGGTTGATCATTTTACTGTTTGAAAATCAAAATAGACTTTAAAAAGGTTTGTTGGAATATTCATTTGATAAAGTATTCATTGTTTACAAAATACATAGACATGCAAAGAAATATAAAAAAAGATTTTTAGGGCTCAACCAACCCCTTATTTTCTCCTATAGCTGTGAACTCAGAGATAAAACGTACTGTATGTTGATGCATCTGGTTTGAACATATTCAAATTCGGCAAGATTAGGTAGCCTTTTCTGTAAACCAAATCTTTTTAATTACATCACCATTGCAGATAAGAAGCTGATAATTTGGCCTTTCTGGAGACTCATACATGCAGCCCAATAATTAAAATGTCTTTATACCCCTGTTTTTTTAATTCATTATACACTCTTATTTAATCCATGAGGGAAAATAACCTATCTGAATTTCTTTAAAATTCATGAAGCATTACTACTGCTATACTACGGTAGTTTTATACATAATTATCTACCCAGAAACCAACCATACAGTTAGGTTGCGGAGAGGTGCAGGCGACCTTATGTTGTTATCAGAGACGGGAAGGGGACTTACCAGAGCACAATGCCGTCTCCCACAGTTGTGAACAGAGAGTCAGTGTTAGGATCCATGGGCAGGACATGCTGACAGTCAGGATCCTTTTCCAGAGCTGTGTTGATCCAGTTCACAAAAGCATATCGCTCCTCCTCTGTAAGAGTCAATGTGGGTAGAAAGTTTGTAAAAAGTAAAAACAGGTCACTTTATTGCAATTCTGGCCTTTTTATCTCTCCATTTATGCATTATTTTCAATTATTGCTTCCATTAACTTAAGTTTTTGCTCGATTTTTCTATTTCCGCTGAAGGTACGTTTAGACAAGTACTTTCTGCGTTTAGCTGCGCCTCTCACATAGAAAGTGCCGTTGATGGAGCCTTTGCTGCAATAAAAAAGGTACTCCTAGCCTTTTGTATTTAGTCATGTGTCTGTAGAGTCACTGTCAGTTCTGTGTTGTCCACTTTTCTTTCCCATAGAAAGTACTCATGGCTTTGTGTTTAGTTGCACATCTTTCTAGACTGAGTCATGGGTGAAGCTATTTCTGCCATCAACTTTGAATTCAATCAATTTCTTTTGTCACCATAGAAGGTACTCCAGGCAGAGCTACTCTATGTTTAGCTGTTTCTCTGACCTGTAAAGTCCCATTAGTAAAAGCCATTTCCATCATCAAAAGAGTTCTCTCGGTTTTAGTGCTCACTCCCATCAGCAATAAAAGCAGACATTATATTTCTTTCCATTTTATGCATTCTAAGACAAAAAACTTGACCACACCGTGTGTGCCACTGATCTAGTGAGGTATACATAGTCAGAAATGTTAATAAGTAGTTTATATGGGAAGTCATTCCTTTCCACTGTCGCCACATGTCAGAATAAGGGCTTGCTGCAGAAAGTTAATAACTCCTTACAATCAGCTTGGCTAATATTTTACCAATTGGCATTATGAAATAAAACAAATAATACAGTATTGTGTATAATTGACTTTGGATATTAATGTATAAACGGACCTTTATTAGATTTAAGTGAACTGACTTTCATCTTATAAAGAGCTATGATACGGCATTAGTTGTGCATTGTTGCTATAATAACCCCCCCCAAAAAAGACAAAAAGTAAGACGAATTAAATTCAGTTGCATTTTAGAGAGATACACATGAACCATTTAGGTTTCTTCCTCTAGAAGTAAAAAGCAGAGGGTTCAAAGTCAACAGCCAACAACAAACATTAGCAGAGTCACATACCAGAGTACGAGTGTTGTGTGCCTTCGCTTGACAGCTCTGATGTCCCTCCGATAGCCAGGATGCCCTCTTTTCTGTTAATAGCCTTGCGGAAGGTTTTTGCAACTTGACTGCCCTTCAGCTCCTTGACAATCTGAAACAACAAGGAGGAATAAATCAGAAAGAATGCCTCTACAGTCCTACATAAAAACAGACATTTTCCCTTAAGATTTGAACGCACTAAATATAGAGAACTCCATTCAATTTAAATCTGTATTGGAAGATGAGTGATTATGAGTTTACTTTAACAAAGAAAGATCAGTGTTTAAATTGTCTAAAAAATAAAAACCATTAAATAAAATAATAAATCACCTGATAGTTCCAAGTATATAGTTGGATTTGAAATTATACAATAAATAATAAATGAAAAAAATCACTATAAAAACCTACCTTTGTTTCTAATGATATTTGCTGCAAACTGACCAACCTTGTTAATGATTTTAGTGCAGAAGTGGAAAAACACTTAATAAAACGTGACTAACCTGCTTTTATTCACAGTACAATAAAAGGTTGCCATTAATCACACATCGACCACTATCACTGTACAAACGTTCACAGTGAACGAGATTTACACAGTATCTCGTTGTATAAATACCAGGTGAAATAAATTTATGTTGCACTTTGCTTTGTTCACAGAATTACTGTTACGTTCATAGCTAGTTTGTTGCCAAGCTCAACATACCAGCACTACCAATCGAGTCTCTACACACTTGCTCGTTCACGGTTTGTACAGAAGTGTTCCCAAGCTTTTATTTATGTTTACATTTCTAAAAACTCCTAGAAGTCACCCTGATTCAGTTATAATTTATAATGACCACACAATGCACATCTGGGGGCATTGTGGGCATTAAGGGCAGACAAAAAAATAATCTTCTGCTTTACCAAATTGTAAAATTATGTAAATTTAATCTCCCAAAAAACAAAAACAGCTTTCAGTGTCGCTATCCATTCAATACAAATGTAACCAAAACGACAATACTGTACATAAAGGGACAAAATTAATTTTTGCTCTGTCCAGGGGATCTAAAGGATGCCATTGATAAAATCATCAGCAAGCTAGACCACCTCTATAAATGGTTTTTGACCTTGCAGCCAAAAACTGTTGATTGGGGTGTAAAAACATTTATATAGTATGTAACTATACAACATATAAATGATTTTGGTAATATAAGTGGCTTTTATTGAAGTATTTATAATAAATCTACAAGTATAGAAGAATCTGTATTAGTCAAATAAATCACCTACTAATAAATTCTCATCACAATATCAGTGTGGTGAACATTAAATATTCCAAAACACTGAAATTCAGTAATTATTTTTGACTAATACATCACATGCGTCATAAGTTTACACTTGCGAAAACCAAGAGGTCAAGAAGTCAAGCTTTATTTATAGAGCGCTTTTCATACACAAAAATTGCAGTTCAAAGTCCATTACAGAATTAAAATTAACCCACATAAACTACATTCCCATCCCTTCCACACAGATTTAAAAGCATGCTCATAGTTATATATACCCCCCCCCCGATCTAGACACAGACCTGTACGATGTTAAGAACGAGACCTCCTCTATGCAGTTTTATTGTAGCACATCAGTCAAATGATTAAAAATTGGTTGATGAGCGGGTTTTTTGCAAAAAGTTTAAATAGGAGCATGTAAGAATCATTCTACCAAAACAACAAAAATACAAGACTCAAGATGCAACTGCTATCAGGGACACAAAACACTAAAAAAGGAAAACTAAAAGAATAAATACAAGCTTGCTTTATGGTAGATCACTAGTTTCTCATTTTGTCATAAAGTCTCAATGTTTCATAAGATGGTTAAACTAAATGAGTGATGGGGTATCAGCAAATCTATGCTAATGAAAATAAAACGAACAACGGCACAATTTGTGTGAGAAGTGACGTCACTGAATGACTAGGGGTTTTAGTTCAGGAGCAAAATTCATGTTCTCAAGGATCAAAACTATAGCCAGAAATAGATATACAGTCAAATAGACTGCACTGAATCATCACATTTTTATAGCAATAGCATTAATAAACAATGTTAAATCCAGGTTGCATTCTTGGTGCATAAATGGTTGTTTCTTTAAGGATGAATCAAGGATAATCTTTAACAATTGGAATTTTAATTTCTCTAACAGCAACAACACGTCTAACACCTTAAACAGCACTTAACACTTGAAACTATTAAGAATATCTGTAATACATGTGCTGTTTTCTTAGCATAGCGTTAACCAGTAACATGCACCATACTTCCAGCTGCCGAGGCTATCAGTGTTTGATCAGTGAGCTCAGCCCCATGGGTGTTGGTATGACCAGAATGAGCTTACGCAGCCTAACATTACTCAAAATGTTTAAAAAGCCACAGCAGGCTTCACCACAAGCACACAGAGTGCTGCAGGATGCACAACGTGCATTCCTTATGGACTCCAAGTGACAGAGGTCACCAAGACCAGACATCCTTGACCACTCGCTGTCTGATGATAAACATCCGCCAAGTTCTGCAAAAGTTCCACGGTTTCTTCCTTAAATCCACAAATTGGCCATAAGCACGTCATCAGCAATCATTCAACATGTATTTAACTTGGACTGTGAAGGGTAAAAAAATATTTTTATTCAGAGCCGTTTTATCGAACCCTTATGATTCACCTCCCTCAAATAGAATCACACATACAAACCTTACAGAAATATTTATATCAATTGAACGGTTTGACATTTTCCCTCGTTTTAATCACAAACAAGGGTATATCTCTACCAGCTTTACACGTGTGGAGACTGAAATATCTGCCTATTCTTTGCAAAGCAGCTCAACTTCCATCCATTCTCACCTGGACTCGGACCGGTCGAAAACATAAACGTGCTTGAATCTAAACCAGTGCTTCCTAACTCTGATCCTCAGGGCCCAATGTCTTGCATGTTTTAGGTGTTTACCTGCTACCACACACCTAATTTAAATGAGTGGTTGGCTAAAAGGCTTCTGCAGCACTCAACGCAGGAAGCAATGCTATCATTTCAATCAGGTGTGAAAGAGCAAAGAACATTATGTAACACAAAGGACAGTGGGCCCTGAGGACTGCGGTTAACACGGATCTAAAAAAACAATTCTTGCAATTCTGGCTGCATGTTTGGGGTCATTGTCCTACTGGAAGGTTAGCCTCTGCCCCAGTTGAAAGTCTTTAGCGGACTCCTACCCTCCATTTACCTTCCAAACTCAAATCAGCTTCCCTGTGCCAGTCGATGAAAAGCATCCCCACAGCATAATTGCTGCCACCACTTTATTCAGACTAATTTCCACCACAAAGACCATTCTGCGTGTCGGTCAAAAAGTTTAATTTTAGTCACTGGCAAACTGATACTTAGTGACTTCTGGAGGAAACTGGTTGCACTGGATTTTATTTAGAGTCATAACAGTAAAAAGGGTTGGATACCCAACATGTTTCTGTAAACATACAGGTGAAACTCCAAAAATTGGAATACCGTGCAAAAGTTCATTTATTTCAGCAATTCAGCTTAAAAGGGGAAACTAATATATGATAGAGACTCATTACATGCAAAGCAAGATATTTAAAGCCTTTATTACGTTATAATTTTGACGATTATGGCTTACAGTTAATACAAAACCCAAATTCAAAATCTCAGAAAATTTGAATATTACATGAAATCAATAAAATGATGATTTTAAATAGAGAAATGTCAGACCTATGAAAAGTAAAATCATGCATATGTACTCAGTACTTGGTTTGGGCCCTTTTTGCATCAATTACTGCCTCAATGCGGCATGACATGGATGCCATCAGCCTGTGGCACTGCTGAGGTGTTATGGAAGACCAGGATGCTTTAATAGTAGCCTTCAGCTATTCTGCATTGTTCCATCTCATGTCTCTCATCTTTCTCTTGGCAATGCTCCATAGATTCTCTATGGGGTTCAGGTCGGTTTTGGTACTTTTGGCAGTGTGGGCAGGTGCCAAGTCCCGCTGGAAAATGAAGTCAGCATCTCCATAAAGCTCGTCTGCAGAAGGAAGCATGAAGTGCTCCAAAATGTCCTGGTAGATGGCTGCATTGACTCTGGACTTAATAAAGCTTAGTGGACAAACAGCAGCAGATGACATGGCTCCCCAAATCAACCCACACTGTGGTAACTTCACTCTGGACTTCAAGCATCTTGGATTGTGATGCATCCATTCTTCCTCCAGACTCTGGGACCTTGGTTTCCAAATGAGATGCAATATTTGCAGTTCTTTTTTTCTTTAGCCCAGGTAAGACGCTTCTGACGTTGTTTGTTGTTTAGGAGCGGATTGACGAGGAATACGACATTTGATGCCATTGTCCAGGATCCATCTGTGTGCGGTGGCTCTCGATGCACCAACTCCAGCCTCAGTCCACTCCTTATGACGGTCCCCAATGACATTTTCCTGACAATCCTCTCCAGGCTGTGGTCATTCCTTCTACTTGTGCATCTTTTTCTTCCACACTTTTCCCGTCCACATAACTTTCTATTAATGTGCTTTGATAAAGCACGTTGAGAACATCCAACTTCTTTTGCAATGACAATGTCCCTCCTTATGGAGAGAATCAATGATGGTTTTCTGCACAACTGTCATGTCAGCAGTCTTCCCCATGATTGTGATTCCTACTGAACCAGACAGAGAGACCATTTAAAGGCTCAGGAACCCTTTGGAGGTGTTTTGGATTAATTAGCTGATTAGAGTGTGACACTTTGAGCCTAATATATTGAACCTTTTTACAATATTCTAATTTTATGAAATTATGATTTGGGGGTTTTCATAAACTGTAAGCTATAATCATCACAACTATAACAAATAAAAGGCTAGGAATATCTTGCTTTGCATGTTATGAGTCTCATCAGTTTCATCTTTTAAGTTGAATCACTGAAATAAATTAACTTTTGCACGATATTCTAACTTTTTGAGTTTCACCTGTAAAACAGAAAAAGTTTGAATTATTTTCCTTCCAGTTCTAAGTGACGGTATGAACTACTTTGCGTTGATCTACCACATAAAATCCTGACAGAGGCTCATGTTTGTAACATGAAAATATGTCGTGAAGTTCAACTGGTAGAAAAACTTTGGTTAAGTTTTGTCTGTGGGTACAGCAGCACAAAACCTGTGCCCCACTTTGATTAGTCCGCCTTATCTGGAGATTCTCTCTCATAAGTCAAGTGTGCATCAGAAGTCACCACGGTGACAGACTGCTCCATGATCAGGCCTGACAAACGTTCCTTCACTTCCACATTCCTGTGTGTCTAGGTCTGTGTGGATATTTGTCCTGAAGAGGCATTTTAACCCCAGTCCTCTGTTTTCCACAGAGGCCCTTTAAGGCAGAGGAGATGAATTCATAGTTTAGAGAAAAAACAAAAATTACATCAATACATTCTTTAACAGCTTTGCTCAACTCACCGACAAAAACTCATCAAAGCTGATCTTGTTGTCCTTGTTGCGGTCGAGTTTCTGCAGGATTTCCCGTATCATGTATCCCGGCTGGGGGTGGCCTGCCTCTTTAAGAAGCTCACTGAGCTCAAAATCAGAAATATATCCATTCTGGTCCAGATCTGGAGAAAAACAGAGGCAGAGAATCCCGATGACACCACTGCTGGAGAATATTTCAAGCGGTTAGCCATCAACGATAACTAATGCCGAGGCATCCTAAAAAGTCCAACCGCTTTGGTGTCAAAACTGCTCATCAAATCTTCTCTTATTCATTATGGCATTATCCTATTGTTAACAATCATTCTATTAAAAAGCCAAATAAAGGGCAGGGGTGACTGGAGTTCTCTTGAGCTACCTGAAGAATCGAGGAACTGCTCCCCCTCTGCTAAATGTTGCTGTGCACTGCTGATCAGCTGGCTGGAGGACAGTTACTACATTTGTCCCCAGCTTACAAGAATGGCTAATGCAGCAGTTAGAGTACGTTTATTGTTGTTGAGAAGGAAGAAAAAAAAAACTAAACTTGGACAGTCATGGCAAGCAAACTTAATGAGCGCCACCTACTGGTTAGATTCCCAAGCAGATAGCTAAAAAGACAATATAATAAAATAAAAATTTTAACTACATTCATCAATATGTTGGAGCAATGGGAAGAACGGGTACGTTTTAGCTTAAATTTTGATTCAGTAGATCATGCTGAAGATTTTTTTCCGTTTTTAAAATTGTTGCTCTCTGACCCACACCTTTGACCGCATGACTTTTACTCACCAATCTTCTCAAAGATCTCCCTCATCTCCGTCTCCTCCTCTCTCGTTATTTTTCCAGACATTTTTCTGCGAGTGACCAGACGCGGTCAGTCAGAGGAAGGTGCGACTGCGGAGAGAACAGAGTCATCAGCAGGGTCTTAAAACAACAAGGGGATCAATTTTCACACCTTTCATCCGCCTTCTCCAGTGTGAGTCAATATTCTGCCATCCTCCCAAGCGAAACCACAGTGTTTCTCTCCCCTCCAACAAACAACAACCTCTGCTTATTACATCAGCTACTCCTTTCAGCTCTTTTACTCTTCTAAGCATGTTTGTTTTAGCCAATCAGAGTAATTTCCTGTTAGCTCTATTGTGCAGCAACGAGCCAACACTGAGATGTTGATGGCCAGGAGAGCCAAACCAGAGCAGAATTTAGATGTTTTCCCCTGATAAATCTGCTTTTTTTCCTCCTCCCCCTCCGTCATCTTACAAAACAAGTCAATATTCGTGCCCAGCAGCTGTAATGAAAAGGCATCAGAGCTGCGCTCAGTTTGATGCCACAACCTAACATTCAGAAAAAAACCCAAGCCCTTTAACCCAGAAAGTTACACGCTTTGACACGCAAGGACTCAGGCCACAAAACTAGTTATTTAGTAGAACAAAAACCTCTGTGTTCCCAACCTCCTCTGAGGCAAAATAACCGACTGAAAATCACAGAGAGAGAGAGAAAAAAAAAGGGGGAATTTTTTTTGGGGGGGGTGGGGGGGGGGGTTCCTTTCTTCCCGTCCCGCAGTGGCACAGGAATGCTCGAGGCCTGGGCAGATCGGGCTTCACTTCACCGAGAGGTGTGAGGGAATATTCCTCCAGCGCGGCGGCCAAACCGGAATGGTGACATTCCTCCTTAAAACAAGTGGTGTGAACAAGGCAAAGTTTGTGCCCCGCTAAACAGGAATCAAACCGTTTTCCCACTAAGCATCATTCAAATATTACAGCAAATTAGCAAGCAACCCTCGACGTAGTGATGCCTAGTTTTGAACATTTTTAAAACCATATTAGGGAATTTTGCAACTTGAGGTAATTTTTTTTTTTTTTTTTTTTTTTTTTTTTTTTAGGAGTGAAGCAACATTCCTTTGGCTCCAGAAGCCAAATCTGGACCATGCTGACAATGAACAAAGCCCTGCATCCTCCCCTGAATGAAACTAATAATAGTGGTAAAAAAAAAAGAAAAAAAAGATGATTCAACAACCATGTGGTCTCGGAGACGCGACTCAGTTCCTATAATGCTTTTCCTACAGACAAAACAAAGGGATGAATTAAACAAAAAGTGCATAATGATTCATAGCAACATGAGATTAGCAGCTTCACTCAAGCACGACACCAACAGTATCGTCTTCTCTTTTCTCTACAAAGCAAATCTAAATCAGGGCAAGCCAAACTCCTGACTAAACTATTAGGAAAAGTGACGATGCCAGCGTTGCTAAATTTAACTTCTTTTTTTCTCCCCCCCTAAAGTATGCAAAAAGTGTCTGCTGAGGACAGCCCGGCTACGAGCAGAGGCTGACAAAACATTACCTCACTCGGCGTGGCCCGTCCCCGTTGCTGAGGGCAGCAGCAGGGTGGAAACAGAACAGGGGTTAAGTACACGGAGCAAGGGGCACAGATGGCGGTGGACAAATGTGAGCCGTATCGCTGGCCGAACAGGAGAATAGGGGGTCTGTAATCGCCAGTTACAAACGGCGGTAATAAATCCTGCGCAGCGGCAGAAAAGGAGTTCAGAGTGTCAGGCTCCAGAAGACAGTTGGTCTCTCTTTGACAGCTGGACTGCGAGCGTGGAGAGGACGAAACGCCTCAGCTGAACACTTCGTCTGTACAAAATATTCACCTTGTGGGGGGCTAACTTAGAAAATAACAACGATTAAGCTGGCTTGTGACTCTGCACCCGTACAGGGCTATTTCACTCTTTATTCTACCATCTGGACAAACTACAGTCGGTTCAAATCTAGAGGAGAGTCCAGAAAATACTGATTAGTTTGCCATCAGAAATACCTTCAGTACTCAAAATTTGAAAATAAATAGTTGAATATCTAATGTACCCTGCCCCTCACCCAATGACTGCTGGAGACAGCAGTCATTGGGTGCCCCCCATCTCAAATTAAATTCCATACTTTTCCAGAGTGTGTAGGAAACCCTTAGTATTTATTGTATTAATGATTTTTTTAAAAAGTAGTTAAACTCTTTTTGGCAGCACGTGTCATTACATACAGTTATACACAAGTTAAAACTATATAGTAGCATCATACCACTAGAATGCAAACTATATGCCTGCAGCCATATTTTCTAATATACTAAATTTAAATTCAGACCTTTATTTGCACTTCGTGTTTGCATTACTTTCTGATTTATTTGCCAGAAATAAATCAGCCCATATAACATTTTTCTGAACGGCACCATAAAGAGGCGCTACACTGTCAGGCTGACTAAAACACTTTTCGGTGGGACGTTGTTACTGAGGGGCGAAGCTAGCTATTCTCACCATCAGTGAGGTGCTTGAAATGAAGTCAGAAAGCACAATTCAGACTATATAGGAAAAGGAAACCATTTTGGAGACATGTCCAAGTTTCATTCAAGCTGTGAAAGATCGAGCGAGAGAAAGACCTTCAGCAGTTAAAGGAAAGGTATAATGGAGTACTGCAAAGTTTTCCGTAATTCTTGTGAGCTTTCTGGATTGGAAAGATGGCAGTCTTTGGGAATCTGGGAGTTAAGGCGCCTAGATCAATTAACTGCACTAACTGGTAATATAGATTTTATTACTCACAGCAGGAAGGAGTAAAATCTAATTTCTTTTAAATGCTGTTCTTATAGTTCCCAAAGTGAAGCTGAAATCCTCCAGAAACATTGTGTGTAAAAAAAAAAAAAAAAAAAAAAGAGAGATCCTTCACAACATTCTGGTTGGTGCATCTTTAAACTACACATTTCAAAAGGAACTGAAGACAAATTATTGTAATTTTAAAAGGGGGATTAATATTCTGGATTAAACCGAGTAGATTTTTTTATTTCACTGCTTCAGAAATCACACTTCAGGCTCATGTAGCTTCTGCAGGACCCGTGTCTCTCAGAAAGCCAATCACAATTTATTTTGCTGCATCTCAAATATATTTTGTCATGTTTCTGCAAAATTGGCCATTTTGTTAGAATGCAGATTTAACCTGGGATGAAATGCTTTTAGGGTGCCGTCATCTGGCAAACATACATGACACAATAAAACACCTGTTTGGAATAACTGGAACTATTGCCATCTAGAAATTGTTATTCCAAATATAGATTTATATTAAATTCAACTTTTTTTTGATTAAGGAAAAAATAAATAAAATAATGTAATTTAGAACACAAAAACCGAGTAAATTCAACTAAAAATCTGGAAGAGGTGGAAATTATGACTTTTATAACTTGGATTTCAAGTGCCAACATTTTCATCTTTGGATCTCTTCAATAAAACGCTCACTGCTCTGAGTAGTTTGTCTTTAATGTGGAATATTTGGATTGGAGAACACTTGAATTTCATCTATCTGCTAATTGGAAATAAAAAAAAAGGTGTTGTGAATCAGCGCTATATAAATAAACTGAATTGAAAGAAAAGTACTCAGAGCACAGACCACCGCCAGGGCCACTCATGTTATCCAATTCTAACTTTCGGTACTTTTCCAATAAAATCTGTTAATGAGACGCGTGGCTGTGTTCATTCTGTCGCTGTGCTCGTCCAGCAGAGAGGGCGCATGTGCGATTAATTTGCTGTGCTTATGGTCCAACCGTAGTGGGCCTCTGAGACGGGAGAGGAGGACACGATGGCGCCGCTGGTCGGGGGGTGGATGCACGCTTCATGATGGATCAACCTTAATGTTTAATCAGTTGCTCCTGGTTTCCTGAAACTTTCGTCGAAATCCGTCCATAACTTTTTGAGTGATGTTGCCAACAGACAGATGGTAACGAAAATATATACCTCCTGGCGGAGGTCAACAAAGAGTACAAACAAGCACAACTTAAAAAAAAAATATATATATATATATATATATTTTTTTTTTACATGGCTGCAAAAGAAGAATTAGATAAATGAGAATGTTACTGCTGTTTTTTTTTTATTTTTAGGTCCAATCACAATAAAAACACTAAATTATAAAGCAGGAACTGAATAAGCAGTATGGTTGGATATATAAGTTTTAAAAGTAAAGTTTATTTTTTATTTTTATGTGTATCAACTTGCTTTCCAACCTTCAGGTCGTGATTTAAAGCAGCTGTTAAACAGCTACCCTCTTTAGTTAACTTTACACTGAAGTATCGTTTATACTGCCATATTTCACTCCAAACAGCAGAATTTAATTGTTGAGACGAGACAAAAGAAAGAAAGAAAAGAAAAAAAAAAAAAAAAGCAGCACACTGGCGTGCTTTACTGTCGCCTTTGATTCACTTGCTGGAGCCAATTAAAAGCGAAAGGGCTGCTCCCAGATGGCGGAGTTAAACGGGAAGGGCCGACACACCCCGCCCCAGCCGGCGTTTCTTTCGCATTTACGTGGGAAATGTGAGGCACACAAATAGAGCGGGTACCCTTCCCAAGTGTGGTTACGTTCATATGCACACACCCTGCAGCGTCTGTGAGGACACGGACGCCTTTTTTTAACCGAGCAACAATCGGCTGCAGATGTGAAGCGAACTGAGTCACCAGACGCTCCTGCCACACCGGCCTCTTATTTCCTTTTTAAGGCTGCGTGCTGAGGACGGGACAAGCACAGGCCCACAGTGTGACAGGTGAGGAGGGGGAAGATGACAACAAACCCTGCGTGTGAAGGGGGTGGGGAGTTTACACAACTAACACTAGGTACAGCTGCAGGAATAATACCCGTAGGGGGTTTAAGGGTAAAGCCATAAAGCAAAGATAGAATGATAAAACTTCATGGAAATATTCAAATAAAGCTCTCCCTCGACACGTTCTCTCCAACTGCTGCCACCACTTTCACACCCACTGATCACTGAATAAAGGTGCGTTAAACAACGCCACATGTCAGAAAGCGTGGTCTGCCAAAGGTGCCAAAACAAGAATCCATACAATCCAAACAGCAACTTGAGAATGTCATTTAGCAGGTTACTAAAGGTGTTGCTGAATCAGTCGGGTTGGTCACAGGCAAACAGCCACACCTACAAATGTTTGCCATTACTCAACAAAAGCTTTGCAAAATATTATCCTTTAAATACAGCCTAACCAGACAGCGCGGGCTGTTGTGAAGTCGTGCAAAGCATTTGCTGGAAGCGCCTCTCAGCAAGTAAAGATGAAGTTTGACACAAAAAAAACAAACATATATACCTTAATCTGTTACTGCTGGTTGCTTTGAGGTTTTAATTGTCGACAGGATTTTGCCTTTTAAAACAAAACAACAGAAAAAGGATGATTTGGACAGATCATGTGTCACTTTGTATCCACGTAGGGGGAAATATTGTCCTATACAGTACTTTTCTATAACCTATTAATGGTCCACCATAAATAATATCAGCCACTAGGAGATTCCTAGATGCCCTGTTGGTTTGATCAGGAGTCAAAATGGGTCATCAGAAATGGAATATACTATTCATTTAAAGAGTAACTAAACCCCAAAACAACTTTTTTTTTGCTTCTAAACTGTATAAATGGGTCTTTACCAATGCAATCTTTCAGTTTCTGGGGATTTTTTTACATTTTGGTGTAAACTTGTGTAATTCTACACTTTTTGGTCTAAAAAGGTCTTAGTGCTGCCCTCTTAGGGTTGAACTGTGGCTACTGCATTTGAATTTTGTGATTGGTGGAGAGCGGTACATCTCTACGTCACAGGCATCGACTGCGTCACAGCAGGCATGGTCTCACAGACACGCCCCGTGGGTTTGGGCATAAAACTATCAGACATACCGCGAATTAATACGGCTCGAGGCCGCTGAGCTCCATAAAGCCTCCCTCTACTCCTCCATCTCCGGTGACGACGGAGGAGATCCGCTGGTTCAGGGCGCCGAGCCAGCGCCGGCCGAGCTCGGTGCTGCTGAGGCAGAGCGAGACAGGACGAGTCCAGTCTCTGAGTGGTAATGCTAACATAGGCTAACATTCAAAACAGATGAATGTTGATCAGATCGATCAGTCGCAAAACTGCCAACGTCGCTTTGGTCACTGTCCATGTTTCAGTGTCACATTAAGCGAGCTGTCATTTCCCTCCAGAACACACCCCCACATTCCCCCCTCCGCTTTACCTCAACACTTGGCCATACCCCTCCATGCTTCCTGGCACCGCCCACTTTGTAGAATTTTTTTTTATGTTGTCTGGGGGCGGGGTTATGCTTTTTCAGGGGGTTCAGTTACACTTTAAACATGAGAACTATAGCCCTGTGATGGACCGGCCACCTGTTCGGGGGTGTACTCCGCTTCTCGTCCAGCGAGATGCCTGAAAGAAAGTGATGGACGGACGGGAGTTTTCATTGCCTGTAAGAAACGGCACTGCCCCTTCCACACCTGTTGGACACTGCCTAACTGGACATCATTTTATTTTTTAGTTTTTTAGTTTTCGTGTCAGACCATCCAGGGGCTGTTTTACAGCTTTAGTTAGGCTTTGAGTTCAGGTCAAATGAAAGACCGTTTTTAAAAATATTTTACGTAATTTGTAATGTCTTTTTTAAGATATCGGATTAAAATCGAATTTGCTTTTTTTTTTATCTGAGATTTTAATTTTTAAGACATATTGCCCAGCCCTAATAAAAAGATACAAAATCTTTTTTTTTTTAGCAACACAGGAAAAGCAGTTTACCTAAACTCCATCTGGCAATCAGATTTTGTGAAATAGGTTTTGGTTTTAAGTCAAACTTGGAAAACCACAGTATTATTATTAGTAAAGGTTATCATACACCTATAAGTATGAATAATTTATTAGAATATAAAAAAGCAGCATATATTTTTTTAAAAAAAGGAAAAAAAAAAAACCACAAACAAAATATAGGTTAGTTTTTAATTAAAAATATGCCTCTGAAGCATGAGCTGATCCCTTCTCTCGTGTCGAACAACAAGGCAAGGACACCTGTCAGCGCAGAAAGCAGAGCAACCTGTTCATGCACACATGGGCGTGAGCAACGGTGGAAACAAACCACACCGCTGCCCCTTCCTGACAGTCTGGTTTGTCCTTACAGCGATAACGTCACACTCATGATCTCTGGCTTTAAAACACGGGCAGAACATTACATACATACACACATACATGTGTATATATGTATACATGTGTACATATTTTTTTTTTGTCTGCACTGCTGACACCATCAAAAGCAAACCACTACTTAAGAGTCCAGTGAGCGCACTGCTGAGGCACTGTTTTCACAACACACTCCTTGTAAAGTCATAATATTTCTCAAGTGATGTGTTATGTGGGTTTTGTGGAAGGGCTCGAACAGACTTGTTGTTCAACCTTTTTCCAGCCAGTGATCCACAAGTGGGATCCCAGATGTAAGTGAGCTGTAAACCCCAGCTGGACTTCAGGGGGGAAAAAAATAATAAACTCGTGAATCACTCAGTGCAGTTAAAAATAATAGAACAACAATTTGAAAAAATCTTCGCATAATGATCGAATATTCAACCCAATAACAGATATGTTTTATTTAAATCGACCAGATTCCAGTGTTAACTTGCTTATAAATGCATCAATTAGTAAGGGGTGGATCCAACCAAAAAAAAAAAAAGTATATATATATAGTAGTAAAACTTGCTTTGTTATCGCGAGAAGACAGAATAAACTTCACAAAAACGCTGTATTACATGATTCATCAGCCTGAGTGGTGGGAAGCTTAAAGAAAACAATGATACAGGCTGAATGGTACAGGCTCCACCTAAACAGCTTCCTCTAGTCAGTCGGTGGCTGAACCGCCTCAATTTCTCCCCAGCTGGGACATTTTTTAAAACTACAATAAACGCATATTTCAAACGCAACCAACAATATTATTTTTGTCAAACTGTTGAAACGTCAAGTTGCTCGAACAATTCTCCTCCCACGTTCACTCTCCAGTTCATTTTGCTGTGCGTTCAAGTTTACATCCTCTAAAAAGTTACCAGCTCGGAAATAAAAGTAAAGGGAGCTTAAACTCCTTAATTATTTCAGGACTAAAAGTGTGCAAAAATGATGATGTAGAAGAAGCTGCGGAGCTAAAGCCAGCCAGCTAGCGACGGACATACAAGTTTTACAGGCAGGAAACTATCCCCTGTTTATTCCTGGAAGTCCATCCCTGTGATACAGAGGATGGCGGCTGTCTCCGACAAGACTAACTAAGATTAAAACAAAACATAGCCACCAAACAGACAACATAAAGCAGCAAGGAGTTCCTAGTCAAGAACAATTTGTTAGAAAATAGGTACTCACGGTGTCGGTGCTCCTGAAATTCCAGACAGCGTCCAGTTTGGAGCCCTGCCTCCTCCACGTAGAGACAAAAGTAGACAGCAGGAATTTTGTCTCCGCCCTGATGGTGACCTCACATCCCAGAATTTATGGAAGGCCAATGAGGCCAAGTTTTTTTAAAACTATAATTAATTGTGTTAGTCAGAACATTTTCTGCTGTATTTAGAAATTAATCTAATTAAATTAGAATATCATCGAAAAGTTATTTCATTTCAGTAGTTCAGTTCAAAAAGGGGAATGTTCATTGAACACAAAGTGATAGCCTATATTTCCAAAAGCAAAACACTAATGACTCGATGGATTTCCCAACAATCCGAATTTGACTGTTTTACATTGTATTTAGGATCAGAATAAACTGCGTATCATTGAATCCAATCTTTTAATGTTGGCATGATTTTGATTCATAGTGTATTTCTGTATAACTGGAAATAAAATAATCTTGTAAAATGCCTTGGCGTGACATTTGTTGTGAAAGGGTGATATAAAAATAAACAAAATAAATTGAAGCATGGACTCCAGCCGCAGTTTGCACCTTTTATATCTCCCCCAAATTTTTGGATTGGTTTTGCTTCACACTCCCTGTTGATTGTGAACTTTTTACCCACACTTTTTAAATGCATTCAAATCAATGCCTTTTAAATTCAATTTAGTTTCAATTCAGTTTATTTACATAGTGCCAATTCACAGCATGTCATCTCAGGGCACTTTACAAGAAAAGTAATTTCAATTCAATCATACATACAGTCTTTAAAAGTTTTCTATTTAAGGAATCCCAGCAGATTGCATGGAGTCATTGACTAGCAATTGCGCCCCGTTTATACAGACTCACAGCAATCCCTCATACTGAGCAAGTATGTAGGGATTATGAATGTAATGTCTTGGTCAAAAATAACACCAAGGTTCTTTCTACTGGACGGCAATTTAATGCCCTCCAGATGAAGTGATTGACAAAGCAATTTCTTTTTCAGAGCTTCTGGTCCAAATACGATAACTTCTGTCTTGTCGGAGTTTAAAAGCAGAAGGTTTAGAGTTATTCCTGTTTTCATGTCTTCCAGACATGCCTATAATCTACTTAGATGATTGGATTCACCAGGAATTATAGATACATATAGTTGTGTGTCATTAGCATTACTGTGAAAATGTATCCCATGCTGTCTGTTGATTTCATCAATAGAAAGGATATATATATATATGTATATATACATATATACATATATATATTGAAAAGAATTGGTCCAAGCACAGAGCCCTCTGGTACTCCACAAGTAACCATTGAGTGTGAAAATTTATAATTTACATGAACAAAGTGGAATCTGGCTGACAGGCATGTAGGTTCATACAGACCCCACACCCCACCTCATTCCTTCATCCCGTCCATACCCAAGAAAAGTGAAAAAATGAAAATAATAATAATAATAATAATAATAATAATAATAATAATAATAATAATAATAATAATAATAATAATAATAATAATAATAATAATAATAATAATAATAATAATAGTTAATATTAATGCATGAGCAGTGACAGATAAAAAGAGTTAATGAGTCAGATTTTTCCAGCTTAGCGTATAATGGTTGCCAAAGGTCATGGAACAGGTGACCTCGATTATGTCTTTCCAGTGTTATTTTTTCTAAAGGAAGGAGTTGAGATAGTGAATTCAGAAACATGTCGAAGGTTGGCGAAGATTCACTTTTCCATATTAAAAGTATAAATTTTTTTGCAAAGTATGTTATAAAAATCAATAATCTGATTTTCTTCCTGTCCAAGTTTAGTCAACTATGTCGTTCAGTAAGTAAACACATGGAGATAATGCGAAGTCTAATTTTAAAACTGATTTCGTAAAGGGAAGGTTTTATAAGTAAAGTTTAATTACAGCAACCCTAAATTCCTGTGGTATGTATTCATTTACTAAGGATTGATTTATCATATCTAAAATGGGAACTGTAACCAAAGGGAACACTTCCTTAAATAATTTCGTTGGGATTGGGTCCAACACACAAGTTGAAAGTTTAAATGCTAATATTTTTGATAATTCTGCGTTGGGATGTCGGCTGTGGGGATAGACCTGGGGTGGCGGCAGCGCATGTTGGCCATTGGCTGACCATCGCCCCTGCGGCCTGGCGGCCCTTGTCGGCCTGTTCCTGGTCGGGTCTTTGCTGGGGGTTGGGGAGCCATTGGGGCCCAGGCCCATGGCTGGATCCGCCCTGGCATAGCCAGTCGCCGGCGGAGCCTGTGGGTTCGTCACTGCTGCCCCCAAGCCCTGCATTGTAGCTCCTGGATGCTCTCCCGAGGCTCTCCTCTGCTCCTCGCTTGGGGGTGTGGTCAGCCCTCCGTTGGTCTGCCTGAGGTCCCTGTGCTCTGGGGGTCCTTTGGGTTTCTATGGCTCAGTTCGACTCTACTTCCTGGTCTGGACCCTGGGTTTTCAGTGTTTTGGAGGACTAAAACATCCAACCAGATTTCTAGAAAGAAGTGCTACTCCATCCAAACTGGGATGTATGCCATCTCTCTTGAATTGCTGAAATAAATGAACTTTTCAATTGTATTCTAATTTATTGGGAAATATCAGTATTCCAAGATTAAATTACAAAAAGGTGGACTCTATGAGCCAATAAGGTGACTTCTAAAAGGACTGTATTTTATTTAGGAGTACCAGAGAAAAGAGGGCTGAATACAAAAATTTCTTATGAATGTAATGTCTTGGTCAAAAATAACACCAAGGTTCTTTCTACTGGACGGCAATTTAATGCCCTCCAGATGAAGTGATTGACAAAGCAGTTTCTTTTTCAGAGCTTCTGGTCCAAATACGATAACTTCTGTCTTGTCGGAGTTTAAAAGCAGAAGGTTTAGAGTTATTGAAACTCTTTACCTTCTTCTATCTATCACAGATAATACAAATAAAACTGTGAATTTCTGAAAATAACAGCGATGTCTTTCGAGTGTAGGGTGTTACATCACCAAATAATAAGTGGTGGTGTGTGGATTCCCTTTATTTGCCTAGCCACACACAAGCAAACATGCCCACTCATTCAGTAGATCCCACTAGGGAAAACAAAACAAGACAAAACATTTCATGTAACTTATGAGAAATGATAGGAAATAAAAAATATTATTCTGACAACCTATAAATTGAGATTCGGTTGAGACGGTTCTATGAATCCCGAATTCTGTTTTAAAGCATTCATAATCACTGTTTAGGTAGATATAGAATAATGTGGTTCAGTTTAGCCCTTCACTTTGTCTCAAACTAAGGTGGTCCTAAAGCCAAGAAGCTATTCAAAATGCCAACCTTTTGTATTTTCACAAAAAGACGAATGTTTCAAACAAATTCTGATTTTATTTTATTTTGGTGTTTGTCATTTACAGTCCACAATCATTATAAATAAATAAACCTTATGTGGCAAAATCCAATTTGACTTTTTCTCATTAATTCAATTCATTTTGAACAAATTAGTTTATAATACCAACATTTTTTATTGTACTGAATCCAGAGAATTGGAAAAACTAAAGCTGTTAGATCAATTTCGTCATTTTCTTCAGATTGGACATCAGGTTATGCTTACTCCTGACGGAAGGTGGCGATATTTCAACCTCCTAAAAAATGTTAGAACAAGACATGTTTTTTTCCCTTTTGCTGTCTCCAAATGCTAATTAGCGCCACAGTTTTCTCACAGCAGTTTAGTGGAAAAAAAACAACAACCCCAAAACAAAACAATGTGAACATTTTTAACGACTTTCTGTTGTTTTGCTGCTTTGCGACATGTCTTCTTTAAGGTAATAACTGAAGTTTGAAATGGGGGGCGCCTCTTGGTCCTAGCAAGCGTAACGGTAAAGTAGCTTAGCTCCCTGCTAGCTGCATCAGCTAGCGGCTAAGCTAACGAGAAGCAGAAATGTCATTAAAATAAACATTTCAGTTTCAGTTAGACCGTAGCACAACTTTGATAGAGAAAACATGTAGTCACAAACATATTTCGGTACGTTTTGGAGACGTTTGGTGCTATATACTCTCCTTTTCCCCCCCCTTCGAGTGAGCTATGCTATCTGTAGTTAGATATTTTGACAATAAAATACCTTGGTTTTATGGATGTTCGGTGATTACAAATTCTAAATAACGTAGTGTAGGAATGTTTTAAAAACATGACATTTGAGCTTAGTGGTTAATAGCTATGTTTATTTAAGTATCGTGTTATCTCAATAATTCTCGACAATGTAGAGATAAAGAATTGAATTTCTTTGCGCTTTCCAGAGTATCGTTATATGAGTAGATGATTCTACACAGCAGAGGTTGGCCCTGCTGATATGTTGTCCAACCTCCATAACCAACTTATCCTTTGGTACTCACTGAATTAAATGATTTATTATAACTCTTCAGAAATATGGAATGCCATCATGGTTGCTCATAGGGAGTATTGGAAGGCAACTGAAGTGGACAAATGTGAGATTTTTACTGGAGATTCATAGAGCTGCACAATATGTAGCAAATATATTGCTATTGCATTATAAGTGAGAGCAATATTGTCACAAAGAACTGCACTGAATTAAATATTTAGTATTGGTGTGTCTTTAAAACTTCATCAGTGTTTGAGTCTGCACATCGTGCTAATACATGTGTGTAGGTCTCAAACACTTAAACTTACACAGTACTCAGGGGTTACAGGATATATAATGGCTATTTGAAAGGATTGATAGTTTAATGTTATCATACCAAGGATTTCACTTGACTTTAAAGTGAACATATCAAGCTATGGCTCCTAGTTCCATAACTATGGTATGCCAAAATGCTGAAAAATAAATAAAACCTTGTGAAATAAATGGCTACATAAATAAATGGTAGACAAATATATAATGTGACAATGAAATTGTGAAAAAAATGAATTCATATGAAATTTTTAGCTCAATATTATGAAATATTTTTCATTTTCCTTTGAAAATATATGTATTGTTATAAAACATTATTTAACAATCTTTTCCCCCTAATAATAAATTTTATTTTCTTTAGCAATTTTTATATAATTCCATCAGTTTTTATTCCAAAATGTCATTTTAACATAATCAGCTTTTATTTGATAATGGTGTTTTTTTTCCGGTGGCTTATTTATTTCAAAATGACACTTTTCAACTGAATAATTTCATCTGCCAATCAAGGTCAGTGGGTGGGACCTGAACGCTCATTGGCTGGTGCTTAAACATCAATCTTCCTGGAGGAGGTGAATGGCAAGGAAGGGCTGAAGTTGTTTTATACCGTTGTTGGATATAATGTCTAATGGATGGCTTTATCTGACAGAAGTCTGACTTTTGAAATGCGCGTATACATCTTAGTCCGGCTGGAGTCGAACTGAACTGGACTTCTCATTATCGGTTTAACTCACCCGGATAATGAGGTCAGAAAATCAAATTTCTCTGCATGTAACTCCAAACCCACCTTAGCTGAGCTATTTAAAGGAGGAGATGAGACCGCGGATGCGGATATAACAACATCGGTACACAACAACATTGCAGCAACGTCTGCAATCTGTTTGACTCTCTAGGCCAGTGTTTCTCAAACTATGGGGCGAGCCCCACTAGTGGGGCGCAGAGGTATTGCAGGTGGGGCGTGACATCAATGGGATTTAAATAGTTGTTCCCCCCTAGATTCTGTCCTGAATGTTACACTGCACTGTAAATTAAATCAACCAGCTCCCCCGTCTCACAAAATTAAACACACTTAAATAAAATAGCAATTGTGATCATCATTGTAAATAGAACCGGGACCTGGAACATTGGGCTGGGAGTTTGACGTTGGAATATATCGCAGCAGAACAAAACGAGCTGAAATAGCCGCATTATCAGAGATTCCATCTACAAAATGTACAAATATCTAAAAAGATCAGGGAACGTTTCAGAGTCAGAGAAGTCACACGGTCAACCATGGAGGAAATACAGGGATGAGTATCTTGCTCTTTATTTTTTTTTATTTTGTACTTTTGAAAGCTTTGTAAATTTGATAAAACTACAACTTTTATTTTCTCCAACTGTGAGCTGAAGTTCTACATCTAGCAACTACTGACAGCATATATTTCTAAGCTGGTTTTATACCAGTGTGCGACCCCTTTTTCCAACTAATTTATACCCTTAAAAACTTGTAGACTAACTCGGCTATTTAAATAAATAAAACACTTTAAAAATCAGGCGTGGTCACCATTCCGTTGGGCCGATATAAGCATGGGGGGCTTGTGGATGCTCCTTTGTCCTAAGTGGGGAATGATAAAAAAAAGTTTGAGAAACACTGCTCTAGGCCAACCGGAAGAATGCCAGCGTGAAAGGGCGCATGTCGCCACCTAGCGTCACGGAGTCAAACGGACTTCATTCAGTAATACAATTTTCTGAGTGACACGTAAACTGGGATAAGCTGTTAGTCTGATTATTGCCAAAATTAAATTTAGATGTGCATGTAAACAGTGAGTGAGTGAGAACGGCTATCCAGGAAGATCTCTGTTTAAGCACCAGCCAATGAGCGTTCAGGTCCCACCCACTGACCCTGATTGGGAGATAAACACATTCAGTTGAAAAGTGTCCTGAAATAGATAAGCCACTTGGAAAAAATACCATAATGGGAAAAAAAGCCGTGTTTGTAAAAATATGTTTAGGAATGAAAACCGATGACATTCAATAAAAATGGTTTAAAAAAGAAAATGTATTAGGAAAAAATTTACAGTTTTTTAATTATTATTAATAAATAGATTTTTAAAGGAAAATGGAAAAATCTTTCATACTAATAACCTAAGACTTGAATAAATTCAGTTTTTTTCACAATTTCATTGTCACATTATTTATTTTTCTATTTATTAATGTTGCTATTCACAAGATTTTATTAAATTTAGAGCATTGTGGCGTTTCATACATAACACCTAGCTTCCCTTTCAATATGCTCTGTAGGATCCGTTTGTTTTATCAGAAGGTGAGAGTTTAGGGTAGTTACATTGCAAGTGGCAGTAAATTGCACTTTGCATGCTAACAATAAATTGAGCCTTTTGTATGGATTCTCAATGTGGAAAATACTCAAATCTGATCTGACAAGATAATTGTTTTATTGTTGTTGCTGTTTTGCTGTTTCTCTACATGGTGCAGACTTTGATCAGTAACTCATACTAAAAAATGTTTTGTTTATTCATTAATTAAAAGCATCAAACATAAGAACTCCTATTTTGGAACAATAAACAAATTTTGACCTTTTTAGAGAAACATGTTTTGATGTATAAATGGGAGCAGTGCCTTCACTTTCTGTTGGATTAAAAACTGCTTCCACTATAATAAAAAATAATAATTTTCTCTTTATTATATCATGGGCGTTAGGAAATAAAACCTTTCTGATTGTGATATTTACCACTCTGAAATTGCAATGATGAATGCGTTTTGTTTTGTGCAGCTCCACAATAAATAATTATATGTCTCTCTCAGTTATGAGAAAAATGGTTTAGTTGGTGCTCAACTGAAGTCTTTGTTGCCGTCTGATTGCTTTTTCTTTACTGATGTGTGGTAGCCATCACTCAAACACTTGTGATTGAAGTCTGTTTGCATTCTTTTAGATGATCTAAATTAGCAGTTACAAGTAATGCATAGTTTGCTACAAGAGGAAAAAAAAAGTTATCCCTTGATTTTCTCTAAAAGATCCTTTAAGACGTGACGTGTCAGCTTTCCTTCAGCATTTGCTCTTAGATGATGAAAGACGATACCTTAAAACATTATTCCTCAAGGTTCTAAAATAAAGGTACAAAAAACATCTATGGTTTGTCAGTAACGGTTTAGGTACAATTCATAGTCCCGTAGACATCACACCTGTTACAAGAACTGGTATTTAACACATAATTCTAACAGAAAAAATGTAAACTTTAAATCATGACTCTGTTATATTTGTGTTGTTTTACACTTTACAGAGGTGCCTCCAGCAACAAGTTGAATTTATTGGTCGACAAGCTTCATGAATATTTGGCTCATTCCAGCATCGAGGACAGCAGTAGCACACCAACATCAGAGGAGTCTAACGGTACATGCGTTTTTAAATAAACTGAATTAAAAGCAATAGAAACTTTGTAATCATATCCTTTCCAAACGTTGCTGATCCTCTGTTTACAGGTCAGATTAACAAACAGGTTTCTGTGGGGAACTCAAAAGTGGATAATGCTACAGAGGTAAATCAGCTTCGGATAGTCGGGTAGAGGATTTTGTGTTGTATGCCATGGTAAAACCAATGATCCAGCTTCAATTACCCTGATGTTTCTGTGATACCAAATATATTCTTTATTTGATGACATTTGCAAATCCCCAAATCTGTTCAGTACAATTAGTATTTTACCATTGCAATTTTATTTTATTTATCAATGTTTCCATTTATAGTTCCTTGAATGAATAATATTAAATGATATCAAAACTGATTATTGTGAAGCACCACCGTTTTACTACTTAATGAGATTTGTGGAGCAAATTAGTATATTTAATGCAAGGTAGGTTTTTCCAATTTGGGAATATTTTGAGTTTTGTAAAAAATAAAAAAAATATTGTCACATATAATCTGCCTTGCAATAAAATGCCCCAAAAGACCAATATTAGCCTACATGTAGACCATTCTACATGTAGGCTAATATTAGAACAATATTTCTTTTAATTTTGGCATTTGAACTTTATGTTCACAGTATTTTTTTTTTAACTTGAAAACAAGCCACTTGTTTTAAGGCTTAAAGAACAAAGAATTTCCTTGAGATTAATCCTGCAATCGGCCTTGTCTTACAGCATGGCCTGGACACGAGATACTCGAAAAGGTGAGTTTAATGTTTGTTTATATCAGTAAAGTAAATATAAAAAGGCTTACATTTACCACCCAAATGGAAAATTCTGCCAATATTGGAAAATGTTTTGACTTCACTGTTTAATTAGTTTTTTCTTTTTTTCTTTTACATTTTGTTGCATTTCTGCTGTGGAATAATTGTTTCTAAGTTTTGTAATTAGTATTCTTCTCCCTGATATTTTAGAAAACCTTCAGTAGTTGTAAAACACTCCGGACTGGATGAATCTGGAGAGTCAAATGCAAGCGAAGACTTGGAGATACCTGTCAGCTCAAATGGTCACCCTGATGTCACCAGATTGCCTAAAGGTAGGTGTTACAGGTTTGCACTGCTTTGCTAGTAAAAACATGTACTTTCAGCAATGCGCACATAAACAGATATTGACATATATCCGTTATTATGATAGTACATTGTGTATTCACTTGTCCAAAATGTTTAGTTCCCAAATTCAAGATTTTAAAGTCAAAAATTGAATAGACAGTTCTAAAGAAATATATTGGATTTCCAGTTATATGTGGTTATGCTTTAACAGTATATGCGGTTATTGCTTTAACAGGTACAGTACTGGTGAGACCCGAGCCAGTAGACAATGGAAGAGATGAATTCAGAGGTCCAGAATTTCGTAGTCGCAAGCCAGGAGTACTTCGAAAAGAGTTTGCAAAGAAACGCTCAGGTCAGCCACTACATGTGTTTCACATTTTTTATCTTTCTGATCTTTAGATAATAATTTAGGCAATAATATCAACAACCAGTTTATCACTTTAGTCAGTTGATGAAATTAAAAGAGCAATGTTTTGAAAAGTTGTTAAGTGGGGTTTTCATTTCACTTTGTGTATTAAAAAACACTTTATCATTTTGTTGAAGAGAACTCATCCTTATGGTGCTCTGATTTGTCAGTTGTGTCCTCAAGTAAATCCAAATTCCAGCAAGTGGTTCATATAAGAGCGTTGTTGCTAATGATACAGTTGTTGTTTCCCAGGAGGGCAACATGTGGGAATAGTGTGTTGCACTGCGTGTGGAAGACAAGTTAACCACTTCCGGAGAGATTCCCTTTTTCAACATCCGGTTCTGAAAGTACTTATTTGCAAGGTAATTTTTTTTTTTTTTTTTTTTTTTCATACTTTTGAATTGACTGATCATGGTGGAGTGATTATCAAAATCTTTTTATTTCTGGAGTAAGTAACATTGTTGATGCAAACATTTCCATCTTGCTTCTTTTCTGTGTCTCTCATGATAACAAGCTCTGGTACAATATAGGATAAAAATTTCAGACTAGCTGGCTTCACTCTGAATTACTTCCTTTCACTTAATTTTAGTCAGGTTAATTTGATTTATAGTGTTTCTTTTTTTACCACTGACCTTCTGAGAGTGTATACAATTGTCTGCTGTACAACTGTCAAGTCAGTAGTCTTTCTTATGACTGTATACTGTATACAAATATATATTATATATATTAAGAGACTGTATATTAGGTTTTCATTAGCTGAAAGCCACAATCAATATCAGCTCAAATAGGGGGCTTGAAAAAATGTTCTGTGTGCATAATGAATCAATTTAATATATTAGTGTGTCTATTTGAAGTAAATGAGAAAAAATAAATGAACCTTTTAATGATATCAGAATTGACTTTTATTCTCATGTATATTCCTATAAGTTTGCCACACAATGCTCCCATGATATCCTACGTGGTTCAACAGAACCTTCCAGTTTTACCTTATCCTAGCGTTTACCTTACAAACTTAAACTGACACTTAAATGTTCAAATTGAACAAAAACCACAGCCACAGTTGCATCAAAAAGGAACAATTAAATCTAGTTTTCTAGTTAAACACTCTGAATTACACATTTTGCATTATTTTTTATATGAACGGTGCTACACAAATAAACTTGTCTTGTCCTGAATTGACCAGTGATGTAAGCATTGATGCAAAAACTTTACAGTCTGTTGCACTCTAATGTTGTGCATCTTGTTATGTCATCATTCTCATAGCTAGTAATTATGCCTTGTTTGGCATATTGAGGTTGGACAGAAACTGTATTTATCTAGTTGTAGATCAAGAGATTGAGGTGTTTTAAGCCGTTTTATGTAAGTAAACTTTTGCGATATAAACAACAATGGTGGACCACAAGTCCCCCCCCACCCCTCTTGTGGTACAGTACTAAGAAACTTCAACCTATTTAAAAAATAAGATTTATTTTGCCCATAGGAGATTTAAATAAGGAAGTTATACACGTCTAAGCACGTTTCTAAATGGCTGTTAGATGAGTTGGGTGCGCACATTAGTTCTAGAAACATTTTTCATTCTTATTCTATAACATGCTCAAACTAACAATTTGTTTTGTTTCATTAGGCATGCTACAAATATTACTCAAGTGATGATATTAGTAAGGATGGAGATGGCATGGATGAGCAGTGCAGGTGAGATTTCTTGTATATAATACACAATTTAAGCAAAAATATCAAGCATATAACACAATCAGCTGCTGTTTACCTCGTCCCCTATATTTTTCTTGCAGGTGGTGTGCTGAAGGAGGAAACTTGATCTGCTGTGACTACTGTAGTAATGCTTTCTGCAAGAAATGCATTCTTAGAAATTTGGGAAGGAAAGAGCTTTCGAGCATCTTGGAGAGCAAATGGTACTGCTACGTGTGTAGCCCAGAGCCCCTTTTTGATCTGGTGATGGCATGCGACACCGTCTTGGAGAATGTGGAGCCTCTGTGGTCTCAGCAGCGGAGGAGGAACCGAGCAGAGCCGGAAAAGTCGGAATTGTACCGCACGCTATCGCCACACTCGCCGCAAAACATTCCTTTGGATAAATGGGATCACAGTGGTATGGACGGAAATGTGATCTTTAACTACAACAATCTGCAAGTTTCTAAGGATGTTACTAAAAAGGCGAAACATCTGGTAGACTCAACAAACGCCTTAAACCAAACATTCATCAATTTCATTGAGACGGTAACAACAAACCAGCAAACGCCCAGTGCCCGCGCTGTGTATCTGAACTCCTTTTTAGCGGTAGTTAAAGGCCTGCGAAAGTCTCTCACAGTGCTGGAGGACAGCCTTAAGGAGGAATTTAGGGATCTGGATGTGGTGAGCAATTGGGAAAGGATCCTCAACAACGATTGTAATCGTCTTATGAGAAATGCAGACATCGAGCTGAATATCTCTGAAACAAGATGCTTAAGTAACTTGCAGAAACTGGCAGCTGAGCACTTTGAAGATAACGACTCTGATTCCAAAGGATACATCGATCTCACAAATGATGGCTCTGAGAAGGATCTAGATTCAGATTCTCAAAACGTCGGCCTGTCTTCATCTTCAAATGAGTTTCACATGTCTAAAAAACTAATTGTACAACTTACACCCGTACCTATGGAGCAGAACCAATCATCTGATGTCCCAAAGTTAGAGGACAACTTCCCAGAGGAGGAAAATAAATCTAAGGAAAAGGATGTCCCAGAAGATGAGGAAGCAGCTGATGCAAGTCCTAAGGATGAGACTGCTATTACACCTCTTTTGCTAAAGGAGAAACAAGGCAACAGACGATCCCCTCGTTTGAAGACGACTCCTTTACGGCGACAAAGTGACATCATAACCAAACCATCACTCTCAGGAGGAGACAGTGAGAGTGACTCTGACCCCGAGGAGACCCCCGACGCAGTCCCTGCCCCGGGGAACGACGAGCAAAATTTGAGCAGGTCAAGAGATGACTCCGATTCGGATGAAGTCCCTGCCGCCCTTCTTGAACGGGCAGCTATGACGCAGAGCTCAGACGAACCTCAGAGCGACGAAGATGGAAGTCAAGCACCACCAGACAAGGTGGCTAAGAAATGTCTGTTTTGGCTCACCAAGAACAGCCCTATGTCACCAGAGAAGCTGCGGCGAAAACGCAAGATGCTGGACCGTTCCACCGAAACGGAATCGGCCAGCAGAGTGGTTAAAGCTCGTCAGGAAAGCGGTACAGATTCCTCAAGTGATGATCAAGACTCTCAGAAGGAAATCCAACACTTAAGTACGGTGAGGACGATCGGGAAGCCTCATCTCATGAGAAGAGAAGAGGAAGGTGTGGTGAGAAAGCAGAAGAGGATGCAAGCCGACAAGACTAAAGGGAAACCTCATCAGGAGGTGACTGATTCATCATCCTCGCTAAGTGATGAACAAGAAGACGACTCTGGGAGTGATATAAGCGATCAGAAGATGAAGCCAATCACAGAAAATGTGGCGTCACTTGGTGTAGCAGCTTTCCAACAATCATCAGGTGAGCCTTTCTAAGCACAGTGCCATTATCTTTTCTTAGTGCTTAATAACTTTTATCTCTTATTATGAATTGTAAACTAATTTTTATTCATTAAAAGGTTACTAAAAAAAGATAAATTAAACATAAAAGGTTGATTGCAAGTAAGATGAACCTAGCTTAGGACAGTGGTTCCTAAATGGGAAAGAAAAGTTCTAAAAAGTTTGAGATGAGGGCTTAAATGGCTACAACTTTGGCCCAGAAAGAAAATGACCTCAGATCCCTTGAACCACAGATTCTGAAGAAGTATTCATAGCTTTTGAACCTTTTCACATCATGTGATGCTACCATGACAAAAGTAAGAGTATTTTAATGGAATTTAATGAAACACAAAGTAGTGCTTAATAGTGAAGTGTAAGAGGACAAGGTTGAGACTTTCTCCGCATTTATGGGAAATAAAAAAACGTAATGATAGTCAGTCAGACAGCTGCAGCTGATACAGAATGCTGCTACTCGCGTCCTCACTAACACTAGGAAAATTGTGTGCATAATGCTATATTTCTTGTTTATTGCATTATGTTTGTATCATGTAAATCATTTTAAGCTTCCTTGTTGCTGAAATGTATTATACAAATATCCTTACAAAGAAGCAAGCATTAAGCTTGTGGTAACTCTGGAGGAGCTGCAGAGATCCTCAGCTCAGGTGGTGCGATTGGAAGGAAAGACAACTATTAGTTGTGATCTTTGTGGAAATATGGCAAGAATAAATCCAGGGTTGAAAGAATGGCATAAGAAGTCTAAATGCAGTTTGCCACAAGCCATGTAAGAGACACATGTGGAACAAGAAGGTACTTTGGTCAGATGAGACTGAAAAAGAAATTTCTCGCCACCAAGCAAAAATGCTGAATGCTGTTTGTGGTGGCAGTATCATGCTATTGGGAGATTTTGCTTACTGGGCCTAGTTAATGGGAGCTGAATACAGGGCAATCCTTTAAGAAAACCTGTTGGAGGCTGGAAAAGACTTGAGACTAAGGCAAAGACATGCAGCTTAGAGACAGCTATTTCAAACACACAGCCAAGGCTACAAAGGACTGGTGTTTACTTCTAAGCATATTCATATTTTAGAAGGGCCTTGTCAAAAACCCAACATAAATCCAAATTTGATCATCTGGTAAGACTTGATAATTGATTCTAAGAGACTCTCCCTATCCATTCTGACTGAGCTGGAGGAAGATAAACAAAATGTTAAGACTCTAGATGTCCAGAGCTGGTAGAAACAGCTCAAGACTTGCAGCATTAAATGCTTTGAACGGTAGTTTGGTGAAACTATTGATTTAATCGATTGTACATAAAGAAGATTTTGTCTTTCACACTTCAAATAAACACAACATGGCGTGTAGTTGCCGTGTTATTCTGGTGATGAATATTTTCTTTTGTTAAATAAAAAGACTCAATCTGTAAAATGTATTTTCTTTTTTTTCTACCAAGGAGATGAAGAACAGTCTGGGCCCTCATGGGGAGCAGAAGAAGATGAAGATCCTGAAAATAGGTACGGTTCTAAAAGCCCGGAAGTCGAGTTTGTAAAAGAGTCTAGCTGTAAAAAAAAGGATGCAACTTGGAAACCCGGTTTCCGTGCAAAACCTGGCAACGTCCAAGTCATTAGAACTGAATTGCGGTCTTTTAAGACGCGGCCTAAACGTAGCTGCAGAGCCCCAACACTCAAATACACATTTTAGCTGAAGAACTTCATGGCTCTGTCAGATTTTACATACCTTATATCCGCTTTGTGACTTATTATCCAGATTGTTTCTCTTATTTCTTATATATATATATATATATATATATATATATATATATAATCACAAAAGCTAAATACATTTTTATTATATACTATTGAATTCTCTTACATGTATTCTTGGTGGCTGTTTCCAATAGTAAACCTTGAAGTTGACTTGCTGGAGCATAAACTCATACGAGTCAAGGTTTTTTTGCCTTTACCATCTTGTCTGTTTATGCGGCACAGATTGGTTTTCACCCATTGTGATTTCATTTAAGTAAAATGTGTTTGAATCTATTTGTTCAGAATGCTCTTAGCTGTTATCCAATATTGACCATGCCTAAAGCAAATTGAGTTTTGTTATTTACAGTTGATGTATAAAGTTTGAAACCTGCACGCAAAATTGTGATCAATTTTTTTTAATACCAACAGAATACATATTGAATTGAAAATGTTTTAGTGTTTCAAAATACTGCAATAAATGCAGATTAAGTTTTGTTTGGACAAATTTGGAGAAAGTCATGTGCAGGTGTATACTTCATACTTCACCTGGGTGTGTTCTGGTTCTGGTGTGACAACTGAAATATGTCCCAGTTTTGAGAAAAATAATACAATATCCATTTCTAAATTATTTTGATTTTTGTTATATATTGTTTTAGATTATTTTCACCATTTATATATATTTTTTACTTTCTCACCCCATATAATCAATACAAAAAGTTACGGCTGGGTCACCATAGTTGACACTACTCTCCCCTGGTGGTGCATTAATGCTTTGAGAAGGCCCATTTTAACAGTAGTTGTTAGGAATTTGTAAAAAAAAAAAAACTCAGCCTGACAATCACTACTCTCGACCAAAATCGCATCAGCTGTTGAGGATTACTGGTGTTGAGGTTTGTAATCATTGTAAGGAACAACGCGTCTTACCGTTGTTGGTTTTACTCCCTGATTAATGCTCCTGATTTAACTGTGAAATGGTTTCATCATTTAACCCAAACACTTATTTGATTTTGGCTGCCATGAATAATAATGGCTTTCATTTTGACTTGATTATACTGATACTCGGTGTGTTTACACTGCTTCAAAATCTACTTATAACACTGCAGCTTGAGTGCTGTTGATGACAATAGGCGTAAGGATAGAACAGCTTCTGAGATAACACAGTTATGGGTTTGTGCGATTCAAAACAAGATTTTAGCTTGATTTCTTTTATAAAACAAAGGATCCCAATTTCTGTAATCAACACAAATCAATTTTTAAAAGCTAATAAATTGTTTTAATGAATCTGACACCAAGTAGAATAATTTAGTCCCGGTGACATAGTCCATTTTCGTACAAATTTTATTTTCAAAAGCATTGAAAATTAGCCTTTTTTCCCCCTTCTTTTGAATAAAAATAAGCTTATTGTATTATTCTGCAGTGTAGGTTTGATCAGTTTCAGTATTTGGGTTGTTGAACATTATTTGATTAAAGGTAGTCCAGACTCATTAAAAGACTGTGAAACAACCCTTTAGCACAGAGAGGAAGCTCCACGGCATCAGTATCAGTATCATCAGCATAAGTGTTATTTGCTGGCTTATGGTTAGCCAAACACGTTTTTCTCACTGTTAACAAATCGTTTTAAACGTACCACTTTCACTCTGTCACCATGTCTTAATCTACCAAAATGGGGCCCCATCAACAATTTAAAAGGTGGAAGCTTTTTCTGTGCTTTCGTAACGGAGTTTTGTCAGCCAGCCTGACCTGTTTTATTAGTTCTGTCACCACTAAAGGACAACTCAAGAACTGCTTCCTTTCTTACTACAAAATAAGTCTCAAGAATTACCAAGCTTAAAGCAATCGCTGACATATTCGGGACTCATAATAATAGCTTCAAGAGCAGGTTGCAAGTTAGAGCCCTCTCCCCCCCGTTTAGAGAATTATATTAGGAACTGTTTCTAAATAAAAAAGGTACTCGCACATTAACTATTTTATAGCTTTTGGAGTTGTTTTTGTGAGAAGATTTAACCTCTGCCAGACCAGAAGTGACGCTCTGACACAAAAGAAACTTTAAATGTTTACAACTACACATATGAAGGACCACAATATTAGCCTGGGTGCTGCAAGCTAGCTCTACTGTTTCTTTGACAACCCACATATCACGTTACTTCAAATCTTTGATATCATTCTTTCAACAAATCTGTAATTAGCAGATGTTAGACAACAAGACTTAAAAAGCACAGATCCCGTCTGCGTATAGCTGAGCCTCTGATCAAGCCTCGATCGTGTCTCCCGCCGGCTACAGGTCCAGAAGCAACCGCTGACGATGTTGTATGCACCGAAGGCACTGCGCCTTGTGTGAGTCGCACCTGATCTTTGCTTCGGTATCCCATGTTAAACTGGGATGGTAATCCTCCGGGAAGAAGTGAGCGCCACAAACAACTGTCTAACACGACCGCTCTACACGATAACTACCCACTCGCCACACTGTGCTGAAGCAGCGCATAGATCTCTTATGTCACACATCCAGATTATGAAACTTGTTAATTACATTTTGTGCCCTTATGTATAGTAAAATTTAAAATACCCTCAATAAACGTTTAAAATAGTAATTTTCTGACAACATTATATATGCATTTTAGAAAATATTTAACCTGCAATATGCTATTTAAGCTTCCTTCTTACAAAAAATAAAAGTTATTGATATATATAAAAAAAAAAAAAAATATATATATATATATATATATATATATATATATATATATATATATATATATATATATATATATATATATATATATATATATATCACGACAAATTACTATTTGTTTTCTCACGATAATAGCTTGTTTTTCCATTCCATAATAGGTGGGTCTTCTCTTTTATATTGCGTTCGTTTCTGTTGCTGAACTCACAGCTTGGAGCTGTGAATAACGTCTACCTAGAGTTGAGTGTTCCATCTGCAAGTCACAGTTTACCATTTCCTATTTATTGTTTTGCTGAATACTCTTGATAACACAAAGCCATGGGGATGTATTTCTCTCGATCTTTGTGCATTTAAACACAAAAGGACTTCTCTCACATGTAGATATTTCACAGTATTATATTTGCCACTAGTTTAAGGTGAGGAACTGTCAGAAGTGCTGATAGTAAATATCAGCAACTTTCACTAAATTCTGTTAACACAGCAGCAATATTGTTTAGAAAACTTGGGGGCCCGATTTTTCCAGTCGAAAATCCAACTTCAGCGGGTCCGCCTGTTGTATTTCTAAATGGAAGCTCAAAAATGGCACACATTTGAGAACGCACTATTGTACCAGTCAATGTTTAAGAAACACTGAAGATGCTGGTCACTGTACAAACTTGCAGCACTGCCTTAAATTTCTGGCTCTGAAATAGTGACGCAGCTGTATCTGTACAGCACAAAGTTCACCATACGTTTTGGAATATTTCAGCAGTTCATACATAAACATTAATCAGCTACATCTCCCTTGTTTTGCCTTTAGTCTTCCCTCCAAGCAAACTTTGACCAATCTGGACATAGAAAGGATAGTTCTGAGAGCAGTAGCAGGAGTTTTAGCAGTAGATAGTTTAGTCTGTGTGGTAAAATCCTGCTTCCTACAGATTTTGACATCATTTGAACACCTCAAACTCTTCTTGTTTTTAAGCACGTTTTTTTCTGTTAATAATAATATTGTTATTAAGAACCTGTGAAATATACTTTTTTAAATACAGCTCTGAAGAAGCTTACTCTAAAGGAGAATATCTATTTTAAATGAAGTATCTATGCAATATAAAGTCATATGAATGAAGCAACAAAACTGAAAAGAAATCTAAACTATGATGAATATTATTAGTTAGTAATAACAGCAACAGCCTTGATATACCACAATTGTTGACTTGCAATTTGTCACCTGGCAAAGTCTTTGGAATAAAGTTCCTGCTTAACCCTTTGTTGTACATAATTAGTTATTTATGATATTCAATTTCTTATCACAGCTCATTTTTTGGCAGCAGATATGTTTGTTCTTGCAATAATACTTTACGAAGATTTTTATATGGAGAGAAAAGGGATCTAATTGTCACAATCCATCTTTTCTTTAAAGGCGCTTCCTTTGTTTTTCATAATTTATTCATATTTCATTCATATTCATTTATTTTGGTCAGCTTTTGTCCAAAGCAGCATTTTCCGACTCTTGACTGGACTGGGGTTTTTCATGTTTTGCAACCACTTTCTATACACAGAGTATACATTTCTGCTGACCATTAAAACCAATCCCAACCTAAATTCTGCTTTAACGGGAAAGGCAACTTTTACTACAGTTACACAGATGAAGACTTTTTCTTCCAGGTCAGTACTTTCAGAAATAACCAGCAACTTTGTATATACTGGGAATTGAGAGTGGGCTGTGAAACACGACTTTTAACATGTAAAGCAACCAAACTTGCATCATGCCTTTAACGACATCCATGTTTGTTTCTCGTGTTTTTCCAGGTTGGAATTTCTGACAGCACAGCAGTGAAAGCAATGCTGTTAGGAAACAGTCGCTTAATCTGGGATATTAGGCTCCTATCGGCCCCCGTTTGTCTGTTATCCCCCCTCCCCATACTCTGTTTTAGTTGTAGTGGTAGTACATGTAGATGAAAATGGTCAGCAGAAATGTAAACTTCATATTGTTGGTGGTTATTTGCTTAAACTTTAAAAGGTTATTGTAGAATCACAGTATGTGGTTGTCGCTGGCAATCCATGAGTGTTAGTGATATTCCTAAGTGTTTGTTATTTAGTCTTTTTTTCTAAGTTAAATCAAGACTGAAGGTGCTCGTCTTTTACCTCTGCTGTAACTACTGTACTGTAATGATTTTTTTTCTTGTTAGCATAATCAAATCTAATAATCAATGAGAGTGACCAGCATTGAAACCCCACCTTCAGATCAGGATCTGACATCTCTGAGAATGTTCGCACGATAAACTCAAAGACCATCCCATAAAGTACGGACTTCTGGTAATCACTGCCAGTAGTCATTGCAGGAGATCATGTACAAAGTTTTTGTAGCTGTACATACGTTTGATCATTCCTAACACCGTGTAGTATTGAAAACAAACGCTTCTTTCATTTAGAAACCGGCCATATTTATTGTGGGTTTGTAACTTTTTGGGATAATTGCCTCTTTTTGTTTTATTTGACTTTCCATCAGAGTTGAAAAGAGCTTAGGTAACTTTTTATTCTATTTAAATCTTTTGGGAAAACTTCTCAGTTATGCAGTTTTGTGCCTTTTTTTAAATTAAGTTTGCGAGTCCTATGAAGTTGTCGCCCCCTCTGGTCCGAGCTGAACATTGCTGATGAATATTTTGAAAAGGTCAATAAATACATTGGGCTAAATTTAAAATCATTTTTGCTGTTCACTTGGGGAAAAAATTGTTACAAGCATGAAAAAAATCCTTGTAATCTTTTGTTTTAATTAAAAACAAAAATACAATACATGTTTTTATTTTGTCTGTGAACATTAATTGCTGTAATAAATATTTACTTTTAAAATGTCTCTGCCTCATTTTTATTTTTTATGCTGCTGGTTTAGTTACCTTACTTACAGAGCTGAACTTTTATGATTTAAAGCTGTAAGTTGGAACATCAGCTCAGATCTTTTTGATGCAGGATGAATTTATTTAGTCCATTCAAACCATTTGAATAATTTTTATTAAAGCAGTGTGAGGACAAGTGGCACTCGACCATTATATAAAGGTTGTATCTACCCCCTTCTTTTGGTTGATGTTTTTCCTTAATTAAACTCAGTTGCTATTAAATGATTTAAGTAATTATAATATAAACTACAGGTGCCTTTTTCCTTGTGTTCTACTTTTAAAAGAATCGCTAAGAAATTGCTATTGGCCCAAATTAAGGCCAACCTGTCTTCGGATGAGGACATTTCTTCTTCTGAAGAAACTCAGGAGGCTCAGTCTGAATCAGATGGCGATGGGGAACCTAGTAAAGGCAATGAGGATAATGCAACAAATACGCACAGTAAGTCATTCAGCTTTTTGTAAGTTGAAATAGATATAGTTTTAGTGCTGATTCTGCTCTTAAGCATAAAATTTCCTTCTGGCACGAGTCCTGGTTGTCAGTTTGGGCTCTGAACAGGCAGATGTGATGGTAGAATATATTTCTGTGCAGGAGAAGACCTGGTTTCAGAATCATCAGACAGCATGCTTGATGAGCCAAAGTCCAGGCACCATCTTCTCCGCCACAAACTCACATTAGATGAGGGAGCTTCCAGTGACAAGGCAGAACCTAAGGGTGAAGTAGGGATGCAGAAGAACAAAAGAGGAACCAAGAGGAAACATCTGTTTTGTAAGCACACATATGACACTAATAGGTGAAGAAGGAATGCAAACTCTGCTCTAATGTTTAGTTTTTATCTCCTGTCAAGCTGGTAGTGAAACCTTTAGTGAAGGTAGTGAAGCGATTGAGATGAGCGAGGAGCTGAGTGAGTCCGAGGACGATGCTGAAGAAGATTGGCTCCAGAGGTACAGTCAAGTGTTTGTCGTCGCCTTTGGTGGTAAAATGTGCACAAGTGAGGAAATAAAAACATGTTCTGAATTGCTGCTCCTGTGTGCCAAAACAGTGCAGGCATCAGCATATGCTTTTATGACTTTTAAAGACACTTTTGAACCACTTCCTTTCAGAGTGGAAAGAATTTTTCAAAAGCTTTTAATGGGGTGCATAAATTTGAATTTGATGTGGAATTTCTCTTAATTCGCTCAGAATCAAATGTTTACACAACCTCCCACTGATACTCTCTTTGGGTAAATCAGGCTTCCGGCACTGTTGTGGTACTAGAGCTCAGAAATGGTTTGCCTCTTTGCAGTGACAATGCTTTTATTTATTTATTTTATTATTTTATCCCACGGTTTTTTCCCATTATTTATCACCCCAGTGCTCTTACCTTAGTCCTGGGGTTCTGCTCTCTCTCTCTGCCAGCCCCGGGAGGGCCCTGTATTGAAACCCAAGCCTCCTTCATGCTTGGGGAGTGGGCAGGCCCTTCTTTTCACCTGATGGGGCAGGGTTTCCCCAGCTGGATGTAGCACATGGAAGGATCACGTTATTCCAGCCAGATCCTCCCCAACCCTTCAGGCGCCCCTGCCGGCCAGTAGGAGGCAGTATATAGCCCAGGACTAGTGCATGTTTTTGTGGGAGTAGCTCACATTAGCTGCTCGGGGGAATATGCAAACAGACAATGCTTTTAAACAAAGTGCAATCGTTTTCAATAGGGTTAAAGTGAAGGCCATATCCCGAAGCTTATTATTAACCTCCCTTTAACTATTGGTTTTGGATCATTGTCCTGTTGGAAAACCCCTTTATATCCAAGTGTCGAACTTCTAGCTGTTGAATTGAGGATAACCTGGAGAACTGAAAGGTTTTCTGCCTGCTGAATTATTTTAAGCACCACTTGCAAGGATAGGGAGCCTTAACAGGATGCTACCACCACTGTATATGAAAGTTGGTACGGTTTTTTTCATGTTTGAAAATGATTTCTAAAAACATTTTTGTCTCATCTGAAGGCATTTAGCTCAGCTCACGGTCCACGTTTATGTAACTGATGTTCAAGGATCTTCTCATGAGGGTGACAGTTTGTGTCAGGTGGTTGAAACTTGGACAACTTGGGTGTTCAAACAGGAAAATAATCCTAAACACAAATCAAAGCTTGGTTTAGAACTATATGTGGAATGAGCCAGGCCTTGACTATACCGAAACTCAATTGAGTGTTTAAAGCCAGGTTTGTGCCAGAAAATATACAATTTAAATAACTCCCAGTTCTGATAAGAACAGTTGGGAAATATCAGCAACAGTTGTTAATGATGGCTGCAAAAGCCATGTGAAAAACGACATCATAGGATGTGTATATACATTTTTTAGCCTGTTTGGTAAAAGAAAATCCACATAAAATTAGATTTGTTCATCCAGTTTTTTTTTGTTTTTTAAGAAGTATATCATTAACATAATGTTTATTTCCATGATGATTGAATGTAAGTTTCTCTCTGAGACTTGTTTGTTGGCACATTTTTATGTTTTTTGGATACTTGGTGAATTCATATTGAATCCACCTTTTTAAGCTGTAAGGTCATATTACAAGCCTGGGTTGTGCACTGAAAACAAGGCAGAGTCAGTTTAAAGTTTAATTCAATGAAACCTTTTTTTTTTAATTAAAAGGTGTAAATACTGTGAATACTGCATTCAACATCTCACATTTAAATCAGTGCATCATTTTTATTATTAACGTATTAGACAATAAACGTATTAGACAATAAAATTGCAAGTGTAAAAAGTGACCGTAGTTTTACTACTGTTTTTACTTCTATTTGTAGATAACGCAATGTACATACAGAAAATACACTTTTGTTTCTAATTCTTGTCTTTTTTTGGACCAGATCACACAAAAAAGAAAAGGAAGAAACTTACAATTTTGAACTGAAGACGCAAGTGCCTTGCATTTGGTTGTCTGACTCCAGTATTGAGAAGGTAGCATCTCATTTCATGTTTACCATTTCTTTTTCTTTCTTTTATTTTTACCTGTGTTCGTATGTCGGATACCCTTTTCTCCAGATTGTCTCTTTGGGTTGAGGAAAATAAGGATGATTTAGTACCATGTATTTTATTTATTTTTTTACTTTGTTGGGGATTTTGGGGGATTTGAGCAGAGCGACGAAGAGGGTGAAAATGAGGAGAACAGCGAAAGTAAAGGCACCCCAAAAGGACGCAAACAGATCCGCAAAATAATTGACGATGAGAATCTCCGTGCTGAGACCCAGGAAGCCCTGCGAGAGGAGGAGGAGAGACGTAAACGTTTGGCTGATAGAGTGCAACAGATGGAGGACTGGAGAGAGGTACAACAGATATGCCTATAAACTTTACTTTGGAAGTTAAACTGGCCATTTGCAGCAGTACAATGTTTACTGTTCTCACAGGATCTCTGTTAAAAAGTGTTATAGCTTTACATAGATTTGTTTTGTTTTGTTTCTTAAGAAATCTGCTGGTTGTTTGTCATTGTTTACCAGATAACTGTGATCCCCGATGAGCTGTCTCAAGTGGACTGTCCTGTCACAACCAAGCTGGTCCTGGACCAGGATGACGAGACCAAGAGGCCACTTGTTCAGGTTCACAGGAACCTGGTTACGAACCTGAAGCCTCACCAGGTGGACGGTAAGTTTGTGCTCATTATTCACACACTCTTTCTGACAGTTGATTTTAGCTACACATGCACCTAAGTAAATTATAAAAGTTATAATTTCAGTTTTTAAATTCAAAAAGTGAAAATTATTCAATTGATCCCAAAGGGAAATTAGGAATCTTTATAGACAGTAATATATTTAAGACTTTCTCTTCTGTTAATTCTAAGGGTTATGAGTTACAGATGATGAAAACCCAAAATTCAGTATTTCAGATTATCCAAATAAGTGAGACAATAGAAATTATGGAAAATTAAATACAAAAATTGCTTATGACCATGTCATAGCCTATACCTTTATGGAAAGATTGTTGTTGCCACAAATAGTCATTTCTAAAAAGCTGGCTTAATGGAAGGTAGAAGGTAAAAGTGTGGGAGAAAAAGGTGCACAAGCAACAGGGATGGCCTCAACCTTGAGAGGATAGCAGAACAAAGGCCATTCAAGAGCTTGGTCGGGAGATTCATAAGATGTGGCTGGAGTCACTGCTTAAAGAGTCACCAGGCTCATGTGGATCTGTAGAGAAGAATTTCACTTTTTCTGTTGAATTACTGAAGTAAATTAATTTTTGGTGACATTCTTATCCAGGGCTCTTAAACTCCAGTCCTTGAGGTCCAGTGTCCTGCAACTTCTTTGAGACCCGTGATCTAATTGATTAAGGTTGCATCTCTAAGTTCCTCTGTAGGAACATCAATACCCATGAAAAGTTGCCTACGACATTCTTGTTATCCTCTACTAGGTGTCCAGTTTATTTGGGACAGTTGCTGTGAGTCTGTGAAGAAGGCCAACTCTTCTCCTGGGTCAGGGTGTATCCTGGCACACTGCATGGGTTTAGGAAAGACTCTCCAGGTAAGAAACTTGCCTGCCTTCAGGACTTATGAATTACATCCTTATTAGACTCCTCTGTTTTGAAGAGAACCAAACGTATTAAACTCCCCAGCACAGTTCCTGAGCTACTCTCATGGTCATCTTCATTCTCTTTTTGAGGTGGTGGCGTTCCTTCACACAGTGCTGCTCTCATCAAACCTAAAATTCAAAACAGCCTTGGTGGTTTGTCCACTTAATACCATCCTCAACTGGGTCAGTGAGTTCAAGAAATGGCAGCGCAACCTTGGAGGAGATAAAGTCAAGGTATGACAAAAAAAGACCAGTGTTAAAATGATTCCTAAATGTTGGGGTGATACAATCACAAACCTATGTTCCAGGTTTCAGAGCTGGCTACTGTAAAGCATCATCTGGAACGTCTTAGAGCTCTGCAGGAGTGGCAGAGAGACGGAGGTGTTATGATAATGGGGTATGAGATGTACCGCATCCTGTCTCAAAACTCTAAAGACATCAAGGAGGAGTGGAAGAGCCCATTAGTAGATCCAGGTTCAGAAACTATAGAGACATAGCTGTTATGTAGCTCCCTCTGGTTTATTTTTTCCATTTACTCATTTATTGTTGTCTTTCTTTCAGGTCCGGACTTTGTGATTTGTGATGAGGGTCACATTCTCCGTAACGAATCGTCAAACATCTCCAAAGCCATGAATGCCATAAAGACTCAAAGAAGAGTGGTGCTAACGGGTACACCTCTTCAAAACAACCTTGTCGAGTGTAGGTCTTCACCTCATAGTCCTAACAGACACTCAGCCAAATATGGATTTTATGCAGTTGAGGTGAAACACTTTGAAACCAGAATTTGCTGGTTCGGTGCTGAAGGGGGATGAGCTTCCTTGACGGAGGTCTGCTTTCTCCGAGTGCTTTTCTAGCTGTTAATGTTTCTGTTGTATCATTCTTTCATTTTTGAAAGAATTTACTGAGTTATACATCAAGTTTATGCAGTGTTAGTATTTACCCTGTTCCCATATGTTTTTGAACGACCTCTGGCCTCACCATGGTGCACTGGATATCAGTTTCTGGGCCAAATCCTGACTGATGATGAAGCATTCTTTTCTGTTTACGCCTTTTTGATGATTGAACACAGAGTTGTGTTGACATTATGATCTGGGAAGTTTTCTGGTCATGGACCTGAAAGTTCAAGGTTTTCAGTCCTGAATTATTTATTAATAAATATTTTCCATGTGACCAGGGGTTAAAATGCTCCTGTATTGTTGAGCGAAGTTCCTTTTAGAGGATGTTACCATCCTTCATTCAATGGAAAATTGTAAATGAGCCCACTTTCTTGTATGAGAAACGACCCCACACATGAATGGTCTCAGAAATCTTCACCATGGACCCGACACACGACTCCAGGCAGCGCTCACTTTTTCTTCTCTGGATAATCACTTTTCTAAGTGTCATAGAAAATGCCTTTACCTAGTCCTCTGCGGTCCAGTCCTGATAAATGTTGAGCTGTTGAATGTTTTTCTTTTTTCTTTTTTTTTGACTTAAATACATTTTATTGGTTATTTAAAAAACTTAAACCGAAGTTAGCATGTAAAAAGGAGTTAAAGTTGAATGTTTTTCTTGGAGAGAAAGTCTGGTTCTCTTGACACAAAAAGAAAAAAGCCCACACCTTCCCGGTGCTGTTTTTTTTTTTTTAGCAATTCTGCACTGGCAGCAACTCGATCCCTTAGCTCAATCCTCTTTAGGAGATTGTCCTGGCATCCTGGCACCTTTGAGACTTTCTTGGTGACCCCAAAGCCATCTTCAAGCTTTCTTTTCACCAGCTGAACCTATGTCCTTCAAGTTCTTAATGATTTCATAAATGTTTGATTTTTCTGGAATCTAACAAGCACCTGTACGCTCACTTGTGAAATCCATTGAATGCAAAGCAAATAAGCAATGATGTTAGCACCCTTCTCTGGAGGTAACTACGGTTGACAAAAGAAGAGTGTTTTAAAGCACCCCTCCCTCATGAATAATCCCTTCTATTGTGCTTATTTTATTAGAATGACGAAGTGATAGCAGAAGCCCTGTTAACACAGCTCTCCCAGCAGGGCTAAAACACTGCATATAATATATGTATTATTTTTTTCTTTTTTTATTTGTAGTTAATAGCTTTCAATAACTGACCTTTTTCACTTAGACTCCATGCAAACTGCCACTATAAGTCTTAAAACTTTTACCTGTGGGTGTAGATGATATTGTAAATCAAATCAACATTTTGTGAGCAACAGTGGGCTTCATATTAGTGAGATGTGTTTTATTCCTGCAGACCACTGCATGGTAAATTTCATCAAGAAGAATCTCCTGGGCTCCCTGAATGAGTTCAGAAACCGCTTCATCAACCCCATTCAGAATGGCCAGTGTGCCGACTCCACCCCAAAAGACGTCCGAATCATGAAGAAACGCGCCCATGTTCTTCATGCGGTTTTGGCTGGATGTGTGCAGGTAAAGATGGCCTCGCTGAATGGTAGTTGTATTCTAAAATGTCAGTGTCGGAACGCTGATTTCATTTTCTGGTTCCCAGAGAAGAGATTACTCGGAGCTGACGCAGTTTCTGCCTCCCAAACACGAGTATGTGCTGTCGGTGAGGATCTCCACACTTCAGTATAAGCTGTATCGCTACTACCTCGACCACGTCGCAAGTAAGGACATGTTTACCGCTAAATAACTTGAAACATATAGTAAATATGCTTGCAATTCTGTAGATTATTTGCAGACATAGATGTTGTAGAACCACATTGATAAGATACATACGTTCTTTTATTTTCAGGTGTGGGCTCCACGACCAGCAAAACAACAGCGAAAACCGGCGCTAACCTCTTCACGGATTTTCAGGTCCTTGGCCGAATTTGGACTCACCCATGGTGTCTTCACCTCAGCAGCCTCAGCAAAAAAAACAGAAAGGTCGAATAATCATGTTGGATGCACATCAACACCTCACTAGTTTAAACTGGCATCTTGATTAACTCGTCTTCTTTATTAAATCTCAGAGAAATTGTCCTATGAAGAATCAGTTTCAGATGGCAGCTCAGTTGCTAAATGTAGAGACAATTGTGGCTGAGAGGTAAATTATTTTATTTTACTTAGATTTGTTTGGTTTTTAAAAATATTTTCACACTTTTAGCTTATAATATTATTCAGAAAGCTTTTCTTGACATTTTCTGTTCTTTATTGGTATCTTTCTTTTTCACTGGGACAGTGGACTGAAAGAGAACGAAGGAAAAGAACTGAATGACAACGGAAACAGTCCAATGTCCACTGATGTACCCCAAACTGCCCAAGTGGTGGAAGGTATTACAGCAGCATGTCACTCCTGATCCTAAAGCTTAGAAAGGTTTGCAACCAGAACTTCTTATTCCTTATGCTGTTTGTAGGAGAGAAGGCAGCCAGCAGCTCAAGGTCTCAGAGTCCCATTCAAGTGTGGTACAAGCATCTCCTGTCTGAAAGTGACGCCAAAACCATGGAGCATTCAGGGAAAATGGTGCTTTTGTTTGAAATCCTCCGAATGGCTGAAGACCTGGATGATAAAGTGTATGTTTCTTTTCTCACACTTTTTTTTTCTTGTACAGAACAAAAATTTCAGGTTGTTTGAGATTTGATTCATTAGATCAAAACATAAAATGGTTTTTTATGTTTATGTATGCTAAAGTAGAAAGAAAAACCTGCCTTGTTTTTAGAAGTTATTTTACAAGTAAAAATGTGAAAAGTGTGATTCAAATGATTGGTTGTGACCAGAAAACCTTCTTTAACATGCTTGCTGTGTCCCCTGTATGGCTTGGGGACGAGCGTTAAAAGGGACTTCTCATTGCTTTTTTTTCAACAATTTATTTCTTCTTGCATGTAGAGGGCCGATTTGTAGAGCGTATAACCAATAGTTCTGCTTTGGACAGATTCCTTTGCCTAATCTGTGGATCTCTGTAGCTCTTCCTTAGATACCATGGACCTCCTGGTTGCTTCCCAAATTAATGTCCTTCGTTCCCACGCTGTTAGTTAACTGGATGTCTTGGTAGTTGGGTCATAATCTTTTTTATATTTGAAAGATGGATTAAAAAACCCTATGTAAAATATTCTAATGGATTTTATTTAGGGGTATCTTAGTAAACGGGGCTAAATACAGTTGTACAACACTCATTGCAGTTTTTCGTTTTAAACGATGCCTCTTTTCCCTTCCACTCCTCATATATGTGCCATTTTTGTGTTTGTTTTGTCCCAAAGGGCGTGAATACTTTTAAAGGGCACTGAATGAGGGATATTTAAACAGTATAATTGATCTGCATTGCTAATTCTCTTAACAGGCCAATCCTATCTGACCTAACCCGTTTGTGTGTCCTCAGGCTGGTGTTCAGTCAGTCCTTGATCTCTCTGGACTTGATCGAGGATTTCCTCGCAGCTTCTCACAAGGCCAGAGATTCGTTATCATCCCTCCAAGGTAAGAAAGAAAGTAATGTTTATCCGAATGTCCTTCTTAGTGGTTGTCAAGTTTTGATTTTTGTGATTTCCTAAACAATCAGAAGGCAGATGGATTAAAAACGTGGATTACTATCGACTTGATGGCTCTACCAGCGCTTCGTTGAGGAAGAAATGGACGGATGAGTTTAATAAAACCGACAACTTCCGGTACTCTTTGTTCCATGTTGTACATTGATACTGGGAAAAAAAGTATTCTATTGTTGTTTTAATGTTTTGTTTGATCATTTTAGTGGCAGATTGTTTTTGATTTCAACGAGAGCCGGCTCACTTGGGATCAACCTTGTGGCTGCTAACAGGGTCGTCATCTTTGACGCATCGTGGAATCCTTCATATGACATACAGAGCATATACAGGGTGTATCGCTTCGGTCAGCTAAAGCAAGTGTTTGTGTACCGCTTCTTGGCTCAGGTAAAGACAATGATTTGAATCACAGAGGTTAAAATACATGTTTTAACCAGTGTGTTGGGTCAAATAATTGGAATGAAATGATCTGTGGCTCTCACCAGGGAACCATGGAGGAGAAGATCTACGATCGCCAAGTGACCAAGCAGTCTCTGTCCTATAGAGTTGTAGATCATCAACAGATCGAGAGACACTTCACTCTTTTTGAACTGACCGAACTCTACACATTTGAGCCAGACCTGCTTGATGATCCAAACTCTAAGAAAAGCAAGAGACCGACACCTCTTTTACCAAAAGTGACGACTTCACCATCTTTAAATGATCTCAAAGGGCAACATTTTTACACCACGTTAACTGTATGTGTTTATTTTCTCAGGACAGCATCCTAGCACAGCTATTAAAAATCTGTAAGGACTGGATAGTGTCTTACCATGAGCATGAATCCCTGCTGGACCACAAGCACGAGGAGGAGCTCAGCGAAGCGGAGCGCAAAGCCGCGTGGGCCGAGTATGAAGCCGAGGTAACACGTTAACATCCTAAAAGATCAGTTATATAGTCAGAGTTTACATTATAGTGTTTTTACCATCTCTACATGTTTATTTTTGAGCAGTCAAACTCAACCATACTCCCAGTCAGCTCAAGCCAGAACACATTGCAGACGAAGACCAATGAGCAGCTAATGGTATTTAAAAATAAATTTCAAAATTATCCTACAATAACTACTACTTACAGTGGCTTGCAAAAGTATTCGGCCCCCTTGAACTTTTCCACATTTTGTCACATTACAGGCACAAACATGAATCAATTTTATTGGAATTCCACGTGAAAGACCAAAACAAAGTGGTGTACACGTGAGAAGTGGAACAAAAATCATACGTGATTCCAAACATTTTTTACAAATAACTAAAAAGTGGGGTGTGCGTAATTATTCAGCCCCCTGAGTCAATACTTTGTAGAACCACCTTTTGCTGCAATTCCAGCTGCCAGTCTTTTAGGGTATGTCTCTACCAGCTTTGCACATCTAGAGACTGAAATTCTTGCCCATTCTTCTTTGCAAAACAGCTCCAGCTCAGTCAGATTAGATGGACAGCGTTTGTGAACAGCAGCTTTCAGATCTTGCCACAGATTCTCGATTGGATTTAGATCTGGACTTTGACTGGGCCATTCTAACACATGGATATGTTTTGTTTTAAACCATTCCATTGTTGCCCTGGCTTTATGTTTAGGGTCGTTGTCCTGCTGGAAGGTGAACCTCCGCCCCAGTCTCAAGTCTTTTGCAGACTCCAAGAGGTTTTCTTCCAAGATTGCCCTGCATTTGGCTCCATCCATCTTCCCATCAACTCTGACCAGCTTCCCTGTGCCTTGCAGAAGAGAAGCACCCCCAGAGCATGATGCTGCCACCACCATATTTGACAGTGGGGACGGTGTGTTCAGAGTGATGTGCAGTGTTAGTTTTCCGCCACACAAAGCGTTTTGCATTTTGGCCAAAAAGTTCCATTTTGGTTCCATCTGACCAGAGCACCTTCTTCCACATGTTTGCTGTGTCCCCCACATGGCTTGTGGCAAACTGCAAACGGGACTTCTTATGGTTTTCCTTTAACAATGGCTTTCTTCTTGCCACTCTTCCATAAAGGCCAACTTTGTGCAGTGCAGGACTAATAGTTGTCCTATGGACAGATTCCCCCCACCTGAGCTGTAGATCTCTGCAGCTCATCCAGGGTCACCATGGGCCTCTTGGCTGCATTTCTGATCAGCGCTCTCCTTGTTTGGCCTGTGAGTTTAGGTGGACGGCCTTGTCTTGGTAGGTTTACAGTTGTGCCATACTCCTTCCATTTCTGAATGATCGCTTGAACAGTGCTCCGTGGGATGTTCAAGGCTTGGGAAATCTTTTTGTAGCCTAAGCCTGCTTTAAATTTCTCAATAACTTTATCCCTGACCTGTCTGGTGTGTTCTTTGGACTTCATGGTGTTGTTGCTCCCAACATTCTCTTAGACAACCTCTGAGGCCGTCACAGGGCAGCTGTATTTGTACTGACATTAGATTACACACAGGTGCACTCTATTTAGTCATTAGCACTCATCAGGCAATGTCTATGGGCAACTGACTGCACTCAGACCAAAGGGGGCTGAAGAATTACGTTATTCATTTGTAAAAAAAATTTGGAATCATGTATGATTTTCGTTCCACTTCTCACGTGTACACCACTTTGTTTTGGTCTTTCACCTGGAATTACAATAAAACTGATTCATGTTTGTGGCTGTAATGTGACAAAATGTGGAAAAGTTCAAGGGGGCCGAATACTTTTGCAAGCCACTGTATATTTGGACTCTATGAACATTTTCATACATGTTTGCAGGAGATACTCAACAAAAGCAGAGCAAATATATCAGTGACTTTTATGACCCTGCAGAAGATGAGGACTCACACTACTGAGGACTACATGTTACGACTGGTGAGTGAACTGAAATAGGATGTCTTGGTTTTGACTAGCTTACATGGTTTGCTCAGGTTCTCACAGGGGGCCCTGCGTCCAATTGTCTGCACATGCATAAAAGCATTTTTTGATATGGTACTTGTGTACTGCGCTTTCTAATGCCACCCTGGGCAATTGCCCATATGGCCCATACCAAACGTCGGCTCATAATAAGAGCTCAAAATCATTTGCTGCCTCCCATTGGTGTTGAGTACTCTAGCTGAAGGTTTGTCTGGTACACTCTCTCGATTGCACAAACACTGGCCTTCACAGTAAGCCTATTTTCAGAGTTCCTTCTCATTTTTCACATTCAAAACATGTACTTTTCCAGATTCACATTTCCAGGGTTGTTTTAGGTCCATGTTGAAAGTTTAAAGACAAAAAATCACTCAGATTTTCATCGTTGAGATTTGTATGAAACATACAAAACGGAAGATAAATAGATGGATGGATGAATGGATTTAAGACAGGAATGAAGTAAAAAGAAGAAAGAAAGGAAGGGGTACATATGAATGGATGGATAGATTGAATTAAGACGGTTATGCGAATGGATAGATAATGAACAAAAAGATAGTTTGACCATTGCTATAAATAGATGTTCACATAGATCAATGCACAGAAATGGATGGATTAAAATGAAAGGGATGGATGGAAGGTGGGCAAACAGGTGAATAAATTGAATAGATGTTTGAATGGATAGAATGATGCATAAACAAATGGATGCGGAACAAAAAAGATTGAGCAAGAGGTATGGATACAACATAACAGTAGAAAGAAATAACTAGAGATTCTTTACTATGTTCTTGTTCATATTTATCCAGATCTGGAAATTACTTAAATTCCCTATGCTTCCAGACTGCATTTTTCTGTTTTAGGTAATAATATATAAGTGCCTCAATGTGGGTACAATACACAAGATGTAACAGCAAACCTTGTTCTGGGAAAGAAAATAAAGACTGATAAGTAACTAATCGGATTTTCTAGTAATATAGTGCTGGTAGACTAGTGTTAGCTCGTTTTCAAGTCAGGGAGAGCGACAATATATATCTGCTTAAAGGAAGTTGCTGTTAAAATCCACAGAAAATCTTAATGACTCATTAAAGGGTTATAAACATATAAACTCAGCAAAAAAAGAAACGTCCCTTTTTCAGGACTGTGTATTTCAACAATAATGTTGTAAAAATCCAAATAACTTTACAGATCTTTATTGTAAAGGGTTTAAACAATGTTTTCCATGCATGTTCAATTAACCATACTCAATTAATTAACATGCACCTGTGGAATGGTCGTTAAGACCTTAACAGCTTACAGAAAGTAGGCATTTATGGTCACAGTTCTAAAAACGCAGGACACTAAAGAGACTTTCTACCGACTGTGAAAAACACCCAAAGAAAGATGCCCAGGGTCCCTGCTCATCTGCATGAACGTGCATTAGGCATGCTGCAGGGAGGCATGAGGACTGCTGATGTGGCTAGGGCAATAAATTACCATGTCCGGACTGTGAAACTTCTAAGACAGCGCTACAAGGAGACAGGAAGCCCAGCTGATCATCCTCGCAGTGGAAGACCATGTGTAACAACACCTGCACAGGATCGGTACATCCGAATATCACACCTGCGTGACAGGTACAGGATGGCCACAACAACTGCCCGAGTCACACCAGGAACACACAATCCCTCCATCAGTGCTCAGACTGTCCGCAATAGGCTGAGAGAGGCTGGACTGAGGGCTTGTACGCCTGTTGTAAGGCAGGTCCTTACCAGACATCACCAGCAACAACGCCGCCTATGGGCACAAACCCACCTTCTCTGGACCAGACAGGAGTGGCAAAAAGTGCTCTTAACTGATGAGTCACGGTTTTGTCTCACCAGGGGTGATGGACGGATTCGTGTTTATCGTCGAAGGAATGAGCGTTACACCGAGGCCTGTACCCTGGAGCGCGATCGATTTGGAGGTGGGGGGTCCGTCATGGTCTGGGGCGGTATATCACATCACCATCAGACTGAGCTTGTTGTCATTGCAGGCAATCTCAATGCCTTGCGGTACAGAGAAGACATCCTCCTCCCTCACGTGGTACCCTTTATGCATGCTCATCCGGACATGATCCTCCAGCAGGACAATGCCACCAGCCATACTGCTCGTTCTGTGCGTGAGTTTCTGCATGACAGCAACGTCAGTGTTCTGCCATGGCCAGCGAAGAGCCCGGATCTCAATCCCATTGAGCACGTCTGGGACCTGTTGGATTGCAGGGTGAGGGCTAGGGCCATTCCCCCCAGAAATGTCCAGGAACTTGCAAGTGCCTTGGTGGAAGAGTGGGGTAACATCTCACAGCAAGAACTGACAAATCTGGTCCAGAGGATAGGTTTACATTGCTTTTGAGTTGGTTTCAGGCACATTGATGTCCATTTAAAAATAACTTGCAATCTAGAAAAGAAAAGTATTTCAGTTCTTACCGACCATCACAGGACTGAATAAAGGAGGTACAATTAAAGACATCTTTTGAATATTAATCGACTTAATGTTTTCCTCCCACAGCGCCAACAGTACCCTCTTTTACCTGAGGCAGAGTTGCAGATGAAAGCTGAGCTTTGGAAACAGTCGGACATCAACAGACGGGTACTCGCACAGGTGTTTTATAGAGAATGTCTCGAACAGCATCAGTCTGTAAGTCACTCATATGCGAGTGAATATTCTGTCGACAAAGATTTGTACAAATGGCCAATCTTACATATCAGTCCTTTCTCTTTTCATAGCTCACGCTCCACATTCAGGCCCTGCTCAACAGTCGACGAACACTATAAGCCACCGTAGTCAATCACGAGCGAGGACTCCAAACCTTAAGAAGAAAACAGATGTTTTGTTCTTTGCTACTTTTTTTTTTGTACTAAAGAACTACATATGTAACTGTACTCTACAGAAACAGGGGAATCCTGAACACTTAAAAGTTTTTATGTTGCACATGTAGGTGTGGCAGTTCAGGTTGGCAATACTATGCACTTTAACGTAAGATAGTTCATAAATGTACCATGTTTAGTTAAAGAAGTTCCTTATCTGTGAGCAAAAGTTTCTGTACCTTTAAAAACCTGGGATAAGTTTTACTGTGGGATAAAAATGTTGCTTCATATATTAAACGTATGTATTTTTGCACTCATGTCTCCGATTGCAGTATCTTAAAGTCCTTTTAGTGAGCTGCTCTTTTAAGATGACAAATGAAAACAAACCCACCAATACAAAATACAAAAATTTTTACTCAAAAGGTTATATTTCTTATCTTTAGGATTTACAAAAGGCAGACAGGAGAAAGAAAAACAGTAACAGTCAGTTTGCACACAATTTGGTAAACATTTTTTGGCCATTTTATAGTTTGTAAACAGCACACATACAGGGTTTGTGCTTGTCTAAAAAGGACCAAAACAAGTAAAACTTCAATAATAATAATACACATGTGGATCAGTTATAATGGTAAATGCAATGGGAACCTTATAGTTAAAAAGGGGAAAACACCAAAAAGAAACCACTTGTGGAAAATGAAGTTTTGGCAGGAATCACATTTTAACAAGTATGCTTTTGGCAACATGCAAACTTGCTTGGTTAGTACCATTGGAGATTATCCCAGCATGCATTGTGAGAAAGACGAGTCCATGTTCAACGTGTGGATTTTCTATCATACTATCATGAGGATTAAAAAAAAACACATGCTTAAGAAGACAAATCACAGCTCTTGTTGGTTTGATCTCCAAAGGTAATTTGTTGAAATGTACAATAACTGCACTGTGATAAGATATAAATGATCTATTTATCTTCCCTAGGCTGTACAAAGTACTGACAAATTCTGAAAACATCCACAAAGTTTGGCCAACTTTAAAATGACCTACAATTTCCACACAAAATCAGTCATTTTTAAATTATTTAAGAATTTAGGACATAAAAAAAAAAAAAAAAAAGGACCATCCACACCAATACACACACACACACACACACACAAATAGTCCAGTGGCCTTCACAGTGATGGTTGTAGATTCCTGCAGTCATGGAGGTCAGTCTCCAGAGGGCGCATTAGTCTCTCGCTTGATCAGATGATAAACAAGCTGCTCCTGTTTGATTGAGGATGTGTTCCTCCGTTACCCTGAACTTCAAGCGGGGCTTTCTGGGCTCACATGTGGCTACAGTAGCAGGTTAGTGTCCTGTGTCCAGGTCCCTCATGTATTCCTGAAGAGCCTGCAGCCTTGCATCAATCTCTGACAGCTCAGTGCCCGTGTCCATGGAGCTCTCTGTGGTTTCGACATCATTTGATGATTAGCTATGTAAATAGCAATCAAAACTTTATTTAAAAAAAAAGTTATTCATGAAGTTACCTTTGTCTTTTATTCTGTGTGTCGGGGTACTAGATAATGGCTTTTTGGTTAAAAGGCCTCGAGACTGAAAGAAAAATCCATAATTTAGGCAAAGGTAATATGCACTATTTGTTTTACCTACAGGCTCCAATGGATTAATAAGAAGTACTGTTTTTATAGTTGTTACCACCTAAGAGGTTTCTGTAACTTCAAAGATAAAAATACAAAATTTAATTCAGTTTTTTTTTATTGTTTTACTTTGAGTAAAAAAAAGACAGAAAACAAAACTATTTTTTTCAGTACATTTACTCACCATTCAGTAAGATTACTCACCATATTCGCTCCATTGTATGTCTGTTTTCTTCCCCTGTAAAAATAAAACAAAAACAATTAAAGATTAAAATAATTTAGACACTTTTCTGAAATATCTTTTCCAGTGTAATCCCAGCACCTGAAAAGAGTTTTGGTCATTTCATCCATATCTGCTAATGAGCTCCCAGAGGAGTTCCTGCTGCCTCTACGCTCCATCGACAAACTCCTGCCTCTGCTGCCAGCCCGGACCATCTGAGGATAGGCCTCTCTGGACCGGGAGCGGCCCCGCTCAGGGAGGACGGGTGAAGAAATTATTTCCCTTCGCACCTTCCGCTGTCTGAAAAAAAAGCATACAAAAATTAAATATAGGTGTGGATAAACTCACCAGCTGCAAAAATACAGGAGTGCAAAAAACAACAACATAGGAACCAACTTTTTGAGTTCTGCCTCTTTCTGCCTGCGCTGCCTGTCCTGGATGTAGGCAGTTGGGTCAAAACGAGGAACCAGAGAACCTGCAAGATTCAAGGTGTCAGTACAACAGTATATAGAAAGTAATAAAAAAATATTCTAATTATTTTGAGATCGAGAGATGGATATGGTGCAAAAAATAAAAGGTTTTCTTTTAAATTCAGTTTGACTGTTGCTGTGTTTTGGGCGACGTAATCCTTGTTCACCTCTGCTGATTTAACTAAATAACTGGCACAAGTGTATTAATGATCTTGTTGCATTGAGAACAATATTTTCCATAACCCTAAATATTAAGCACTACATACCTGTGGGTGAAGGTGATGGCCTCGTTATGCGAGGACGTGGTCCTGATGAATCTGCTCTTCTTCCCCTCTCCCCTGACCTCAGTCTTCTGTCCTCCATCCGCTCTCTGGACCCAGAGCGTGCCCTGACGGCTCCATACCCAGAACTCCTCTCACGCGACACAGATCGATAGACCTCCCCGTCAATTCGAGAGCCGATGTGACCGGAAGTGGGAGTCATTCTGCTGCAGAGGCACCGAGGACATACACACTCAGAGAACGTTTAATCCAAGAAGCCGAATGAATGACTGAATAAAAAGAGAAAGAAAGTGAAGATATAGTACACGCTTAGATTGTCTAACCCTCTCCGTAGTAACGCCAGCTCACTGGTGAGACTCTTCACCCGAACACGGAGAGCACACTCTGACGCTCTCAGCTCCTCCAGCTAGAAAGAAAGGAGGAAGGTTAAAACCAGCGGAGAAACAAAGTAAACAGTGTCATTATGCGGTAAACTTTCACCTGCTCCATTAGGAGTTGCTGTTCTTGGCACCTTTTGCTGGTCGAGCGTTGACTTCTGGCCCTCTCCTTGACAAGCTGCTCCTCCAGTCTCTGCACCACATCTCTGATCCGCCAGTCTTCTCGGCCTAGTGCAGAACCACTCCCACTCATTTGCAGTTTCTCCAGAGCCTTGGTCATGGCTTCCTTTTCTTCTTTTACTGCGGCGAGCCTTCAGGAAATATAGTAGTGTCAAAAAAGAAAAATAATAGCACAACATAACTGAAGAATATTGCCTGCGATGGAAAGATTGAGGCAACCTACTCTTGTCGTAACCGATGCATTTCCAGATCTGTAGATCTGTTGCCTCCATGGGAGGTGAGAGCACTGATCTCAGCTCTGAGGGCTCGGATCTCCTTCTGCAGGGTAGCTGGGTCAGGCTTTCCCACATAGGGCAGTGGTAAAGGGTAGTGTATCCTACCAATACAACAGAATTATACGCAACATTTTCAAGTTAATTTGGGTCCAAGAGAGCCATGAACAACAGCATTCTGTTGTAAACTTTACCATACAGAGATCCAAACCTGTCAAACTCTACAGTGTAAATGAGGATGAGATATCGTTTGGCGGTGAGAGCCGACTGCTGCTGATGGCCACGAGGACGACTGACCACTCCTGCTTTTCTGTTGCGTAGCAGCTCCAGGTCACCATAAGTCAAGAGGTCAAGGGTGACGGAATCACTCGTCTGTAGAGAGAAACAGTAGTTGGATGGAGGAAGGTTTTAAAATGGGCCTAAAACGTCAAGCTGCCCTTTTCCTCTGTTTGTTGCCCATTTGATAAACATGCATCTCATTTGATGAAGGTTTGAAATGATACAGCAGGGACTCAACATGGGCCGGTTACCAGTACCAAATACACCAAGTCTATTGTAAGAGCTTCTCTATGGTTTAAAGTCCATTTTTAGAAATGCCAGAGTTTTCTCTGGGTGTATGGAACAGAGTTACATGCTGCCTATTCCCCACATGTTGCTACAAACTGCCAGTCAGTTCCATCATTTACAAATACAAGCAGATCAAATTTGAAGAAAAAAAACCCCCAAAGGACCTAACCTTTTTATTCCAGTCATAATTGCCTGAGACGGCCAACACTGATGTTTGAGAGATTGGAAATGTAAAATCTCTGTCTGTATGCATTTCCTAACTGTTCATCAACACTCATATTTCCTTCCAGGCCACAGAGAGACCCGCAACTCGACATGGCTGAACATTTCCCACTCAACTGGAAACGCTAAACTCCAGTGAATGACCCTCCTCGTCAGCTAGTACTGCCCCAAGCAAACCTGTCTTTTCTATTTCTCTACTATTACTATCCAAGCTTTAAACATTCAGGAAATATGTATATAAATAAAAATAAAAAATACAGCATCACACCTTCCTCACAGCAGATTCCAACATGCTACAGAAAATGGGAAACTGCTTGAAGTTGCCGGTTTTGCGAGTGAGATCTTCAATATCTAAAGGAAGTGGGAAAAAAATTTAATAAATAAATATAATCTATCTATCTATCTATATATATATATAAAACACATGCACAATATGTGCATTAGATGGCATTTATATTATTCAAATATGCCACTTACATGCAGGATCAAACTCCCCCCTCCACTGATCTGCTGTCACAGAGTCAGAGATTTCTACTATCAGCAAATTCTTATCCAACTCAATCTTCACAGAAAACTCCACTCCTCGAAACACAATGTCCTCCTCCAACTCAGAGCCGTCTTCCATCTCTCTGGCCCTGCGCTGGAGAGGAGAGTTCAAAACTATCATTAATAAACACATTATTGTACAAACTAGAAGCGAATGATGAAACAGAACCAGATTTGGTTAGATTGAAAGCTTTTATAGGACACACAAAAGGAGCCTAAAACATAGTTTAAAGCATGATCAGAAGCAAAGTATATACTTTACTTTCCATCAAGACTATTAGGGGGGTGGAGTTCAGTTACGGACAGATTACTGGCAACATGAAGTAGGGGCAAAGATTTGAAAAAGCATCACTTCACACCTTGATTTAAAGAAATTCTGAAACAGATGAAAATTGATGTAACCGTCCATCAGTCTGGAAAATGTTGAAAAGCCTTTTTTTTAGGATTTGGGACTCAAGTGAGCCACAGTGGGAGCCAATAACGCACTGCAGGTCTGACTTAGGGGTAGTGTTCATCATTCAATAACAAGAAGGAGACGGAGGACTGGTTCAGTAGCTGCTCTCTACCTGAATATCCTGAGCAATGTTCCCCATCAGTGCAGTCCCTTAGGTGAATATTGCTATGACAACATAGATTATAATTAACCCACTACTTTGTGATTCTTTACTTTTTTCCTTCATCACTAATATTGGTCCTGTTTTATTTATCTGACCGATACAGATGTTATGGTGGAGCTCTCGAATTTAAACTAAATATTGCATCCATGCAGTCCTTTGGATTTGGAGTATTGCAAACTTTGACATTATGATGATGGTGAATCTATATATAGTGCATATGTATTGAGTTAATCTCAATAAATGTCTTTTTTAAATCTGTTTCACCTGGCTGCTTCAATATGTACATTTCCCAGCTTTCTTTTCTGTTCTTTCCAGAAACACCACATGGGGCAGTAGCGAGCAGAATAGATTCTGAGACTTGCTATTTAGGTTATAAAATAATAAAAAAGGTGTATTTATGTATAAAATGTACGACACTTATTTAACCTCTATAGTCGTGATTTTAGGAAGAAAGTTATTACCTGCATCGCCAATGTGACATACAGCCCTGTTAGGATTTTTGAGCTTCACTTCACTTTCTCTCGTCACAACGAGCCTGTAAACAACGTTTTTGTCTTACAGCAACATTAACCTCAGAGAACCTAAAACGTATGAAGCTTAATGAACCCAACCACTTTATTTTAGCACCTTTGTGACACCGTTTTCATCTTCCACCTCTGAGCAAGGGTCAGCTAGCGACTGTTACCGCGTCCACTGTAGTCACAATAACTGCCCGACGTTAGCTACGCTTAATCAGCACGGACAACACTAAATGCTCTGCGCTAATTAATTTTTATTTGCCGCACATTTAGCTTGAATAGCGACGAGGTTGCGTATATGTGCTCAGACAGATTGAAAACCTAGTCAACAAGCGTAGGTTAACGTTACCTTGAGTTGCAGTGAGTATCGTGAACGTGCCAAGCTGTCAAAGCATAACGTCGAGAGGAGCTCGCATACAGAGCTCAATGAAGTCTGGAGGCAGAACACTGGTGAAGGGCTCTCAGGTCCCCAACAGGTTCAAATCCATCGGTAGAGAGCAGGGGCGGCTCAGCAACCGGGAACTGTTAAATTCTTCTTCGTCAGGCTGTTGATCTCCCTCTGCCTGTCTCTAACAGGATCGTTGTTCATTAAGCGCATTGCTGACCCCTAGAGGCACCTGGGAGACATTGCCCTAACAAGACCACGAGCAAAGAGACAGATGGGTCAGAAAAAAAAACAGCAACAAACAATGGAAAGCTATAACGATATAAAAAGCCGTTACTTAAATCTGGACACATTAAGACTTTTCTAAGCAGTTTTCATAAAATTTCTGCAGGAGAATGCAAAAGTGCTTTAACAGTGCACCTATATGCACGTCATTCCAGTTTACTTTTTTTCTCCAAAGGAACCAGCCAAATACAGGTAAGAATTCTATATTCATAACCCCACAGCACACATTTTCATTTTAAGAGCAAAAGGTTTGAGTGCCAGAAGGATGCAAGCAGAGAGAGAGAATATTTATGCATTATGGCATTAAATCTGAACACAGAAACAAAAACTTGAGAGAGAAGCACAGAACATTTTTAAGCAAGCAGGATGATTTTTTTTATGCGACAGCAGAGTTTTGAGAGACAATCGTTCCTGCTCGCTTGTTGTTGCAGGGTCACCAGGGAGATGGTGCAGCTCACTGGGTGAGAGGCAGGGTACAGCCAGTACAGGTCACCAGTCTATCACCAGGCGACACAGAGGGTAACAGCCATGATGCGCTCATACACACTCATAACAAGGGAGAATCTAGAGTAACCAGATAACATAACAGTCATTTTTTTCAAACTGTGAGATGAAAGTCATAATACTCATGCATGCATTGGGGGAACATACAAACTCCATGCAGAAAGATGTCAGGAGTTAAACCTCATTGCTGCAAGGCAACGGTGCTAGAGAACACCTAAGGTTTTCCATTGAACAGCATTGAACTTTCTATTTCTATTGAACAGAGAGTGTAACTAAGTGTGATACTCACAAAATAAGTGTTTTTGTGGAGATATAATTATTGTTTTACTTACTCTGAGAGTCACTTTTTTTTAGTTCATTTGCGATTGTATTATATTTTTATAGTCTGTCTAATTCGGAATAAGAAGTCACACAGAGAAACACACAATGACATGCTGTTGCATGGAACGGACACTGGGTGGAAGCACTCGCCAGCAGCGTCACTGGGACTCTTCACAATGCAAGGGAGGGAGTAGGTATAATTTTGAGATTGGTGGGGACACAAAAGTGATCCAAGGCAGCACTCTTGAAAGTTGAACTTTTTTGCATTAGCGATCATAATTTCACATTATGCAGATGTGCTGCTCTCTCCAGGTGGATCAGATTCCTTAGGAATCAACCACAATATAAATTTGCTAACTGTATAGCAACTACTGTAAACACATACACTAGTAATACATGATGAGACCTCTTAGATATAAGGCTCTGATTTTAAAGCCACATGGGTGAATCATTGTTATTCAGATCATCATCATACTAAAATTTTTTAACCGCTATGTTATATTATGTGTGTGAAGGCTTGTTTTATTCTAATGTTTAAACTGTTTTTACCATGTAAAGCACTTTGTGTTGCTGTTTGCATGAAAAGCGTTTTATAAACACATTTGAGCTGATCTGTCACTGTGCTGAATCTCATGACTAACACATCCAGCATTATTTAACCTCACCTGTGAATTTCCACCCTCTTTTTCAGCTTCTCCTTCTCTTCTACCTCCTCCAGCCTCTATCATTTCATCTACTCCAGGCTCTCCTTCTCTACCTCATCCAGCCTCTCTCCCTACATCTGCTCTTGCCTCTCTTCCTCTACCTCCTCTGGTCTCTCTGGTGAGGCGCATATGTTGATGCATGACGAACAGATTAGGGATAGAATGATCAGAGTTTGATGGTAAAGTTATTGCCTGAGCAAAAAAGCCCTTACTTTCAGACTATTATTATGTGTAATTTATTCCCCCAAAAATAGGGATACATAAAATCACATGATACAGGGGTGACCAATTCCGGTCCTCAAGGGCCGGTCTCCAGCCAGTTTTAGATGTGTCTTTGCTCCAACACAGCTGATTCAAATCATCCAACTACCTCCTCAGCATAGCAGAGTTCTGCAGAGGCCTGCTAATGAGCCATCATTTGATTCAGGTGTGCTGAACTAGGGAAAGAACTAAAATATGCAGGAGACCTGCCCTTGAGGACCAGAATTGGGGACCCTAGATCTAGAATATGAGGTTTTATTGTAATTACACCATAAATTTTATTTATGTGTTTTTAAACAGTTGCTCTTTTCTACACGAATACATGAAAATAAGAATAAATGAGAATAAGAATAGAAAATAACTTTTAAAAAGTGTATCTCTTTGGCATATTCTATTTTAATATTTTAATTTAATTCTAATTTTAAGTAACTTGCACTTTGATTCCTAAAGAAGTCTCTTATATCCAGTTTTCTTTTCTTTGACATCCTTCAAATCCTACAGTACACATACACATGCAGGCACGCACCTCGCACGCAAACAGACACAAACACAAAATGTAAATGACACCAGGAAAATGCATCTAGCCAACGTGACACGGGCAGAACAAATGCCAAACGTGTTGGCAACTTACACTCGCAGATGCCTCTCATCCGGCCCAACTAGCAGTTGTAGCTTGAGACGTTAACAGTCAGAGATGTTCGACCATTGACTGTATATATGTTCGACAAGGTTTACCGCTCTGGGATTTAAGCAGATGGAATGACAGCGTGGACAGCCAATCACATGTAAGTTAGTGACAACCTGGCAGCCAATCAGGAAGCGATATTTGAGTTAGAGGCGGGATTTCCAGCAAAGACCAGCAAAATGTAACCCTTTTTGTGCCATAATCATTGACTAAACACTACGGATAGCGGTTGTGTTGATAGTGACGACACAGTAGCGGCTGAATATTGGTAGGGACTTGTCCCTACCGTCCCTACCTAATTCTACGCCTTAGTTACAATGTACCGCGAAGTACAGCTCATAATCCAGATGAATGGAGGATGAGCAACAGTAGTCCTGCTTCGCTGATTTCTATCTTATATTTCCAGGATTATCATATATATCTGTCAGCGGGGACCAAGCTGGGACTCGCTACAGATTCTTTGGGGCTCGTTCCCGGGATTCTTCGGTCCCATCTATTGGATTGGAAGCCAAGTGATGTCGATGACACCGCTGATCAGCAACTAGGAGAGAGGGCCGTACCATCCAGCCGCCGACCAACAGCCCTATCCAGCCGTGGGGATAGGGACTGCGACCGTGGACGAGTGGAGGTCTGTGATCCAGAGCCGACTGTGCCATCATCGAGCTGTGTGCCAGCTGTGAGGGAAACGAGGAGCCATCATGTCGAGTGGTGGGAGGAAGAGCCTGGTGTGGGACATCAGGAAGGGCCTACTCACCCTGTCAGCTGAAGAGCTCTTTTGGGTTGCCAGAGCGGTGGATCCAGCGTTAGATGCGGACCAGTCAGAACTTATGGAGGGAGATCAGGAGGTATATTACAACCGCATTAACTCGTTCATGTATAGTAAGCAGTTACTTGAAACAGAGGATGAGGGAATGGTCCAGTTGCTGATGTTAAAAGATGTTATTGATGATGTAGCGAAAAGTCGTGATGATGAGATGTCACTGCTAAATGAGAAAGGTGATTCTGAGTTACATACTGTGCAGAGTGGGGAAAAACCTGGTCACCTGGGGTCTCATTTATAAACGTTGCGTACGCACAAAACGGGGCCTGAAACTGGCGTACGCTGTAACAATAGCAGTATTGTTCCAGGTTTATGTTGTTGTTCCGGGGACGGATTTAAGTGTAACACAGCAGATGTGAGAAGTGTACTAAGTGAGTTAGCGCGGTCTGGCTAATAGTTTAATAAAGTACGGTAAGAAAACTACAGCGAGTGCCTTGGACATTCTGTTCAGACGAGGTTGAGAGAAAACAGAATGAAACATGGTGGCAGCGGTGTAAGTACTTACCCAAAAACCGAGGGGGTCGTGCGGAAAAGAAGGCTAAGCTGCAGGCTACCGCAGAGAGGAAAAAAAAACACACACAAAAAAAACGTCGCCGCGTGAGAGAAGAAAATCAGCCAACGGCGGGATGGAAGGCTTAAAGCCACCAGCAATGCTGGCGATAGAATCCGGTAACCTGGCGAAGACGTGGAAAAGCTGGAAAGAAGAGTTTACACTCTACATGGACCTCACCATGCCTGAAGCAGAAGAGACGGTCAAAGTTAAACTGTTCTACTACCTCATCGGGGAAAGTGGGAGAGAACTGTTAGAGACACTTGCTGACAGTAACAGAGGGACGGCAAGGAGAACTGTGGGAACAATGATGACACTGTTTGATAACCACTGCACCCCAAAAGTGAATGAAACTGTAGAGAGATACAGATTTTTCATGCGCAACCAAGGACTGGATGAAAACATTGACAAATATTGCACAGATTTGAAAATGTTAGCCAGTACGTGTAATTTTGGGGACATTAGAGACTCACTCATAAGAGATCGAATTGTGTGTGGCACACACAGTTCTGCAATGAGAGAGAGATTGCTGAGAGAGGACAATTTAACACTGATCAAATGCATGTAGATATGCAGAGCAGCAGAGCTGTCGAAGGAGAACAGCAAAGCACTACAAGGGCAAAACGTGGAGGAGGTTCATGCACTAAAAAGAGACACTCGAAAGAAAAGAGAGGGTGAAATCAACTGTAAGTTTTGTGGGAAAAGACACGAGAAACATAAGAGCAAATGTCCAGGCTATGGAAAAAAAGTGCAAAAAATGTGGGAAAGAAAATCATTTTGCTGTGAAATGCAAAACAAAAGGAGAGAACAGCGAGAAATGGAAACCTGTGGATGTCGTATCAGGGCAGGACAGTGACACATATGAGGACATCATGACAATAACTGTACAGGAGGGGGACAAAGAGACAGTAAACCAAGTAAAAGAGAAACACAGTCAAAACCGACAACTTTTTGCAAGAATGACAGTAGACAAGAGTCTAATTGATTTTCAGATAGACTGTGGAGCCACATGCAATATTATTCCCCTACATCTACTGAACATTGAGGCACAGCTGGAAAACACAGAGAAGGTGCTTGTGATGTACAACAAGACCAAACTGCGTCCACTGGGGAAATGCAAAGTCAAGGTCAGAAATCCAAGAAACAACAAACTCTACAGGCTCGAGTTTCAGGTAGTAGACCAGCAGGATGGGAACCCCCTACTGGGCAGGACGGCCAGTGAAGCCATGCACCTAATTGAAGTGCAGTATGAGAACATCCAGGCGCTTGACAGCATAGTGAAAAAAGAATGCTGCACTAGGACAAATGAATCCAGCGACCACCACAAGAAAATGACAATAGAGAACATCAAAACAGAGTTTGAGGACATATTCACTGGAGATGGATGTTTGATGGGGAATACAATATTGAAATAGACAACAATGTGCCTCCAGTGAAACTGCCAAAAAGGAGAGTGTCAGTTGCCATGATGACACCGCTCAAAGAGGAGCTGAAGGACCTGGAGAGCAGAAAGATCATTGCACCTGTGGAGAGAAGCACGGACTGGATAAGGAGCATGGTTTCAGTGTCAAAACCAAATGGGAAGACTAGGATCTGCATAGATCCAAAACCACTGAATAGGGCACTCAAAAGGAGCCACTTTCCTCTTCCCACAATAGATGATATACTTCCTGAGCTGTCAAAGGCTAAAATATTCTCAGTCTGTGATGTAAAGCCCGGGTTTTGGCACATCAAATTGGATGAAGAGTCGAGCTTCCTCACCACTTTTGCCACCCCGTTTGGTCTTTACCGTTTGCTAAGAATGCCAATGGGCATAAGCCCAGCACTGGAAGTCTTCCAGAGGAGGCTCATGCAAGCACTCGAGAGCTTACCTGGAGTGTTCGTCATAGCTGATGACGTGTTGATCACAGGTGAAGGGAAAACACAGGAGGAAGCAGACCAAGACCATGATGAGAAGCTGAGACGATTCTTCTCTCGGTGCAGAGACAGGAACATCAAGCTGAACTTTGAAAAACTCAAGTTACGCAGAAAGGAGGTTCCCTACATTGGTCATCTGCTGACGTCAGAGGGACTGCGTGTAGATCCAGGAAAAGTACAAGCAGTCAAAGAAATGCCTAGGCCAACAGATGTCAAAGGAGTACAGAGACTGGTTGGCATGGTTAACTATCTGTCGAAATTTTACGATCAACTGTCGGATGACTGTGAGATCTTAAGACAGCTCACACATAAAGAGAACATGTGGGAGTGGACAGAAATACACGACCTTGCATTTGAAAGACTGAAACACAAAATAACTAATGCTCCACTTCTGAAGTACTATAACCAAGAGGAAGAGCTGACACTGCAATGTGACGCATCTGAAACAGGGCTGGGGGCTTCACTGACCCAGGAAGGTAAACCAGTGGCGTTCGGGAGTAGAGCACTCACACCAAAAGAGAGAGGATACGCCCAGATAGAAAAAGAGTGTCTGGCCATAGTCTTTGGGATAGAGAAATTCCATCAGTACACATATGGGAGAAAAGTGACTGTGCAGAGTGACCACAAGCCACTAGATAACATTCACAGGAAGCCACTGCTTAGTGCCCCAAAGAGATTACAGAGAATGCTTCTCTGGCTGCAGAAGTATAATATCAGTGTCATCTGTGTACCAGGCCGAGAGATGCTCCTAGCAGATACACTGAGTAGAGCGTACATACAGGACAGCACAAAGGGAAACACTGAGAAAGAAATAGAGACTGTCAATATGGTTGACTACTTAACCCATCTCAGCTGAGAGGCTCAGCTCCATACGGTCTGCTACAAAAGCAGATGCAAGGTTACAGAGGGTCGCAGAGATGATTTTGACAGGATGGCCACCAAATAAAAGAGACGTACCAGAGGATATCAGGCACTACCACACATTCCTGGATGAACTGAGTTATCAGGATGGTGTGGTGTACAGAGGAGAGAGAGCAGTAATACCAGACGCACTCCGAGCAGACATCACTCGTCGCATTCATTCCTCTCATCTTGGCATAGAGGGATGTCTCAGACGGGCGAGGGAATGTGTGTACTGGCAAGGGATGAATGAGAACGTAAAGACTTTCATCTCCAAATGTGACATATGCAGATCAGTGGACCCAAAACAGCAGCGAGAAACACTGCACCCGCATGACATGGCACATCGACCTTGGGCAAAGGTGGGAACAGATTTATTCTCCTTTCAGAACAAGGATTATGTGATAACAGTGGACTACTATTCCAAGTTTTGGGAAGTGGATTATCTACCTGACACAAAGAGCAGTACAGTCATAAGAAAACTCAAAGCCCACTTTGCTCGCCAGGGGATTCCAGATGTTGTTGTCTCGGACAATGGGCCACAATATGCATCACAGGAGTTCAAACGATTCAGCAAAGAGTGGGAATTTGAGCACAGGACATCGTCACCAGGATTCCCACAAAGCAATGGAAAAGTGGAATCTGCAGTTAAAACAGCCAAAAGTCTCATGCTGAATGCCAGGGCTGCTAGACAGGATCCATACTTAGCTATGCTGGACCATCGTAACACGCCAAGCCAAGGGGTAAACACAAGCCCAGCACAGAGACTTCTGAATAGGAGGACAAAGACCCTGCTTCCAATCACAGAAAAACTGGTACCGGAGATTACGACCAACGATCACTGACTGACACATAACAGACTGAGGCAGGAGAAGTACTACAACCGCACTGCAGAGGACATGAACTCACTTGAGGAAGGGGACAGAGTAAGAGTTCAACCTTTTGGTCCAGGTAAAATCTGGAAGCCGGCACGTGTGATCAGACCGGTGAGCCACAGATCGTATGAGGTAAAGATGGAGGACGGAGGAGTACTGCGAAGGAATCGGCGGCACCTCAGAAGGAGCCATGACACGCGCACCTCACTCCCAGAAACTACATCTGAGCCACACAGCCCAAGAGTAGATGTAGGAGGCCAGGGCCATGCTGAACAATGCAATCCTGTTCTTACAAGGGCAGGTCGTCAGGTCGTTAGACCTCACTACTTTAGAGACTTTACACAGTAGTGACATGTTAATGAAAAAATAAAAAATAAAAAAAATAATAATAATATATATATATATAGATATAGATATACATATATATATATATATATATATATATATATATATATATATATATATATATATATATATATATTTATTTATTTCCCAATATTTCCCAATAAATAAATTTATTTATAAATTGCTTACACCTGTGCGTAGGCATGGTTTCAGAAATCAGAAATCTTTTTGGGGTACGCAAACTTTTTGTTTTGGCTGTACGTACACTTTTAGTAGGGATTCTACCCAATGTTTTATAAATGAGACCCCTGGTTAGTTTGTCTGATGGTTCTGTCATTAACCAAACAGCTCCTAAAGCCACCGCAGACATTCATGGCCACCACACACCCATTTCAGTCAGTACTGCATCACCTAGTGATATTGCTGCACCAGATTTAGGCTTCATTAAAGCTACAATGTTAAATGTACCTGACACAGCGAATGCTGAGTTGCTTAAAGTGCTGGCTAGCTATGAAGAGCTGAGAAAGAAATTCATACAGTGTATACCAGCACATGCTTCACCGCCACAGACACATATGCTCCCGCCCCCTATCCTGCCCAGTCAGCCGAGCAGCAGCACACTAGGTGAGCCAGCCCCCCAGTCTGCTCGCGAGGGAATAGTGTCCTTGAGGGAACTCATCTCCCTACCTAGGAGAGAGTTCAAAGTGCAAGGCGGTCAGGTGGGTGATCAATCCTCTGACATCAGTTACAATAATGTCTGCAAGCAAATTGATGATGGGATCCGGGAGGGATTTTCCGACTCAGAGATTGTTCGTGGGGTGCTCAAAATCATAAGGCCAGGCATCTTTAAAGAGATGTTGATAAATAAAGATGACATAATGTCGACTGAACTCAAGGGGTTTCTCCAAACTCACCTAAGAGAAAAAAACAGCACAGAGTTATTCCAAGAGTTGATGTGCACGAAACAGGATGAGAACGAGACACCACAGCAATTTCTCTACCGGGTGGGAACAACGCATCCTATTCACATCATAATTGGCTGACACTGACATTAAATACTCTGCAGCTACGGTACAAGATGTTTTTCTGCATACAGTATACCAAGGCTTTGGACACAAACACACTGACATACGCAGAGAACTGAAACCTTTGTTGTCAAGCAGTGGGGTCACCGATGAGATGATCCTTCGCCATGTGATGAAAATCACCAATGAAAAGAATGAGAGGATGAAAAGACTTGGCTCTTCCCGCCGGCAAACTGTAAGAAATGCGAACAGCGCGCAGGTCGAGTCTGATGGGGTAAAGAGGCCTAGCCCAAAGTCAGAGAGTGTGGAGTCCCCATCAAACCAAACAAAACCAGATCCACTGAGGGACCTCACGACCAAAGTATAGGAACTCACCAGGCTGGTTATGACCATGCAAAAACAACAAAACCAACAACAGCTAACCCACAATGAGCGCCACTACAGTCAAAATAGGACACAATCTAAACGAGGAAAGCTCTATGGTTGCCCAAGCTGTGTGGAACAAGACAGACAAGACTGTAAACATTGCTTTATATGTGGGGATGAAGGTCACCGTGCAGCAGGCTGTTTACAACGGTCTAAGAGACAGGGAAACTTCAACCGGCCGCTGGAGGGGGACATCTAGTGGCCGAGTCTGGAAGTAAGTCCCAAGCGGTAAATGAGGGTAAAAATGACAAAACACCCCCTTCTTCACGCTCGGCCCCAGTAATGACAAGCTCAAAAAGTTACTGCACTCAAGTAGCTCAGGCCCCTCTGCAACTACCATGTGTAGCTAAAGGTAGAACTGTTGCTAGCCTGATTGGGAAAAAGGCTCTAGTACAGAGCTATCTAAATGGCTTAGCAGTCACTCCATTACTTGACTCAGGGTCACAAGTTAGTATAGTCAGCCGTGCCTGGAAAGATGAATACTTACCTGACCTCAGCATCCACCCAGTTTCTGAGATCTTCGGGGAGGAGGAACTGAGACTAATGGCAGCAAATGGCGGTGTCATCCCATATGATGGGTGGGTAGCTATTACAGTGAACTTGCCAGGGAATTTGGACCCCAATCTGTCCATTAGTGTCCCATTCCTCATTAGCAGCTGCCCCATGGATAGAGCCTTGATTGGTTTTAATGTTTTGGGAGTGTTAATTTGTGGCCAACCAGAGATGCCACAAATTAACTAGCTGGCTAATGCCAGTACTTGTTAACCTTCTTGGCAATGCTATATCTGTCCCCAGTGAAACAGCTGAAGCTCTCGTGAACTTTATTCAGATGTCAAAGCCAGTTATGCAGCAGGGACGTGTGAGAACAGGGGTCAACGACATCATACTCCCCGCTGGTCAGGTGTCATTGGTGAAGTGTCGGGTCCCGTCAAACATGGATGCTTCTACCCGATTAGTGTTGTTCGAAGCAGATGGAGACAAGCCGCCGTCGGGGCAGTGTAATGTGGGGCCAGGCTTGTTACAAATTCAGAACCCAATCAAGCCCTATGTCACCATGCCAATTGGTAACAACACCAACCATGACATTACAATACCATGTAAAACAGCTCTAGGGATCCTGCAGCCTGTTAAAAATGTTGTGGATGCAGATGTCCTGGACAAAACACAGCCTGCAGCGATTGTCAGCGAGGTCACCGCCACTCATATCAGCAGCTCAAATTTATCTCTGTGGCACCCACCTGTAAACCTCGACCACCTGGAGAAAGAACAACAGGAGGCTGTTAAAAGGATGCTGCATGAGGAGTCAAATGCCTTTGCAAGAGATGGAGGTGACATTGGCGGCTGTAGCTCAGTGGTAGAGTTGTCAGCCTGCAACCCAGAAATTGTGGGTTCGATTCCAGCTTCCACTTGCTACATGTCGTTGTGTCCTTGGGCAAGACACTTCACCTACCTTGCCTACTGGTCAGAGGGGCAATATGTCAGTCTGCCCCAGGGCAGCTGTGGCTATAATCATAGCTTGCTTCCACCAGTGTGTGAATGTGAGAGTGAATGAATAATGGAGTTGTAAAGTGCTTTGAGAGTATTGAAAAGCGCTATATAAGCCATCAAACATGGATGCTTCTACCCGATTATTATTATAATTGGCTGTATCCCAAATCTGCAGCTGGTGATCAACCTCAAAGACGATGTCCCTGTGCAGAGAGCGTACACATCCATCCCCAAACCGCTGTTTAAAGAGGTAAAGGAATACATTCAAGATCTTATTGTAAAAGGATGGATAGCTAAATCTAAGTCTGCTTATTCTGCCCCAGTGGTGTGTGTGCAGAAGAAGGATGCCACGCTGCGCCTCTGTATAGATTACCGCCTCCTAAATAAAAAAACTATACCTGACAGGCATCCACTTCCGCGAATACAGGATCTGATAGACTCGCTGGGTGGGTATTCGATGTTCAGCACACTTGACCAGGGTAAAGCTTACCACCAGTGGTTTGCGGCAGAAGGGTCACGCCATCTTACTGCCTTCATCACTCCCTGGGGGGCTTTACGAGTGGAAAAGAATCCCATTTGGACTTTCTAATGCCCCTGCAGCTTTTCAGAGGACCATGGAGGAGATGTTGGGGTCCCTGAGAGACGAACGCTGTATTTCCTACCTGGATGACCTACTGTGCTACTCCAGATCCTTCAGTGACCATGTGGAGGTGATCCGCAAGGTTCTCCAAGCACTGCAGCACCAATTCAATTTTCCATTCAGTTTATTTATATAGCGCCAATTCACAACAGATGTCATCTCAAGGCACTTAACAAGAAGTCATTTCAATACATTTATACAAACATTCCAATCAGTTAAATAGTTTCCTATTTAAGGAATCCCAGCAGATTGCGTCGGTCATTGGCGTGAGGTTGGGCCCCGTTGGTGCAGACGTTCCAACAGAACCAGGCTCAGTAGGAGCGGCCATCCTCCACGACCGTCTGGGGGTTTGAGAAGACAGAGCAGAAACACAGAAGGAACAGAAGATCTGATATAAGAGAACTTTCTATGTTACAGAAAGTAAAAAGTTAATAACAGGACACAGTGGTTGTTCAGTTACTGGGAGGATCATCCCAGTCGATGCCCCCTGTCCAACAGGGCATTGCAGCCAAGCAGGACACCAGACCAGGTATATCTTCTATGGAGAGAAAAACACTGAGAGAAAACAAAGTTAACAGTCGAAATAACAGAATGTACTGTAATACAACTGGAGAGTCGTAGGAGGAAGTAGCAGAGTGAAGAAAATTGGTAAGTCTGTCCTCCAGCAGTCTAAGCCTATAGCAGCATAACTATAGAGATAGCTCAGGATGACCTTAGCCACTCTAACTATAAGCTTTATCAAAAAGGAAAGTTTTAAGCCTGGCCTTAAAAGTAAACAGAGTGTCTGCCTCACGGACTAAAGCTGGGAGCTGGTTCCACAGGAGAGGAGCCTGATAACTAAAAGATCTGCCTCCCATTCTACTTTTTGAAATCCTAGGAACCACCAGTAAACCTGCAGTCTGAGAGCGAAGTGCTCTGTTAGGAACATATGGAACAATTACATCTCTGATGTATGATGGAGCTTGATTATTATGGGCTTTGAATGTAAGAAGAAGGATCTTAAACTATATTCTGGATTTAACGGGGAGCCAATGAAGGGAAGCTAAAAAAGGAGAAATGTGATCTCTCTTTTTAATATTCATCAGAACTCTTGCTGCCGCATTTTGGATCAACTGAAGGCTTTTAATGGCATTTTGTTGACTTCCTGATAGTAAAGAATTACAGTAGTCCAGCCTTGAGGTAACAAATGCATGGACTAGTTTCTCAGCATCACTCCTGGACAGGATGTTTCTAATTTTAGCAATATTCCGGAGGTGAAAGAAAGAAATCCTAGAAACCTGTTTAATATGGGATTTAAATGTCAAGTCTTGGTCAAAAATAACGCAGAGGTTCTTTACGTTATTACTGGGGGCCGATTTCATGCCATCCAGATGAAGTGATTGACTAATCAGTTTCTGTTTAAGAACTTCTGGTCCAAAGACAGCAACTTCTGTTTTGTCAGAATTTAAAAGCAATAGGTTTAGGGTAATCCATGTTTTTATGTCTTCCAGACATGCCTGTAATCTACCTAACTGACTGGGTTCATCAGGATTTATGGATAAATATAGCTGTGTATTATCTGCATAGCTGTGGAAATTTATCCCATGCTGTCTAATGATTCTACCAATTGGGAGCATATATATGGTGAACACAATTGGTCCAAGCACAGAACCCTGTGGAACTCCACAAGTAACCCTTGAGAGTGAAGAAGATTTATCATTTAGATGAACAAACTGGAATCTATCAGACAAATATGATTTTAAATGTTTCACCATGGGGTGAAGCTACGGGCGGAGAAGTGTGAGATGTTCCAGAAGGAGGTTCGCTATGTGGGGTGCTTGGTATCAGCCCAGGGAGTTCGAATTGACCCCAAAGACCTCGACGCGGTGCTGGCTTTAAAAACCAAGCCACCCCAAACAGTTGCTGACCTCCAACAGGTTCTCGGCTTCCTGAGCTATTACCGTTCCTACATACAGGACTTTGCTAAAATAGCGAAACCACTGTACGAGCTGCTCCAAGTTAAGCCCTCCATGCCCCAACTCACTACACGTCACTGTAAGTCCAAGGGTCCCCAACTCTCGTCCAAAACACCCATTGAGTGGAAGGCTGATCACCAAGGCACCTTGGAAAGGCTAATCAGTGTGTTGACAAACCCGCCAGTCCTCACATACCCCAACTTTGAGGAACCATTCGTCCTACACACCGATGCATCAGAGAAAGGGCTTGGCGCCATCCTCTATCAGCAACAGGGTGGGAGAATGCGAGTGATCGGATATAGATCACGAACTCTGACACCAGCGGAACGGAACTGCAGACTCCACAGTGGAAAACTCGAGTTCCTGGCTTTGAAGTGGGGAATGTGTGAGAAGTTCAGAGACTATTCTCTTCTACGCTATACATTTTACCATCTATACGGATAATAATCCACTTGAGCACTGCAAAACTCAATGCAGCTGGTCATCGGTTCGTTGGAGAATTGTCAGACTTCCACTTCAATATTAAATACAGACCTGGAAAAAACAATATCGACGCTGATACTCTCTCACGCATCCCACTCAATATTGACAACTATGTGGCAACATGTACTGAGGAGTTGTCTCAAGATGTGCTGCGTGCAACCTGGGAAGGAGGTAGAGCAGCTCAGACGAAAGATGTAGCATGGGTAGCTGCACTTTACACCTCCTCTGCTGATGTAATGCCACAGCCTTGTTTACTTCTGCCAGAAATAAGCCTTGAAGAGCTGGCAAAAGCCCAACGAGATGACCCTGGAATAGGGGAAATAATGAAACTTAAAGAGACCAATAAGGCTCTTACTGATGAAGCCAGAAGGTCAGTGGGTGGGCTCACTCGCAAGCTCATTCATGAGTGGAATCAACTGTGTTTGGAGAATGGAGTCCTGTACCGGTGGACGGCAGAAAGAAAACAGTTAGTCCTTCTTGTCAAGTACCGGTCAGTTGCCCTAAAACACCTTTATGAGAACATGGGACACATTGGTACAGAACGTGTGCTTCACCTCGCCAGAGACCGCTTCTATTAGCCGTACATGAAGAGAGATGTAGAGGATTATGTCACAAGAAAATGAAACTGCATAAAACAAAAGAAACCCTCCACACATGTTCGTGCACCCATGGGAGGGCTGACTTCTGCTTCCCCTCTCAATCTGGTCTGCATCGACTACCTGCATCTGGAGAAAAGCAAAGGAGGCTTTGAGTACATTCTGGTAGTAATCGACCATTTTACCAGATTTGCTCAAGCTTACCCAACAAAAAACAAATCAGGACAAACTGCAGCTGAACGAATCTACAATGACCACATGCCTCGTTTTGGTTATCCAAATCGTCTCCACCATGACCAAGGACGCGAGTTCGAGAACAACCTTTTCCGCACCCTTGGACGGCTGTCAGGGGTCGGACATTCACGAACATCCCCTTACCACCCTCAGTGTAACCCTGCGGAGAGGTTCAACTGCAGACTGTTGCAAATGTTACGGACACTGACAGACAGGGAAAAGGAGAGATGGAAAGAACATCTACCACAAATGATACACGCATATAATTGCACTCGTCACGAGTCCACAAAGGTACTCACTTCATTACCTGCTGTATAGACAACACCCCCTTCTCCCCGTGGATCTCCTGTTTGGATTATTGGAAAACAACGGATCAGTGACACACAAATGTTACGTGGAGAAATGGTCAAAGAGGATGACAGAAGCATACAAAATCGCGTGATCAAAAGACAAGGGGGGTGGTCCTCAAACCACAAGATCGAGTACTGGTTTGGAACATGGGTGAGCGAGGTGGTCCCGGTAAACTCCGCTCGTACTGGGAAAAGAAGATTTATGTGGTGAAGGAGCAAATCGCTGACAATCCTGTATATGTCATTCATCCCGAGGGAGACCCGAATGCAAGGAATAGAACCATACACAGAAACTTGCTACTTTTAGTCAATAACTTAACTGTTGAGGAGCCAGCACAGTCAGCTGACACAGTCATAACACCCGCACAGAGACAAAAACAACCACAACAGACGGCAAGCTCTGTTGACAATGATGGGGTACCAGACACTGACGATGAAGATGAATGGACAGGAGGTTATTGATTGAGAACACCTGTAGTCAGGACGGAAAATGATCAATCTGGACGTGTCGGACAAACAGCCTAAGAGGGAGGGCAAAGGTCGGTGTCAGAGCAGTTTCCTCCTGCAACAGTGTCTGTTCAGACTCCAAAGAAACCGACAGTGATCCACAAAGAACATTCAAATACATTACCAAGAAGAGGAACCGAACCTATGGATGCATACTTACCGGATGGACGAGTGATACCTGAAAGAAACAATACACACACGGATGAGACAAACTCCAGAGAGGTCAGGAGGTCAACCAGAGAGAGGAGACAGAGGCGTGTGTTCACTTATAAGTCACTGGGCCAGCCTTCAATACAAGCTCATGTAGATTCCATCTCCCCACAGATTACCTCAGCCTCCCTGCCATTCATGCCACACATAACCAGACAGCTCATCTTACCTGCTCCTTACACACCACAAATGTACATACCTTATACATACTACATGCCAGTCACAACACAAGTTTATATAAAAAAAAAAAAAAAAAAAAATGTGTTTGTTTTTGGGTTTGTAACAAATGTTGGGAGCCATTTTTGTTTGTCGGGGTGAATGTGATACTCACAAAATAAGTGTTTTTGTGGAGATATAATTATTGTTTTACTTACTCTCAGAGTCACTTTTTTTAGTTCATTTGCGATTGTATTATATTTTTACGGTCTGTCTAATTCAGAGTAAGAAGTCACACAGAGAAACCCACAATGACATGCTGTTGCATGGAACGGACACTGGGTGGCAGCCCTCGCCGGTAGCGTCACTGGGACTCTTCACAATGTACCGCGAGTACAGCTCATAATCCAGATGAATGGACAATGAGCAACAGTAGTCCTGTTTTGCTGATTTCTATCTTATATTTCCAGGTTAGTTACTTACCTTTTTTGTGACTGCAAATGTTTGTAAGCTAATATGGATTCCCGGTGATGTGTGGCCCATGAGAGGGCTTGTTAAGTGTGTAAATAAAGTAGACTGTCACGGTACGTGACGATTGTAGGATAGAAAATGGCGTCCGACGCCGTATCCAAACGGTTACTTTCATTTGTTTCTTTCGGCTCGTGGTCATTTGTGGGTTATTACTGTATGTGTGAAAATCAGTTGTGAGTTCACGGGTTTTAGCGGCAGGCTGTGGGCTAGCCATGTTTATTATTTCAGTTTGTGTTCATATGGTGTAAATGTGAAATAGTTTAACTGCAGTGGAGATTTATTCTGTTATAACCCCCTTAAATTCCTGCAATTTCCACCCTACATTTTTTAAAAACGCATACCCAAAATTAACTTAAAGCTGTTCTTGAACCATTTTGAGTAGAGACATGGCTGGGGTCTCTTTGGAAAGCAAACACTCTAAAATGTATCCCAGAACTGTGTTAATATCTCTGAGTGCTATTGTTACCAAGCAATATTAATTTTAATACCCCAAAAAATTATTTTATTTGTGTCCGAATATTTATTTTATATAAATACATGCTGTAAAAATGGCTGTTAAAAGAGGTGGTGACCTAAAACACACTGTGGGTCTAAAGTCTGAAGTATTACCTTCACCCACAGCAAATTTGACAGCAATAAACCAAAAAATGAATATTCTGCACACATTTTTATAACTACAGGTCAAAGGTGGTCTAAAGTGTGCCATATGAGCCATCTCCTGGGTAAATGCAGTAGTCCTCACTGAATTAAAAATATCATCAGAATCATAACTTCATCTTACCATATAAAGCTCCACGGCTTCCTTCAATGTTGTATTTTGATCATAAAGGGTGTTTGGACATGGTGCTGAAACAATATGTTACTGGTACGCACTGTGCGTAATCTCTTCATGAATAAGACATTTTATGCACGTCATATACAATGGCTGCGAACAAGTCCGCCCGGTCAAGTTATATATCTGCGTCTACAGCATTACATTGGCTATTCGATGCGTCAATCATCAGAGTTCTGGACCGCAGTCGGTTCGAATTACTTACCATAACGTGACTTTCCATCCATGCGCCATTGGTTGGAGATGTACCCTACGTAAGGAAAACAACGGATGATTATTATTATTATTATTATTTTTTTTTTTTCTTCTGGGCATGAAGTGGAAGCGAATGAATCGGAAACAAAGCCATAAAGACTACAAAAATGGCCAGACATTTCGGGAGCGCATTTTCATTGTTTGTTTTACATTTTTTATTGGTTTTGCTGTTGTCCTGGTCTAATAACTTTATCGGAAGACTTTAATCGGACCCTTATTGATGTAAAAAGACAATTTTTGTTCGAAATGGATCGGTTTTGTCACGTTCATTGGACTACAAAGTGGTGAGTTCCATATTTTTATACCTCCATCAGGAGAACGTTTGTGTTGGCAAAAGCGCTCACTGTGTCTTCAGTTATGATTGTATCCTTAAACGCCAGGCATAATTGGAATCACAAGACTCTTAGCTTTCCAATGATATAAAACATGTATAGGTTCATAAAAGTTAGAAGTCAGAAAATTGGTGGATTTAAACTAGGAAATGCGCTGGGCCCGCCTGCGGGCCCTCGGAATTTCAACGGGTTTTAAGTGAACACTTAATGTACTTTATGTACAGTCCTAAAGAAAATACTCTTTCAAGGAGAGCTTGGGGCGATGTGTGTAAGGGTTAAGTGCAGACATGATTGATGATAGACAGATGAGATGATTAAAAAGGTAAATGTTTATCTTTGGTTTAATGCGAATATTGATAACTTTATTTCTTGGGAATATGTAAAACTAAACTAACTGTGAATGTTATCTAAAAAGATGGTTATTACCAGTGCCTTAATGCAGACAAAATAACAGAAATAATTCATGGTTCCAGTGTAAAGTTTAAAATGAATGTGAGAATAAAACATAATCCAGATGAATGGAGAATAAGCAACAGTAGTCCTGCTTCGCTGATTTCTATCTTATATTTCCAGGATTATCATATATATCTGTCAGCGGGGACCAAGCTCGGACCCGCTACATAAGGAATCCATTTCCTAAAAAATTTGTTTTTTCATAGAAAAAATGCTTTGTGTCATTTCCTTTTAACTAAGAGCCTAAAGATCCAGATCATACTCTTTGCCTGTTGTGTTTAGGCTAGACACTAGCTGGTTAGATTAAAAAAACATCACTGTTTCCATCATGGGAGAAGAAGTGGAGCTGGTTGAGGAGTATAAATACCTCGGAGTTCACCTTGACAACAGACTGGACTGGAGACTGAACAGTGAAACCGTCTACAAGAAGGGACAGAGCAGACTGTACTTCTTGAGGAAGCTTAGGTCCTTCAAGGCTTGCAGCAAGATGCTGCAGATCTTCTACAAGTCTGTTGTGGAGAGTGTAATCTCTTCAGCCGTCATCTGTTGGGGTAGCAGCATCAGAGCCAGGAATTTAAAAAGGATAAACAACCTGATAAAGAAGGCTGGTTCTGTTCTTGGGACAACTGTAGAACATCTGGAGATAATGGTGCAATAAAGGATTCTTCATAAAATCTAAAAAATTATAGCCAACCCTGAGCATCTTCTTCATGAGACTGTCATACAACAACAGAGCGTCTTCAGTCAGAGGCTTCTTCAGTTTCGCTGCAATACAGACCACTACAGGAAATCCTTCCTACCCACAGCCATCATCATCTACAACAACTCCTTAAAGAATTAATTATATGAGCTATACTAACACTTAATTTCCCTCTGGGATCAATAAAGTATTTTTGAATTGAATTGAATAGAATCAACAAAATGAGCATACCTAATTTTTCTCTTAACGCCACTTTTTATTCAAAATGGATAATGTCTGTTTTTTACCATAGCTTTTAACATAAGATGTTCCAATTTGCAGATTGTCTGCAGTTTAGGTACTGTTGTATTCTACTTTTTTAAGGCTATTTTTATTATGCAGTACATATGTGTTAATTATATCTTTTTTAAGCTTTAGAAGTAATAGGCCTGTTTATATTATTCAGGGTAGTAAAACATGACTGTTACCAGTATTTTATAGGGTTGAAGGTTTTAAGTAAACAAACTCTTGAGTAAAGATATGAACTGAAAGCAGGGAGGATCGGCTATAACTTTAAGTCATGTTATAACACAGTTCATAGTAAGGTCAAGAGACCTGGAGAAAATAAATGACCTGTCAAGATGTAGAAGGAGGAGAGAGGAGTCACGTGATATGTTCTTTGTTCTTCTTGAAATAAAAATGGTGCGGCCCTGTAAGAGAACGAGTCAGACAGTCAGGTCTTGTCTGATTCCCATCTGCAGGTGCGTCTTTTCCAAAACAGATCTGAGTTTGTGTGATTTTTGTAATTCTTTGTCTCTCAGCTCTGGGTCTTATTTTGAAACAGTTCCCGTTGGGGTTTTTGGAGTTCGGCGCCCCCACCTCTCTGAGCAGGAAGTGAGTTGCAGAGCACATTGTGAGAAAAGCCGACAATATGGTGGAGGATGCGGGCATTTGATTTGGTTTTGAGTTTTCTCAGGGCTGGGAGAGATTGAGTGTGAGTAATGAGTGTGGAATAACTGATTGATACATGTTTTGTGGCAATTGTAGTGATTTTGTGTTTTTTCTTTGAGTTCAACAGAGAATCGGAGAGCGACTGGATTGATCCTTGCTAATCAACACCCGGGTGGTTTTGTATCAATCTGAAAAAGCGCTAACACCAAATTAATAGGTATTGATCGATTTAAACGTTCTCCATTTAATGTTGACGTGTTGTTTTTTCGGTTGAGGGTCGACCAAAGTACGGACCAGGGGGCTTGAGAGTTGGCCGCTCATTTCCGATGGGACGCTGTCGGAAAATTTTCCTCGGCTGGCAAGCGGAAGGGACGGCAGCAGGGCCTGGGTGCTCTCTGTTGTCTAGACGGATTACCTTGGAGAGGCCGGCGTATCTTCCAAACGCACGATTGAGCCACGTGAATTGGATTGTGTTTAAAGGTCCGGCTTTAGGTGGCTCAGGTAGAGGTTAGTGTTTGATGAGACGGTGAAAATTGTTGTTCTTTCTTTCTCTCGGATGAATGTGTGTGTGATTGGAGAAGTCGCGGTGACGGAAAAGTAGCTACCAGGTAGCTTCCTGCACTCCGGCCGTATATAAACTCCTCATTTAGGGGAACTAACCGACTGAATCTAAAACCATAATTCCTCTGCGAATCTTAAACGCCTAGACAATGTCCGCGCTTCTTGTACAGACAATAAGCGTAGAAGCTTGACATTGTAGAGGAATAAGGGAATATCATTTTCAGTCAGCTAAAGTACCACCATAAGTTAGCTTACGGCTAACGCACAGTTTGGATGAGTTTTTCGCCTGGAAATAAAGGCGTTCAACCTTGTGCAACTACGTAAACACGTCTAAAGCATTGTCTAACACATATATAGGACTGTTATTATGGATAACTGGTAGTAAACTCTATAGAATATATATAAAATAACTTTTTATGATAACGGAGCGGTCACGTTTGGCTTCCGGTTGAGCTAGGTTGCTCATGATGACAGCTAATCTTTGGTAGCTTAGCTTCCGAACTGTATTTATTTGGCTCGGTTAAACAGTCATTCGAGTATTGATGGCGAAGTGTGGTTTTGTTGGAGGCATTTTGTTCTTGGTTGGTTTACTTATGAGTACGGTTTAGCATCGTAGTGCAGAATTAGCCATCTGTGCACCGGCGTATTCATTCCGCGGTGTGACACGGAAGTTTTATTGGGCCGGACTTTGATCTGTCAGTCCGGCGGAGTTTTTTTTTTTTTTTTTTTTTTGGAGCAAACTGTTGACGATTTTGTGTTGCAAAGCGAGTTTTAAACGTATTTCTTTCAGTATATGTTTTAATGATAAATACAAATTGCCTTATATTGGGAGAATTCTATTTTTTCGTGTGTTTCACCAAAAAATGCATCCCGAGTTTTGGCGTAGGCCGGACTCTATTAGGAATTCTTTGATTTTTAGATGAAACGGCAATAATCTCCGTATATAAATAAATTAATGATAAGATAAACAGTGCGTTATAAACCTTTTTAGCTTTCCTTCGTTTCGGCTTTGCCTAAAACATTATTAAGGTTAATGTTGCATGGATAAATAATATATAAACTCCTTCACTATAAAAAGAAATAAATAGATTAAATAAAAACGGTGCCTGCCTTTACTGTTTATTGCATTAATATTGGGATAAATTTGGGCCTACGAATTGATAGTTTATCAATTAAAATAAATGATTTATAGAGTTAATACAAATAACCTATTTTTTTATTATTAAAATTTTAATCCATTTTGGATTTTTGTTACGAATATTCAATGGCAGCCGAATATAAATTACTTTCTGCTCCACAGGGACGAAACTGACGTACTTTAGATGCCCAATTGTTAATATACATTTCTAAATTATATTCTGTTTTAGTTGATAAGCCCGGTAAAAAATAAAAAGAAGATAAAAACCAGTTCCAGGGCCTTATGACGGCCAGGGGGGCTCGTCATGGTGCCCGAGGGGAGTATAAGAGAAGTCTCTCACAGAATGTGTTCTGGGGAGGAAAAGTGACACCTACTAAATTTAGTTAGCAACAAATTAGAAGGCACAGATAATTTTTTTTTTTTTTTTTGGCATCTGTGGTAAGGGATCAAGCTACAGACCTTTCAAGAGGTCCCAGCCCCAGTCAACGTGATGAATGTACGACAGTTTTACAGGTCAAAAATATGCAGACGTTGGGAGACAAGGGGAGTGAAGGACCATTTAAGAATACCAGATCTCAGGTGTCACTGGGGGCAAGTGGAGGCCCTGATTTAATGCTTCCTTTAGTAAGAGCATCTGCGTTAAAGGCCGCTGAGGAGAATAAGAAAATGGAGACTGCTTTGTTAAAACTACAGTTAAAAGAGGCTCAGAATAAATTGACTGACTTGTATCAGTCTAAAAAAAGTGATACAGATTGTGGCTGAAGCAGCACCTACTGTTGGATCAGCGACAGTGCTGCCTTCTTTTCCTGTGATGTATGCTGGAGCTGCACCGAATAAGCCATTTACTGCTCCTTATAGGACATGGCAGCCCCGTGGCAGGTCACGTGGCAGGGCCAGGTTTGGGGATTTTGGAGGCATGGGGAGAGGGCAGCCGGGTGCTAACGGTTGTCACAGGTGTGGCTCCAATGAACACTGGGTGAGGGAGTGCCCACACCCACAAGGGGGCGCTATACCTCCCGGTCAGCCACCTCTACATATGGCTCCAATGACTTTCCCTATAACTCAACCATTGCCTGTTTCAGTGGGTGATCAAAGACTATCACATCCTTTTGTCATTGTTCAAAAGAAGCCTGTCAATTTGTTAGGCAGAGATCTGCTTATCAAACTTGGTGATACTATTCTATGTACCCCTGATGGACTTATGGTGACTTTTCCGAATGGACATACGCATTGCTGTGACACCATGAGTGGTCAATTTTTGCTGAAGGATGACACTTCACAAGTGGCTGATATTTTCTGGGCCAGATTGACTACGATGTCTGCACATGAATCTTCTGCGGCTGACTTTCTGAGATGCTGGAAGCCTTGGCTGCTTGAACTCCAGCCTTTTATTCTACCGCCTGATCCTTTCCATGTGACCTTCCTTTATGAGAGGGGCGATCCTACTTTATACCAGGAACAATTTGAAACAGAACTTGAAGGCCAAAGTTGGTCTGTGGCTTCGGGTCCATGCTTTGTGGGGAGGAAGGGTATTGCACTGTTTGCTCGTCTCACTTCGGAGCAGCATAAATGGTATATGATGGAAGCTGAAGCACTTCCACACATATCACTTTTGTTGCATCCGAAACATCAAGCTAAAGATTTGGGGGGAATGGTTAAAAGGGGAGTTGAATTAAAGGATTGGGTTCCCACCCAGATATCTTCAGTCTCTTTTTCTCCTTCTACTCAGATGTACAAAATAGACACGCAGCTCTCTGATACTACCATTCTGGAACATTTGCAGCTGTCTAGAAATCATGGCAGAGAAAAAACAGATCATCCTGATGCAGTGGAGGCCTTAAAGGTCGTGCCTGACTCTTTGTGGTCAGATGGTCCCACTGATGTTGGCCTAGTGCAAACCACACCCATCACATTTGACATGAAACATTCTGATCCAATCTGGCGTTCTCAGTACCCACATAAACCTCAGGCTGAGGAAGGTATTGCAGACACTATTGCAGGCTTACTTGAAGCTGGAGTTTTAGAACCATCAAACTCTTCATATAACACCCCTATTCTTCCTGTGGAAAAACAAGGTACTGGTAAATACAGAATGGCACATGATTTGCGTGCTATTAATGAGGCCCTTAGAACCCCTCCCATTTCTACACCGAATCCGTATACAGCTCTGGCATCACTGACTCCTGATTTAAAATGGTTTACCTGCATAGATTTGGCTAATGCATTTTTCTGTTTACCGCTCCATCCTTCTGTCAGGGATATTTTTTCATTTACATTCAGGGGCAGGAAGCTACGTTATAGTAGGCTTCCGCAGGGTTTTGCTTTATCCCCAGGTATTTTTAATCAGGTGTTAAAGCAGTCATTAAGCACTGTACAGCTCCCTCCAGGCTGTGTACTGACCCAATATGTGGACGATTTACTTTTAGCATCCCCCACCGTTGAAAAGTGCATAGCAGCGACTCTAGTTGTGTTGCAACATTTGGGAAAAGAGGGATTTAAACTCTCCCGCGATAAGCTTCAGTTGGTCAGGCAGGAAGTCCAGTTCCTGGGGCGAAGGGTGACCGCTCAAGGCGCTGGGCTGACGGACACCCACAAGAATGCTATTTTGGCCCATTCTAAACCTCTCACTGTTAAATCAATGCTGTCATTTCTGGGACTGACAAATTTTTCCAGACATTATGTGCCTAATTACACAAACCTTACCACACCACTCAGGGCTCTTGTAAATGCTCATGGTATGAAAAATCTGCATGCTAAATTAGAATGGGACATACCGGCTGAGGAGGCATTTATTAAGTTGAAACAGGCTCTAGCACAAGCAGCTGATTTAGCCACTCCTGACTATACATGTCCATTTTTTCTTAACACATCAGAAACAGATGGGGTGGTTAATGGGATTTTGTTTCAGAAAAAAGGTGGTCAGAGATACATTCTTATGTATCTTAGCATAAAGCTGCAAGCTATTGAAATGAGACAGCCACCTTGCACGAGACATGCAGCAGGAATTGCACACCTAGTGGAGAAAACTTCACACATTGTTACTTTGCGTCAGCAGCGGATTAGCAGAGTTTTGGAGGCACCAAACATTATTTTTACACATGAAGGAATAAACATGGCTGAACAAATCACCGCCTCTGGGGAACAGCATGACTGTGTCAGGCTGAATTCTGTTGCTCAACAAATACCTTCTGATTTACGGTCTGATACCTTATCTACAGGTTTTGTGCTTTATATCAGATGGGTGTTGTTTTTAGAGATGGACAGGGCCAGTTAAAATCAGGTTTTGCAGTTGTTGAGCAGAATGGAGATTCACTACATACTGTCGTGTCAGGGAAGCTGGACGGCAAGCAGAGCGCACAGCGTGCTGAGATAAGGGCTCTTATTGGAGCATGCAAATGGAGAAGAGATAAAGACGTCATGATTTACACTGATTCGAACTACGGGTTTTCTGTTATACATTATGAATTACCACAGTGGAAGAGAGCAGTTTTTGTTACTGCTATTGGGGTCACAGCAAGGCTGACACTGTTGACGCGTGGGGAAATAGGGCGTCATCGAGCGGTCTAATTCAACTTTAAATTTACAGCTGGCAGAGAACCTCAGGTGTCATCGCATCCTGACCCGGACCCTCGCAGTGATCATCAGCATCTGAAGGGCCTGGTCTCCTTTTTCCTTCCGACCCCCCTCCGGTCCCTCACGCTGCAGCAGCTCTCTGCTGACCTGGGAAAATGTCTTTGCAGCGGGTGGTGTCGGTTCTGACTAGGCGGTGTCGACTGCCGAAGCCAGGAGGCGGGGCCAGACCCACCCAGAAGATTGGTTGAAGTTGCTGTGATCATCCAGTGTAATCTATATGTGCAACAAAATTGGGCGAGATAAGCAATTTGGACTTGCTTTTCTCGAAGAGGGATTATACCGAAGAGAAAAGATCGCAAGAAATCAAACACATTTCACAGCAGGTTTTGACCACCTCACAATCGGTGAGGGAAGCTATTGGAGGCGGGGCCTGTCTGTGCATTTGTGTTTACTGGGGGAAATGTTCAGTTAATGAAGTAACTGTCATTTCAGTGAGGGCGATCTGCAGAAAAGACAGTAACTTTGGGAAAATAAAGACTCCACTGTACTGAATCATTTCATCACTCTGGTAGCCACCTGCTGCCAGAGAAATAAACAAGAGCGGAGACTAGAGAACAAAATAATAAAGACTGAACACTTACTAATCATTTTTCTTGTATTTTACAGGTTGTCTAACCGATTTTTATTTACAGGTGCAGATTGCTAGACACTGCCTAAGAGGGTGTCAAAGAATTTTTAAGTAGTCTATTGGTAAGATTTTTTCTTAATATTTAGTATTTACGGTTTTATAAAACTTTTTTAGTAATGAGATAAAACATTTTAAGGAGTGTTTAAAGTATAATCAGGTTCACTGACTACTAATTTGTGTTTTACTTATTCTTTTTTCATTATGATGTGGTTTTTGTAGGATGTTTTTAGGGTTGGTGACAATTGCTAGAGTTTGCTTTTACTAAAAGAATGTTGAGAATTAGGTTAAAACATAAAAAACAATAATAATAAATTAAATATATTGCTTAAAGGTAAGGATAAAAAAAAAAAACAGACACTCTTCTCATTTTGAATAATCAGGTTAGAAAGAGGGAAAAATTTGTTAAATAATATGTTTGGTAAAGGGAAGACTCTGGCAATGTCTATAATGGTTTCTTTAGCAGTATTTGTGTCAACTATGGTGTTATGTGGATGTTGTTGTATTCCTTGTATACGTTCTTTGCTCACAAAGTGTATTGAAAAAGCTGTTGGTGATAATGTGCAAGGTCAATATCTGTTAATACCTCACATGGAGCCTGAAGGGGAAGTACAGAGGAGTGGTCAATCTATTTGAAAAATAGATTGAAAGAGGGATTTGTTGTATTCTACTTTTTTAAGGCTATTTTTATTATGCAGTACATATGTGTTAATTATATCTTTTTTAAGCTTTAGAAGTAATAGGCCTGTTTATATTATTCAGGGTAGTAAAACATGACTGTTACCAGTATTTTATAGGGTTGAAGGTTTTAAGTAAACAAACTCTTGAGTAAAGATATGAACTGAAAGCAGGGAGGATCGGCTATAACTTTAAGTCATGTTATAACACAGTTCATAGTAAGGTCAAGAGACCTGGAGAAAATAAATGACCTGTCAAGATGTAGAAGGAGGAGAGAGGAGTCACGTGATATGTTCTTTGTTCTTCTTGAAATAAAAATGGTGCGGCCCTGTAAGAGAACGAGTCAGACAGTCAGGTCTTGTCTGATTCCCATCTGCAGGTGCGTCTTTTCCAAAACAGATCTGAGTTTGTGTGATTTTTGTAATTCTTTGTCTCTCAGCTCTGGGTCTTATTTTGAAACAGTTCCCGTTGGGGTTTTTGGAGTTCGGCGCCCCCACCTCTCTGAGCAGGAAGTGAGTTGCAGAGCACATTGTGAGAAAAGCCGACAGTACCCAGTTCCTTTAATTTGATCAGCGTATGGACTGGCCTTTGACATAATTATGAAAAATACGTTCATTTCTTGAATGTAATAAAAAGCCTTATGGTTAAGAGGAACATCCAAATTCGGCAAACATTTGTGTCATCCTGTTTTACTGCAGAAGTGTTTTCTTTTTTTCCTTTTTTTAAAATGAAAGACACCTGCAAAAATGTTGAAATAATCTTTGATGTCTCACCTAACCTAGTGTTTGTGATAATCATACCTACTCGAGCTATCTCTGAAACAGGACCAAACAGTCCACAGCTTCTGCAGCAGATGTCTGACCCACTCCCTGTCTTGCCTTGACCTGTTGGCTATTTCAGGAAATGCAGAATTCACCAATTATACACTCCAAATAGGACTCCTCTGAGTTGAGATGATTTGCTTTACTGACACAAACATTTGACTAAGTCTGTAAGACTTGGACCTTTTTTATTAATTTTGCTGTGCTTGTCTTATTGTTAGCAACACTTGATGAATGAACACAGTCACTACAATGCCTTATAGCATAACATTGGAAGACATTGCAATGACTGAATGATTACCACAAACAAGCAGTGCCATGCAAAAGTATTAATATTTCTTCAACTTTTCAAAATGTTGTCAGATACAAACAGAACTACACAATTTCAAAAAAGTATATAACTGCGATGCTTTTGCTAAACATTGCAATGCCAATGATGATTTTGATTAAATCATTTTTTCCAGACAATTTTTCTTTATTTTCCTTTATCACAATATTCCCACCCTTTTTTGAGCTTAACCATAACAGCTACTACAAATATACGCCAAATGTGGGTATAAGGGCTGTGAAAGCCCATCCATATGAAGTCAGATATATTGATGGCATTTGCTATTTGTTGTCATGGTACTTCAGATCAGTCCTTTACTGTGTTGATCTTGCAAAAATCAATATTGTGATAACAATTGAGATCTTCGGTAGGCCCCAGAGACAAAGCACTAACAAATTCCACAACACATACCAATCCCAAAACACATGCAAAATCGAAAACATATGCAAATCCAAAAGCACATGCTATGTCCATAACACATTAAAATCCCAAAGCACATGTAATATCTAAAGCACATGCAAAATCCAAAGCACATGCAAATCCTAAAGCACATGCAAAATCCAAAACACATGCAAGGTCCAAAACACATGCAAAACCCAAAGCACATGCAAATCCCAAAGCACATGCAAATCCCAAAGCACATGCAAAGTCCAAAACACATGCAAAACCCAAAGCACATGCAAAATCCTAAAACACATGCAAACTTCACAACCAAAGTGCTCCTGAACAATCATTAGCTTTTGTTACCTAGTGTCTACACCAACAAGAAAGTAGAACCACATTCCAAGGACGTTTTTCAATATGCGTACTTGTCTGGACTTGTGTACTCGCGTAATTGAGAAACGTCATCGACGGTGGCCCAAGTACTGTTCCAATTCTAAGTACGCATTAATGCAAGAACGCTCAAAGTGCCCGGATGTGTTCTTGCTCCTCTTGTTGAACTGAGGACGCATCAAAACATCCTTCTGAGGACTTAAGCGAGCGAGGTATCCCACAATGCCTTGCGCCACCAGCAGCACTAAATAGACAAGATGAGTGCTAAAATATATTGCATTTATACCACTATTAACTTGTCAAAAAAGCAGTTGAAAAAGGCCAGATGTTTTTAAGCAAGAAAGTTGACATCAAAACTTCATCTATATGCTTAGTTCATCAATAATCAGGCAGTTTTAAAATATGCTCTGGTGTTTTCAGAGTAGCACAGCTCTGCTGATAGGCTGCAGGCTCAGCGGGCGGTTGGAGTGTGTTTTCCCCGCTAACCCCAGCCCAATGCTTTTTATCTGTTAATAGTGGCTAAAAGTGAGGTATAAGGGCTTTTGGTATATGTGGTGGATAACTGCAAGTACCAGAATATAAAATATATTATTTATCTCTGGAATTTTTTAGATTTTTTTAAAAGATATTTTCAAACTGTGTTCACGGCCATTTTTCTTCTTCAGTTGTAGTCCACTATGCGTTTTCACGCAAATCCTAAAGTAACTTTTGCAGCCTGTCGAAAATATAGTGCTTTCTCAACATCAAAATGTGTCTTGAAAATTAACAGACATATGTTAAATCCAAAGCACATTTCAAATGGGATCAAGAAATAACTTATCGCCCATTTACTTCCGTTTTCCCATCTACTTCGTCTTCTTGGCTGCATCTCTGGTTAATGCTCTCCTTGCTCGACCTTTCAGTTTAGTTGACCCGTCAACCACATCATGGTAGGGTTGCAGTTTCTTTATACATTTTTAAATGATTGAACAGAGCACTGGGATATGTTCAAAGCTTGGGATATTGTTTTATACCCTGACCCTGCTTTAAACTGCTCCACAACTTTCTCCCTGACCTGTGTTGAGAAGGTGTTTTCACTCTAATTTAAAGCCTATTTTAAAGGAACAGACACATTTAATTTATGACCCTGGGCTCTCTCTGAGCTCTCATTTCACCTTCCCGCGTGCTCGTTCATTTCTGTAAAAAGGAGCAATAAGAACAACAAACAATTATATCTTTTAAACAGTGAGACGTCGTTCACTGGACCCAGTTCTAGTAACTGAGTACAGCTTTATCTCAACATAAGGTTTTTATTTGAAACAAGTTAAAAGAAACTCCTCCCACATAGATCTTCCTTCACAGAATGGTCATAGCTTCTTCACCAAAAGGCACACAGCTTCTTCACAAAAAGCACACCGGATGTGCAAACTTTTCCTCTTGATTATTCACGGTTTCTAATTGTTTCATCATGCACTACAAAATTAGATCCTCATTCAACATTAACAGAATTTATATCTCTTCATGTCCCTCTCTTGATCTCATATTTTTTTAAGAGATAACCATATGTAAGGAAAAATGTCAGGCAAAGAATCATATCAATTTTGAGTCCATCTTCTCTGGAACTTTTCGGATCAGTAGTCAAGTCATCTTGTTCTGGCCGGGAATTGTGGTCGTCCGGCTTGCTCTTCTATGACCTAAGGTGAGAGGTTGCCAGCACATCACCTATATGCAGCTAAAGTGTATCTTTTCAGTAGCCTTGACTTTGAAAACTCTAAGGACTGCACGCAGACCAGAGGATCATTCAGCCCCTTTTGGCAGGGGTCTCAGGTTCTTATCCTTCAAACCCTGCTGCCCCAGCTGGGCAGCTCTGTGCTCCAAGCCGCCCTGCCACCTGATGGTGCAGGTGTGCTGAAGTTGGAAACCTCTCAGCAGAAGGTTCAAGTAGGTTGTGGGGTCTGCTCCTTGCTGTTCTTCTCCCGCTCTGGCTTGCTGCTCCTGGATGTCCTCTCAGGTTCGTCCTGACTCCTCAGTGGGAGTGCATTGGCTCCAGACTATTTCTTTAGTATGATTACCTGAGAGATTGTGGTCTGGTTGGCTGCTGGTCTCTCACCTGGTCAACAAAGCCTAAAAGAAGAGCTTGCAACTAATTTGCTTTTTCCTGTTTGCTTTATCCATAATTGTATCTGTTTTGAGATTCATTTCTTATGGATTTGTCCTCTTTTTTTAAAAATCAAATCCCTCACTCACCTCATAGTTTTAAGTAGTGCCGCACTGATCGGCCACACTAACACAAAATCTAATTATTATCCTGACTGCTTACAAACTAGGTATATCTGTAGAAAGAGCTAATGCTTTTGCTGTATGTAAATCACAAAAATTGACCCAAAGTGCACTCTAAAAATCCTGTATCAAAAATGAGTAACACTGGAACAACCTAGACCATAAAGAATATTTCTTCAAAATATATAGTAGAGGTTATAATGTAAATAAAAACTTCCAAACAAAGACTAAATGCATAAACATGCCACAAGGTAAGATGAATGGGTTGTGTGCTAAAACAACCAACTGCACAAAGGTGCCAAAACAGGATGGAAAACAGGAAAAGTCTGGTCTTTTTGGATTGTGGAAATGGCATCATGAGCATGACACCACTCAAAAGAAAAATGTGCTGCTTTAAAGCTCAACCCGCAGAAAACGATCAGTTTAATTTTATTCATTTACACTGCTAACAGCCTAAGTTCATTAAACCTATAGTCTTATAAGATTTCACCACATCACCGACTATTGTTATTCATTTTTCTGAGCTGATGAAGCCCAATACTTATAAAAGAAAACTATAATTTCAACCGATTTAACCAAAAAAAAAAAAACTGTTGAACCCTAAACAAAGGCTGTTTTTTATTTATTTTTTCATTTATCTGAAACGCTTTTAATGAGACCAATTGAAAGGCTTTGTTTTGTAAAAAATAATTGAAATTTAAGTTCCCCTTGTGCCTAAGGATCTCCTCCCTTTTCCTGAAACAGTACTGTTTCAGAAACATCCAATTATTTAAGTCTCCTGTTAATCAGGTGTGACTAGATCTGCAGCTTGTTACGGAAAGATGTTATAGTTCAATAAACACCTGTATTGTAGATCAATCTCCATGTATACAGTATTTAAGCTCAATTCCTAGATCTCAGCTGCTATACCTTTCTGCCAGGGAAGAATTAACAAAACCACTGAATCTATAATTTAATGTGTCCAATCATAACATGACCTTACCCACCTCGGTCCATGGGAAAAAAGATAACAGAACCTTATTTCAATCACTCCATAATTTGTTTTCAGGGGGCATATCGGAGCCCAGATGGGACCATGAGGGGCTGAAATATCACGCCTCCTCCTCCTGCTGTGTCGGATCTCCTCTGCAAATACAAGAAAATAATGCTCTTTAAATCTCAACAGAAGCACATCCACCATTCTCATTTTGAGGGTAATTGTGTCAGAGTCAAAATCCGCAGAGAATCAGCAGGTCGTCCATAGAAAAGTTCCCATCACATTCACGATATGGAGCACATACTATATACTTTTTTTTCCATGTACCCAGAGTGGTATGAAAGTGTGGTCAGATTTTTATCATTTTCAAAACAAATAAATATTTGGTCAGGTTTTAAGTGTACTGGTCCAGCTTTAACTATTTAGATTAATCCCATGTCGTCCCAGTCTCCAATTTACCCTTACTTTTGTCATGGAAGCATATACATTTTTACCCATATAACTTCCTGTTCGTTCATGTACTGCACGCTCAGAATTTGTCCAAATCCCGGAGAGGAGTGTAATATCTGGAAACAGATCATTAAGATTAGTGAAAGCTTCTACATATCAGGGTAAATGTCCTACAGAATATGGCATCTGAGAACAAACAAAACAGTTAATGTTTTATTTATTTGCTAGATATCTTGCATATTGTCACCATACACTAGTTTCAAATGGGTTTCTGTGTGTCCTTCTCTGAGTGAACCAAGAAAATAAATCAGCACACTCATTTTTCTGTGAGTCCTGACGTTCCTATTGAAATAACACCACCAAAAAAACTGTAAAAAAAAAAAATACTAGATAGCAGAAAAACCAGAAAAACCTTCGTCACTATCTCTCCCTTCAAAACAGTCTCTATAGAAAAGTGGCTCTCCTGGTTCTCTTCACTGAGGTTGAGACAAGTGGACCATATTGTTTTCCACCTCCCTTTGGAGTCAGTCTTTAACCCCACTTTTCTTAGACTGCTTTCCCTATATCTAGTAATGGTCTCTGCTTTTTATAATGGATTAAGTGTATCCAACTCAGTCTCTACAGCCATTGGTGTGGTCAAAAATACCTGGAATGGCCCCTTCCACCTGGGTGATGCCCAATTTTCTGTTTACAGCTTTTAATCAGGATCCAGTCACCTACTTTCAGCTCACTTCTTCCTGTAGGAATATAGGATCATCTGGCATATGATTAGTTTGCATTTATAACTCATGTACTTATCAGTATTTCGATCATGAAAACCCACCAGATCTTAATCAAATTGTTTTTTTTTAGAAGAGAGTAAACCAATCTAAGGAATTCTATATCTCACCCATAGATTATTTGAAATAGAATGAGGCCAATATTCTAATTTGGAATTATATGCATTTATAATTTACCAAATCAAGAATATCCAATTTTGTCCCGTTTCTTCAATCGCTTTTTTTTCCAATTTGCAACATTTTATCATAAAGTCATAAATCAGTTTGTAATTGTTCCTCTTATTTTGATATACCAAACTGTAGGAAGGATAAGGTCTCATCAAATTCGTTCAATTACTTGGTGTTATATTTATATATAGCTTTATCATAACCAAACAGTATCCCCAATTCTGTTTAGTCTTATCCATGGCCTTTCTTAATCTGCTTTTAGAATCCAATTGTCTCTTAAAAATGATCTATAATCTTTGTCCTATTTTATCTATTATTTCATTAACAAAATGTGTTCCGTTACCACTATAGATCATTTGTGGATATCAAATCTAGGCATTATTTCTCTAAACAACATTTCTGCAACAGTTAGTGTATCTAAATGTTTCACTGTTAACATTACAAATCCATTAGGAGAAATTTTCTTTTCTTACTAAATAGAGCTTCTTCAATACAGCCTTCGTTTGCTCGAAGCTGTTTCTTAATTTTATATGAGAAGCTTTTCTTTTTTTCCCATGTCTGACACACTTCTTGTCCATGAACCAATCAGTTTGAGAATTGAATTGTACGTAAGAAATGCTTTTAATTAGTTCGCCACTAGAGGTCGCCATACCCCTGTTCGCCATTGTTGGCCAAATGCCAAAAACATGTAAAGTTCAATTTGAATCTTCTGTTAACAATAATATGATTATTTATCTTCATCTGAATACAAACTAAAGTTAAAACTTTATTTTTTCTTTTTCCAAGTAGAAAAATTATTTGGTAGCTGTCCCGTTTCAAGAATTTTATGATAATCTAAAATTTGGATTAATAATTTATCCCCTACAGAGAATATGCCCAACTTCAAGAGAAATAGGAAATCTCTTCCTAACAAATTAGAAAATAATCTCTAGATTTTATGATTATCACAACAGGTTTTTCCTGTAGCAAAATCTATTATTTTTATTTCATTTTTCTAACAACTCAATCTCATTTTTAGTGGAAAACAAAATTCCTAATTTTATTTAATTATTTTTTTTTCATCTGGCTTCACTAACTTCCTACCATTTTGTCAATGAGATAATCAGCAACTGATATTTCCATGACAAAACATCACATCTCTATTCCTTGCTCTCTACTTATCTGCTCCTTCATAAAGATTCTACAAATTAGCTTATTATTATGATTATATGTGAAAGAGTCTGTTGCTAGATGCCCAAAAAACATGGTCCCATTCTCAACTGATATTGGGGCAAGGGCCGGCATCCTCTCCCAATCTCAGGTGTAGGTCCAGACATCTTCTTGCTTAATTAGACCCTTAATTTTGTCCCATTAGCAACAACTCCATTGAGTGTAAATATTGAAGTGCGCTTATACTCAGTGTGCTACGGTAACTAAAGTTGAATTTTGGAGTGCGTTACTACATTTCTTATTACGGTAATCCCGTAACGAACATATCTTCTCTTTTTTTGCAGTCTCTAACCCAGCGCATTACAAGATTGTTTCCTTTCAACATGCATCTTATCTGTCATTAAAATGTTAGAAGCAAAGATCTGAAGCTGCCGCTTGTTACAAAGAATAAATTCACGTAGCCACCCAGCTGCTCCCCCACAGGTCCTGTAGACATCCGCCTGTATTTCAAAATAAAATCACTCTGCTCATAATCCGTCATTTATAAACCATTTCTTTTATACTATATGAGAGATCTCACAGACATCCCATGAATATCATTAAAAATATTAATAGTTAATAGTTTTTTTTAAATTATTATAATAAAGTAAAAGTTGCCGCTGCACTTAAGAAATCCCAACCTTTTGTATTGAGCTGCTAAAACATCCCCCTCATTATCAGCTAGCGGGGAGGTGTGTGTGTTCCTTCCCTACTGCCTTCCGGCAGTTGGATAACCTTTAACAATTTTGAAACGCATGATCAATCTGGTTTCAAACAATTCTTTCTCAGGAAGTCCATTTTACCGATTTCTGTCACAACCCATCACAGTTGGTTTGTTTATTAAGAGAAAAACTAACGACCCATTGTTGAGGGACAGAAGTGGGGGGGGGGTCGCTTGTTTATTATCAGAACGGCCCTTCCTTGAGGGGAAGGTGGTCGCTTGTTTAAGATAATTCATTTAGATCACAGTAAACTTGACCTTACTCTTGATAGGATTTTTTTTTTAAATATGTTAGTGAGTTTTCTCTTTTATTTTACTTTTCTTTCGGCGGAACTTTAGGAGAAAACAAAGTTTAAAACGTTTTCTATCCTCCCGGGTGCTAAAAAACACATCTGTTTCACGCATTAACCCCTCCTTTTTCTCTTCTTCCTCCTTCAAGAAGAATTCCTTTGAGACGTCAAATGTCTAATTCTTCAATTTTGATCTTTTTAGTTTTATTTTAGATCACAACTACCAAGAAGTGCGCGAAATTACTCAGTCAATCGTCGTTTCAAATTCATCTTTATTTTAAAGAAATGTATTGTCTTTTCTCTTACATTAATTTTGCATCTCCTTTAAAATCTTATTTGCTATTTTTTCCCCATATTTCGATAAGTTACATTTTGCTGTTTTTATTTTTCATTTTTAAATATTCATCATTCTCCTGTTAATGAAGTAAATTCAGCTTTTATTTCTCTTTTATCTGATCTATTTATCTTATTGCAGTGTTATTTACTTAATTTTCAAACCATGAGACTCCGTTCAGCCTACAGCTTTTTCACCATAGAAATCTCCATTCACACACAGTCACACAACCGGTTTATCACACAATATAATTATGTATTTATTATCATGCTTTTTCATTACTAGTATTATTATTTAGATATTTATCATTAGGCCTATTTCTAATTGAGATCCCAGACCTCTGCGCGCTTTTCGAGTCCAACTCCTTTAACATGAATATTCACGCAAAGATCCCCGATCTTTATTTGGAAAACACAAACTTGCATTACATAGGTCCCGGACCTAGTTATTTTTTCTTCTTTCACGCATCAAATTTTTACTCACTGGCTGTTGTCCCTGTGAAGGAAGACCCCATCCAACTGTTGCTCCGGAAGAAACCCCGGATCTGCCGGCCTCCTTTTTTACCTAACGGTGGGGTGGAGGACTTTGACACTGGTTCCGAACCAGGTTATGCACGGACTCTCAGCAGCCTGCGGTTCCTCCCGGAGATCCAGTCCGATCTGAGATCCTGGTCAAAGGAACAAGAAATGCCAGGGTTAAAATCGCTCTCTGATCTCTGAGTTTTCTTTTTTAGACATTCCGTGGTTTCTCAATCCACGAGCTGATTCACACTCAGCCTTCTTCGTGTCCAACACGCAAGCTTTCAGTAAGAAGCGTCCTAGCTTACCTTAGGGGCGGCCACACCCTGAGTTCACCGACCCGGTCGGCTCTATTTAACTCAGCAGAAACAGATATCAACATCTACTGGAGAACTACAGACAGAACATTTAAGATTAGTCAATTTTGCGCCTCGTGTGTCAGCGCTTACCAAATAACTTCAGGCCTGGGTCACTTCCGTCCTCCGATCTCCAGTATCTGTTAATCACAACAATTTCCAAACTCACGTTTTCCTTTGCTACTTCCAGAAATCACGTCGGGGTCACCATATTGTTGAGAAGGTGTTTTCACTCTAATTTAAAGCCTATTTTAAAGGAACAGACACACATTTAATTTATGACCCTGGGCTCTCTCTGAGCTCTCATTTCACCTTCCCGCGTGCTCGTTCATTTCTGTAAAAAGGAGCAATAAGAACAACAAACAACAATTATATCTTTTAACAGGGAGACGTCGTTCACTGGACCCAGTTCTAGTAAATGAGTACAGCTTTATCTCAACATAAGGTTTTTATTTGAAACAAGTTAAAAGAAACTCCTCCCAGATAGATCTTCCTTCACAGAATGGTCACAGCTTCTTCATCAAAAGGCACACAGCTTCTTCACAACAGGCACACCGGATGTGCCACATTCCTCTTGATTATTCACGGTTTCTAAGTGTTTCCACATGCACTACAAAATTAGACCCTCATACAACATTAACAGAATTTATATTTCTTCACCTGTCTGCTGTGTTCCTTGGTGCTCATGATGCTGTTTGTTCTCTAATGTCCTCCATCAGATCTCTCAGACACTGCAATGTTTTATTCCTGCATATAAAATGACAACAAACTGCATTATAGTTTGAGGAACTAATATCACAATATGTGCAAAGGTTTAAGGTGTATGCATACTTTTAGAGAAGTATATGATCCAGACAGGAATTTTTTCACATCAACTGGATGAATGGGTGCAAAGACCTGTGTGTTCCTTTGCTCATTTGCTCAGCTGAACATCACCACAAAGTAAAGGCTAATTGCATCCATGCCTTTTGTTGTTTAACTGCTTGAAAAATAGCATTGAGGCAGATGGGCAGTGTGTCTTCCACACCTGCTGAATGCTGTCATCAGTGGGCAGGCGGGGAGGGGAACCCATGCCCTTACCTGCAGCACCAGGCAAGATTAAAGGGGTGAACAGACAGAAAAACTCATACTCATGCTCAGAACATCCTCCCACACAGTCTGCAGAAACAACAAAAACCCACTTAGTGGGTCTGCAAGCTTCATCAATGATCTTAAAACCAAAGGCGGAACATAATGTTTCAACACTCAGATGTTATCAAGGTGAACTGCCAAACCTCTGTTCACACAACAGTTTTGGTTTTAATAGTTTTAATTATTCCTGTTTAATTAGAAGAAATTATCAGAATTGTCAATTATATGAGAGAAGTTTTTAGTCAGATGTGGCCATTCTGGTATATGGTAAATGTGTAGAATCAAGAAAGGACTTTAACAATGTAAAGAGGACTATATCACTCTCGGCAGGGTCAGAAGAGGAAGGGGTTTATAGGAGATGATGATGATGTCACTGTGTGACAGATGAAACATCAGATAGACTCTCAGTTCACACACACACACCACACACACACTCGCTCAGACGCACACATAACTCAAGAGGCTTCTTACCATTGTTCAGCAGACACATGGAAGAAGCGCACACTAACCAGCTGCGCTCTGGGAGCGGACGCTTAGGATCCAGGTAACATAAAAATAGGTTTTATACTTTATTCATCTAAAAATCTTTGGCTTGCGTACAAAATATAGCAACTTAGTAAACTGTTTTTTTAAATCCAAATGTTGACTTACCAGTCTTGTAATCTTGATAAGGTACTGCATGCAAGGTAATTTAGTCAAAGTTTGTCATGTTTTCACTTAGATTTGTTTAGATATTGCAAAAATTAAGCAAAAATAGGCTAAAAGTCATGTTTTTTACAGCTACCGATTGATTTGCATCCACAATGTTTTATTACAGATTTTCACAATGAAATAATCAAACAGCCTGCAGTAGATTTATCCAAGATGTGCGTAAGTTGTGTCTGATTTGGACGCACTGGCAGGGGTGGAGGTGCATGCTTCTGCAGTGGCGTCTCTGCGTCGGCTGTGCTCATGGCTCAGAGGAGGGCTGCAGGTGGCTGCTGTTGCTGCTGCTGCTCCCGGGCTCCCCTGAACGAAGACAATGCTCGTTTCTGCCTGCTGGCTGGCCTCATCCTTCTCTACTTGCTGTGCGGAGCGGCCATCTTCTCGGCTCTGGAGCACCCCTTTGAAATCCGTGCCCGGCTCCTCTGGAAACAGCAGTTGGAGAACTTCACGAGACGGTACAGGGTCAACCTGGGCGCCCTGCACACCCTGCTGCGGCAATATGAGCAGGCGAATGGAGCAGGTATCAGAGTGGACACCCTGAGACCACGCTGGGACTTTTCTGGAGCCTTTTACTTTGTGGGCACTGTGGTCTCTACTATTGGTAATGGCTGACTCTTATAAACTTTCATGTTTTCATGCTTAGATTATCATTAATTGATGCAGTACCAGCTTTGTAAATGTACTGTTACCTCGAACCATTTTACCCTTCATTTGTCTTTTCCAGGTTTTGGCATGACCACACCAGCAACCATAGCTGGAAAGATATTCCTTATCTTCTATGGCCTCATTGGCTGTGCAGCCACCATCCTCTTCTTTAACCTCTTCCTCGAAAGGATCATCACCATGTTGGCATACATCATGCGCTGGTGTCATGAGCGGCGGTTAAGGTGCGGAGGAGCCGGTGTGATGTCGAGCAGAGAGGAGTCATCTGGTGAGGAGGACAGCCTGGAAGGCTGGAAGCCGTCAGTCTATTATGTGATGCTGATTCTGGGACTGGCATCTGTTGTGATTGCCTGCAGTGCCTCCACCTTGTACAGCTCCATGGAGAACTGGAGCTATGTAGACTCCCTCTACTTCTGCTTTGTGGCATTCAGCACCATTGGCTTTGGGGACCTGGTGAGCAGTCAGAGAGAACACTATGATTCTCAAGGGGCCTACCGGCTTGGAAACTGCCTTTTTATCCTAATGGGAGTATGTTGTATCTACTCCCTTTTCAATGTCATTTCTATCATCATCAAGCAAACGCTCAACTGGATCCTGGGTAAGCTAGTCTGCTCTGGGCAACACAAGCTCTGTTCCTGCCCCTGCCTTCGAGGCAAAAAGCAAAACCAGAGGCGTCCGGCTGCAAGCCTCAGACTTAAGCACATGAAACGCAATGCTGTGCAGCCCGTCTCCACTCAGTGCCCCATGGGGAGGCAGCGCTACACAGACGGCTCTGTGGAAACTGTGTGTGACAGCGAGACAGATGCTGGTGCAGGGGCTGAAGTACACCTGGGCCGTCGTCTGTCAGGAGAGATGATCTCTGTCAATGAGTTTATGGTGTCTAATAAGGTGTCTCTGGCACTGCTGCAGAAGCAGCTAAGTGAAACAGCTCACCAAGGGCCACGGCAGAGCTATGGGCATCAAAATGGTTTTTCTGGAGGGGTGGGGGCCTTGGGCATCATGAACAACCGCCTACAGGAAACCAGTGTGGATAGATAGCATCACTGCTTTGGGCTCTTTAGAAAATCATTAGTCTGTCTTTTGTGTATTGCCAAAGCAAATTATGTGAATTCTGACTGTTTTTGTCCCAAGTGCAGTAGATTAGGTGAGCACAGAGAACAGCAGACTTCCATCGAGAACTCTGCAAAGCAAGTAAGTGATTATTTTATTTGCCGAGATGAGAAAAAGAAGAAAAATTCAGCTAAAAAAGACTTCTAAGGAGGAGTACAATGTCTTCAAGTGCCAAAGCAATCAGACGAGAGAATCAGTGAAGGAGCTCTTGATGGAGTCTGCTGATTTGAAGAATGCCACACATGTTGCTGGACCTTATAAAACAGATAGGGTCGTATCAGGCCTTAGTAGTTATTAATCAATGTACAAACAATATCTACCATCCCTTCCTAGCTAGCCATTTCAAAATGTAAGATAATTAAAATGTGACCTGTATTTAAAAGCAGTTCCTGCAAAGCTATAGAAAAGCTGTAGAAAAGCTAGCTAGCACCAAGAAAGAGACATTTTAATTTGTTGATTGCTCACAGAGCACCCATCTTAGAAGTCATTTAAATTCATAGTCATCTTGAAGGAGATCCAGGGCTTTCAGCAGAGAACATCTAATCAAATGTGGCCTGTAAAGGACACTCTTATGTCAACAAGTGCTGCACAAGTAGTCACGCCATCATATAAAAGCAGAGAAAAAAGCTTAGGCAATCCACGGCTAACTCTTAAGAGATCCTTTACTATGCAAGGATAAAAGTATCCGTTTATGGCTTGTAGCATTAATGTGGCATATTTTTAACAACTATTTTATTTTAACAGTTCAGTCTTTTTCTTAGATTTGTTTCCATTAAGAAACACACATTTCTTGTCAGAAACCGTGAACTAATTTTGTACGTTTGGTGGTTGTAGTTTCATTTAATTGTTGTGAGACAGGATATAGACCAAAAATCCAGAAAAAAACAAACTGAATAAATATGTATTTTTAAAAAGATAAATCAAAGAATTGTTGAATCTCCAGGAAAACAGATTTAAGTACATGTTGGAAAATCTTTTTCTGGCAAGCATGGGCGAATCTACTGGGGTGGCAGTTGCCAGCCTAAAAGAAAGCCTTGCCACCCCTGCTGCCACCCTAGCAGCTATGAATTCAGACCTGTTAACGTTCCGTGGGCCCGCGGGCGGGCCCAGCCCATTTTCTAGTTTAAATCCATAAATTTTCTGACTTCTAACTTCTTTGAACCTATACATATTTTATATCATTGGAAAGCTAAGTCTTGTGATTCCAATTATGTATGGCGATCAAGGATACAATCATAACTGTAGACACAGTGAGCGCTTTTGCCAACACAAACGTTAATTTCGAACAAAAATTTTATTTTTACACCAATAAGGGTCCGAGTAAAGTCCTCCAATAAAGTGATTAGTCCAGGGACAACAGTAAAACCGATTTAAAAAAAGTAAAATAAACGGTGGAAATGCGCTTCCGAAATGTCTATGGCCATTTTTGTAGTCTTTACGGCTTTGTTTCTGATTCCTTCGCTTCCACTTCCGCCTACAAAGGTCACTAAGCATGCCCAGAAGTAAAAAAAATAAATAAAAGTCATCCGGTTTATTCCTTACGATTTCCAACCAATGGTGCATGGATGGAAAGTCACGTTATGGTATGTAACTCGAACCAGTCGAGGTCCAGAACTCTGATGATTGACGCATCGAATAGCCAATAGCAGAATTAGTCGCTGCCATAGTATATGACATGCTTAAAATGTCTTATTCATGAAGAGATTGCGCACAGTGCGTACCGGTAACATACTGTTTCAGCACCGTGTCCAAACACCCTTTATAATCCAAATACAACATTGAAAAAAGCCGTGGAGCTTTATATGAGAAGATGCAGTTATGATTCTGACGATATTCAGTGAGGACAACGGCATTTACCCAGGAGATTGCGCATATTACACACTTTTGACCACCTTTGACCTGTAGTTAGAAAAATGTGTGCAGAACACTCATTTTTTGGTTTATTGCTGTCAAATTTGGTGTGGATGAAGGTAATACTTTAGGCTTCAGACCCACAGTGTGTTTTAGGTCCCAACCTATTTTTAAAGCCATTTTTACAGCATGTATTTATATAAAATAAATAATTAGACATAAAAAAATTGTTTTTCAGTGTATTAAAATTCATATCGCTTGGTAACAATAGCACTCAGAGATATTAACACAGTTCTGGGATAAATTTTAGAGTGTTTGCTTTTCAAAGAGACCCAACCCAACCATCAAAATGGTTCAAGAACAGCTTTAAGTTAATTTTGGGTATGCGTCTTTAAAAAAATGTAGGGCGGAATTTGCAGGAATGTTAAGGGGGTAAAATTGGACATTAGGAGCTTGAAGCTCATGAAAATCGTTGCATTATATTCTCTTTGGTGAACCTTTAAAGCTGCTAGTTTGCTGAAAGTGCTATAGTACCTCTAAATGCTTTAGTTTTCTTTGCTGCTGCTTAATTACTTAAAGCTCCCTGCACCATCTTTTTGGACTCTGGTCTAAAGAATAGCTATGGCAATCTATGACCTTATTGTGTTTGTTCTTCAGCCACTTTCTGTTGGCTTGTTGCTATGTTCTTAACTATTGCCCTGTTGAGTCTATGGCTAAGTGAAGAAAGGAGTTGTCAGTGATTTTTTGGCCCAAGGCCCCATTCGTTGACCACTTAACGTGGTGAAGTTGTCTTGTATCCATAGCAGAAAAACAACCCCAAAGCATAACGGAACCACCTCTGTGCTTTACTGTAGGGATGATGTTTATTTTTATCCACAACCCATCTTTAGTCTGGCTGAGGGAACAATGGTCTTATCCAAGATTATCCGATGCATGAAACACGCAATTTCATTGGGCCTTCAATGTGTTTAAGATTGCTTTCACAACTATAGTTTGTTTACTTTGTCCTTAATCAGTTGATAAGTTTAACTCATAACATCTTTGAGGGGCCAGGCTTCTTTTAATGCAGAGAAAACTCCAAACAAACCAAATAATGCCACTACAAACCATGGACATTTAGACTGTTTATTGTCTGTGATTTATACAGAATTACTTTCAGAACTTGGCTTGAAATTGCATTTGGGGCTTTGTGTTTTACAAAAAAGACACACCACCATTGTTTATAAGTTTGTTTACTTTACCGTATCCCACAATGCATCTCATGCCTGGCTGCAGGAAGGTGTCTGAATCTAGCTTGCGGTGCACTCCTGGCAGCTGCGTCGGATTGATGTCGGATAACGTTCACACCATAAACAAACTGCTCTAGAGTTTGTTTAGAACCGTACAGAGACCACCTCCTCCAAACCGCCTCGGCACGGTTGTTTTAGTCCATACTCTTGTGTGATTGCTGTGTTCACGTCTACACAAGCAAACCGCACCAAGAGGGAAAACGAACCAGAGTTATTTTTAAGTGAACTAAACACCTCAAGTGTGAAACACCCTTAGTCATCTTTTATCTGTAGTCATCCAGTATTTCCATGCTTAACTTGGTGGTTGGTGTTCCTTCATCCACAACCAATCTTCAGGTTTTTGGCCAAGAAGGGTCATGTCTGAGATTTTCTGGTCATACTCAGCATTGCTACTACTCCAAACACAGCCCCTTAACTTAATCCCAAAAATCTTGACTTTGGTTGCATCTGACTTCAGCACTTTCTACTAAGACTTATCTGAATCCCTCAAATGTACACTTGTAAACAAAATTTGGACCTTTATTTGAACTGTCTATTGTACTGGTATGGGGGATTTCAATCTATTACAGTGTAGTGTGCTACCAGTGGTTATGGTGGATGTGGTTTCCAACTCCCTTCAGATAATTAACAAGCTTCTTGTGTAGCTATTGGCTGACCTCAACTTTGTCACACCTATCCTCATTTTATAAATCAAGATCCAAGGTAATGGGGAGGTTGGAATAGAAGAAACATCGAGTTGACATTGTAATTATCCATGATTGACTAATTGATTGGTTTGCTAAATGGGTGCATTAACAAATTGTGGAAGCCAGAATTTTGGCATCAAACATTTATTTCTTTTAATGCAAAAGGTTTCTGACTTTTATGCAATTTGTTTTTTATCTATAAGTTTCATCTGATATTCTGTCTCACAAAAATGAAACTGCCTTAAAAATTAGAGACTGTTTATTTCTTGTAAATGAACAAATGTACAGAATAAACAGGGAAACAACAAGTTAGTCATATGTTCTTTATTCAGATTAAGATCTTTACTCTCATTTAATGCTTGAACACAGAAAATGACACAGGACAGGACAAAAATAACAGGAAAATGCAATAAGATGTAGATAAAAGAACCAGTACAGAAACTGATCTGTTCTATTGTTTGTTGTTGATGTTTTATCTATCATATAAAAGATGAATAAGGCAGCACAGTACATGATCAATTCACAGAAAAAAAATGAATTTCACAGACATTTTCAGAGAGGTGGTATACAGTGGCTTGCAAAAGTATTCGGCCCCCTTGAACATTTCCACATTTTGTCACATTACAGCCACAAACATAAATCAATTTTATTGGAATTCCACATGAAAGACCAATACAAAGTGGTGTACACGTGAGAAGTGGAATGAAAATCATACATGATTCCAAACATTTTTTACAAATAAATAACTGAAAAGTGGGGTGTGCGTAATTATTCAGCTCCCTTTGGTCTGAGTGCAGTCAGTTGCCCATAGACATTGCCTGATGAGTGCTAATGACTAAATAGAGTGCACGTGTGTGTAATCTAATGTTAGTACAAATACAGCTGCCCTGTGACGGCCTCAGAGGTTGTCTAAGAGAATGTTGGGAGCAACAACACCATGAAGTCCAAAGAACACACCAGACAGGTCAGGGATAAAGTTATTGAGAAATTTAAAGCAGGCTTAGGCTACAAAAAGATTTCCCAAGCCTTGAACATCCCACGGAGCACTGTTCAAGCGATCATTCAGAAATGGAAGGAGTATGGCACAACTGTAAACCTACCAAGACAAGGCCGTCCACCTAAACTAACAGGCCAAACAAGGAGAGCGCTGATCAGAAATACAGCCAAGAGGCCCATGGTGACTCTGGACGAGCTGCAGAGATCTACAGCTCAGGTGGGGGAATCTGTCAATAGGACAACTATTAGTCGTGCACTGCACAAAGTTGGCCTTTATGGAAGAGTGGCAAGAAGAAAACCATTGTTAAAAGAAAACCATAAGAAGTCCCGTTTGCAGTTTGCCACAAGCCACGTTGGAGACACAGCAAACATGTGGAAGAAGGTGCTCTGGTCAGATGAGACCAAAATGGAACTTTTTGGCCAAAATGCAAAACGCTATGTGTATCCCCACTGTCAAATATGGTGGTGGCAGCATCATGCTCTGGGGGTGCTTCTCTTCAGCAGGGACAGGGAAGTTGGTCAGAGTTGATGGGAAGATGGATGGAGCCAAATACAGGGCAATCTTGGAAGAAAACTTCTTGGAGTCTGCAAAAGACTTGAGACTGGGGCGGAGGTTCACCTTCCAGCAGGACAACGACCCTAAACATAAAGCCAGGGCAACAATGGAATGGTTTAAAACAAACACATCCATGTGTTAGAATGGCCCAGTCAAAGTCCAGATCTAAATCCAATCGAGAATCTGTGGCAAGATCTGAAAACTGCTGTTCACAAACACTGTCCATCTAATCTGACTGAGCTGGAGCTGTTTTGCAAAGAAGAATGGGCAAGAATTTCAGTCTCTAGATGTGCAAAGCTGGTAAAGACATACCCTAAAACACTGGCAGCTGTAATTGCAGCAAAAGGTGGTTCTACAAAGTTTTGATTTAGGGCGCTGAATAATTACGCACACCCCACTTTTCAGTTATTTATAAAAAATGTTTAGAATCATGTATGATTTTCGTTCCACTTCTCACGTGTACACCACTTTGAATTGGTCTTGCACGTGGAATTCCAATAAAATTGATTCATGCTTGTGGCTGTAATGTGAAAAAATGTGGAAAATACTTTTGCAAGCCACTGTATGTATAGACATGACCTTTTAGAAATTTGATTTGTCAGTAAGTACGGATTTAGGGCATTTTTGGATATGTTCTGGTCAAGCTTCCCGATAAGCAGCTCTTTTCCTGCAGGTACAAAAAAAACAAAAAACAAAGACATCAACCATGTTGGAAAAAATATATTTTCTTCTGGAGTGTGAAATATATTTTTTCCATTTTTATGTATGTATATGAAAATATTTGTGATTACTTACTTATCACCAGCAATAAGAAACATAAATGAGTTCCCTGACTCCCTTTCATCATTAGTTTTTCCTGTAGGAACCAACGGCCATCTGCATGTTAACTTATGGCTAGCATTGACAAAAAACTGTAAAGGCATATTTTAACTCTAAACATTTTTAATTTAATCTTTTTTAAGTTCTCCTCTTAAAATACAACTTCATGTGTAAAACACTCTTGGTTTTTATCCAATGAAAATGTACAGTGTCACAGTTGGTTTTTATCCGGTTGTACTGATCTGTCCTTTGAACTGATTAGCTGTTCTGTGTTCACTGAATTAGGGGCAGAGGTTCATTCCTTGCTCTGTGTCTGAGTAAGTTTTACAAAATATCTGTCTGGTATAAATATAAACTTTTAGGCTTTATTAGATTTCTTTTTGCAATTGTATTTGTTTTAACAAGACATTGCTGGCAAGCATGATGCAAACAAACACCTTTGCCAGGTCATTCGATTTCCCTGATGGTCAGATTGTACACATGGGGAAAACAGTTTAATATTCACATTAATTACAGTCTCTCTGTGAGTTAGACAGTCTCCACTTCAGACAGTCTTCACTCATGAACTTCCCAGAACCTGTTAAGACAATCAATGTTAAAAACAGAGGCACATTTTCTTAATTTGCATATTAAAAGGGGAAAACAAGATTTGCAGTGCTTTCACTGAGAAAACTGTATATTGCAGACTCACATTTGGTACTTCAGGCTTGTGTGTCTCTCTTTGATGATAGTAAGCAGAGATAATACAGTTCCTCCTATAACAAAAGTGGTGTGTGGTTTCTTTGTAATCAGTAGCAATAAGTGTGGCTTTGATTTACATATACACACATTAGGTCACATTTTGCTCGTCTTACTTGCTCTGTATGCCTCCACCTGGAGGTAATCCAGGAATGATGGTGGACGCCAGGACTGTGAGGACAGACAGGAGGTCAGGTTCCTCCCCAGAGGCAGATAACTCATCATAGATTTCTGTCGGATAGCAAAAGAAAGAATCACTCGCATAAGCCCTTTTATCAAACATCTCCATACTTCTTTGTGCAGTTTTTTCTTTTGAAGTAAACTGCTTTTTGTTGCCGTTATAAACTTAAACGAGTTTTATTTAAAAAAAAGACTAAGTAATAGGTTTGAAACAACTAGTGAAGCGGCTGTTACACTGTTTCTCACCACGCCACAAATGTTGGGGTATTGAAGATCATGAAGTTATTTGATCTGTGATTTCTCTGCCTGGTTTTATTATTTTATTAATGTTGAAGGATAAAATTAAATATATATAAAATAACTAATGTTGTGCTTGTGTTGGAGACTATGATTGCTTTCCTTTATTTTGTAATAAGTCTTTCAGGATATTGTCGGGTGGGGCTCTGCCCTCTTTGTGCGTGGCTTTTCCTTAAAATTGTATGTTAAACTCATGTATGCTCCTTTTTTATTTTTTTATTTTTTTAAACGTGTCCTGTTTGGCAGTGTGGAGCTCAGAATTGGTGTCTGAGTACCAAGTAGAAGCCCAACAGATTTACTTTCACAAGCGGAGCAGTACAGCTTTTGCTATAGTACTCCACTTGATTTATGTGTGAAAAATCTTTATTATGAATTGTTGGGGTTTTTATTTCCTGATGTTATGGACACGGAGACGGAAAATTAAGAAGAAGAAAGAAGGAAGATGAAGAAGAGAGGTAGGAAACAAAAAGTCATGAGAGAGGGTGAGTTGAAAATACAAGAGAGGAAGGGGAACAAAGAAAACACAGGAAAACATTGAAGTCTGCCTCCATACCCACAGGACGGCAGAGAGAGGGGGAAAAACAAAACACGAAAAAGGAACATCGACAAAACCAACCAAACATTGTGAACTAAGAATTACACAACCACATCACACAAAAATAGATATAAAAATACAACAATGTCACAGAAAAACTCATGGTACCGATTAATCAAGGTCTAGTAATGATAACCTCAGCCCAAGAATATATCCTTAAACACCAGAGACCCCACATCTATGTGTGTGTGTTAGCATGCTGGTGCATATAAGGTTTCTCCATAAGAGTGTTCGATAGTTGGTGTGAGCAGGCATCAATCCGTCCCCCAGGAATCGATGCAGACATGAAGGAGATCGGAGCAAAGACGTCCAAAGGACCACCAGAGCCCCAGGCGGACCCGGGCGGGGCCGACCGCATCCCCCAAGAGAGGAGAAAAGGAGAACCTCAGGGGAACATCCAGCGGCCACTATGCAGGGGCCCGGGGGGCAGCAGTGACGAGCCCACGGGCTCCGCCGGCAACCAGCAACCGGCCGCGCCGGGGCGGGCCGGTCAACGGACCGGTCAACGGACCGGGGGAGCCGGGGCCCAGGGGCACCCCACCCCCCAGCAGGGACCCGACAAGGGACCGGCCGACGAGGGGCCCCCGGCACTGCAGGGGCCGCGGCCAGCCACCGGCCGCCACGCGACGCATCCACCCTAGGCCAATCCCCACCGCCAACATCCCAGCGCCCCACCAATGGCCGCAGGGGACGGACGGCATCCCCAGGCCGGGCTCAGTCAGCATCTAGTTGTACCAGCTCCCGGGTCCTGATCCCGCGCAACGCAGGGCGCCGACACCAGGCATCCAACGAGGGCCAGGGCCGGTCCAACCCGCCAATGAACCGGCCACGCACGGTGCGCACAGAACAGGTGATCAAACGAGCAGAGACGCCGGATCCGCATCCCGCCGAGCCACCGAGCAGGCACCACCCAACAATCCCAAACCTGGCACCTCTAAAAGAGGTGCCCCAACCAACCAAAGGAAGATATCGGCCCAGCGCATCGGCCGACCGACACACCGGCCCCCCAGGCACGCACCAGGTACGAACCAGATTGACCACCGGCGCACCGGCAGGCAGGGGCCCCCGTCACCGGCGGGGAGTGACGGAGGGGAAATTGGCCCCCCATTAAGTGTAAGGCCTGAGGTGCGCCAGGCGAGGGGGCAGACCAAGATCCAACCTGACAGGTAGACAAAGACATACAGACACAGTCATACGTTCCCTCCCTCTTAAACACATACATTCTCACTGACTCACCAAGACACCCAAAAAAATGACGCTGTACCCTCACTCACACACCCCATGCACACTTTATGCTCCCAGGTCCAGGTACTGACGCCCCAGTAGAGCCACCAGCCCCCGGACCCGGGAGGTGGACCCCCTACCTTCTAGGATGGAGACAAGCAGACCGCCAAGGGCCCCACAGTGGCAAAGCAGCCCGACAGCCCAGGACCCCGACCAGACCGCCTGTCCCCCTCCGGACCCCAACCCCTGATGGCCCGTAGCGAACAGGGGTGGGAAAAGACCCCTAGCCTCCATCCTCCCGCTCGAGTATGGTGTTGATGCGTGTTGTTATAATGTGCATTTAAAACAGAGGGGTGGGATGTGGGGTGTATGCTCCTTTTGTTGCATGAAGCACTTTTTTGGATCAGGCAGCATTATAATTAATTTTTGTTTTAAATTTATTTTTTCAATTCAACAGTGTTGTTATTTTGTATCCACTTTCTTATTATTTTTTACCCATTTCTTGTGGTTGTTTTGTGTGTCATTGATTGTTTGGCACATGACAGAGAGTTTGCATTGTGTTGCATTACATTAAGTCAGGTTATTGGCTCATCCCTGCAACACTTCTACTTCCGTTCAATTCATTCTGATTCCGTAGCAGTGGTTCCACATGCAAACATAATGCTATATTTTGAAATATATACAGAAATCTTTAAAAACTGTGTGGATTATCTAGATATAATAAAAAACAACAATATAGATGTCCACTTTGTGTATACCTATGATCACTTCCTGACTTAAAAAAACACTAAAGAAATTGGACTGTATTCACTGTAAGTGAATGGTACCCAATAGCATTTTGTGTACAAAAGTGATTAAAATTAATCAATAATGACAGCGGTGCTTTGTCGTAATGTAGTCCCAAGTCTAAATCGGCTCCTGTAATTCCTTGGTGCTACTTCTTACTTTTAATTTGCAGTGGATATGATTATTGAGTTCACCAGTAAAATTACGATCATTGTTGATTAATTTTAATGACTTTTGTACACAAAATGCCATAGGGTACCATTCACTTACATTGCTTTATGCTAAACTAAGGCAAACGGACTGCTGCTAGATCGGGAGGATAACAGGGCTGGTTATAAAATGCTTTTTTCTCACTTATCTAACTCTGGGGAATATGGCAAACGACAAATGTTGGCTTAGAGGTGGAATATCCCTTTAAGTTTGGCCCTGCATTAGCAATGGTACTGCCCATTGCTAATGCAGGGCCAAACTTCTTCATCTGAATTTTGATGTTGTTAAAGTGCACATTAGCATCACATGCTGGCACAGCATATATATTACAGCACTTTTGACAAGAATATCACAGATTATGTGACTTCGACATAGATTCCCCCCCCCCCCCCAAAAAATGGTGGAAGAGATAACCACTTGTGTAACTGGGACTGCTGAATTGTGATCCTTATGCTAGGAAATCTTTTGACTTGTCAAAGACATGCGTTGTCTGAACTTTCCATAAAACTGTCAATGCTACAGTATCAGTAGTGTTAATTTTCTAAATTTGTGAATCTTCCTACACCACTGAAATTGGAGGTAGTTGTGCAATACATTCAAGGGGTTGTGACAGGGGTAAGTTTTTTTTAAAACTGTGCATCCTAATTCATTTGGCACATAATTGCTCTTAGATTTATTGAAAATACACAATATTAACTATGTTTGGGTCTAAACATCTACATAAAAATGTATTCTGATTATTAATTAACTATAATGCAGATGCTAATTTGTGTAAAAAAATATAGTTTTTTTCTTTTTTGACAATTAATAATTAAAATTGAAACAACAGAGTTCATAACAAAGCTACTCTTGCATATAATGTTTAACCCCCCACACACCTGCCACTTTGGATTCCAGCAGGTCCTCCAGCTCGGCCTCCTGGTGTAGTGCCTCTGCTGACAGCTGAGGGGCGCCCGGGAAGGAGAGCAAGATGATGCTGATGTTGTCCAAGCTGCCCTGTGGAGCAGAGCAAAGCAGCGTCAGCATGGGTTAGTAATGATGGCTGACCTCACAAATGTCAGCACACGGAACACTTTCTGGTCCCGTGTGAAAGGTTTTAGAGATTGGTCAGGTTCATCTCAAGGTTTGCACACCTCTATCACATGGATGGAGTGGAGCAGAAAAATGTAAACTGAGCATGACATTTTGAGGTTGTGCTGCACATCAAAACTGAAGCTCTGTTACATAATTGAGACATTATGTCCTGACAGGGCTTGTTGAGAGATTGTGTGTTTATCTCTGATAATATCTTTGTATAAAGAAGTAAGATTTAGAAAATCCATTTTGTGTTGATACATGTCTAAAAATTTCAGGGATGCAATCACAGATAGTTTCTGAAATGGGAAGAGGAATCCAGGAGAAATTAATGTAACATGTTCTGACACCCCTGCAGTCTATTTAGAGGCACTGAGTGGACTACTGTGCCATGAAGAGCAACCGCAGTGTAAATGAAATGGAAGCTTTTGCAGAGGTTAGCACTGGATTTTCAGTCAGTATCATGGGTTTAGTACCAGGGATTCTCTGTAGTGTTCACAAGATTGCAACAACACAAATATGTACAGTACTGTGCAAAAGTTTTAGGCAGGTGTGAAAATATCCTGTTAACAAAGAATGCTTTATAAAATGGAAGTGATAATTATTTATTTTTCATCAATCAACAAAAAGCAGTGAATGAACAAAAGAAAGAATCTAAATTAAATCAATATTTGCTGTGACCACCCTTTGCCTTCAAAACAGCATCAATTCTTGTAGGTAAACTTGCACACAGTTTTTGAAGGAACTCGGCTGGTAGGTTGTTCCAAACATCTTGGAGAACTAACCACAGATCTTCTGTGGATGTAGGCTTCCTCACATCCTTCTGTGTCTTCATGTATTCCCAGACACACTATGATGTTGGGATCAGGGCTCTGTGGGGGCCCTACCATCACTTTCAGGACTACTTGTTCTTCTTTATGCTGAAGAGAGTTCTCAATGACATTGGCTGTATGTTTGGGGTCGTTGTCCTGCTTCAGAATACATGTGGGGCCAATCATATGCCTCCCTGATGGTATTGCATGATGGATAAGTATCTGCCTGTATTTCTCAGCATGGAGAACACAATTAATCCTGACCAAATCTTCAACTCCATTTGTGGAAATGCAGCCCCAAACGTTCAAGGCACCTCAACTATGCTTCACTGTTGCCTGCAGACACTCATTATTGTACTGCTCTCCAGCCCTTAGACGAACAAACTGCCTTCTGCTACAGCCATATATTTCAGATTTTGACTCATCAGTCCAGAGCACCTGCTGCCATTTTTCTGCACCCCAGTTCCAATGTTTTTGTGCATGCTTGAGTTGCTTGGCCTTGTTTCCAGGTTGGAGGTATGGCTTTTTGGCTGCAACTCTTCCATGAAGACCACTTCTGGCCAGACTTTTTCGGACAGTAGATGGGTGTACCTGGGTCTCACTGGTTTCTGCCAGTTCTGAGCTGATGGTACTACTGGACATCTTCCAATTTTTAAGGGTAATAAGCTTGATGTGTCTTTCATCTGCTGCACTAAGTTTCCTTGGCTAACCACTGTGTTTAGGATCTTCGAAGTTGCCTGTTTCCTTGTGCCTCTTCAAAAAAGCTTGAACAGCACATCTTGAAACCCCAGTCTGCTTTTAAATCTTTGTCCGGGAGAGACCTTAATGATGCAGTATAACTACCTTTTGTCTTGTTGCTGTGCTCAATCTTGCCATGACATGAAGCTATCTTCCACAACCTCACCTTGGTAGCAGAGTTTGGCTGTTCCTCACCCAGTTTTAAGCCTCCTACACAGCTGTTTCTGTTTCCATTAATGACTGTGTCTCAACCTACGTGTGACATTGAAGGTCATTAGCACCTGCTTGTTATAATTGGTTAATCATACACCTGACTATAATCCTACAAAATCCCTGACTTTATGCAAGTGTACATATAAGAATTGATGCTGGTTTGAAGGCAAAAGGTAGTAACACCAAATAGTGATTTGATTTAGGTTTTTCTTTTGTTTACTCACTACGTATTTTGTAAATTGATAAAAACAAAGCATCGTTATTTGTATTTCTGGAAGCACTCTTTGTTTACAGCATCTTTACACACTTGTCTAAAACTTTTTTTTTCCACCTGTGTTTTTCAAATTGCACTAAATTTCTTAAAAGCGCATTTTTTAAGGTCACCACTGCACAGTGACATTTTGGATGATTTTATTTCAGGACGACTTAAATCCACTAACTGTTTAAGTTTCCACTTAAAGAGTCAGCTGCTCATTAAATTAAATTTAGTTAAATTGTAAAAGACTTAGTGATTCTTTTAAACATAACACTGCGTTTAATTGACAGTGAAACTGAATTTACAACCTTTAGATCAGATTAAAATCCACCGTCCATTAAGAATTATATAATTTAGCCTGAACCTCATGTTTTGTTTTGTCCTATAAGTAAAAGTATTTGTTGCTCTCATCACAGCAAGAACCGTGCTGTTACCAAAAAAACCTAAAGTAACAGGCACTGGCTTCACTCTGACCTTGTACAGACAGAGGTCGATGACTTGAGTGCAAACATCCCTCAGGTCGGTGCAGACCTGTAGCCGGTTGTGAATGAAAGCGCAGAGCTCCTCGTTGCTGATGGTGTCCCACACCCCGTCACAGGCCAGCACTAGGAACTCGTCCATGGGTGAGCGCTCCACCACACACACCTCTGGCTCCGGTGAGACCATCTGCTGGTTGGCGGTCCGGTTTTCTGCCCCTTTATAGCTGAAGTCCCCCAAAGCACGGGACACAGCCAGGGAGCCGTTGATTCTCTGAAGGGACACCGACCCACCTGCACTTTCAATGCGCTCTTTCTCCAGAGGGCTGTAAGGTTTGTGATCCTCAGTGGAGAAGCACACCTGCCCCGACCGGCACAGTATAGCCCTGGAGTCGCCACAGTTGCCGAAGTAGATGTAATATGGGGAGATGAGGGTGGAGACCACGGTGGTGCCGCCTCTCTCCCAACCTTCTCGTCGGGCCACAGAGAGCAAGTTTTTGTCTGTTTGCATGAAGCCCTCTATGATGGCCCCTTTCACTTTTTCAGGGTCGTCCTCAGGTCTAATCCCACCTGTGTGCACAAAAGGTGTAGAGTGAGACAAAACAGCAGTACATATTTTCTCTTCATCATATGTTCACTAGGAAAATCTCTTACCTGTGGCCAGAATGTGTCCCAGAAGGTGCTGAGAGCAGTACTGTGCCACCGTGCTGCCAGCGTGGCCGTCAAATACAGCGAAAAAGCACCATTCGGTAAGCTCTCCACCCAGCTGTGGCACACAGTTATGGAAGTCCTCCATGCTGGCCCTCCAGCCCTGCATGCTCCCCAGGGCGTACGTAAGGCCCCAGCGGGCGCAACCCTCCTCTGTCAGCTTGTCCAGCACTGGCCGGTCCAGGTACGGGCTGGGAATGACCTCCTCCTTCTCCCCCTCCCCTGTCTGCTCCCCGTCTGATGCCCCCCCACGGCCCCCTTTGAAGAAAGAACTGACCCTCTTCTCTGTTTCTTTGACCAGCTGCCGCACAAATGCAGGCATCTCCACGTTGCCCTTCCTGGCTGTCCTCATGGTTCTTATGTGCAGCTGATGAGGGTGGAATCTTCTTTTGTCCGAGCTCTGGTGTTTATGGATGGGACGGAGGGCCGAGCTTCGGCCCTGACTCTGGGCCTGTGCACTGTCTGCCTAGCCCTGCTGCTCCAGGGCTCAGAGCATGGCTGCCTCAGCTGATGGATGTTCTCTCTGCTGGCTGCTCACCCTCCCTCTTGCTGCTCATCTCCTTCGTCTTCCTCTCTGGAGATTTTACTGATCAGCGCTCTCTCCTCCACTCATCCTTCCTCTCTCCTCTTTGTTTTTGGTGTCTTCTCTGTGCGACTATATGATTTCACCTTCTCCCTCGCTTTTTCATAGCTCTACCCTCTTTCTCCAGCTCTCCCTGGCCTTGTTATTTTCCTTGCCTCCGCTGTGATTGGCTGGCTATTTGTGTGCACCAATCCCTTCCTCTGTTGCTTTGCGGCTGTCATGTCTGAGCTCTCTCTCCCTCACCATCCTCCTATCTGCAGCTCTGGCCCTCCCAGACTGAAGGTAATCTCAACCTTTGATCAGATGGGATTATAGGATTGTGAATTAAAGGGCTGTCGCCCATTTAGGGAGAATATGATTCGATGGTGGGACTCTTGTTATCTCTTATTTCTTTAAAGTGATATTACACTTTATTTATTTTTTATTTTTTTTACATTTGCCATGGTGACAGATGCTTCCCCTAAATAAAACCTGTAATTTAAGATGCAACCGTTGTCTAATTATGTGTAAGGACGAGCTCAAGTGTCTTTAGCTAGAATTGAATCATTATTGCTCTGTGGGTGTTTAGAGGTTTTTTTTTTGCATCATATCTTCTTGTGTAAACATCTGAGCCTCTTCTTTTGTATGCCTGTTCACAAACATCACGTTATAACCACAAAGTTCAATGCAGTTTATTATGATTTCATGTGCTAGACCAACACAAGGTAGCACATAACTGATGCATGGCTTTCATGTTATTTGATAAAAATATAGTATGTCTCTTCTTTCTGGTTCTAGAGGCTCCAGCTGTATGTTTAGGAACTTCATCTTGCTGGAATGTGAACTTTCATCCTACTCTCAAGTCTTTTGAATCCTCTAACAGGTTGTCTTCCTGAATATTTCTGTAATTAGTCCATCTGTCTTTCAGTCAACTTTACCCGCTGCTCCTGCTAAAGAAAACCATCCTACCACCATGTTTCACTGCAAGGAAGGTGTGCTCAGAATGATTTGCAGTGGTCGTTTTCTCACACAGACAACCAGAAAATTCAGTTTTGGTCTCATCTGAGCAGAGCATGTTGTTCAACATGTTTCCTCTCCATTTACTTTTGGCAGTCTACACTCTTCTGTGACAGTCTTCTGCTGATATATTCTCCAACCCTGCTGATTCACCATGTGCCTTCTGGCTGTTTCTCAAGATAATGCTACCCTTGTCCAGCCTTTCAATTCAGATGAATGACCAGGTTTGCAGTTGTGCCATACGCCCACTATTTTTCAAATGAAGGATTATACAGAGCTGTGTAAGATATTCAACGTTTGGCTTCTCGTTTGATAACCTAACCCTCCTTTAAGCTTCTCCACAGCTTTATCCCTGACCTATCTGCTGCCTTACTTGGTGTTCATGATGCTGTTTGTTCACCAACGCTCTCTATCAAAACCAAGCGCCTTCACAAAACTGCTGAATTTATGCTAGAGCTGCAAATATATCAAATTTCAGTCTTTGTCACTGTTAATGTGTGCATATTCAAAATCACTAAGGATGCTCTTGAATGCAACATTTGTTAACACTTATTATATTTTATGAGGCATGCACTAAAACTGCAAGCGCGTAATTAATTTGGCCTCTTGAATGAACTTGGTGCAGAGATGAAAAAGATTTTAGTCAACAAAATGATAAAGCTCACAGAAAGTTGTTAGAAAATGTAAAAATGTGTGAAAATGTGTGTTAATCTCAGTGACTATTACCAGTCCTAAACAACAATATCATTGTATAGATTTACTGGATCTTCCAGCATCATGTACTTCTCAAGGGAGCTCTTTGTGCTGCATTTTATTTAGGGTTATCAAAATAAAGGGAATGAATACAAATGGTTGCCACAATTTGCAGAATTTCATTTTTACTTCACAGTTGTGCATTAATTTACTACTTAAAGCCCTGATCAAATGCATTAGAACTTCATACTGTGATTTTGCAAAAATGTGTAAAAGTTCAGGGGATGTGAATCCTTTTGCCAGGTGTTGTAAAGCTAAAAAATTGTTGAATTGGACATTTAAGTTAAATTATATATTTTTTTGGTATCAGTGGGCTCCCACTACACAGGAACAAGTCAGTTTTCAATCGATAAAAATGATTAAAACTGAAAACTGTAATGGATTAAACTGCTGTTAAATAACTTTACGATTAAAGATCACTTCTGTGCTTGTTCTAATCTAGATGAACAGATTTGTTTTTTTCACGATTATGCACCGTGCTGTGACTGACAGCTGCTTTCCTTGGTAGCGTTTCTCAAACAACAGCTGAAAGCTGTGAGGTCAGCCAGAATGACAGCACCTCCCTCTGTAATTCATCATGTAGCTTGATGCTGTGACAAGGATGGATGTGTAATTTACCACACGTTGTCCCAAAAGAACAAAAGAGAACCAGTTACCTGAGTTTCTGTTTCTTCTAAATAGCCATGTCTTACTTTTGTGCTGTTCATCTATACATGTTTTTTTAATGTTTTTTTTTAATTTTAAATTTTACTTTTATTTTACCAGAAAGATCAAATAGAGATTAAAAACCAATTTTTTTTAAGGGAGACCTGGTCAGGATAGGCAGCAGCAAATAACAACAAAACTAAACAATTATAACAGTTGCTCAGTTAAACACAAGCAAGAAAGGAAGAAGAAAAAAACCCACAATTTTAATAAAAACTGCAAGCAATCTAAATGAAAGAGTTGCATGTTATGGAATTCACCTCAATGATTCTTAGTTTTGATTTAAAGTGTTTTGTTGGATGTTATTTTGTTAGTTTTGATGTGTAAGCTGTGTTTCTTTGCAATATACAGTCATGATAAGAAGAAAATACTGTCCTTTAATTCTATGGTGCCAGGTATGATAACATTATAAAGAGCTGTACATATGTACTGCTGTACATACTCACTGTAAAATAACCCCGGTTTGGTGTATATATTATCCTTTATTATTTATTTGTATTTATTTCTTTATTTCACTTATTTAAGTTCTGTACTGGAGAGAAAAGTTGCCGGAGTCAAATTCCTTGTATGTGTCATACTTGGCCATTAAAGCTGATTCTGATTCTGATTCTGATTTTGCCTTCCACACTGTCATTATTTCCTAAACAACGGTGAAGGTAAAATATGAAGAAAAAGCTGTGTTTGAAAAAGCTAAAAACATCCCATGAATGTTTGCCTTTTTATATCGTCATGTTTCTTCAGTTTCTTCAGGTTTGGAGACATCCAAGCACAACATTTCAATCAAACTGAGGTCTATACTTTGACTGGGCCATTGCAACACCTTAGTCATTTTCTCCTTAAGCTGTTCTGTCATAGATTTGATGCTGTGTTTAGGTTTCTGCCTAATCTTAACTGATGGACAAATATATTTAAATTTGATTCTAGTAATTTATGATCAGATCAGTGACTGTAAAACAATCCCAGATCATTGTCCTTCCACTGCCATGTTTGACAGTTGGTAGGAGGTATTTGTGGCTCTCTGTTCTGGGCAGCATGCTCAGGGGGCGAAACCACGACCTCAAGCTCTTAACAACAACAACAACAACAACAAAAGGATTGTATCAGCTGAGCCAAAAGAGTTTTCTGCTTCTTTTTATGCTTGTCCGATCTATTTGGGAATGGGCACCTCCCTGTATTGTTCAGAGTGTCATAACTGTAATAAAACATAGCCCTGTACCACAGCTGGGTGATGGTGCTGAAATTGGCATCTGATCCTGGTTTGGTTTAGGCCTTGGCCTTGCCTCCCCCAAAGTCTTGATCTCAGTATTGTTTGTTTTTGGTCTTGATAAAAAGGCAATAACAAGGTCAGCGTTCTATCACCTGAAGAACATCTCTAGGATTAAAGGACTGATTTTGCAACACGACCTAGAAAAACTCATCCATGCGTTTATCTTTAGTCGGATTGATTACTGCAACAGCATCTTCACAGGTCTGCCTAAAAAGTCAATCAGACAGCTGCAGCTGATCCAGAACGCTGCCGCTCGCGTCCTCACTAGAACCAGGAAAGTAGAGCACATCACCCCAGTTCTAAAGTCCTTACAGTGGCTCCCTGTAGCTCAGAGAATAGACTTTAAAATACTTTTACTAGTTTATAAATCATTACATGGCTTAGCACCAAAATATGTTGAAGACCTGTTGTCATGGTACCAACCACCAAGACCACTCAGGTCCTCCAACTCTAGCCTACTAAACATCCCTAGACTCAGAACCAAACATGGAGAAGCAGCTTTCAGTTTCTATGCTCCCCTTATCTGGAACAGACTTCCTGACGAGTGTAGAGCTGCTGAAACTCTGAACTGCTTTAAATCGTGACTAAAAACCCATCTGTTTATCTGTGAATCTGTTTAGAATTGCCTTTGAGTAAATGCTTGATGTCATATGTATGAAATGTGTTCATGCTCTCTTGCTTTTTTTTTTCTTTTTCTTTTTCTCTTGCTTTATTGTGTATCATGTGTAATGTCTGTTTCTTTTATGTGTTTCTTTTAAATCACCAAATCATATAAAGCACCTTGAATTACCCTGCTGTTGAAAGTGTGCTATACAAATAAAATTGCCTTGCCTTGACTCAGCTTCAGGTAATGTGCTCTTGGCTATGTATATACATGTGTGTATATATATATATATATGGCCTTATAACCCTTCCCAAATTGATAGACAGCAGGTATAAGCCTAATAAAGTGCATTTAATTCGCACGACCTGGACATCCCTTTTAAAGTCCCATGGAGGCAGCAAGGGGGTACTTAGTTCTTCACTCACAACTTTTCCATCATTTTGAAAATAAAATATATTTTAAAAATAAATAATGAAACTCTGAATGAAACCTTTTGTATTTTTTTTTTTGATTTTTGAACCTGGTAATGACCCAATAATGTTCTTCCACCTAAATACATGATATTCTAAAATTTCTTCAACGCATTATTGATTCTACTTTCCCTTGAGGTGCAATATTTTAGTAAGCCACATACAAAAAGTATAATAAAGCTGGAGTCCAATAAGCCAAGATGTCAATTTTATACCAAGACGGTTTAAAAGATGAATTTAAAAGCTGAAACAGAAAGTAGAGTTTGGCTCAAAGAGACGCAATTTCCAACATAAACTTAAAAGGGCCCCGGCTGAATCTGTTTACGTTTAGACTGAATTTTCATGTGAGGTGATGAGAATATGCTGTTTTCATCTACAGCATGAGTCAGCCTTAATTTGAAATTCATCAGTTTGTCATCAGTGCTGGGGTATACAGCTGGTGCAGAGAGCAGCCTACAGACCTGGGTTGTTTCCCCATGAATCCTGATCAGTGATGAATTTCACATCAGAAGCTGCTCCTCGGTGCGGCCACACGCAGAGGCCTCTGTGTGCTGGTCGGCCGCACGCTGATTGAGAAGGCATGAGGGTCCCAGGAAGCTGAGGAGACATGTCTCAGGTTCCCAATTTCAGTGTGCTCGTGTGTGTGTGGGTGTGTGTGAGTCCTCACAGGGTGTATCCAGTATGGGATAAAATTAGGTCAAGCCAGCCTTATACTGCTGACCAAGCTGGGAAGGCCAAAAAAAGCCTGGGGTGCGAGCCAACAGTGGAAGCTCGAGAAAGAGGGGAGCAAGCAGGATCGCAGCCGAAATGGCCTCTAAAAGTAAGAAAATAATGAACGGCAGCTAAAAGCTTAGAGAATTGGAGGAGTGCAGCTGTCAGGTGGAGGGAAAAAGACAGGTTCTTCATTTTTCCTTTAGGCAGATTTAAGAGTTGAGCTCTGAGTCCAGCATGTCTCGTATCTGGTGAACAGAATGGGACTCATCTAAATGAGACTTTATTGAGTTATATGAGTTTTATTTTAAATAATTTTTAGGAAGAACATATACTGACAACAATTTTTTTTATTTGCGACTTGTATGTGTTCTGTTTTTAGGATTAGTGTACAGTTTAGAGTTCGATCATGTGGATGCCATTCTGTGGGAAATGACTTAATTGGTGCTGAGTGGATCAGCCGAATCCTGGTTATAAATGTAGTGAACCAGGAATTGAAAAAAAAATTTTTTATCATGTCTGAGCTTGTATTTCTGAAACTTTATGAAGAAACCCAGCTCCAGTTTGTTGTGGTATATCATCCCCTGTTGATTGCAATGCAAATGGTTTGACTTTGAATTGAACATGTTAATCTGTGAGCTTCCCAACTGTTTATATAGGACAGATAATTATAGTTAGATATGCATAAGAGTTAAGATACTCACCATATCTTTGGGAGGCTACATGTTTGATATAGCATCCTTTATAATATTTTACATCTTTATTCATAGCCCTTTCAACACACATTATTAGCTTCATATTTACCTTTTACATCTTTATATTGACAAGTATACATAACAGTCTGTCACGGATGTAAAAATATGAGTCACATTTGGATTGTTATGAAGAAGAACCTGATCTGAGCTGTGATGCTGAAGAGAGGGTTGTTACCACTAGTGGACTGAGTCACACACCGTTTTGGAATCATCTGAAACAGGGAGCCTCAATTTAAAGGGATAGTTCAATTTCTTGAATGGGGTTCTGTTGAAGGGTTATGGGTAGTAAATATCTCACCAAGAGTAAATACAGCTGAAACTGTAAATTTACTAACAGTGTAAAAAAAGGCACATAATTGTTTTTTTGTTCCTCTGTATATGACATGAAATAAGACTAAATCTTTCCAGTCCGAGGTTGCTTAGGATGACCAGAATCATTACTAAATGCTGAGTCCCACGACAATGAGAGATATTTGTTTGAATACTTTCTATAATTGTACATATTTACAGTAGATAAAATAGCATTTTAAGCTGTATAACTCGGGTCAAATGTTTTGTGTTTCCTTCCACATCTTCTCACAATAGTTTGCTGGGATTTCAGCTCACTCCTCCTGACAGAACTGGTGAAACTGAGTCTGGTTTGGGAGCCACCGCACTCTCACACACCTTTCCTGTTCTGCCCACATTTACTTTGGGCATTAGATCAGAGCTCAGACTAATTTGTTAGTATGCTTAGGGTCACTGTTAATTTAGAAAACCAATTTTAGCCAAAGATTAGCTTCCTGGCTGATGTGTTGAGACGTTGCATCAATGTTTCCACATGATGTTCTTTCCTGATAATGTCTTATATTTTGTGGACTGGACCAATAATTCCTGTAGAAAAATAGCCACACAACATTATGTTGGCACTTTTGTACTACACAATTTGGATGGCTAACTTACCATCTCATTAAAAGTAACAAAATAACATTCACTTAAATTGCTATATAATACTTTCTTTTTTAGATTACATTACTTCTGTGCTGGTTACTTCGGCCATTGCCGTTTGTTTCATTTGCAGTTCAATGGAACCTCGGAGTACAAATTTGACTCAATCAGTCAATTTCTATATTGACAATGTGTATTTGGAAACAAGTTTTACTGTTTGAAGGAAATTTAATTCTTTGTTTCAAGCCCACCACCCACACTCCTGAAAAACATGAAGAGGATATTCCTGGAAAGGGGAAACCTCTTTTAATATTAAGTGAAGAGATGCACCATGGGATGCTCATTGTCTTACAGCCCATCATCCAACACAATACCCATACATTTCAGCAGCAGTGGCATCCCGAACATCACTCTTTATAGAAACACTGATAATACTTCTGTCCATGAGGTCTCTAGCCTTGCAGCTGAGAAGAAATCAGTCTTTAGATTCTTGCATCTGCTTGTGCGTCAAAAGTATCCGGGAAATTGCAGTAAAGCTATTATTGCACAAAGTTATGCTGCACATGTCGCTCTTTTTCCATCATCGCATACATCTCTTTGACGGTTCCTGAAAAAAGCACCTCGCCACCGCTGTCGGCTTCTTTGCTGATGTTCTAGCGGCTATAGGGAAAGCAAGCTGAACATTCTGGCCAACCAAAGCAAGGCTCCTTAGGCACATGGGGGGCTGGTTCCTGTGTTTGGAACAGATATCTGGCACGATTGTGCAGAAGAGAATTCACGTTCAGATTTAGACAAATTTGCATTTGTTAGTGTTGGTACTTAAAGGTTCTACTGTAGGTGTTTAACATGGGATAGTCATTGTTACAGACCATGGACTACCCTTTTAAATAACAGCAGATAATTGAATAACCCATTATGACATTTTTTAATGTCTAAGTCCCCTTATAAAATGGCAGAAATCAGCTTTAGCCTTGCCAAGCTCTGCATAGGTGTTAACTTTCAAACTTATTTGTTTAATGAATGTGGAGATGCTAAAATGTTACAGCTGGTAAGATACTGACTCCTCAAGACTTCATCAAATAAAAAATTCAAACTTCCTCTTTACAGCTTTGTCACAAAATGCAACGGGTCAAATGTGACTTGAAAAAAATAGAAAAACACATTTTAGAGCTATTATGCATTCTCTATCTAATTTCTGTTTCGACTGAAACACATTAACAGTTAGAGAGAACATAAATTTGCCATGCACACCGAGGGAGAAAAGGATAAGGGATAAAAAATGTGCTATCATTTCTTTCTAATATTTACCTCTGTTTTTGGCATCTTCCATCCTATTGTCAGTGTGATCTTCACTGTGGTTCATTCTTGAATTGCAACCATAGGGAACAATGGTTTAGTACAAAATTATAGATTACCTTACTTAACTATTCTTTTAGTCACATATTTCTCAAAAATGGTCTGCTCCTTTCATACTTCACACCCTATGTGCAATGCTGTTAAAAAGTATTTTCCCCTTCTAAAGATTTCTGTTGTTTTTTTTTGTCACACTTAAATGTTTCAATTGATCCAACGTGAAGTCGGTCTTAAACAAGCCGTTGAAGCTGTTCATACTTTAAAAACTCTCCAGTGTATCGGAAATAAAACAACGTTACAACACTAATTGTGAGGTAAGAGCCTAAATGCTAGAAAAGCTTCCGGCCCAGACGGTGTGTCTCCTGCCACTCTCAGACACTGTGCAAATGAGCTGGTCCCAGTGTTCTCTGGCATTTTCAACTCCTCACTGCAGGCATGTCATGTGCCTGCCTGCTTCAAGACCTCCACCATAGTCCCTGTCCCCAAGAAGCCAAGGATCACTGGACCTAATGACTACAGACCTGTGGCTCTGACATCTGTGGTCATGAAGTCATTTGAGCGCCTGGTTCTGTCCTATCTCAAGACCCTCACGGCCCCAATCCTGGACCCTCTGCAGTTTGCCTACAGAGCCAACAGGTCTGTAGATGATGCCATCAACATAGCTCTTCACTTCATCCTGCAGCATCTGGACTTCCCGGGAACCTACGCCAGGATCCTGTTTGTGGACTTCAGCTCTGCCTTCAACACTGTCCTCCCAGACCTTCTCCGAGGCAAGCTATCCCAGATGAACGTGCCTGATCCCATCTGCAGGTGGATCACGGACTTCCTGACGGACAGGAAGCAGCATGTGAGGCTGGGGAAGAATGTCTTGGAATCTCGGACCATCAGCACTGGCTCCCCTCAGGGCTGTGTTCTTTCTCCTCTGCTCTTCTCCCTGCACACCAACTGCTGCACCTCCAACCAACAGTCTGTCAAACTAAATAAGTTTGCAGACAACACTACCGTTATTGGACTCATCTCGGACGGGGATGAGTCTGCCTACAGGATGGAGGCTGAACGTCTGGTGTCCTGGTGCAGCCGCAACAACCTGGTGCTGAACGCCCAGAAGACAGTGGAGATTATTGTGGACTTTAGGAAGCAGACAGCCCCACTCCCCCCCATCGTCCTGATTGACACCCCCATCACCAATGTGGACTCATTCCGCTTCCTGGGTACCACCATCACCCAGGACCTCAAGTGGGAGCCCACCATCACCTCCGTCATAAAGAAGGCCCAGCAGAGGATGTACTTCCTGAGGCAGCTGAAGAAATTCAACCTGCCAACACGGATGATGATGCAGTTCTACACTGCAATCATTGAGTCCATCCTCACCTCCTCCATCACAGTGTGGTATGCTGGCGCCACCATCAAGGACAAACAGAGACTGCAGCGTGTTGTGCGCTCTGCTGAGAAGGTGATTGGCTGCAGACTCCCATCTCTGCAGGACCTGTACACCTCCAGGACACTTGGGCGTGCAGGTCGGATCACAGCCGACCCTTCTCACCCTGGACACAAACTGTTTGATCTGCTCCCCTCAGGCAGGACCAGAACCTCTCGCCAAAAGAACAGTTTCTTCCCCTCTGCTGTTGGACTCATGAATAATAACCCTAAGTCTGTTCCCACCACCCGCTCAGTTACATGACCCATGATGTGTTTTTTTTGCACCTGTCTGATTTGCACCAATCGTTACCTGCACTCATATATATATCAATCTGTTTAGCATATTATATTGCTATTTTTAGTGTTTGTCTTTTTGTTCTTGTATGTTTGCACAAAGTACCGCAGCAATTTCCTAATGTTGTAAACCTACCCAACATTTGGCAATAAAACCCTTTCTGATTCTGATTCTGATGGCAAACCAGTCATCAGGTAGAGGGGGGAATTATCTTTTTTCACATAAGGACAGACATTTTTGAAAGTTTTTCACTTAATGAAAGCAACATTTAAAGAACCATTTTGCTTTCATTCGGGTTATCCTTGTGGGACATAAAAATGGGTTTGATGGTGTGAAACATTTAGATGTGTGACAAAAAAAAACAAAAGCAGAATAAATCTGTAAGCGGGCAATAACTTCTTCTCGGCACAGTATAGATGATTGCTGGTAACTGTGTTTTGCAGTCATGAATCTGGTGTATTGGAGGAACATGAGGTGGACTGGTGTGATATTAACGGGGCTGGTGATGGGCCTGGCCAGCCTCTTCCAGCTGAGTGCCATCACTGTGCTTTCTCATGTTTGCTTGGGTATCATGTGCATCACCGCCACTCTCCGTCTTTACTACAAACTGCTGGAAGTGCTGCGCTGGAATCCTGGCGTCCACCCCTTTCAGTGAGTTTGTCTACACACATTCTTGCATGTTTACTGGATCTCCCTTTGTATTGCAGAAATGTTCACATTTCACTTGATTTCAGGGGAGCATGTCAAGGTTATGGATGCACTCTTTAAGTTCTGGGTTTGTGATTTTGTGCCCAGGTCATATTTGGATTACGACAGCTCGCTGACTGATAAGGAGACGGTGATGCTGGTTGAAGAGGTGGTGCTGCTGATTGCATTTGCCGTCACAGAGATTAAACGCCTTCTCTTTATCGAGAACATGTTTGACTCTATCAAGGTAAAAGTGCAATTATAATGAAAGATGTGCTGTATGTATCTGTTGCCTTGGAAAAGTTAGTTTTGTTATGTTTTGTCTCATTAGAATCTCAACCTTTGATGTATTTTACTGGGATTGTATTTAACAGACCAACAAAAAGTATTCTAAAAATGTATACCAAGCTTCCAAGAGATCCATCGTTACTCTGGAGGAGTTGCAGGGACCTACAGCTCAGGTGGACAAATCTATTGACAGGAAACCAGTTAATTGTATATTCCAGAAATCTTGCGTTTGTGGAGAGTGGCAAGGATGTGAAAGAAAGCCACAAGGAATCCTGTTGAAATGTTACCATAAGCCACGCAGGGGACAGAGGAAACATGAAAGTGGCTGCATCATGCTGTGGGGATGCTTCTCTTCAGCAGGGACAGGGAAGTGAGTTGATGGAAAGACCGATGGAGCTAAATAGAGCAGGGCAATTCTGAAAGACAACCTGTTAGATGCTGAGAAAGGCTTGAGACTGGTGCTGAGGTTCACCTACCAGGACAATGACCCTCAACATACAGCTAGAGCGTTACTAGAATGGTTTAGGTCAAAGGATATACTTGTGTTGAATGTCCCAGTTGCAGTTCTGTTAGCGAGGTAATTTGGAAAGAGGAATAGAAAGAACATTTTGTCTGTAGATGTGCAAATCTGGTAGAGACATACCCCAAAAAATCTGCATCAGTATTTGAAGGGAAAGGTGGCCCTACAAAGTGTTGACTCAGGTTAGCGGAACATAAATGCACGCTGCATTTTTCATATTTTTATTCGCAAAGAAAACTGATAACTGTGTATCATTTACTTCCACATCAGAATTATGCGCAACTTGGTAGCACATATGAAATCTTAATAAAATTAAAAAGGATGTGGTTGTTGCGTGATTAAACAAGGAACAAGAAAAAGACTTGTGAATACTTCTAAAAAAACACTGATTCAAGACCAAAGCTGTTAATTTTGAAAACGTTTGGCACCATCTGGTGGTAGTGGAAAATTTTTTTTTGCCTCTCAATGTGTTATGGGAGCATAATCTTAGAGTTGCAAAATCCTAAAAGCTGATTCCCTAAGTATAAATATGGCTTAACATAGAAGTGTAATTAAATTAGTTAGACTTCAAAATGGGAAAGACAAGAAAACACGGCATTAAAGTTTGAGAAATGTATGTTGATCTTCATAAGTCAGGAAGTAGCTCCAAGAAGGCGGCTCTGAGCATGCCCACATCGGATCAGCAATTGAGATGTTTCAAACAAGATGTTTTAAACATTGCAACTTCGACAAGGCTGGATTGAAGTATATTTGATCCCTCTCCAAAGTAAGGAGGATGGTAAGGAAATCTGAAAAACATCTCTAAAGCTCAGTGTTACCGAACTGCAATAAAAAGATAACATCTTGGGGTTACCATGTCTCCATAGCAACCATTTACCCAAAGGCTTTTGTATACATTGTCACCTGGGGTGCCAATAATGATGTGAGGCGCTATACAGAGGTGTCAAAAGTATTCACATTTAATACTCAAGTAGAAGTATAGATACTGGGGTTTAAAAAGACTTCTGTAGAAGTTGAAGTATCAATCAAATTTTTTACTTAAGTAAAAGTAAAAAAGTACTTGATTCAAAACTACTTAAAGTATGAAAGTAAAAGTAATGTAATTTTTAAAATTACATTAAAGAATAAAGCTTAAGCCCCCCCCCCCAAAAAAAGAAAGGCCATAATGATTATAATGTGATATAAAAATGTTAATTTTGAAACATTTGGGACACACTAGGCTACCTGTTTCAGCTGCATATATGCCCATTAAAATGTATTAATTTTAGTGCAATGCAATTACATTACAGAACCATATGTGGACCATTGACTGTATAAATAATGTGATGTGGACTACTGAGCATTAATAAGTATATATATATATATATATATATATATATATATATATATATATATATATATATATATATATATATATATATATATATATATATATATATATATATATATAAATTAAGAGTAGTGTCACCAAAAGTCTTACAACCTCCGCACAGACAAGATTGTGCAGACCCCTGCAATCTCTAATGACCCCCTTGGGACTAACGAACCACATGTTGGGAACCACTGTTCTAGAGGCTGAATCCCGCTGACGCACAGGAGACTGGAACTAAAAGCTCCACTTCAGCCAAAGTTTTAAAATCAGGGAACATTTCTCTGATTCAAATGATCAGAAGTCGGAAAGACTCTCTGAACCCAGCTTCATATCGCTTCAGCAGCAGAAAATGTCGGAGCATGCGCTCTTTCACACGGGTGTTTGGCACAACACCAGGCTCTTTGAAGCGCATCTTTAACCAGCCGCACCGGTAACAGTGACGTTCCAAAGCCTCTCGGTCTGAGATGATGCTTAGATGGATTCATGGAAATCTTCTTATTATAAATGTATTGATTCAGTTACTTGTACTCCGCGCTTCAACTCAAACCTAAAAATGTCCGCGTGTCTGCACCAAATGGTCAGGGGTGTGAATTATAATCTGTCAAAAATGACAAGTAGCCTTCGGATTTTCTGTCACCGTTGTAAAAAAAAACTGACTAATATAGAAAATATTCGGTTAACGGGACCCCGTGTGCACAGTACGCAATGGATCGCATACAAGCGGGGTGTCCGAATGTAGATGTTTAAAATTATGATCAAACCACTGTCAAATTCTATCCAGTTCGCGCATTTTTAGATCCTTTTTTGTGTGTCTTCTTAATAAAAGACTTAATGAAGCAGGAGTAACGAGGCTATTTTTAAAATGTAAGGAGTAGAAAGTACAGATAATTGCGTGAAAATGTAAGGAGTAGAAGTAAAAAGTGGGCCCATAGATAATTACTTCAGTAAAGTATAGATACCCAAATTTCTACTTAAGTAAGGTAACGAAGTATTTGTACTTCGTTACTTGACACCTTTGGCGCTATATGATCATTATTTAAATTTGGCTGTATGGTTAGAAAGAGAACTGATAGAAAAACAGTGCAAATAATCTTAAAAATAAAAGAAAAAGAAAAAAAAGAAAATTCTCCCACAATGAGGTATACTATTTGCTTTTACTTGTATCTCATGCAGCAGTTTTTTTTAAAGGTTTTGAGGCCCTAGTTGCTTTTATGTGACAGTGGATAGTACAGTGGGCTGGGGGGAGGGGAAATGGTGCCAAGGTCGGGACTTGACGCCCTGATAACCGTGCCAAGGGCTGGGGCCTCTGTACATGGGGCACTTGCACTAACCACTACACCATGTGACACCCCAACTCCTGCAGTTTTAAAAGAGATCATATTCAGACAATCTTTCCTTAATCAGCTCTGATTGGTGATCGGGAAAACCAATACAGCAAAATCTGACCTCCCACCCCCCTCTCCCCCGTTTAAACAATGACATTAAAATTAGGAACCCCCAACATTTTCTGTCTCTAAACAAATCAAATATGTACTGAGATGCGCTGCTTTTAAGCTTAGCAAAAATATGCTTAATCGCAGTGATATCGGCTTTCAGGAAATCACATTGTCTGATTTTTAAAGAATTTATTTGCATTTTATTGCTGCACATAAGTATTTGAAGACCTGGCAATCAGCAAGAATTTTGGCTCTCAAGGACCTGTTACTCTGCCTTTAAAAAGTCCACCTCTTCTCCACTTATTAATCTAAATTAGTAGCACCTGCCTGAGCTCATTAAATACCTGTCCACCTTACAGTTAATCACACCAACTACTACCATGGGCAAGACCAAAGAGCTGTCAAAAGACACCGGAGACAAAACTGTAGACCTCCACAAGGTTGGAAAGGGCTACAGGGCAATTGCCAAGCAGCTTGGTGAAAATATATCAACTGTTGGAGTAATTGTTAGAAAATAGAAGAGGCTAAAGATGATTGTCAGTCTCCCTTGGACTGGGGCTCCATGCAAGATCTCACCTGGTGGGGTATCACTGATAAGAAAGGTGAGGAATCAGCCCTGGACTACACATGAGGAGCTGGTCAATGACATGAAGAGAGCTGGGACCTCAGTTTCAAAGTTTACTGTAGGTATCATGGTTTAAAATCATGCATTGCACAAAAGGTTCCCCTGCTCAAGTCCTCACATGTCCAGGCCCGTCTGAAGTTTGCTAATGACCATTTGGAGGATCCAGAGGAGGCATGGGAAAAAGTGATGTGGTCAGATGAGACCCAAATAGAACGTTTTGGTCTAAACTTCACTTGCCGTGTTTGGAGGAAAAAGAAGGATGAGTTGTATCCCGAAGAACAGCATCCCTACTGTGAAGCATGGTGGTGGAAACATCATGCTTTGGGGGTGCTTTTCTGCGAAGGGGAGAGGACGACTGCACTGTATTAAGGAGAGGATGAATGGGGCCATGTATTGTGAGATTTTGTGCAACAGCCTCCTTCCCTCAGTCAGAGCATTGAAGATCGGTCGTGGCTGGGTCTTCCAACATGACAATGACTAAAGCACACAGCCAGGATAACCAAGGAGTGGCTCCGTAAGAAGCATATCAGGGTTCTGGAGTGGCCTAGCAAGTCTCCTGACCTAAAACCAATAGAAAATCTTTGGAGGGAGCTGTGTTGCTCAGCGACAGCCCCAAAACCTGACAGATCTAGAGAAGATCTATGTGGAGGAGTGGGCCAAAATCCCTGTTACAGTGTGTGCAAACCTGGTCAAGAACTACAGGAAACGTTTGATCGATCTCTGCAATTGCAAACAAAGGCTTCTGTACCAAATATTAACACTGATTTTCTCAGGTGCTTATGTGTAGCAATAAAATACAAATAAATTATTTAAAAATCAAACGATGTGATTTCCTGAATAAATAATATAATTCTGTCTCTCACAGTGGAAATGCACCTACAATGTGAATTTCAGACCCCTTCATAATTTACAAGTGGGAGAACTTGCAAAATCACAGGGTGTGCAAATACTTATGTTTCTCACTGTATATCAGAACCTGCACCACATTTTTTTCTTTTATGTATTACGGCCCTTAGTAAATAAAAAGCAAAAACAAAATCTGAATCGACAGGCAACAGCTGTCGACCAGAAAGAGCCTGGTCAGAGCATGTCTGGTTTTGTAAATTAAACACTGTTTTGCTTCTGTTGGAACGTCATCTGTTGTTTATCTGTGAAATCAGCTCCTTTACTGTCCAGATAGATGACATGATCATCTTAATGATCTAATGACTTAACTCACCCTCTCTCCCTCAGTTTGTATTGCTCCTCTATCTGCTGACATATGTGGGTATCGCCACCAACGGCCTGACTCTGATTATAGCTGGTGAGTGACACTATGCAGGACTTAAAGAAACCAACTTTAAACTCCTGCTTCACACTTCTATGTCCTGATCTGTTAATTAAGGATCTATTGAGACTGGATTTGAATAACATTTTGATTTAGATAACATATTTGTTGTTTTTGCTTCTAGCTGTGATTGCAGTTTTCTCCCTTCCTCTGTTATACAAAAAACAACAGGTACATTATTGATTTTTTTTTAACCCTGCAAAAGCGAGATTTGTTTCGGGGATACCGACCTCTCGTTGTGTTGGCAGGTCCGGATAAGGAAGATGGTCAGAGCGCTGAAAGCATTTGTGAAGAAAATAAAAAATCTGTAAGTAACCTACTGCATAGAACGCATTGTTTCTGTGATAATACCAACCTATTGGTGTCTTTTTCATCGTGCATTGCCTTGTTGCAGGTTTGACAGTTTGTATGAGATGGTGAGGCCCTCTTCTGCCCCTGACTCCAAACCTGCACACCCAGCTACTCCTGTTATCAAACAGAAATCCAAGTCTAAGTAACTTTTTGGTTGCACACTGAAAGAATTTGGGATTTAGAAAAAAAAAAAGGATTCATCCTCTGTGGGGCTGCTAGTGGGGCAGCTCATTACCATCTCTCCACCGTGATTGTTTATGGGAGCAAGATTTAATTGATGCTGACAGCAGAAACAAAGCTGCCATTCACACCCAGAGAGGAAGGGGCTGAGGATGAAGTGGGAAATGTTATTTACTGAGATGCTCTCTGTGGGCAACTTTAATGTTACTACTTTGCACGGTCATTTTCTACACATAATGAGAACACATAACTTGCTCTATGACTGTAGGTTTTCGTTCAAGTGTAAAAAAAAAAAAGATACATAAACACTAGGTTCATCCTGAACTGCGGTTCTTCACAACATAACAGCTAATTATCACTGCTTTTGTCTTTAGAGCCTTTAATAGTTGCTAAGTGGAATAAAAAGGATTATTACCTGTTATTAGTCTTTTAGCTCTAAGTTTATGCTTAAAGAACCTTGGTAAAACCTGACAAAAAAACAAAAAAACATAAATAATAAATAGGTTTCTTGGTTAGCAAATTGCTTTTAATCAGACATTTTTGTGTTGCTGTCATAGAGGTTTAATTTAAAGGCTAATGCAAAACAATAGTTTTTAGTTTCTGTGACTAAATCCGAGTTATTGGAGTAATTCATTTAGTCAACTTTTTCAGTTCTGCTACTGGTGGGGTTAACCTCTAGTTCTCTTTTTGACCACCAGGAGGCAGTGATGATATGTCAGTTTTAAAGGTGCTTCTCTTTCTTGGTGCCTCTCTTTTATGGTTTCTTTCAACATTAAAACAGCCATTTCTGCAGCTCCTTAACTCTATGCATTGGTGGTTGCTTTAACTTTGTCATCTCCACTAATGAGCAACCATCTAAAGTTTTGTAAACAAGTTTGACATAATGTTTATTCTTTAAGAGAGGCATTGCGTCGTCGATGTGACTTCATTTTTTGCTTCTCTATCTATTTCTGGTTAAATCTTAAGCTTTAATTTACTGGATAATCACGTGATTTATTAAAAAAACTGCCTACTGAGGACATTTCAGTAAAAAGCACCAGACACAATTTCTGAATAAAAACTAGTGAGTTGACTCGTTGAATGAGAATGTGTTTGATTTCCAAAAGTCAAGTAGAAGAGAGTCACAACAGGTGGCCAGATACATCAACTTACACAAGACATTACTTTATAAATAATTCCTCCTCAAGTGCAAGATCATTTCTTGTGATCATTTTATTTCATGTTAATATTTTTTTATATAATAGGATCGTTTCCATAAATAACCCACAGCAACCTCTCAGAAGAAGAGTTCAAATTGTTTTAGGTTACTTTTTTATTATTCAGTCATTATGATCCAACACTGCTGCTTCAATAACACTTTGTTAGTGCTGCTTCAGTTAGCTGCACCCATACGTTTTGATCTCTACCATGGTGCAGCCCAGCTTGTATCTTTAAAAGCAACGGTTTTCAGCTGTTTCACTGTTTGTTGCGTCAAAACAGTAAACTTCTGTGTATCTTATTAGGATTTTGTAAGAAAGACCAACACCAAGTAGGGCATAATTGTGAAGCTGAAGGAAAACCAAACATGGTTTCTACATGAGATCAGAATTTAATGCAAAATGTGAACACCATCTCTAGGATGATACATGTTGGTGGCAGCATCATGGTGTGGGAAGGCTTTGCTTCAGCAAGTAAGAGGAAGATTAAAAAGTTGATGTAAAAAAAAGTTTAAATCAAAGCATGTCCATGTGTTAGAATGGCCTAGTCAAAGTTCAGACCAAAATCCACTTGAGAATCTGTGGTAAGACTTGAAAATGACTGTTCATAGATGCTCTTTGTCCAATAAGTCTGAGCTTAGACTATTTTAAATGGGCAAAAACACACATTTCTCTCCCTAAGTTGATTTAGGGAGCTGTACAGACATTTGAGAGACTTTTCCTGTAAAAACCACCTTCCGCTTCAAAATGATCTACTTTCTGTTGGTCTGTAATGTACTGTAAAGCACATTGAAGCTTGTGACATGAAACTGTTCAACCATCTATGGGGTAAGCCACCTTTTGCAGTGTATATGGGGGACTTTTCTTTATTGTGACAGCTAGCTGCCAACAGTGAGCCAGTGTGTGGGAAGTTTAGTGCATTTTCTTGGCCAGCAACCTGCTTTAGGCAAGTTAGATCAATGTGAAAACAAAGATGCACTCAAACTATTGTCTTAATGACCTTAAAATCTAGTATCTAGTATATACTCATATCTATATGTACTGCATTAACATGTTTTCTGTCACATCTTGTGATGTTTGGATCTAGATCTGCAAACAGTTTGGTTCTCAAGTATTTTCACACATCTTATTTTCATTAGTGCTTTTACCTCAAGTCCTAAACGGTATTTTCTGTACTTTTGTCATCATGGAATAATTAGACCAATAATTAAACTGGAATGAGCATTAATTTTAATAAATGTATAACTATATAAAACTTTATGATTTTATAACAATTCAACAGCCTGAAGCTCCTGTAAATGTCATCACTGATGTGACTATCTTTTGTTTTTGGTTTACAATATTTCTATTGGTATTTACTGTTTTTATGATTTCCTGTTGGAATGTTGCTCCCTAATAAAAAAAAAGAAGTGATTTGCTACAAGTGTGTTGTGTCTTGAAAAGTTACCAAGATACATTCTGTGATTATGCCTATAACGAGAAAAGATTTGCCATTCAAGCTGATATGAATCTAGTTTAAATTTTTATTGGCAAAAATAGTTTAACCCCCCCCAAAAAAACAATACATTTACCTCCACTTATAGCTGCACCGGCACATTTAGCCACTAGGTGTGAATCTTGGAAAGGTGTGGCTGGGCATGAGCTGTGTGTGATCTAAGCTAATACAGGATTCATGTCAAACACTTTCAGCCTGATGTCAGTGCAAAATCTAGCTCACCAATGCCACACGTCCTTTAAGTGTTCCCAGAATGTAATAATAATTAAAAAAAACTTCCCTCTCTTCTGGGAACTGTAATGTGTTGGTGACCTTGAGAAACAGGAAAAAAGAAAAAGACGCCAATTCTCCCTCATATCTTCAAGGGCAGCTTCTCTTATTGCCTTAAATCGTGACTCAGAGCTTCCATTTGTCAGTGTTTACTTAAAAAGCTCACTGAACACACTCATGCGGAGCCGTCTGACGTTTCACAGCAGATTTGAATCAATCCACTTTTTTATGACTGTTTTCTCCTTTTTTACGTGCTGTTCATGCATCACACCGAGACAACTGGGAAAAATGTGCACTTTTAATAAATGTAAATACATCACACAGGAACATGGGTCATTTTCAGCTCTTCATACAAGGTATATAATCGCTACTAGGGAGGTTCTATGTACTCAGGTCAGAAAATGCCCAAATTGCACTTAGATGGGTTAGTTTTTTTGAAGAACGGCACATTAAAAGCCCTAAAACTGTGACTCATTTTAACTATATGTTCCTACACAACTATAATCACAACTATAGTGTTTAATAAAAGGTTATGATTACAGTGCCTTGAAAAAAGACCACATTTTATCAAAGTGCAACAAAGTTCTATGTATTTTACTAAGATTCTATGTGGAACACATAGTAACTCATAATTATTAAGTAAAGGAAAAGGGATATGGTTTTCATAATTTTTCATGAATCAAACTCTGACAATTGGGAATTGAAGTGTGAAAGGTGAAAGAAGGTGCACTGGTCGATAAGATCAAACTCTGTTTTTTTTCCACCCTTCAAACAGAACAGGAACCAGAAACCACAACACTGCACATCAGCCTAAACATTGTATGCCCCAGGGTGAGACATGGTGGGGGCAGTATCATGCTATAGGGATGTTTTCTTTAGCCTGGACAGGGACGCTGGTCAGAGATGGAGAAAAGACGGAGTACAGGGCAATCTATTAAAAACCCTGTTAGAAGCTGGAAAAGACTTGAGATTGAGACGAAGGTCCAACAATACAACCACCCAAAATAAACAGCAAGAACAACTATGGAATGGTTTAGTTCGAAGCATGTTTAGGTCATAGGCTGGCATAGTCAAAGCCCAGATCTCAATGTAATTGGGAATCCTTTGGTAGGATTCAAAAGTTGCTGTTCATGAATTCTTTGATCTAATCTGACTGATGTTGGTTGGTTTGTTTGGCAAGCAAGAATAGGCAAAAATATTTTTTTCTAGATGTGCAAAGCTAGTAGAGACATACTCTAAAAGAATTGCAACTGTAATTGGAGAGGTTTTATTTTTATTTTTTTTGTATGAGACTTTGAAAACCATGTATTTCACTTCAACTCAACGATTATGAACTACTTTGTGTTGGTTTATCAAACAATATCCCAGTAAAATACAGTTAAGTTTGTGGTTGCAATCTGAGCAATGTGAATACATTTCAAAGGATATGAACTGGAAAGAATTAAATTGTACTATGCAAAGCCTACAATTACATATTCTAATGTCAAACATGTATTTACTATATCTGTATTCAAGCTCTTACATACAATCTCACTGGATCTCTGAGGTTTGGTCTGCTCATAAGTCTGAGTATGAATAAAAAATACCACCAATTTCCATTTTGAAATTAAAATAATTATTCGTTCTATTGTATAATAAGGCAAAGATTATCAGAGTTTTTCCAAAATAATTGAAAATTGAATGTTTGATGCAGCCTAGCCAAAGAAAGTCTGACATTTAGAGAACAGGACTGGCTGTTCCCCTGTTTTGTTCTGCACTAACTGTGGCTTTCTACAGCTACAAATTTACTGTGTAGCCTATTTCAGAGAGTACCTGGAAACAGCTCGCATCAAGAACAGGCTGTTCCCTCAAAATGCTTAACTTTTCTCTATCTTTTTTTTTTGGGAGTAAAATGTGATAAAAGCTGCCTGCACAGCGAGACATTTCCTTATCGCTGCCACCTGTCCTCTCCTCTTCTGTGGATTGATGGCTCGGTGATTCAGGTGAAGCACATATGCTGGATGCCGCTCGGGTGGAGTGACTGGCGGGTGATTGGTGGACTGCATGCAGGACATCTGTCACACATAGTGCTCGCGGGGGTTGATGTACACCCGGTCCGTCCCGCTTTGATGACACACCCACTCCAGGTGGGAGTGTTGCTGCGCTGACTGTTGTACTGGCCTTGCTGCTGTGGGTGGGCGCTGGTTGAACCTGTGCTCCGCTCTACGACCCTGCAAGTCAGAATAAAACAGTTTTGATCAATCCATCTGAAAATGGAAGCAAGTCTACGGAGACATGGCCGTACATCTGTACTGAAAGGCGAGGGAGAGCATTTAACAGAGAAACAGCCAAGAGGACCATGGTCACTCTGGATGAGCTGCAGACATCCACTGCTCATGTGGGAGAATCTATTGACCAGACAGAAACCACAAAGACTGATGTTTATGGTTGAGATGGCTGTTTAAAGTTCGCAAGAAGCCATGTATGGCAGAGGCCCCCAACCCTGGTCTTCAGGGCCCACTCTCCTGCAAATCAAGGCTGCCAGATACCTGATGTAAATGAATGGGTGATCAACAAGCTTCTGCCACACTTGATGGCATGCTGAGGAGGTAACACTGTCAATCTGGAGTGCTGGAGCAAAGATGCATCTAAAACATGAGGGACTTTCTGATGATAACTCATGTAGGGAACACTGCAAACATGTGGAAAAAGGTGCTCTGGTCAGATGAGAAAGACATGTTTGTTCTACATGCAAATCACTATATGAGCCAGCGGACTAAAGCCTTGCACACGGGGAAATATGGTGATAGCGGCATCATGGTATGGGAATACCTTCCTTCACAAGGGAGAGGAAAACTGATCAGAGCAGCACAGCACCTTTCATGTCAAAGCAAGCTGTGTGATTCTCATGCAAAAACAAGTTCACATGTGAGGCTAAAAAAGAACACGCCAAGAACACAGATTCAAATTTAATCATGCCCCATATGAAATGAGTAAAAGCCATTAAGTCTCAGCCCTTAATAACCTCAGATAATGAGATAACCCACTTGTTTTTTTCTTCCTATCTGCTGTGACTCATCATGAGCTAACAAAGTGGTTTCTCTCCTGTAGAGGCATCCTCACACACGCCTCTGAATCGGCTGCAGCGAGTCGGCGGGGCTTACCTGACACAGCCAGGCCACTTGTGATGCGTGGACTCCCAGAGGAACAGCCGGTGCTCTCTCCGAGTACGGAGGGGGCGGCTTGTGAGTCGGAGGAAGGTCAATCCTTGGCAGAGAAGAAAGGAAGGTGGGGGGGAGACGTGGCAGAAAGGAGAGAATCTTAGTTTTTCCATCAGGATGAATAAAACAATCAGAGCAGTGACTGTTTATAAAGGATAGAAAATTAATTTCTAAACCAAATTTTCAGGATGGCTGCTTATAGGAATAACTTTTAATCAAACTGTTGTTATTAAGGTTACAAATTAATAACTGAGAGCCAACTAAATCCACCGGAGGTGTGAGACACGAGCGTTTCCAGCCAAGGGTGGATGTGTTTTGGGAAATATAACGGTCAGATTTTCTGCAGCTTGAACAAATCTGTTGAGTAAAAGGCAATTTTGTCTGTTATTAGTTACCAGAGCCTGTTGTAAGTCAATAAAATTGCTCAGGTATCCCTGTCACTGGGATAGAAGTCTCCTTAGAGAAAAAAGTGATGGACTCCTGCACATAGCAGTAAATTTGAAGATTTCCGACAGCTGTTCACCTGAACTCCCACATGACGTGGACGTTACAGTCGTTCGGTTATTTCCCAAAAATCCCCATCCTCTGCTAAACTGAAAAACCTCGTAGCTGACCTTGGCAATTCATAAAAAGATGTCATGGCAGGTATCGATTTTTCTACCACTGTTTGTCGCCTTATGCAGCTTCTCCCTCTCGTATACAGATTACAGTCAGTGCTCTCTGTGACCTGCTGTCCTACACTCATGGCTGGGCATGATGAAGGAGAGGGACGAGGCGTGGGTCCACCCCCTCACCCCCCCCCCCCCTTCCACCTCATTCCACCGGGACTTCCAACCACGGTCACACTTAAGATGCTAAGTTTGTCGTGGCATTGACCACCCCGGCACATGGCTGGACCGAACGTTCTGTAGTGTCAGCGCAGGGATGCAGGGCCCACGCCCCGGCACGAATGTGTGCTTCATGCTGTTCGCTGCCAGTCCTCAGACATGAGCGGAGTCTGAAGCATGAACTGGAAACGTCTTTTAAAATCACTCTGAGGACTGAGTTGTCACTGACATAATGTAGACATGAAAAGAGGACAGTAAAATGAAATGGGGAGTGGGTGGATTGTCAGTCCCATTTTTATACCCTTCCAAAAGTTTCTGGGTTGACATGAAATTACATGCACTCCTAATTGGCAGGAATGTAATTTTATTTTCAGCTTTTAACGACTCATAAGAACCTTTTTTTTTTTCCTATTTATGCATAGAACGAATCAATCTAAACCAATCTGGAGCTTTGTGAAACAAATCACCCATTATAGATTAGTTAACTGTGATCACAGACATTATTTAGTGCATTTTCACAAGCCACACCCAGGCCCAATCACTCTACAATCAAGAAAGTCAACATTGAGTAGCCTAAAAGATGTCAAAAAGCAATTTGTCATGCCCCAATCTAAAGAGATTGTATAAACAGATTCATTAACATCTATAAACCTGAAAGGGGTTACAAAGCCATTTTTCTATGATTTAAGACTTGAAAGTACCAAAATGAGAGTTATCCAACCTTGAAGAAAAGAATGGCTGTTCAACCAAAATTACCCCAAAGGTGTATGCAATAAAAAAAAGAAGGACCCTCCCCAATAATAAGCTGGCAACACAGAACGTGTCAGTGTATGTTGAGGCTTACTGAGGGTAAAATTGGCAACTCTCTACAGAGTCACTAGGTACAGACCAGCAGACTTTATGGGACATCAGATTAGTTCAAGAGCAGTTCATAAAGAGCTTCATGGAATGGGTTTCCATGCCTGAAAAGGCAAATGCAATGCAAAGTGCTGGATGGAGAAATGTAAAGTCTACCCCCACTGGACTCTAGAGCAGTGGAGAAAATGTTATCTGGACTGAGAAATCACATTTAGTCAGTCTGGCAATACAGTGAACCAGTGTGGGTTTTGTGGTTACCAGGGGAATGTTACTTACCTGACTGTACTGTGGTCAGAGTAACGTTTAGTGGAAGAACGATTATGGTGCCAGTCTGTTTTTCAGGGGTTGGGGTTCCCCAAGTTCCAGCGACAGGAACTCTTAACGCTGCAGCATGCCAACAACTTCTAACAATTTAATACTCTAATGACCGTGCACCAGTGGACAAAGCAAAGTTCAGAGGGAACTGGATTAGTGAGTTTGATGAGGAGGAGGAGGAGGAACCAGTCAATTGGCCTGCAAAGGGTCCTGACCACAACCAGGAAGTGCACCGTTTGAGCCAGGATCCACATTCAACAATACTGCATATGCTCGCTTAGGATAGGCGCCTGCAACATTGCAGCGACAGAGGCACATAGGGCTGCTTAGGTACCCCCGAGTGGCTCAGTACATTTGACAAAAGTGAGTACTGTTAATTTCTAGAACCTGACCTTTAGGGCGCTATTATCACCCAGTATACAGAAGACACTGGTTCTTGGCTAGAACAATGGGGCTGACGTGTTTGGACCCGATTTTAGGTCCTCAAGAACAGGCTAATAATCTCAAACAACAGCTGGCCTAATAAGTATTTATCATTATGATCTACCCTCCCACATGCACTGATGTATAATCACCCTCCTAAATTAGCCATTTCTCTAGGGTGTGTTAAAGTAATGGAAAGGAGTGAATCATTAAAGATTTGCCTCCAAAAGTGAGATAAGCTGAGAAGCTATATTGAGAATGCTTAACTGTAGAGCTGTTCAGAAAACGTACACATGCTAAACTTACATATACTGCATTAAGACATAATATTGTTTGTAGCTGTTGATGTCGAGCTGAAGTGTGGAGGTGGTAAAGCCCAGGACCTCAGGGATCAAAGGACCCCAGGACCAGGATTTGCATGTTAAGACTATGAGCACGAGGCTTCAGTCTTCATATAGAAAAACTTTCATTTTTTTCTGGAAAAATTCATCAATTCTAAAACATTATATAGTATTAAGCCAGAAAAATGATACTGTGTCTAAAATGATTTAAACGTGTGGCGTTCATTTATATTCGGCTTCCTGTATGCCAAAACACCTAAATAAAATTTACTTAAAGAAGAAAACTTCAACATTGTTGTTGATTAGACCAAAACTAAACGTGTCGGGCTACAGGCAACATCCCTTATGCAGCAGAAAACCAACGGCCCGTGATTGTGAACACATCAGGAAACGTGGCGACGGCAGTATCATGCTGTGGGGCTCATTTGTTTGGAAGGACAGCTAGTCAGAGTTGGTGGGAAGATGGGTGGAGATAAACACTAGGCTATCCTGGAAAACAAATCTGTTAGAGGCTGTAAAAGTAATGAAGGTTTACCTTCCACCCTAAACATACAGCTTGAGGGAAAAAAAAACATGGCAGAGATTCACAAGCCGTTTCATGTCAGTCACATCACTCTGAGACAGTGTGTAAATAATTTAACCTTAAAGTTCCTCTTTGCTCCTACATTGAATGTGGCAGCTCGTGGACTGTAGACACATTTGGAGCGAAGTAGGACAAAGGCTCACTGCCAAGACAAAAACCATCTTCCACCCTTCAACCTCATCCCGCAGTGTTTCCTGCTCCGGGGCGTGCACCACTGGGAATCTCTCCGCAGGAGCATGAAGCAAACCACATCTACCAGTGGGCTTCAGTAACCTCTAGAGGTACAGTGTCATTATTTAACTAGCCAAGCATATTCTCCAGCATGAATTATTTGTTAGACTTACACTTTGTCGGTGTAGGCCGTCGGAGGGGCTTTCCGGGCAGTGAGAATCACAATGACGAAGACAGCGATGAGGAAGAGAGCGAGGACTGCACCCAATACAGCTCCGGCCACAGCAATGGAGTTGGATCTCTCAGCTTGAGACTGGTCTGGGACAGAGCACAGGCAGGCTTCCAGTGCATCAGAAAGAATTAGATACACGTACAGCGTCTTTCAGACCCACACTTCCATATTAACTTGTGCTCCCAATGAGACCAAATAACAAGCTGTGCACTTTTTAAACATTTGTAAACCATTTGAATAAATCTTGTCTGCACTGATCAAAAGGTTTATTTGACTGTGGCAACACCACCATGTCCATGATGTTGATGAAGGACCAAGGGATCTTCAAAAACAAAAAGTGTCTAAGAAAAAGGGACAAATCTCTAAAGGTGAGTGACCCACACAGAGAACTACACAGACGTTAGCACTTTAATGACTGCATTCACAGTATGACTTCATCCATTTATTGGCAAGAATAACCTTAAAAACAAATTATGTTTTATTGTAGTAGCATAATCTATTGCAGAAAACTACAAAAGTTCAAACCTTTAATCAAAACATACTTATTTAACGGAGAATTCTTTTTTTTTTTTTTTTTTACAGCAAATGTATACTTAACTTTTTGAAGTTGATCATAGTTTCTAGGAACTTTGAAAACCATTGTTTCGCTGGGGCATAAGTACGATTAAAATATATTTTAGTCACAAGGCATTAAACTGGATGGGGAGCCATATTTATCCTGCCACCACTCACAGTGAGCAGGACAGTTAGGACTAAAAAAAAAAGAAAAAAAAAAGAAGTTTGTTAGATAACCGCAGCAGCAGCTTGGGGTCAGCAACTCTTCGTATCAACCATTAAAGGCCATCTATTTTTATGAATTTATGCTCAACCTTTATCTATACATAATAAATCTCATTGAGAAATAAATTCTCATTTTCAACAGACATCTGTCCCAACATACAAAATCATAATCTATATGCCAACTACTTGTTGGTAGCGGTGCCACAAGAAGAAGAAAAAAAAAAAGCCTACGAACATAAATATGTTAACCTCTACTGGGACAGGAACCATGTGCTTTAGTTAGTTAGTGAGCATAAGATTAAGCTTTTCCAGGAACAAACAGGTGTGTTTGGGGGAAACAAGCTATGAAACGGTGAATAAAAAAAAAAAAAAACTCCACCTCATCCCGACTCTCAAGTACAGTATGCTGGAGGATCTGTGATGCTGTGGGCTTTAGTAACCTTTTTAGAGTGCATAGCATCATGGACTCATTGAAATATCTAGAAATTGTGAATCCCTTTTGGCTTCTATCAAGAAACTGAAAATGAGGAATCACACTTTTATTTTAATACTTGTGGGTGTGAGATCACGCTACTGCAGCAAAATAGGAATTCATTTGAGGGCTTTTTGTAAATCCTTACCACGGATGCCATTAAATGCATACTGTCACAGTTTAAAAGCTTTAAATCACTTACTACTCACTTAAAATTATACACCCGTCTTCTGAAAATGAAAGCCTGTCTCATTACTGCAGCTAAAGACAACCCCCCCCCAAAAAACAGTATTTTTTATATATTTTCATCACAACTTGCAGGCTAAGACCCGTTACTGAGCATTGGGGACGCTGAGAACTAGATTTTATTACTGTTGGACAAAACTAAACAGCTTAAACTGTTTTACCACATACACAATCTTTTAATTCCACCCATTAATGACCTCTCACTCATCTTATCCCTGATTTTAAAACTACTATGATTGTATGTGATATATAAACCGAATTCAGTCAGATTTGGACCTTCACAAACCTACTTCTATAATCCTTACCCATCTAGCCTACACTGCCGCCCCTTTGGCCTTTCAAGAGCTTTTCTGTTATGGGATGAATTAGCTTCGTTAGACCATATGTCTGCATATGCTGCATGTTGTCCACTGAGGGGATTAGGATTACTTGTGATTAAGATGTATTAAAACAGACGCAGAACAGCAAGTTTTGCTCAAATAAGATGTGATTGGCCAAAAGCACGTGAATGTAGGCCACTGAAAGAAGTGGAGGACAAAGGAGGACAGAAGGAGGCAAAATGTGGAATGGTCAATTCCACTTAGTTTTGGTCACTGAGGTGGGGGCAAAATCAATAATGTGCTGAGATGAGAATTTTAAATAACAGTTCAATTACCATGTAGATTGAATAGTTGCACAGAAAGTCACCCTTTTCCTCCTTTGCTCCCTCTTTTCATGCTGTCCTGTAACAGTTGATAAGCTTTTCATTACCTTCGATGGCTGTGGAACTAAAAAAAAAAAAAAAAAAAAAAGGCCTCTTGAACTGATTGATTTGCCTTTAAAAATGTAGCTTATCAAGGTGTCTGCTTTATTGGCTGTCCACAGGCATTAACACCGACTTTTACAGAGAGAAAGGACACAACTGGGTTAAAGTCTATGCATAAATAGAAAAAACGCTCCATGAATTAGAACATCAAAAAATTATTACTAATGGAATGATAGATTTCAGTTGTTTATTTCAGTTGATCCTCATGATTGTGGCTTACATCTAACAAACTCAAAATTCAATTTATCTGAAAATGAAATAATTTTAAGCAGGAATATTATGTGTTGGCCATGTTAAGACACACCTTGGGTAGGGGGAGGCTGATGAAGTTAGTCGCCCAGCAGATAGTCAGAGACACCCTCCACAAGAATGTCAAATCATAAAAAGGTGATTGGTCACAGAGCACTTTAATCGATGTAAACAATGGAAAGTTTAGTTGAAGATAAAAATGTGGCAAGTCAATTTAGTCAGAGCCACTGCACATGGAGGGCTGTAAAAGATGATTTGCTCCAGATTTTAATAGACAAAAGTAATGAGTAAATCCAAATATGTTTTCAATAATTTTGTTTCTTGTTAAATCTATCCAAACCAATGTCGCCTAATGATAAAAAGTAGCCACATCTCTTGTTAAATCATCAATTAACAATTAAAAAGGCAGTTTGATCATCAAAAAAAAAAATGCCTGAAATAGTGTGTAATCCTTTTTAAGATATACCTATACAAACACCTAGTCTACCCTGAAAGATGCGAGAAATCTATTTACAGTTTATGCAAGCTTTGTTTAAGTCACGATAGTTGAACTTTATTTTTAACAAGCCTTTGAGTTTTAAACATCCACCCAAAGAGGGGCTTGGATTACTGGTGGATCAACTGTCCCTACACTGGGATTTGGCTCCCTTCTGTCCTTTGCATACTTCTCCAGCTCCAGTGCTTTGGCAATGAGAAAAAAAAAAACAAACAAAAAAAAACGCCATCATCAGTGAGGCCAACAGAAGTTCAGTGTTGCTCAGGGAGGTCGGAGAAACACACTTATGAATTAAACAAAGCACACTTTAAGGCCTAAGCCGTGAGTAAACACGTTTTTAGCTACGGTGAGCGGAGCCGACCTGGTGGGGCCAGAGGCTGGCGATAGGGGCGGAAAGTTTTGATAATGGGTTAGCATTTGCTCCCACCTCTTTCAGGGAGATGATATCAAAGCCTCTCCCTCACACACGCTCTTGTCAGCGCTGCATCCCTCTGTGCCGGCTGAGACGTTTGCTTAGTCCCTTTGTGTGCCGTGAAAAGTATCCTTGGAAACTGTTGTGTCGCAGGCGAAAAGCAAATCTTCTACACAAGGGTCTCAAACAAACTCGAGCGTCACCGGCTGACATCCTTGCAGCTACCCAGCTGCTCCGGCATTTTATTTTCAGACTGAGACTCAGTCTGTCCTACTTTAAGGTCAGAGTGACAACCGCTGCGGCCGTGATGAAAATCGTCAGTGGACGAACAGGTCAGCTGAAATAAAGACGTTTGAGTGTGACCTCAATAGATTCAAGGTCACGTGGTGTGGTTATGCCCTCTCAGCAGCGGGGAAATAAACGGACCATTTTCACTCCAAGCAGCTAATTCTCATCAATTACCTCCCCAATTTAACCTCGCGGCTCCACGGCAGGCCCCTGCACCCCTCTCCCTCCGCTTTCTGCGGCCAGGTACGGACAACAGCCTCCATCAGCAGCTCCAGATGAGCTTGTTGCCATGGGGACAGTCAATGGGCTGGAGAGTGGGGACTTTGGGCCAGTCGGAAACACTCAGCGTTTAATTTTACCAGCTGGCAGACGTCGGGAGAAAGACAGCGGGGTGGAGGAGAGGAGCGAAGGCCTCCCTGTCCAGAAACGAAACAAGCTGGGACTGATAAAGCGGAGGTTGGACACAGTGAGCATAGAAGGGTCTCCGCTTTGACCACAGAAATACCACTGGAGACCAACAGCTCAGCAATACAGAAAAAAAAAAAAAAAAACTATAAATCCTCTGCCTAAATAGAAACAAAGACAAGATGAAGTAGATGAAGTGAGAAAGGAGGAGGGAAAAAAGAAAAAAGGAGCTTTCGAATTACATCATGTGGAGCGTCCCAAATATACACACTGGATTTTTCTCTTTTTTTGGAGGGGGTGGAGGGGGGAGTTATGCAGCAGTATGCGTTGGGGAGCTTGAGATGATGTCATTTATAGATGAACAAAGAGGCTGAGGCTGAGCAGTCTGAGTAATGGCAAGCTGAGAAAGCTCCAGAGAGAAGAAACTCACAGGTGCTAAAGGTGCTTTATTGAACAATAGTATCTCAAAAAAATTGACAAAATAATGTTCCACTGCTTTGACTGACATTTTTCCCCCCCCTTCCACAAACTTACATTTTCTGCTATATATACAAAAAAAGTTTCTCTTAAATTAATGTGACACTGAAGGTAATTCTGTTTTTTTTCCTTCTTCTATACAACGGTGACATTACATAAACCAACCCCCATTACAGACCTCTCATTTCACACAAAAATTCATTCAAAGCTTTCACTGATTTTTTTTTTTTTTTAATGCCTCTAGGTTTGCAAATATACACCAACGTACTCTGTCCGGGTGACTATGGCACTAAGAATTCCCCCTGGCACTAAGTGAAACCAAATCAAATACAATTCAGAGAAAATACATCACATCCATAACAAACAACAAACAAAAAAAGTATCTAAGGCACTAGTTGTATTTCTCAACTTAGACATTTCTCGAGGTGAGGTTACTGATTATCTTGATACAAAACTTCAGTACAAAAGAACTTCATCAATATGGGCGCAGAGCTCAAAACTGAGGAGCCGAGTTGAAACCTATATTGATTAAAGGAATTTCCTTCTCAGTGCAGAGGAGCGAGCACAAGCAGGGTTCAGAGCACCGTGCTTCCTGTTTTCCACATGTATGCAATACTGATACAATAGGCAAGAGAAACAACTGTTTAACCTAAACCTAATCATCTGTACAGCGAATAATTCAGATTTCTATTTTACTCGGACAATTGTTAAAGATGAGGTTTAGTTTCTCAAAAGTAGGTGAAAAAAAAAAGGTGGGTGGAATATTTGCAGAAACTTTTAAGTAGATTTTGATTTTTTTGATTTTTTTTTTTTTAATAAGAGATCAAGTTTTCTTGTATTATGAAAGTGTACACCAACTTTCTATAAATCTTAATACTACTACTTTGCCGACAACAGTAAGTGGTCATTTCTCTGCTGCTTCTCAGCAAATCTCATGGGACCATCAGCAGCCTAATCACTGCACAAAATTCACCACCAGACAAATAATTTGTAATATAATTCCCCCATTTTAACATGTTACTCTGATAATAAAGTATCTCTTCTATTTTAGGCTACCCTGTACACAACAGTGATATATTTGTCATCTATATACACTGATGATACTGTTGTTAATACTTTCGTGAGACAATGTTTCCCTACTTCTACATACAAGTTCCATAGAGTTGGCATCTGGCAGCACGTATCATAAAAGGTGTGACCGTACTACTAAAGTTGGGATTTATTCACAATTAGTGTACATGAAAGAAATAGTTTGATCTCCTTCATGTGGTCAAGTAAATGGGTACAAGTGCCAAGATACCTTTTTTTTTTTTCTGCGTACAAAAACTTTACATCACATTAGTTTGTGAATGTTTGAGACCTGAACTACCTGGAGCTCTAAAGCCCAATAACACTGAAGTCACAGTACTTCTGTTTAAGAGTATACACTAGCAAGTGAATTTACAAAAACAAAAAGTGTCTCGTTTTCAAGCGTATTTTTTGTGCAACTGATTATCTTCCATCTCTGTGCAATGAAAGAGTAAAAGTGCTGATAATCACAGGTGAAAATAACGAGTTGAACACAACAGACCTGATGCATCTTCATGAAGTCTTTAGGTTGCGCTATGAATGAATGTTAAAGAACAGCAACTAGCCATCACTGCCATAGCTTGTATCTGCAACACATGATGTAAACTGTTCTGATTTGAGAAATGAAAACCATTTGTGGCTTATTGTGGAAAAGTGTTACAAAAAAATAATAATAATCAGAAAACTAAATTAATTATGTAACAAAGCACTTTTTGATGAGGAGACCAGCGTGTGGTGGATGCCTTGCAGTAGCCTTCTTCAAACAATACCCTGCTGATAGCACTCTTCTGGTGCCAGCGACCAAACTCTTAAACAGAGCCATCATTATATAAAAGGCAGCAGGATACTGTGAACATACTTGGCTAACTGATGAGGATAACTAACCTGGAAGTCTTCCCAGAAAAATCTAAAAATATTATGGAAGTATTTTCCCTGCTATTTTGTCTTATTTTTGCGCCATTTGATGCCCGTTAATGATCGACCTGTGTGTTTTGTCCTTAAATAACGAAAGTTGTCATGTATCAATGCAGGAATAATGCTCTTAAAGTTCACATACTGCCAGGACCCATGGTGGTCTAATCTGCATGCCCTAAATTTTTACCTCATGATTTACATAAGAGCAGCTTCTTAGATGAAAACAAATTAGTCAAATGAGTCAGCTGCTTACTGGGTTTTGCAGGAAAGGCATGTCATCGCTGTTAAACCATCAGATTTGTTACGGAGAGAAATTTGGTACACTACGACCTTGATGTGCGAGTTTTGGGGCAAAATATTTGTTTAAATCCTACAGGTCTTAAACCCCCAGAAAGAAAATGTTAAGAGGTTCTGTTAACAGGTTCAAACACAAGAAAGTTAACACAAATTAGGTACATGCCACATGTGCTCAACCTACCTGCTCAATTCAAATAAAAGATCTATTTAAATGGAAGTTATGCCATGCAAAATTCTGAATCTCCTTAATAAACACTTTTGAAAAAAAAAAAATCACACAACATACATGACAACCTAATTCGAGTAAACATTTCATAACTTGAAACTTTACAGTAACCAAATGATTTTAGAAAAATAAAATTAAACATGACTAATTTGATGACTATAAAAGAGTTAAGCAATGACTGTTTAGCCATCTACAAGATTTCACTGATGTTGCATTTTCATCTCAATCCAATAAAGTTGAAAAAATAGAGATGAGACTTAAAAATAACGTATTTACAAGAAGCTGCAGACTTTGCAAGCAATTCATTTCTTTAAATATGCCTAAACAAATGAGTCTAGTAAGTTGGCATGAAATGATCAGTTAGCAAGTTTGAAACCATAGGATAAGTAATTTGAGTATTGTTGCAGCGACTTATCTGGAGCCACCAGGGCTTCGACAGTAGTAATGCTAAATTAACTGTGGCAGTCCATGTAGTAAGGCAGCAACAGCATTACCAGCTTTCTATACAGATAAAGTACTAAGATGCCCTGTTACTCTGGCTATCAGAATGACTGAAGAGTTCCCAATGCATTCACATCCAAACCAGAAGCATCCAGTCTCAAAGAGTTGAAAAGAATCCAGCTACAGAGAACCAGAACTGAGGTGTGTGTACAAGTACAACAAGGTGTTTTTCTTAAGAAACAAAACCTTAATTGCATTTCTGCTCCTGCAGAACCATGTAGCTTATCAAACATACCACTCTCTACGTGAGATGACTGAGCCGTCTGTGTGAGAGACATAATCACCCTCGGCTCCGCTATCGTAGCAGTCATCCGACAGGTAGGTGGAGCCGTTTCCCTGCCGTTTAGGTGGGTGAGGGTTTCTGGTGGATCTGGCCCGCTGTGGACTAGAGAACGGTACATTTTCCTGACGGTGAGTCTGTTGATGGTTGAGACGGCCGCTCTCCCTCATGGCCCTCGTGTAGCCGTTAATGGGATACTTGTACTCGTTATAGCGATGTTGGTCTCGTTCATGTTTGAGCTCGCGGTCACCCCACTCCTCCCGGTCATGATCCCGATTGCATGAGCTGCTGCCGGCCTTGGTGGGCCGGAGTTCGTGTTGCCCAGGGGCCTTCTGCAGATCAGCAGTGCCAGGATTTTGCTTGGCGTAGTAGCTGCCGTAAAAAGTCTGCGGTTTCCGTAGGTAACACACGCCAACCAGCGACAACACCAGAAGTAGGGACAAGGCCCCGCCTACGGCCCCACCCACTATGGAACCAAGATTACTTTCAGGCAGGGCTTCAAGTGTAGGGGAGCTCAGGAGGACGTGGCCCTTATCGACCACAAAGGTGGAGGAGGAAGAGCCGGTTAGGACAGGAACGGTAATGGTGGAAGGCATGGTGGGAGGATCTAATGGAGGGGAGGAGGGTGAGAGAGGGGATGGAGGGTGAAAGGGGAGAGATGAACAGACAGAAGCAGAAAATGTCAATGGCATCTACATCAGCAAAAAACTAGGAAAAGAAGGGACAGATAATCAACTAAACTAAGGGCTATATGCTTAAAGTGGCCTCAGGTTTAAAAAGCTGTAAGAAGGTTGAGAATAAAATCTAGAACTTGAGAAATGGGACATCATATCATGGCCGCTATCCCAAATTTTTACTTTTGTCTGTAGCTATGGCTTTTGGACTATGCCGGGGTTTTCAGTTTGTCTTTTTAAGAAGAAGAAGAAAAAGAAGAAAGTGCTTGCTAATGATTCATTGTAACAGGATGCAACCTCAAGTCAATGACTCGATGCAATCTGCTGGGATTCCTTACATAGGAAACTAACCCAAACTTTAAACTGATTGGAATGTTTGTATGATTGTATTGAAATGACTTTTCTTGTAAAGTGCTTTGAGATGACATCTGTTGTGAATAGGTGCTATATAAATAAACTGAATTGAATTATAAAAAGAAAATTAGATAGGAGTTGGAAAAAAATGCTGGTGACAAGAGACGTCAAAGTTTCAGCTTGACTGGCTTTTGAATGATTTTTTTCTAGTTACTGAATGCACTTAACCACACTGAAGCACTAGCAGGTTGCAGTAACAACTCTCCTCAGTGTGGAAGTGGTTACTGTGAGGAGACTAGACTCAAATCTATCAGTGCGACTTGCTGGTCATTTTGCTTCTTCGTTATTTCCTACTTCTGCCGTTTTGGTCGTTTCGTACCACAGAAGTAGAGGTCTGCCACAGGATGTCAATTTATCTTTGGCTTTGGGACGTTTTGCCGAAGAAGCACATCGCCCCAGAGCAGACTTCGGCAATTAACCGAAAGGCTTAACTGAGCACAGCAAAGATGAGCTTTATATTCATCAACCTTTACAGAGGTACTACACATTCGTAAGCGCTACTTCAAAAAAAAGAAACAAGTTTATGATGGAAAAGATAGTCTGTTAAACTTTCATCTCTACAGCTAACACCACCAACAGTGGCTGTCATATTATCTTTCTCATTGTTTGATTTGTAGAATATAATTTTATTTCTACATAGGGAAGGAGCTTGCCTGGGATTTTTGTACAGTATGTAAGACTAGTACTGTAATGAAACAAATATGTTTCCTTGATTCACAAGTGTTACAGCCATCTTTAGGACCATTGAATGGTGGCTCAGCACACAAAAATATTCACATTTTAAAGCTATATTTGTTGTGTCGGACATCACTGGCAATTCCTTGTCATCTGTTGCTGGCTTGAGCACGTTCACCAAATAAATCCAGCATCCTCTAAAACAATAGTTTGAGCTAAAAAACATCCCATTGCTTTGATTTCGTGCTCCTCACAGTCTGACTTTTCATTAAAAGCCATTAAAGAGCTGCAGAGGAAAGTAATGTTTCTCTCCTACAACATGCTCTTACTTAAGCTGTTAATCAAAAACTCATTGCCTCACTATAGATATGCCAAGGTATTGAACTGCTGCTAACATAGTAATTGCAGCAGGTCAAAGTTCATGTTTGATGACTGCATTTAACCATAAATCTTGGAAGTTTCAACCAAATCATCTTGAGTACTGAGCTTCAGGTTGGCATGACAACCAGCTATTTACATAACAGACAGAGATATCCATTAGTCGTCTATAACCAATTATACGACAAACAAGCGTTAATGTACATACTCATACCTATAATTTAGGGTAATTTAGAGAGACCAGTTACCTTAACCGTCCTGTTTTTGGGCTATGGGAGGAAGCTGGAGTACCTAGAGAGAACATGCAAACTCAATGGAGAAAAGGCCCAAGTCAGGATCCAAACAAGGAACCTCTTACTGCAAGTAAACAACGCTAACCCTCGTGCCAATGTGCAGCCGACAGATGATTTCTCAAATTACATAATTAACGCAGTTAGCATTACCATTTGTAAACAGCATACCCATTGTTTATTCAAGATAATGTAGACCATTACTTGATATTTCTAAAAGGTTGGTAACATTTCTAAACCCATAACAAAAGGTTAAACCCTCAAAAGAATAAAACAAAGCAACACTGCTGTAATACATTTAGCCTTCCCAATATTTCCTGAAGTCGGCTCAGATTGCTTTTTTGCCAATTCGACAAAACATCCTCTAGGATCTATGGTCCTATGGTAAACTGCTCCTTTATGGGTATAGAACTGCAAAAGTATGACATGATGAAGGAGCGGAATGACCAGCACTTGCTAAAGCTCAGAGTCATGGCAGTCTGAATGAACGGCAGACATGCCTGTGTAGAAAATTCCACTCAGTTTTAAATAGCTTCCCATTAGAGCTGCACCATATATTGAATCATAGTATTTTTTCCAGTATCGATGTGTGGAATATCGCAACCACAACACACTGCTTGCATCCAGTATTTGGGGGTTATTAGATATCAAGTGCCATACATGCAAATTATGCATACCAAAAATACACTGCTCAAAAAATAAATAAAGGGAACACTTAAGCAACACAATGTAGTCAATCACACTTCTGTGAAATTAAACTGTTCACTTAAGAAGCAATACTGATTGACAATCAGTTTCACATGCAGTTGTGCAAATGGAATAGACAACAGGTGGAAATTATAGGAAACTAGCAAGACACCCCAAATAAAGGAGTGGTGCTGCAGGTGGTAACTACAGACCACTTCTCAGTTCCTATGCTTTCTGGCTGATGTTTTGGTCACTTTTGAATGCTGGCAGTGCTTTCACTCTAGTGTTGGCATGAGACTGAGTCTACAACACACACAAGTGGCTCAGGTACTGCAGCTCATCCAGGAGGGCACATCAATGCGAGCGGTGGCAAGAAGGTTTGCTGTGTCTGTCAGCGTAGTGTCCAGAGCATGGAGGGGCTACCAGGAGACAGGCCAGTACATCAGAAGACGTGGAAGAGGCCGTAGGAGGCCAACAACCCAGCAGCAGGATGGCTACCTCTGCCTTTGTGCAAAGAGGAACAGGAAGAGCGCTGCCAGAGCCCTGCAAAATGACCTCCAGCAGGCCACAAATGAGCATGTGTCTGCTCAAAGGGTCAGAAACGGACTCCATGAGGGTGGCATGAGGGCCCGACGTCCACAGGTGGGGGTTGTGCTTACAGCCCAACACCATGCAGGACGTTTGGCATTTGCCAGAGAACACCAAGATTGGCAAATTCGCCACAGACGCCCTGTGCTTTTCACAGATGAAAGCAAGTTCACACTGAGCACGTGTGACAGAGTCTGAGGACGATGTGGAGAATGTTCTGCTGCCTGCAACATCCTCCAGCATGACCAGTTTGGCAGAGAGGTCAGTAATGGTGTGGGATGGCATTTCTTTGGGGGGCGCACAGCCGTCCCTGTGCTTGCCAGAGGTAGCCTGACTGCCATTAGGTACCGAGATGAGATCCTCAGACCCCTTGTGAGACCATATGCTGGTGTAGTTGGCTTTGGGTTCCTCCTAATGCATGACAATGCTAGACCTCATGTGGCTGGAGTGTGTCAGCACTTCCTGCAAGAGGAAGGTATTGATGATATAGACTGGCCCGCCTGTTCCCCAGACCTGAATCCAACCGAGTACATCTGGGACATCATGTCTCGCTCCATACACCAACGCCATGTTGCACCACAGACTGTCCAGGAGTTGGAGGATGCTTTAGTCCAGGTCTGGAAGGAGATCCCTCAGGAGACCATCCGTCACCTCATCAGGAGCATGCCCAGGTATTGTAGGGAGGTCATACAGGCACGTGGAGGCCACACACTACTGAGCCTCATTTTGACTTGTTTTAAGGACATTACATCAGCGTTGGATCAGCATGTAGGGTGTTTGTCCACTTAAATTTTGAGTGCGACTCCAAATCCAGACCTCCATGGGTTGATAAATTAGTTTTCCGTTGATAATTTGTGTGATTTTGTGGTCAGCACATTCAATTTTGTAAACAAAGTATTTAAGAAGAATATTTCATTCATTCATATCTAGGATATGTTATTTTAGAGTTCCCTTTATTTTTTTGAGCGGTGTATATCTATCTTTTAGGTTTAATTTTTATTGCCTCCAATGCCTACACTTGATGTAAAATCTTAGTAGCTGAGGTGCAAAAGCTCAAGAAAGTGGTGGAGACATTTAGATGAAAGCAAAGAAAGAATAAAGAGTAAAGACAAAAAAAAAAAAAAAGTCATTTGATAACATCGTCGCACCGTTACGCATTAGAGTCGCAACTGCGTTTCCAGCACAAGTTCCTACATGCTCCCATCCCTCCTCTAACCAGTTTTAAGCACCTTAATGACCCTGAAAATAAGTACGTTTAAGTATTCTTCCCTCAGTAATGGCATTCGGAGCGAAGAGTGTTACTCTTAAACGTATTCACTCATCAGAAAAGATCAGAGTTTTGAGTTTATGACCGGCTGATCACCAGTCAGGTCCAGTCAAGCTGGAAATCTGTTGACTTAGATCACCAGCAAAACTCTGGGTATGTCACCAGAGAAAATTAAACAAAACTGTGATTTTATTTATTTAATGTCCCATTATAACATATCCTCTTTATCTTAATGCTGCTGTCCTTCCAGCGCTACTGACTGCAGGATAGAGGTACTATTAGAAAAAGGATTACAAACTAAGGAATTTTAAGATTTATTAACGGTCGCACAGATGAATAAAAAACCCTAAAACACAAAAAAGATGTTAACCTTTCAGTAAATATTTCTATAATTTTTGGGGGAATAATAAGGGCCATCCCTTGCACCTGGAAAGCTAATCATGAGCATACGTGTAATTATTTTCAGGCCTTTATTTTGTGTGGATATTTTCCCCACACTGAAGAAAACTATCCTTATAGAAAGTGGGTTAGTGGTTATACCCACAGACAGGCAACCCAAAGGCTACAATAACAAGCAGCTACAGTAATAGAAAAAAAAAAAAAATCAAAAATCACTTTGATACTGTAACTTCAGTGCAGGGCCAAATGTAAGGCAAAGATTTCCAGCTCAGAGATCTGAAACATGAACCCAGAGGTTTGTTGTCTTCAAGAGCATAAACTCTACAACTTCGAGCAGAAGCAACTAAATGACATGAGCGAACCCACAATACCACATACAGCGAAGGGAACACCAACATGTGCTGGCTTGTGCACACACAAACACACACATACAGGTCCTCTCAAAGGGAAATGAAATATGGATGATAAATAATAAATAGGAGTTGAAAAGGACTGGTTAATGTTTTATGAATCTGGGACATCATCTCACAGTGAGGCTGCAGGCTTTTGGTTCTTACTTGCATGACACATGCAGAAATAAAAGAAACACAAGAAGAAGGAAAGGAACATTAGAAAGAAAAAAAATGTAATAATCACAGCTACAAGATTCATTCAAGACGAGAGTTTCCACAGACAGGAGAGACTTTGAGAGACCAGAGGGGCATGCTCACAATCCACATCAGAGATATGACATACTTAAGCATCCAGTCAGCAGGACGAAGCAGAGAGGCAGTGCACTGTGGTCTTTAAGAGGAATTAAGTAATGGCAGCTGTTTGACTCAGGGACTCCCTGTTTGAACATCTGGAGGCCTTATGTTAATCAGGGCTAATCAGCATGCAGTTCAGGCCAAATCTGAGATCATTTCTAGCACACTGTATTGTGGATGATCGCTACATCCACTCAGTTTGTACACAATGCTTTGGAGTGGCACAGTGTCACATTTCAGCTCGAAGGACAGTGTCAGTGTCATACCCTCTATGACGAACATGCATGCACAGTGCTTCCTGAGAGTCAGCCGTGTTCTCGTCTATAAACTATGCTCACCTTGTATGAGGATGCGCACATCTCGACTGCGGAGGTTAATGTCGTTGGCAACCTCACACCTGTAAACGCCAGAATCATTGCGATGAAGGGGACGCAGAAAAAGCAAAGTGCTGTTTCTCATTTCCACACCCCCCGGCATTTCATTGTCCAATCTACAATGCACAAAGAGGGAAGGGCATTAGAGACGTACCTAAAACAATTACCAATAGAAACAATACATAAAAAGCCCATCTGTCTTTGAAGATTTATTTTCTAGGTTTTTATAGCTCGTAAAAACTGTATTTTAAAAGGTCATTTGGTTTGAATCAGTGGCAGTTGTTGATATGGATAATATGGGCAGTTGCCCAGGGAGCCAAGAGAAGAGGAAGCAGACAAGAACCATTAAAAAAAATATATACACTCATTTATCTGTCGTTTTTGCAGCCAGGAAAACTTTTGTATCACTTTCATGCGTTTGCAGGCACCTCCTTGTGTTAAGTACGGATCTCCGCTTGCTGCCAACAATAGAGAGACAAGGCGCTGTTTGCAGTCAGACACAATGAGCGCACTACCTTTACACTCAACCAGGAAATCTGTATCACAAACTACACATGTGTTACAGTAGGGGTTCAGGGTGGCAGGAGGAGAGGGTCACCCAGGAGTTCTTTTAATGCAAGAACAAAAAGAACCGAGGTATTTGCATACCTAAAACTTTTTCACATTTTGTCAAATTAAAACCCGAAACTTCAGTGAATATTCTTGGGATTTTACTTGATGGACAAACAAGGCAGATTTGCATACTTTTCAGAACCTGTGGTTAAAGCTTGATGTGTTTCACACTCTAGATCTGCAAAGCTTTTAAGCTTTGCGCATTCCTTTCTGCACATCGAGTTTTCCAGTCTTCCCAGTTGGATTTAGGTCCATCGTAAATCTGGCTGTCTGCTCAGGGCCCTGTCCTGTCAAGAGATTCTGGATTTTATTCATGGATATTGGAATAAGGGGGCTGAATGTAAATGCATACGGACTTTTAGATTTTTACTTGTGATAACTTTTTTACATTTTCCTTTCACTGCGGTAGAATCCTACAAGCAGAACGGAGACATCGTTTAGAGATATCCCAGTCTAAACAAGCAGAAATAAGTGGAGTGCCACCACAGCTCACTCTAAACTTTCTATACTACTTAAGATGCACATTAATATCAGTAAATGTACTCTGAATAGCTGTTGGCACAACTGTGTGTTTAGATTTTTTTATCTACCCCAGGAGTTATCTATTGCAGGTAAGAAACTAGTTAAAAAAATAAGCAATTTTTACCGCCACACTTTTATACAAAGAGTTAGTTTTAAAATCTCTTTCAGTCATCTTTTAGATAGGATCTTCTTTGTAAGAATTGATGCGACGGCTCACGTTGTACTTTTTATAAAGTGATGGGGCTTCTGCTGCAATTTGAACCAACTACTTTATCTTAACGGTCCTCTTACTGAGAGAGGCAACATCCCACAAACCCTCTAAGGTTAAGCCTATAAAACATATAGGACTAAAATAGGAGCATAGAAGCAAACTGTCAGGAGATTTGGGTGTATTTGCAGAGACACCACATATACCTTTAAAGTGAAAAAAACTATTGGGTTACAAGATGGAAAGATTTGGATTTACTTACATTTGGCCTATAAGTAAATATATTCAGTTTATAGTGGAGGATAACTGAAGAACATAACACACAGAGGCACAGAAACACACACCTGATCCATCTGAAGTGATGAGCTGGTGGGTTGGCATTGGCTTTACATGTCATCTCAACGTTCTCACGGCCTACATGCCAGTCTCCATCATACCCCACAACTGATATATCAGGAGCAACTGCAGTGAGAGGAAAAATTGTTTTCAAGCATTTCTGCAGTGTTTGAGCAGAATCTACTATCATGGTTTCAATATAAATTTTAAAGCGTAAAAACCATTTCTGATGTACTGTGGTGACAACTGGAGACAACTCTGGGGGTTTCCCCATTCAAAATTAGCATAAAGTCCCCACTTGCGTGCTCTATTTTATACGGTGTCGTCATCTGGTCCTAGCATGCAGGTTGGTGTCCAAAATTCCAATATTTTTATACATCTATAAAACGTAATGACTTGCTAGTTTAAATGCTGACAATATTTAATGTTAATATTAACAATGAGGATAAAAAAAACAAAAAAAACTGCTCAGGCAGAAAGCAAAAAACTCCATCTAAATAAAGTGTCTTAAAATAAATAGCTGAGATATAACTAGTAATAATTGTAGAGCTGTAGTTCCTCAACTCAATAATGATATACTTTCAAAATAATAGTTGATTTCTCAATCCACACGATCACGCAGGAAACCTACACTGCACGTTGAGCTGATAGGGGATCCTGAAGTCTCTCTGCAGGGCTGGGTGGCGGACCACACAGGTAAGTGCGTGGCCCTGGACGTGGCGCGTGGGCTGCCAGATGTAGCGCACCTGTGTGCTGGTTGTGCCGTTGACGTCGTCGAACAGTTGCACCTCCGACTGGCCAAAAAGGTTGGACTCCCAAGACACCTCGGCGGGGGGCCGAGCTCGCTCAGCGATACAGGTGGCCACCACGGTGTCATTACCTCCGTCGATCAGGGCAGCTGAGCCGGCAGAAACGTAGACCTTTGGCTCCACTGTTTCAAGTATGGAGAGGAGAGGCGGTCAAAGAAAAGCTAAATAAAAACAACTCTACCAATCCAATCAAGGCTTTATTATACAGTTTACATAACATTTGTCATTACTGACTTATTAGATACATTTCATACATTCTACTACACAAGAGAACAACACAGCTTTAGGGGGTGTCTCCATCCCCCTTTATGATGTGTTTGGTAAAAACATACTGGGTGGATGCACACACAGCGTCTCTGTGCAGTGACAACTTCTGGCCCAAATGAAAAATGGGTAATCCCCTCTGCAAAATTGAAAACACAGCTCTTGAAGTTGTTATTGCTCACAAACTGAACAAATGACTAATGCAGGGATCAGTAGTAGACCCCGACTAAACTGGTGCTTCCTGGGCTGCAGGATTTGTGTTTCTCTGTCTTTTTGTTCTTAAGGTTTTCATGTAGCAGCAAAGACTTAAGAGTAAGAGGTTTTGCAGGTAAATGATTTATTCTAAAGAGGTCATGTTAAGTATATTCTAAAAGCCAAAGCAAGGTCAAAGACATCAAGACTAGTCCACGCAAACCATGTAGAAACTTGTTTTACTCAATGTGAGTTTTGTTTAAGTCATGCACTAACTTAATTGTTGTGATTTTTGGAGATCTAATATTTCCTGTACAGAAGGAAATCCTATATACAACACTCGAGTATTGCAACAACAAATGAAATTGTCCCCTTTCCTCTGTTAACCGTTTGTCAACACTCAGCTCTTTTGTGTGCTTTTAACTGGGTGTGATAACTTATGGTTTTGATAGCCAATCTGATTGACCAAATATCCTGTACACCTGTAACTCCAGGAGGAATGTGAAAATATGGCACTATCACATATTTACTAACTTCCTTACTGGTTCTGACATTGCATGAAACAAAAAACCCCAAAAAAATCATTTTGTCCACTGATTTTTTTCCCCTTATAATGAAGGAACTGTGAAAAATTCGAAACCGGTTTACTTTGTTCCATCCTGCGGTCCAAACATTCAGAAATATTCAGACACATAAGGATTAAGGATTTCATATTGGATAAATCCCTTATATGATTAAAGCTGAGGGTTATTATTTTGTTCCATTTTATACATTAGATTTATTTATATATTTGATTAAATACTGGACCATATGAAAGCGAAGCCAACAACTTTATGTGACCCCTTCAACTGCATCACTGTAAACTTATCAGGTGGAGTTACATGGATAAATCTTTTCTCAAACGAATGGAGCAAAGACAGATTATACATTTAGACATCAGTGTTTACAATGATACCAAAACATTAAAAAAAAAAAGATAGACCATGGCCAACCTCTTGTGACGAATTTAACAATGTTAACAATGGGCAGGGCAGATATTTTTTGTAAAAGAAAAAATTTAAGTACAAATTCTTATTTACAAAGTATACTGATATAAATTTTTTTAACAGAATTCTTTTCTGCCCTTGTCCCCCAATGTCATGAACTAAGCTGCTTACAGTTGAAATCAGATTTTTACAGAGTCTAAAGACACCCTGCCCCCCTCGAGAGTAATCTGAAAAAAAAAAAAACAACAACCCTCAGAAACAGGTGACATGAAGCAAGAAAGAAGCATAAAGTCACTCAATCACTGTGAATGTTATTGTTAACTGGGAAAACTAATTGCTATGGAGAATCCTAATTCATTAGATCAATTGGAGCAACTCAGTTCAAATCTGTTAATTTATACACTGCAAATTCACAACATCTAGCAACTCAAGGCACTTCATGAAATATGCAGATAAAACTTGTTTACAAAAATATATACACGTAACTCAATAAAGACATTTTCTAAGTCAATTAAATACTCTTCCAACACAACCCAGCCAATCACCATGCTCCTAACTGTTGCCGGTTCACTAGGGACCTACAAAAGTTAGAACCACCCAGGATAGGGTTTTAATAGCTGTGGAGGAGCATTGAAAATACATTGATTAGGAACATATATTAGAGATTGGAGTGTGACATTCAGGGTGCTAACAAACCTGGGTTTAAAGAGAAGTGGCAAAGAAATCTTTCCAAAACTCCTGATATTTATATTTAACAAATTATTCATAGAATGTGAAACAATATGCCACTAACTAATACAGAGTGTCAGTCATGAGTGATAAGAGTCTATAGAAGATAAATCTCGAAAACACAGGACTAAATACTTAAAAGAAACTGTTTTGATACTCACCAAGCACACTAACGGTAGTGGAGGCTTGGGCATTCCCCAGAGGAAACGTAGCTACCTTACAGGTGTAGATCCCCACGTCTGAAAAGCCTACGTTTTCCAGTACGATGGTGGCATCGTGACGGGAGGGCGAACGGAAGTACAAGCGGTTGATGTACTCTGGTGGGATGAAGGTGCCAAGCTGAGGGTTATACACCGCCACTGATACGGAACCTGAAGGCAGGCGGCGCTCCCAGGAACTCTGAGTCAGAGTGAGGTTTGTGCCAACCACCACCCGGCAGTCTAAACTCACATTCTTTCCCAGCACGGCACTCACTCTCTTGGGCACCACCACCTGACTGCACACAGCACCTGCCAGAACACACAGAATACAATTATTTGTAACATGGCTTCAATGATAAAATGTTTAGAAACTTAATAACTTAACCCTAACCTGGAACTGATTTTTTAATCAAGTTTAAAATTTTACCGTCCAAGAGAAGGAACGACAGCAGAAAAGAGTGCAACAACATTTTTTTTTTTTTTTACCAAGGATGAGACAATTGAAAGGCTAAAGTCATAAAACACCTCAGTCAATACAATTATTTCCCACCTGCTGGAGAATAAAAGAAAATGACTGATGAAAATCAATGTATGAATAAGTCTGAATAACTCATTCTAAGGCCTAAAGAAAGACTTTCAGGAATGGCAAAGTAGGGCTGGGCGATATGGCCTCAAATCAATGTCACCATATATTGAGCAGCTCACCTCGATAACGATAAGGACGATAACTACCCCACTGCCAAAAGAAAAAACAAATGTTTTTTCTCTAGATGGGGCTGTGGCTCCTCTTTCTCCTCAACCTCCGCTGTGTCAATATTTGAATCCTCCTCCATTTGCTCACCGTCTTTCTCTTCCAGGGTTCCCAACTACTCAGCATGGAAAGAATCATGTCATCGCCTCATTTACATAATGTGCATGTAATTGTAATGGATGCTATAAGAGAGGGGAATAATTGTAATTTTATTTTTCGCTGAATTTTTTATTATATTCTTTAACCATTGATGGCAGTGTGGTTGAGGTGGAACTTTTATAAGGTTTTGCCTTGTGAGTATGTTTTCGAGTCGTCATGTGTTTTTATATAACTTATTATGGTAATAAAAATGTACCTTTTACAATAAAGGCAGTATTTATTTATTCATCTATTTTAATAAATGCCGGTGTAACATCTCCAATACACGACTTCAATCAGCCTTTTAATTCAGGGTTCGATTCCCACTCCTTTCTGCATATCCGAGAGTCCAGTTTAGACTGAGACAGGATGTTTAACGGCTGTCAGAGATGCGCGCACACATAGCGGATGAGGTGGGTGACTGAGTTGTGAGAGAAGTCTGTGATTTATTTAGTGTGCTGTCATTTATTTTAGACAAAATAATTTGCAGCCAGTGGCGGCTTTGGACACAGTAGGGTTAACATCTGCTCTGACTACAGCTTGACCTGGGTGGCGGGGCTGCAGCGCAAGGCCTGGCTGCCTGCTGTAAGAGCTCTGGGACGGGATAGTAGCTCACAGCAGCCCGGCAGCTCAGTGAGGAAAAAAGTAACAAGGATACGTGCTTCACGTCAGAGTCTTCAAGAGTCTCCAAAAACACCAAAAAAAGTAGCTAGATTTATTGCTAGTCGCTTCTCTGAAAGAGTCGCTAGAGGAGTCTAAAATCTTGCTAAATATAGCTACAAAGTTGCTACGTTGGCAACAATGTTTGAAGGGGTGGAATCACGTTCCAGTCCGTCATGTGGTACAGCATTTTAATGTGACACGAGCATCGCCCAACTACACACATCTTTTCTTTCTAAAAAAAACCAGAATACCGACATGGGCAAAATGACGGTTTTAGTCCTATATTTCGGTATCGGTAAATTTTCGGTTTATCACCCAGCCCTATGGTGAAGCCTTCGCCACCAATGAAGTCCCTCACAAATTTTCAACAGTCTCATTTCATTGTACAGGGTAATAGGCAGCAGGCACGATCACCTAAAGTAGTTGAGTGGGGACTATCGTCAGGTTATGGATGTTTTTGACTGTGGTAATATTAGTCCAACAGGAGAAAACGCAAATTCCATACCACAGAATTTATGTTCCTTGCTGTGAGATTGTAATTGCTCACCAAGAACTTGCAATAGGGAGAAATCAATGGGTAGAGCCCAAATATAGAGAAGATTTTTATCTCTACCTTTCCAACTGGATGGTCGTAAACTGCCAATCTGATCTTTTACAAAAAAAGTGCAACAAAAAAAACAACAACCCAAAAACAATCTTTAGTGCGGAAGTTATTAAGTGAAGAATGATTAAAAGCAACCATATGTCTATTGAGGCTGCTACAGCTGGGGTTTAGAGAGCAGAGATGAGAGCAAAGTTGCTTTCCTGTATCCTAAAAGTTTCCTATTCTGTCTGTCAGCATTAGGTGGTGTTAATTTTTTTGGTCTCTGTTATGGAAAGGGGCTACATTCTTCAAGAAATACATACGAGGACTACTCTTAGTAATACTATATGTTTTAGCATAGAAGGGTTGGGGAGGGTTCGAGTGATGATGCTCTTTTTGTCTTCCATATTGATCAATATGCTTATTAAATATCATAAACGCCTGATGGACTCTCAGCTAGCCCTGTCACCATAACAAATTTTGCTGGACAATAAATTGCCCCAGGAATTATTGCAATAAATGATAATATTGTCGTTTTGAAATCCTTTTCAACTAATGTAATAATAATGCATGTCCACACTAAATAAACGATCAATAAACTTTAATTTCAAATTATATTTATCACTTAAACTGGTAAACATTTTCAATACCCAATATAAATTAACAAAACCAAAATATGGTTGAATTCTGTAAACGACATTCCCCTTTAAAAAAAAACAACAATCAATTGGCTCAGACAAGAAAAAAAGCAAAAGATACCATTTAGGAGTTTTGTATGAAAGGTGCAAACTAGCAGAAAAAACTACAAGAAAAAAAAAGAACAACAAAAGATTCCATTTCACTCTTCCACTATAAATATATGGACCATGAATGCCTTTTTAAATTCAGTCTCTTTGGTAGAAAGAGGAGAAGATGTGAGTAAAATAAACAAGCTGGAAAAATGTACTACATTTGAATTTATTAAGTGATTGATTTATTGTTATTCTGATGGGGCTACTATCTGCCTCACATTTGTTAAAGAAGCTATTTTTTTGGAAACCATGCTAATTGTGTTAATACCCCAAGGTGCAAAAGAGTCTACAATGCCAAGTCTTTAATTAGTTCGTCTACCTGCAGAACTGTGTAATACATACTGCTCTCTGGTCCAAGTTTAAATATCTAAAGACTGATACCTGAAAGTCTCTTAATGATGGATTTAACATCAACAACTTTAAATTAGAGTTTTTTCCCTTTGTAATGAAGAACCTGGTCATTTTGATTTTTTTTTTTTTATCTCTCTGGACTGGACTAATGAACTGAAGGATTACTTGGAACGTATGTATGATTTAATAGAAATGACTTTGCTTGTGAAGTGCCTTGAGATGACAAGTTGTGAATTGGCGCTATTGAAAACTGAACCGAATGGAATCTATGCTGTGGTAAAAAACAAAAATGACAAATGAGATAGCTCTGTAGCTTTGTTTTTTTCCCTGATTATTTATTTTTCCATAAACATTATGGAAAACACAATATGAAGTATGGCACTTTTATGACTCATTTAAAACTTGGAATTATGGAATCCATCTTTAAAGAATCATCTGCAAAACTAAATTAAAATGCTGGTCAATGGACCCCTAATCCTGAGATCTCGAGGGTGGATCATGAGTGATGATGAGCTTTTTTTCCCTTTTTTTTGAAGAATCTTCAAATTCAGAAAAAAAATCTTCTGAAAACAGACGCAAAAAAAAAAACAGGAAAAAATATTTCATTTCTCAGTGTATGTTGGCATATGCATGTATATGGTCTGGACAGTGAATAGAAGAAGAAAAGCTTTTAAGTAGATAATAGGGTGTCTAGGTAAAAAAAAACAAAAAAAAAAAACGCCAGAAAACAATGGCAAAGGAGATGCATATCTTACTCTGGTTAATCAATTGATGATTCAGTAGTACTGAATAGAGTAGTAAATATCGTCCATATTCACTGCAACACCACTTAAAATACCAACAACAAAAAAAAATCAAAAATCAAAAAATTAATATTCACAAAATCTCAAGACTGCTTCAGTGAGAGAAGTGCATTTCTGTTCCATCTCATATCCGAACCATCCAACATATTCCAGTATCAGTTTAAAAATGTCATAACCAAGGCAGACATAAGGCCTTAGAACAAATATTAACAGCTTACAGGGAGACTGAGTGGTCTCAATCATGAAAAAGTCCCCCTCCTACTGACCTGAATTCAGGAATGATCAGACTTTATGTATGTCTTTTGTCCAAATATAACCAACTCATGCACTCCGTTACCTGCGCTAGCCAGAAATGCTCCATGACTTTAATGTAAGAGCTCAATGCTATTCTGAAGAAAGTCCAAATGATAAGAGAACAGACTGCATCTGGTAGGGAAAAAAAAGGAAAGGAAGGGAAGTGATATGCTAACACGATGACATCATCATTACAAGAAGAAAAGAAGGCTGAGGGAGAGGAGAGGTAGGAGCAAGTCAGAAACACATCGAGGAGAAACATCACATTTAAATACAAAGACAGGAATTATACTATTAACTTAAAAACTAAATGCATACAGTAACAACTACACAGTTAAAGCCTTGCATTAAATCCCTAATTGTAACAAGCCATCAAGAGAAAAACCATCAAATTTAAATTGGCTGCACTTGGATAGGAATGGACTCCAAAGATTCTTCTGTTTTGCCAAAAACAGTTCAGTCATTGACCAACCTCAATCTACTAAGTGACAGGTCTTCAACGACTGGTTCTGTCTGTGGAAGCCTTCTTAAAGCCAAAGCACAAAGTGCAAGTGTCCCTATTTTTCTAAAAATAAGCATATTTTTCCATACACTGTTTTTGCTTGGGTTCACAAATGCATCAAATGTTAACATTGTGCATTTTATATAAGCATATTTAAGATGACCTGCTAAGGAATTCTTCAAAAGTTTCAGCAAAGTTCAGCTTGACTGAACGAAAGAATTTCACGGGGAGCAGGAAAGTGTGACATTATCATTTAACCAAGAAATTTTTATTTCTGCAGATCTCATTTCTGATTTAAACTGACCCCGACATAAGACTTTCACCTCCTCAAGAACAAGATGTGTCAGAGTAATAAAAGCATGAATGCCAGGACCCAAGAACTTCCAGCAGCACATCACACTGTAATCACTGAAGATCGCTGTCGTCATCCATGCAGCGCATTCCTGGCTTTTCAGTGCCCATACACAGAGGCTTAGGACAAAGAAATCCAACCAGTACAACATTCTCCAGTGATAATTTTATTTATGGTTGCTTTTGTGGGGGTGCAATGAACCCAAGTACATCACTGGAACCTATTAGATAGATTTTATGCCAGAAAACCTGGTTTAAGGAAATAATCGGATTTTTGTTAAACTGGTAAAAAGAAAAGATTGTTTGAAATGTTTAAAAATATTTTACATTCCCATATTACTGGCAGTTTGTAAAAGCAGTTAAGGGCTTACTGATTAAAGTTTCTCTATCAACATTAAATCATATAACTACAACAACTCTGCCCTTGTTTTAAATGGCCAATTTCTACATTTTTCATATATGCTTGGTGCAAAAGGTTTACTTGCTTCAATGAAATTTGAAGCAACTTTCATGAGATCTTTAAGGTCCAACCTGCAAATTCAGATTCCATAAACTTGTATTCATTAAATTAAATTTATTAGGCATTGAATATAAAAAAGCTGCTATGTGTTCCTTGACTGAAGCAGTAGTTTAGTAACTTGCTGTGATGCGAGTCGAGTTCCTGGTCTGGTATGAACCATGTAGACCCCCCAAACCATCAGAAAACTCTTTACTCCGTGTTGCCAGAACCTGAACTAGAGTAGAGGCAGCATAAATGCTCCTTAAATCTGGACCCAATTGCCTGAAAACCTGAGCAGAAACTGTTGGCTCCTTTAAAATCAGGACTGAAGACCTTACAGATTACACCAGCTTGGCCGTACAGGCTAAAAACTACTTCATCATTTCATGTCTTACATTCATTTTATGTGATGACATCTCATGTTTTATGCCACGTATGTCTTTTTGATGAATAAGGTTTTTGTTTTGTTTCTTTAATCTTTGCTCCTTGTATTTAGAAGTAGATTTGCTCAAGCTTTCATTTCCTCTCACTAGTATACACACATTGAACATGCTCCCTCTCCAACCACTACAAAAAACAAAAACATGAAATGCCAGTGTGGTGGACTGTAAACCAATCTATAATCTCTCGTCCCTGGCCAAGTAGGTTAAGCCAAAGACCTCCACGGCACTAACAGAATAACGTTTGTTAAACTAATGAATGCACAGAAATGCCAAACCTAAATCCAGCGCGATACAACAAAACAATATAGAGTAAGAGATCTACCTCCATCTATAAAAAGCCAATTATGTGCCTTACTAAATGATGGAAATAGAGGGCAAGAATACCATAATAGCTGGTGTGGGGGGCTTTTCCCCTGCACTGAATATGCAATGGAAGAGGTATAGCAGCTGAATTAAATTTTTATTGGAGACGTGATGACAAGCTTACATAACCTGCCCTTGTTTTCTTTAGCTCAGTAAAAAGAGTGATGATGATGAGAGCATCCTCCGACTGATCCAACGTACCTCCTATCTTGACAGAGCGACTGTGATTCCCACCTTCTAACCCCTAGAGACCAAGAGGGGAGTTCTTATTATAACCTAAAGAGAGAAACCACGAGACATATTCAGTTTGGCTTTGCAAATTCAACACAACGCGTCTCACTGACACGGAGTAGAAAACAGATTATACTTATTATAGTCCAGGCACCAAGGACAAATTGCTCCTTGGGGGACACTCGACTTGTTCTCACTTTAGTCAATATTACCTCCACGTGCGCCACTTATGTGGGAGTAAGTGTATTAGTATGTGTACCTTGCTAAAGGGCAGCGTGTCTTGGTGAAAGTGGAGATTCCAGTGTAAGTGGTTTTAGTGTTGAGGTGGAAGTGACAGAGCATGTTGTGAATGAGGAAGTGGTTGGTTCTATTTGACCATTAGCAGTCACTCAAGTAACAACTCGTTTATATAGTCAACTTTTTTAATTAGGGGCAGGCTTATTGTAAAAGGCAACAGTTAGGTCACTTTTGAGTCAGTGTTTTTTTTACTACCTAAACGATATCAAGTGTCAAGAACCCATGTTGTGTATGACTGTAATAAACAGAACAGGGTGGGTAATGAGAAGGAAATCCCTTAGGAGGAACAAGAAATGTGTTTTAGTTGACAAATCTATCATAGATCTACACAGTTTCTGGGTAGAGAAGAGAATGTGTTTGAGCAAAGTAAAGTCACTATACAAATTGTTGACCTGTTGAGAAGTGGAGCACACTTCCTTAGAATATGAGAAGGCAGAACAAAAAAGCACATTCACTGAACGTGAAAATTAGGCAATGCTAGAGCTGTTTTACAGCAGAAATACACATTCAGATCGATATAAGGTGGGGTTAAATCTTAACAAAATTTAGAGGTTAATGCCCATATGATGTTTTTAATTTCCATCAGCAAACTGGGAGTGCCACTGACAAAGACAAATGGTTGATTATATTTTCCTTATAAAGGGCTCTAACAAGTGAAATTACCCAAAAGTATCTGAGAACCAATTATATTAGCAGCTTAAGTTAACTTATATATCACTTTTTTGAAAGATCTATTGAGTGGATCTGTTAGCATGGGAGACACCCACCCAATCTTCATGAAAACAAATACAGCGGAGCGCCTCCTACTTACGGTTTAGTGTTCCCAGAATCACGTATTCATGGATTTTTTTTTTCCTGGAGCATTTCTAAAATATTCTAAAGAAAATGGAGCTTGGGAAGCTGACATACCTAGGCAATGCTACATGACATGCTACTAGCCAGTGTTTGCAAGGCAGCCAATCCAGGAGCGCCATTCATTTTCCTTAGTTCTGATTGGCTGTACCCCTAGGAACACAAATAAGGAAAACTGTAGATTTTAGCATCAACGGTAGTGACAAGACTGTTTCCACTGTAAATATTAAGTTATATTTGGTGTGTGACATTAACTGCTGCCAAGTCTGTTTTTCTATTTGTTTGTGCAAAGCAGTTAGTAACTAAGGTTCTTTGCATGTTGAATTGGATATTCTGCAAGACAAAGATAATGATGCTAAAGGCTCATGAGTTAAATTAAGCCTGTGGATAATGGTCTTCAATAATCACCTATAGTAATCTGTGTTTTAGCCAGATTAGATAGGATGCATCTGATGTCCATTCATTACAGAGTGGACTTGGAGAAAAGTCTTGAAACCTGACTTGGGGTTTACCATTTAAAGCCCCCAGGACTTGTCCTTAAAAATTTGAAACATGGAAAACCTAACTTGTGAACATCTCTGCTAAAATGTTCTTTTACTTTGAACTAAAGCTTGTGAAGTCGGGTAATTTTAACTGGTAAGGTACATGTTTTGTTGTTTAGGACTAATTTCTCCAACTATGTAAGTGAAAATGTTGCTAAAATTGTTACCATAAAATCCAGAATAAAGCATTGTTATCTTTTGTGAATAACTTTCACAGTCACTTAGCAAGTATGTTTTCACCAAGCAAGATGAAAGGAAAGCTGGATATCTTTATTTTATCTAAGCTTTTTGTATCTGTAAAAGCCAAGGTTCCCACTTTTAAGGATTCTTTGTGTCTTGCTGACCTCATGTTTCTTATCAGTTTGAAGAGCCCATATACATTTTGCAGACTATGTTGTCTTTTTTGCTTCACATTCATTTTTAAACATATTGCTGAAACAAAAAGCAGGTATCTTCCCACTGTAACAACTTCCACACAGAAGAGTGTTACTGTTCGAGCAACCTGGCAGGGCTTAGGAATGCTAAAGGGCCAGCATTTGAATAGCGCTTTTTCTAGTAAGAGGACTCCAAAGCACTTTACACAACATTCACCCATTCATTCAAAATTACACACACTGATGGCAGGTAAGCTACAATGTAGCCACAAATGCGCCATTCATTCATGGGGCAGACTGAGAGAAGTGAAGCTGCCATACAATTGACTACCAGCAGCAGACAAGGCAGGTGAAGTGTCCTGCACAACAACCGTGATGGACAGAGCGGGGGTTTTAACCGGCAACCCACTGGTTACAGGATGAATCCCCGCCGTTTCCCCAGGAATGGTGCCTTTACTGAACAGAAAAGGGTTGGATTGACAACTTTCTAACCAGCCGGTCACGAAATCTGTGCATCTCTAGGTGAAAATCAGCCAAATATGGCCACCAGTCCAGTCCTCGGGGTACTTCTAGAATTTTGGTCCAATTGTAAAGTAATGAAGAAAGAAGAAAAATAGTGATTTTTTGGGGCAAAAAAACAAAACGCACATCATCAATGTAATCAGTTGGAATGCTTTGCACATCTACTTTGCATTCAACAAAAGCAAAAGGTCAAAGCCCTCATTGAAATGTGCGGCAGACTTCAACTAAACCTACATAAAACAGACACCTGCCCCTGCCCCTAAACTTGAACCCCCAGATTCATCAACAGCTTTGAGACAAAAATGATGACTCTCGTCATTGACAAGACAATATGCAGTGCATTAATAATACGCCAAAGAATATGTGAGTGACTTTTCTAATCTCCACCAAGATTTATCAAAGCGCTGGCAATAGAACATGTGGTAAAATTAAGGTGCATCAGAGGTCTCAAATGTTTGATATGGCTCACCACCCAGGGTGGGATGTGCCTTAAACAGTTTTGTATTGCTCATTTGTTATTTTTCAATGTGGACTATGTACTGTCTGCTTGGCGCACAAAGTTAGGACAGTAGGAAGTATTGCTGTACACAACAGCTGGTTAAGTGATGCAAACATTTTTTATCGAATTCGCAGCTTCAGATTGGATATGAAATCAAAAGGGCTAGATCTGTTCCCTTTTTTTTAAGGAATTCAAATCTGTTCCCTTTTTTTTAAGGAATTCAAATTGCATCCCATCTCTAGTTCTTGTTGAAATACTCAAACCTCAACTGACATTCTTTTGAGATTTCTTAATCTGCGTTTCACTTTTACCGTTTCATATTTGCATTTTTCGTATATTATCCTATGTTTTTATGTAACCAAAAGCCCAACTAGAGACAGACATGGGGAAATAGTTATTTAGTTTACACGCCATGACTGTCTGTGTTTCTTGTGACTTTAGGTATGGCAAACGGACATTCATCAAGCGGTTTGTTGTAATCTGGGGAAAAAGAAATTGTGTTTGCGATCGTATATTTTCCCTGAAAAAACACAAAACATATAACTCTTCACTGCTAATGCAGGTCCCTTCTTTAAGCCAGCTGAGCAGTAGTGTGCAGCAACATGTGGGGGAGGGACTGCAACTGGCTACCCTATACAGCCGTTGGAATTGCACATAGTTATACACATGATATCCTATATAAAAAAAAAAATATTTTAAAAACTCACATTGTTTGGCTGGATCCCTTTCATGATCAACTCTCGGTCTTAAATGGACAAAGTGGTGAATTGAGAGCAGATCAGAGCCGAGAGCTTTGAGTCCTAATGGGATCCCAAACCCCGGAGCTCCTGCTTTTCTGGTTGCTGCAGTAGCAGATGAAGAATCAGTGGGCACAAAGTTGCGTGTTTCTGGGTGGACTTATTCAACTGGCCACTCTTTGATTCAACCATAATGTGCTCGGGCCCCACCACAGGCACATGGTGGCTGACCTGACCCTCATCCCGGTGTGAGGGGATTGGAAGAGTATTATCAGCACCGTTCTCTCTGGTGACTCAAATCTTAAGTTCCTCAACTCTTTTGTTGAAGCAGGTGGCATCACAGCATCGTGTCACATTAATGTAACACTTTATGGTACCAATATGGCTGCCAGTGGGTATGCAGGGACCGCTTTGTTTGCTAATTGATGGGTTTAAAATCCGTGTCACCGTTTGGTCACCCTCTCCCGCTCGCACCACCAGCCGTGGAGGTGGACCGGTTGCCCGCTTCTCCGCAGCGAACTTGGTACCAAGTTTCAGCCTCTAAATGACACCGGCTGAACTCGCCGAAAAAAACACTAAAACTTAGTCCCAACGCACGCCGCGGCGTTCGGCTGTCGGTACCGGCTGGTCCGCTCGCGTTTTCTGTGATGCTTCAGAACAAAACTTCTGTCTGTGCGCCGGTGGAACACACACAGGAGAAGAAAAAAAAACCCCCAAAACAACTACCATAAAAATAAATCCGGACTCACCTGAAATAAAACACAAGACGTAGCATAGCGCGCACTTGGTCTGCTGTCCGAGAGATCTCCGCTCAGGAAGGAGTAGCATTGTCAAAAGAAGTGCGTCCCCTGCTGCTGCTGCTGCTGCTTGGCCAAAGCGTAGGACGCATGCCAGTTTGAGGAGCGCTGAAGAGTGGAACCTCCTCGGCAACAACTCCGAACTGCATGTGGACCGTACCATCTGCGCCGGCAGGAGCGGGGAGGCCGTGGGCACACCTGACACTGGGAGCGAGCGGGCCCCTGGTTACAGATCCACAGCATCCGCCCCCTCAAGGACTGGTCCATTAGTATTCACATTACGTCATCTTTGTTGATAACTCTACAGATATTGATTCATCAGATTACCTTTTCTCCCTTTTACTGACGTCGCCTTTTTCTAAACGAAAATGAGGATAAGTAGCCTACTTTGCCCGAGCACGACCATGGTCTTTCTTTCCTTTTTTCCCCTGATTGCTGAAATAGTAAAATAACTGCTCAATGTTTAAGTAAAATCGTGGAGACTGATGTAGCCTCAGCGTGATTTATTTTTCATTATTATGATTATTATTATTATATATTTTTTTGTTTACCAGCAATTCTGTTCTTGAAACTAGGTCTTAAAATTAGCATATTATGCTTACAAAATGAAAGAAAAGATTCTGATCACAGCATTTCAAGAAATATCTAAAAATGATGCAACAGGAAAAAAAGGTTACAAACCAAATGTTCCTGAAGGCACAAACAGTGTCACCTTTAGAACTCAAACTTTAAGATACTTTATTGGTATTTTGTGCTAGAGTAACACAAAGCGGTGGATAATTGGAAACTGTTATAAAAACATGGTTTTCAAAAGGGTTAGCAGATTTTGAAAAATGAAAAGTATAGCATGCATATAGCATAGTATTCAGTCTCTTTATTTAAAGCCTTGTAGATGCACTTATCACCCCAATTACAGTTGTAGGCCTTTTTTTTAGAGCGTATGTTGCTCACTACCATCTTTACACATCTAGAGACAGACATTTTTTGCCTATTCTAGGTCACAATGAATGCAGAGCATATGTGAACAGAAAATGTTAAGTCTTTTCACAAATCCTCAATTGGATTTAGATCAATCCCGTGTTTACCTTCACAGTCATCTATCCATCAGCACAGATCAGCTTCCGCGACCGTGCTGAAGGAAAACTTACCAAAAAAGCATGATGCTGACACCACCGTGTTTATGGTGGCTACGTTCTAGGTGTTAGTTTTTCGTCACACATGGCCATTTGCATCTACTTACATGTTTGCAGCACCCCTTACATGGCTTGTAGGCAAACCGCAGACAGAACCTCTAATGGTTTCTTTAATATAAACACCTAATTATTATTTTATTTTTTTACAGGGTGCACAACTAATAGCTGTGATGTTAATTGATTGTTCTATCTCAGAAGTAGATCTCTCCAGAGTTAGAAAGAGCCTCATGGTTGCTTGACTTGAAGCCTGTCTGTTTAGGTAGGTCAGTAGGTGATCCATGCTTGTTTCCATCTCTGGATAATGGACTGAACAGATTCAGATTTTTATCTTATTTTACTCCAGTTCACAAGTATGCATTGCTTTGTGTTTGTCTACCATGTATAATCCCAGCGGAGTACATTGTGATAGAAAAATGACAAAATGTGAAAAATCAGGGGTTTGCATATTTTTTCAAGACAAGGTACATTCACACCTGTCACCAAAATAGTTTCTAAACATTTCTGATCTGCATCAGTATTTACCCACTTTTAGTAGCAGTCTACAAGTTTCTTTTACCTGTGTATTATCACACTTACAAGTGGCAGATTTCCCAGGTCTCCTGCTTTTAAATGTTACTTCAGAGACTTCAAGTCAGGACTAATTGCTGCCAAGATTAGCAAATCTTATTTTTCCTCTAAACATTTGTTTTTGGGCTGCTCTATGTGTAATTCCAATAACAATCTGCTTACCTCATATTGGGGATGTTTTTAAGCACAATAATGTAACTCCACAGACTGAAGCTCTGCCACCTCTGATCGCAAGAAGCTTTGGTGTGCCTGATTAACCCTCCAGCCCACAATCTTAAAAAAAAAAGACAACGTGTTCCCAGTGAGCTTTAGCTTGTCTTCTGTTTCTCTTCAGTTTGTATTTTCCAAGATAGGTGAAATACGCAGTTGGTTGATCAACAGCATTTTACATCTCACAATACATGCATTTCACAATACATTTTATATTAGTAGGCATGGGCCTGACTCATAAGAGTCTAAAACGTGTATTTTTAACATTTAAGAACTTAAGTGGATGATATTTAAAATCTGCACTGGTATCCAAACATCTTAGAGCTTGGAAAATTCAACCATTCTGGCTTTCTTCCAAAATAATCCAACTGAGGATAGCATGAAATAACTTTAGTGTTTTTTCTCTGGCTGCTTTTTAGTAGAAACATCTGGGTATTAAACAAAGAAAACGATTATGCAGCTTAAATTTTTTTCGGAAGTATTGTAAGTGGCAGAAGAAAGGTAGTGAGGGGACAACAAGCCCCCTATAGGGGGCACAGAGAGCTAACCAGGTCAGCTTTTCACTCTGAATTACATGGATATAGTTTCTTCCCAAGAATCTCATTCATCCACAGCTCTACATGCACAAACATTTGTGTAAAACCACACGTGAGCATACCTATATATTTTTAGTAGGTAAAATGCATTGATTGTTCTTACATTTAGTCAGCACCATGCCTTGCATGCAAACCACACGAACCTTTTCGTATTTCGTCACATTACAATCTCAAACTTCCGTTTATTTCACTGCCATAGGTTAGATAAAAGGTATGACACAGCTAAAAAGTGAAAGAGAATTTATTAAAATACTTTTGCTCATGTAAAAATCTGAAAAGTCTGACATGCATTTGTATACAGACCCCTTGAGTAAACACTTTGTAGAACGTTCTTACATCACATTACAGCTGGAAGGCTTTTGGGGTTTGGCTCTACCACCTTTGTACATCTACAGACCGAAAGTTTTGCCCATTCAGTTTCATAGAGGCATACATTTGTAAGTCTTGCCACAGTTTTGTAATTGGATTCAGGTCTGGCCTTTGACTGGATCACTTTAACACATAAATTGGCTTTTTTGCCCACTATTCATATGGAACCTCTGACTGTATGTTTAGGGTTAATGTCCTGCTGGAATCCTCTCCCCAGTCTCAAGTCTTTTGTTGCCTCTGATTTTCTTCCAGTATTTAGCTCCATCTACTCTCCTATGAGCCCGACTTGCTCTGTTATTACTGCTGAAGAATAGCTTTCCCACAGCATGATGCAGCCACTACTATGTTTCATAGTGCTCAGGGTGATGTGCAATGATAGTTTTCTTCCACATAAAGATTTCTACATGTTGGCCAAATAGCTCCATTTTCATCTTATCTTACAATACACACATTTCTTCTGTCTGACACATGGCTTTTAGCAAATGTGTGACTTTGTTTCAACAATGGCTGTCTTCTTGCTACTCTCTGCCTTGGAGTCTAAGTAGCGGCATCAGAGTAAGGGGCTGAACACAAATGTGCACCAAATCTTTGGGATTTTTATCTGTATAACTTTTTGAAAACTATTCATTTCTGCTTTGGGTTGGTCTGTTACAATAAACTCCAATAAAAGGCAGGGCTGTGAATTGTTTTACAAGCATGTATTTAGATGCAAAGATGCTTTTAAAATCTGATAAGATTCTTTGTGAATAAGAATTTGCGCAGCACTGTACACCTTCCTGTAGTTCTCTCATAATGGAACAGAACACCTACCCATCCATCACTGTACTGTTACACAGAAGGCCCTTTTTCTTCCTTTTATTGTTGTATTTTCTCTCACTTGAACATCTACCCCACTTCTTCCCACTCTGCTACAAAAAAAGTTTAGAAACTGCAAAATTAGCAGACATAGACAAATGTTGTGCAAGCACCTGGGTTTCAGTGAGAAGACTTTGGATGGAAGTTACAGATCCATAATGAGGTGAGCGTTTCTCCTTAAAAAAACACATAAGCAAGAAGCCACAATAAACAAGCTATCTGAGATTCAGGACCCTCCTTTATTTGTGCTTTATTGGCTCTTTTGTGGATGCTCTCCCTGTTTATGCAACACAGCAAATGAAGAGGCCTCCCTGCAACCTTCACGATCACATGTGAAACCCTGGCTGCAGAGAAGCTCACCATTGTTAAAGCAAAGCTGCAGAATCAACTGTCTTGTCAAAGATCTGAGAGGTTTTTTTTTTATCATCATCACAACAGCCTTTTCCTTCTTGCTCTTGTAGTCCACAATAAAGAAAGTCTCGGTCACCAGGTACTTTTTCGCTCTGGAATGTTTTTCAACCCTTGGAGTGCTCTTTCACAGGGGGCTGCCGAGGTATTGAGTGGGCTTGTGGATTGTGGCGGAGTAAAGATCGCTTAAATTAGTCCACCTCCTGCTCAGATGCTTCCTTTATTCTGCCGGTCGGCCCCTCCCTCCCTGTTTACCCCCTTAAATTGTTTGCAGCCAGGCTCAGTCCTTATTCCCACACAACCATCCATCTTCACTCTGAAAAAAAAGAGAGGAGGGGATGTTCATCAATAATAACGTGCGCTACTGGGTGTAATGCATATTGCAGATTTATGAGTCGCATTCTTACACAGACTAAGTCAACAGTAATCGACTGTTGTTGGCGATGCACTTTGTGAGCCTGTTTCCCAGCCTATGGTGGCATCTGCTGGTTAAAGTGATGAACTCAGATTCTCCTCACTGTATAAGTTGGACTTTAACCAAAAACTTAAAAGCCGTTATTTTCAGCATCTAAAAAGTTTTTTTTTTTAAATTATATTGATTTTCAGCTTTTACGAAAACTCTCTGGAAATGCAACATAGCAGAGACAATGTTACATCCTATTTACATAACAGCAGCAAAATAAAGAATGGACTCCTAAAAGCCTACATATTTTTGTTGGCTTGCATTTGTTGTTGAGTCAGAAGCATTGATTTCATTCAGTTATGTATTTGCATCTTTTAAAATCAAGATTTTAGATTGCTACTTTATCTATTTTTAATTTTAATCATCTTTTTCATTGTTTAGATGCTATATGTTTCCCTTTATGGTATACAGCAGTTCATCAGATCATTTAAATGTGCTTCATAAATACGCAGGCATTTAGACGTTTCTTTTCACCTTATAAACAATGACTTTTGATGCATTTTACTGATAGAAAACTTACAAGTAAAATGGAAAGTTTACTTGTGGCTATGTTGGCTTTCACTTAAAATATTAAGTTAAACCCCTGATTATTTATTTAAATTAAATGTTTAAAATACGCAAACTGCAATAAGTAATTGAATTAAAGCATCAACGTGTAGACACATTGCATGATATTTAGGCTGAAAATTTCTGCATGAGTATTACATTTCACTACATTTAATATAGAAACCAAACAAATTTCACAAATTAAACCCATTTTTACACAGTTTATTTTTAACTTGAAAATCTAAATAACATTGTCATCTTTTTTACAAGTTGCATAAAGCAAAATCCTTTTTAAAAACAAAATTTAAACCGACACAGCTTAAAACCAAATGTTTACATACACTGTTTATATCCACCAGTCATACTATAAGATGGGCTGAACGATTTCTCAGCGAGGAAGAAGCCATTACTCCAAATATAAATAAAATAAAGTCAATATCATTACATTTGGAAGCAAAATAGTGAACGTTGCAAGCTTGAGAACACTTTCCAACTGTGAAGTATAGTAGTGGCCACATCATGTGTAAGTATTTTGCTGTAAGGGGGTCTAGTACACTTCACAACATAGATGGTAGCACGAGTAAAGAACATTACGTGGAAATGTTGAAACATCTCAAGACAGCAGGCAGGAAGTTTGGATACAAATAGGCCTTCCAAATGGACAATGACAGTAAGCATGTCGCCATATTAGTAATAAAGTTGCTTAAGGCCAACAGATTCAGTATTTGGACATCAAAAAAGCCCATACTCCGAGTCCAAAAGAACATTTGTGGCTAGAGCTGAAAGGGTGTATGTGAGCATGGTAGCCTTGAAACAGACCCAGTACTGTCAGTAGAAATGAGCCAAAAGTCCAACAAACTATTGTGAGAAGCTTTAGGAAGGATGCCAAAGATGTTTTACCCAAGTCGGCAGGATTTGAAGCCAATTACATCAAATGCTAAGAAATGTATGTACTGTGAACATCTGAGTTTGAAGAAAACGTCTATAAAAATCTGTTACATTTACAAAGTAATTTTTATACAGCATATGTAAACAAATAGTTTAATCTCATTTCTAGTTTGTTTTTATTTTGATCCAGCTCTTGAACTTTAGCAAAATACTTGATTTTCTCTTGTTTGTACATGAAGTTTGTTTTATTTCCTAAAAAGACAAGAAACATTTAAATGTGGGTGCTCTATATAGTATTATTGGTCTTTTAAATTAAAACAAGGTTCAAAGCACCCTTTCTCCTATTATACACTTTACATTGGCTTTACAAGGATAAATAAATGTTGCACATTTAAAACATGATATATCCTAATTAAACGATGAAGAGTTGGGATATGGCTCTACTGAAGATTTGTAACCAAAGGTGAAATAGTATTTGAAGACGTGTCTGAATCTCTGATCTTTAAGACCATATATGAGTGGGCTCAAAAATTTGGGGAAAAGGATTGGACCTAAAACGAGCATGTTCTGGGCGTAAAGAGCAACATCTGCATCTAAGTTAGACAGGTCACTAGAGTTTATCATGTTAAACACAGTGGAGATGAGGTACAGACACAGCTGAAGCCCGTGCAGGATCACGGTTTTATGTGCTACTTTGGCCCTGTGAGCACAAGAGGAGCTGTACTTCACGGCGATCATTGTTGCGATATATGTGTAAATAATAATAACGGTCACCAGGACAAAATTTACAAAAGTGAAAGTTCGGTTTAAAATCCCATAAACATGCAGCTGAAACACACTTCTTCTCCTGCAGACCTGTTGAGTAGTAAGGCTTCTTTTACTGAGACTGAAGAACAAAAATAGCTGTGCAAAGGAGTGTAAAGAGGCCACAGTCCACATGACAACGATGGTTACACGCGTTGCATTGAGGGTTGTAATGGTGGGATGCCTGAGAGGGAAACAAATGGCAACAAATCTCTCCAAAGACATGACAGCCAGGTTGATGGGGGACAGCTTAACAGTGATGGCTGCAAGCTGGATGACAATAATACAAGCGCAAGTGATAATTCTGACCATGGTCAAAGCAAATATGTAGAGCAGTGTTGTCAGTAGGACTTGGAGGGAGTCAGAGAAGAGCAAATGCCCGAACAGAATGTAACGGGGCGACTCCAGAAAGAGGGGCTTTTTCACCAAGGCAAACAGCATGATGCTGTTAACATACAAGAAAAGGAGGCATGGAAGCACAGTCAGCAGAACTCTGATAGATAAATGGATCTGGATCATGCTGGGAACTTGTGTGTCATTCATTCCCAAGGCTCGGCGCAGTGTCTGTAAATGCAAGACAAACGCACACGTCAAACTAATCATCAATCCGGAATCTGCACAGTCCTGAGCAAAACACCAAGGGTAAAATACCATTTAAATATATATTTTGCCTCGAAACAAAGTCACAACTTATTCAAGTTAAAACACTAAAAACAGACATTTCATTGGACAATGCAGAACAACAATCCAAGTTATTTCAGCACAGTTAAATGTCTCGTAAACAAACTGTCTGCATGTTTTGGACTCGTCACCTACACCGCACTGGTTTGGCCACACTCCTGACTGTGATGTTTTGAACGACAAATATGAATAGAGAATTATTTACTAATTAGTCCCAGACCAATTTATAGCTAGAGTTCTTTTGAACATCTAACCCTTAATTTTCCTCATCCAAGTTGCAAAACATTAAGACCGTTTTTGTTTGTGGTTTTGTGTCGTCCACCAGACCCTTACTCTCAATTCTTGGATCAGATCTCACATTTTTTATCTGATTTAGTATTAAATACTGATATGGTCATTATAGTGGGGGACTTCAATATTCATGTGGATACTGAAAGTGATAGCCTAAATGCAGCCTTTAATGCTATTTTAGACTCAATTGGCTTTACTCAAAGTACAGGGATCGACCCACTCGGCTAAACACACTTTGGACCTTGTACTGACATACGGTATTGAGTGTGAGGAAATAACAGTCCACCCACATAACCCGGTCCTGTCTGACCACTTCTTGATAACTTTTGAATTTACTTTAACTGACCATCTTAAATCTGAAAGAAAATGTCATTATAGTAGAGCTTTATCAGACAATGCTGAAACAATTTTTAAAGAATCTGTTCCATTCTTACTTTCCTCAGTGTCTCAGGGTAACACAGTGGATGGCAGCAATTCTATCTCTAACCCTTCAGAAATTGATGGTCTGGTTCACAGCGTTACGTCCTCATTGCGTTTGGCATTAGATAGTGTAGCCCCCTTAAAAAAGAAAGTGGCTAACCATAGGAGGCTGACTCCTTGGTTTAACGCAGAGTTGAAGCAGAATACTAGAAAGTTGGAGAGAAAATGGCGCTCTACACATCAGGATTGCTATTTAATCTGGAATAACAGTCTACTGCTGTATAAAAAGACCCTTCGACAAGCTAGAACAGCATATTTTTCATCATTAATAGAGGCGAATAAAAACAATCCTAGGTTTCTTTTTAGTACAGTTGCCAAACTTACACAGAGTCATAGCTCTGTTGAGCCAACTATTCCCCCAGCTCTTAGCAGTGATGATTTTATGGGATTCTTCATAAATAAAATTAATTCTATTAAAAATAAAATCATTGGCATCCTCCCAAACATGATTACTTCTTACTCAGTAAATGACGCAGCATCGGAAAGAACTGTAGAACCTCATTTGTGCTTAGGCTGCTTTGATTCAGTCGAGCTTTCGGAATTATCAAAAATATTAGCCTCATCTAAACCTTCAACTTGCATGTTGGACCCAATTCCAACCAAATTATTTAAAGAAGTGTTCCATTTGGTTCCTGGCCCCATTTTGGATATGATGAATCTATCCTTAGTAAACGGATACGTACCACATGAATTTAAAATAGCTCTAATTAAATCTTTACTCAAGAAACCTTCTCTTGATCAAGATGACTTAGTGAATTACAGACCTTTATCTAACCTTCCTTTCTTATCCAAAGTCCTTGAGAAAATTGTTGCTAATCAAGTCTGTGAGCATCTAAACAGTAACAAGCTGTTTGAAGAGTTTCAGTCAGGTTTTAGAGCTCATCATAGCACTGAAACAGCACTGGTGAAGGTTACTAATGATATTCTCATGGCCTCAGATAATGGACTTGTGTCTGTTCTGGTTTTGTTAGATCTCAGTGCTGCTTTTGACACAGTTGATCATAATATTCTCTTAGAAAGGCTTGAACATGTTGCAGGGATCAAAGGAACGGCACTAGGCTGGTTTAAATCATATTTGTCTGATAGATTCCAGTTTGTTCATCTAAATGATAAATCATCTTCACTCTCAAGTGTTACTTGTGGAGTTCCACAGGGTTCTGTGCTTGGACCAATTCTTTTCACCATATATATGCTCCCAATTGGTAGAATCATTAAACAGCATGGGATAAATTTCCACAGCTATGCCGATGATACACAACTATATTTATCCATAAATCCTGATGAACCCAGTCAGTTAGGTAGATTACAGGCATGTGTGGAAGACATAAAAACATGGATGAATCTAAACTTTTTGCTTTTAAATTCAGACAAGACAGAAGTTGCTGTCTTTGGACCAGAAGTTCTAAAATAGAAACTGATTAGTCAATCACTTCATCTGGATGACATTAAATTGGCCCCCAGTAATAACGTAAAGAACCTCTGCGTTATTTTTGACCAAGACTTGACATTTAAATCCCATATTAAACAGGTTTCTAGGATTTTCTTCTTTCACCTCCGGAATATTGCTAAAATTAGAAACATCCTGTCCAGGAGTGATGCTGAGAAACTAGTCCATGCCTTTGTTACCTCAAGGCTGGACTACTGTAATTCTTTACTATCAGGTAGTCCACAAAATGCCATTAAAAGCCTTCAGTTGATCCAAAATGCGGCAGCAAGAGTTCTGATGAATATTAAAAAGAGAGATCACATTTCTCCTGTTTTAGCTTCCCTTCATTGGCTCCGTTAAATCCAGAATAGAATTAAAGATCCTTCTTCTTACATACAAAGCCCTTAATAATCAAGCTCCATCATACATCAGAGATCTAATTGTTTCATGTGTTCCTAACAGAGCACTTTGCTCTCAGACTGCAGGTTTACTTGTAATTCCTAGGATTTCTAAAAGTAGAATGGGAGGCAGATCTTTTAGTTATCAGGCTCCTCTCCTGTGGAACCAGCTCCCAGCTTTAGTCCGTGAGGCAGACACTCTGTTTACTTTTAAGGCCAGGCTTAAAACTTTCCTTTTTGATGAAGCTTATAGTTAGAGTGGCTTAGGTCATCCTGAGCTATCTCTGTAGTTATGCTGCCATAGGCTTAGACTGCTGAAGGACAGACTGACCACTTTTGTTCACTCTGCTACTTCCTTTCTCCTACTACTCTCCAGTTGTATTACAGTACATTCTGTTATTTCGACTGTTAACTTTGTTTTCTCTCAGTGTTTTTCTCTCCATAGAAGATATACCTGGTCTGGTATCCTGCTTGGCTGCAATGCCCTGTTGGACGGGGGGCATCGACTGGGATGGTGCTCCCAGTGGCTGAACATCCACTGTGTCCTGTTATCAACTTTTTACTTTCTGTAACATAGAAAGTTCTCTTATATCAGATCTTCTGTACCTTCTGTGTCTCTGCGCTGTCTTCTCAAGCCCCCAGACGGTCGTGGCAGATGGCCGCTCCTACTGAGCCTGGTTCTATTGGAGGTTTCTTCCTGTTAAAGGGGAGTTTTTCCTCTCCACCGTCGCTACATGCTTGCTTAGTATGAGGGATTGCTGAAGGATTGCTGTGGTTGGAAAGTCTTCCCAACCTCACGCCAATGACTGACGCAATCAGCTGGGATTCCTTAAATAGGAAACTTTTTAACTGATTGGAATGTTTGTATAAATGTTTTGAAATGACTTCTTAAGTGCCTTGAGATGACATCTGTTGTGAATTGGCGCTATATAAATAAACTGAATTGAATTGATCCTTTTCATTTGTGGCTGACATACTAAATTTCTCAAGCAGCACATCCACAACTCATCCATGAGGATGATGAAGTGAAGACGCCAGGGGAGAGTGAGTGGAGCTGGAGGATGACGGGTGTGTTGGCTGAACTGGCGAGCTGAAGATTGGAAATAATTGAGAATGATCTGAGAGTGAGTTCTTACAGGAAGGCGTTGGAGGCACGTTGATGAAGATGGGGACAAAAAATGAGTTCAGGAGTTCGACGGAGAAAGGTAAGTATGGATTAGATTACAGCAGGAGGAGGTAGATGGAACAAGGAAGCCGAAACCAGTTATGGAGATTAAGGCCCGCTCTATACGGGGGAAAAAAAAAAACTGACTGTAAAAACGGCACCACAATAATTAAAATGTTTGTCCACATGAATTCACACAAACCGCCTTAAAATGCTGCAGTACATATGCCGGGCACACCGGTGGCCCTGTGATTCAGCCAGAGAAATACAAAAAAGAACAACTGAGCATGCACGGTGAACCCGATGGCAAACACGACAAATCTAGCTTCAAATCAGAGATTTATTCAAAAGCATATGGCGTTTTTGGTTCTCCGGATCCATTTTTTTTTTGCTGCTGGTGATTGGACAGTAAATTGTGTTCTAGGATCCATAATAAGGTCAGCATTTGCTGTATTAGGACCGCAACACTGTACGGCGCCATGTTTGCTTACCTCATCACAGAGTTGCACATGCAATTTAAATATAGGAACGAGGCAGAGAAGTCATCCAATAAATTCCGGAAAGCTCATAATCACGGAGACAAGTGAGCCAGCGTTGTGGGACTTTTCTACTCTGGGACCCGGTTTCAAACATGATCGTTTGTGGTGTCCTGAAACACCGGCTAAATATGTTACTACGAAGGCAAACACTCAGGCAATGAGTAACTGACTTCTTGCTCCCTTTATCCTCCTCCTGATCTTCTGATGAGCTGCAGGGGTGCAGAAGGTGTGAGCTGAGACTGGTGCCTCCGCTGCGCCCTCCAGTGGTTCACATGTGGAACTGATGTTAGTTCACAACCATCACACAGACCAAACCTCTAGACTCATAATCCCACTGTTGCCACCTATCTATCTGGAAATGGTTCTAAAACATTTTACAAACAACTCTACGATGAAAAACATTATTTACAAGTGAAAAACATTTGGGGCAGTTGTCAAAATTATGGAATCTATAGAAATTACCACAAGTTGTTACTGTACAAAGTTGAGGGAAACTCCAAAATCCCAGGAGGTTCATCTCAGACTCCAGAGGGCCTCAGTTAGCATGTTAAGTGATGAAGTTATTTATAGTACAATTAGACAAAGATTAAGCAAGCATAGCATGTTAAGTGATGAAGTTATTTATAGTACAATTAGACAAAGATTAAGCAAGCATAGCATGTTTGGAAAGGTTAAAGAAAACAGACCTTTCTGTCATAAAATAACGTGACAGTACAGTTTGATAAACAATTGAAATTGTTTCATTTGAAAACAATGTACTTTGGACAGATGGTACAGAAGTAGACGGGTTTGATGACACTGCACATAGCTGAAAAATAAACACTACATATCAACACAGGCAGCTTATGTAAATTGTCAGGCATGATGGCGGAGGAGTGATAATGTAGATTTATCTCTTAACCACATGAACAAAGCATATTGCATCAATTAGTCAAATTTGAAGCCACCTGACAACTAAAGCTTGGTTAAAATAGCACATTTCATATAAAAATCAATCAGATTCGCAAAGGTCCATTTAAAATCCAGAAGTCAGCATGTTTGAAATGTCATGACCTTAACATAAGCAATGCTGCAAAGAATGGTTGACCAAAATGTCTCCGCAGTGATGTGTGGAAAATAACTTCCCCCAGACTGTACCTGTCACTGAGACGCTGAACAAATTAAACAACACCTCAGGAGAAAGGCTTCGAGGCTGAATGTGTTGTCTGAGCCCCTTCAGGTCCTGACTGATCACCATTCTTGGTTATCTGTGTCACACTGCATAGGGGCTGGGGAGATCTGACTGGGGGGGGGGTCTCTGTTTTCAAAAGGGTTACTAGAGGTTGTGTTCTAACACTGGAGGGATTCTTTAACTTCTCCAGGAGAGGTGCTGCTGATAGCGGTTAACAGGTTTTAGATTTCACAAAGCTTCAGATCTCATTTCTTTTTTGTTTAATAATGACCTCTTGCTGGCCTCTTCCAGTGGGGTCTTCTTGCATGAAGTGTTTTGAAACGTGCCTTGTTGGAGTTCAGAGATATGCGATTTCACTATCCCTTTTTAATAAATTTAATTTAAAGTTGTCAACCGGAATGGGCTCTGGAGTTTCAAAGCATTGTTTTAAGGTGCCACTTATCGCCCCATCTGACCCCTCAAGGTCTAATCATGTAGTATCAGCTTGTTTGGAAATGGATTACCATGTTAACACTGGATGAAGTATCTGAGATAAGAGAGGTCAGAAGGTCTTTGTTTAAAGCTGGTTCCCACATCACCTAATCCAGGATCAGGCACCAAAGATGGCTAAATGAACAAACATCTCAGATTTGACTATACACTATTGTGTAAGTCAGTATTAAGTTATAAAGATTGAAAGAAAACTGTGAAAAAGGAGAAGCTGGGTTAAGGCCTAAAGTGGCTTTCAATTAAAAAGAGGAGCAGAAGAAAGTTAAGGCCATATCACAAAGGACCATGGGACCAGAGATGAAAACTTGATCCATATTAAACCTTCAGACCTGGAACTAATTTTCTTCTTTGGTGAAAACCCATGGCACTTTGCTCATTTTTTGTGGTACGGTAATCATACTGTAGAGCATACAATGATACATTTATTCCACAAAGAAACAAAACAAAAAATCAGAAAATGAGTTGCGGTCATAAATTGCCATTCATCATCTCCAGGAGTCAGGGGGCTAGAGACGTACACCCTGGACATGTCGCCAGTCCATCGCAGAGCCAACATCAGATTTATTTGATTTGAATTTAAAGACTATATATTTATATCAATCCAGCGTTTAATGTATTTATTTCTTTAGTGACCATCTCCAAAAGCTTCAGCAAATCCTTAATACACTGGCCCAAGAATTGACTCTTGGGGCACACCATTTGCAAGAAGCATGAATCTAGCTGGATTTGTGTTAACTTATTCCAGGTAATGTTTTCTCAGTTATTTTGTCTGTGGCAAAATCTTCTGTTTTAAATGTCTTTCTTATGTTTATCCAACTAAAGTTCCTCAAATTTCTTGTAGGTACTATTTAAGTAGAAATAGTACCAAAGAAGAGTTGCTGTTTACATCTTGGGGGAATTTTGATTCGAAGGCAACCAAAAAGTGTACTAGTGAGCACAGTTTAATCCGATGGAAACGGTCCTGATATGGAGGGATATTAATGCAATTCAGTTACAGCGATCACCACCCGAAGGCCATTGTTCTAGTAAACAAAAACAGTAGATGAAAGTGATAGTTATACTGTGAAGAAAAAGAAACCAATCTGTGTTTCAGGTGACCTGTAGGCCACTGGACATAAAAAAAGACTCTGCAAACTTTCCTTTCAAATATCTAAGAAGTGACTCCGCTAAAAAACTTTAGCCCAAGTAAGCAACGACACGTCTTGTTTATAGACTCAAATGATACAATATTCTCAAAGGCTCTGGCTCCTTAGAGGCTTGTTATGATTAATTAATTATTCACATGTTTTTATTGGACATACAGAACCTTTGTCATCATGATAGTCAATCGAGGGAAAATTAAAAAACTGCTTTTGGTCCCCAATGTTTGTCAATAATACAAATTATATGTAATCTGTACATAAGTTAACAAACATGCAAAACCAAATAAAACAATAGTTTACCTTCAACTTTTTTGGTTGTTTGAAGCTAATTAATGGAAGACATATGGACAGGTGCAATAGAGATCCAAGATATCAAACTAAACAAAGGGGTGTTTATCAATGCATGTTTTTGTTGTTCTTTTTACATGTATTTTAAAACTGTCAAGTCTTTTTAACTGCAACTCTTTAGCAAATATTTCAACAACATTGTGGGATACCTTTTGCCAAGACTGGTTTAGAAAAATAAATATACTCAGGAGTAAAAATACAATGTTCAACCACAAGACATGTGCTACAAAAGACAAAACCTATTATCTGGACCTTTTCATAGTAAATCCATGGATAAACATCAGCCTGACTCTAAAGAAGCTTCACTACATATTGAAAAATTTGAGTATCAAGAAAAGCTTCTATAATTTTCATCACTCATTTCAGAAAGTAAAACATATCGATTTATCACACATGGAGTGAAATATTTAAAGCCTTTTTTGTAATGTGATGATTATGGCTTGCAGATAATGAACACCCAGTGTTTCCCACACATAGACGAATCTGATTAAACTAGGCTACACGATGGGAAGACAGCTTACTTGACAGATGTCCAAAAGAGAGTCATTGATGCCCTCCACAAGGAAGCAAAGCCACAAAAGGAAATTGTGAACTAGCTTCTTTAGCAGAGTACTGTATCAAAGCTTATTTAGAGAAAGCTGAGTGGAAGGAAAAAGTGTGGTAGGAAAAGGTGCACCAGCATCAGGGTTAATCGCAACCTTGGAAGGATCAAGCAAAATCTGGAGGAGCTTCTCAAATAGTGGACTGAGGCTAGAGTCAGCGCATCACACCACTATACACAGACAAATCCTACACATGGGCTAGTCTTACCTGGGCTAAATAGAAAAAAACAGGACTGATGCTTAGTGGTCCAAAGAATGGAGAGGCACACAATCTACGTTGATTGACGTCCAGCGTAAAGTTTCCAGTCAGTGATGATTTAAAGATTTATCTGGACAAAACGTGGCTTCAAACTTTGAGTGTTTGTCATGTCAATAGAATTAATTTTCCTTTGTTATGCCTTCCGTGAGTCTAACTTTAATTCTGATCATCAGTCTCAAGCTTCAGTGATGTGCCATTTTTGATACATAGTTGAGTACTAACCACGTCTCATGTACGAACAGTAGCTAAAAGAAGTTTAGTGGATCGGATTAAAATGATCCTAGACTTACTAGGAGACAGTTAATGGTTTTAAGCCGAATCTCATTACTCAGGAATTTACACACTGTCCTTTGAACTCCTGGGACTTAATTTGGAGTTTGGAAGCTGATATCAATTTATAAAGATTCCAACAACATTGACACACCTGAATATATAATCTAGTTAATATACCCTATGTTATCAATCCTGCAGCAGCCATTTTTTTATGCTTATGAACAGAAGTATCTGAATTTATGTAATCTTGTTAAAAAACAAATCGACTTTAATGTAATTGAATTGCTAGATTTGTTTTGACTGTGTGTTTCTGTTATACTAATAACAGATTCAGTGTGGCCAGACTTTCAAACACACTTGAAATATATTGATTAGTTTAATGAAAGTGTACTTAAAATATATTAAACATTTTAATACACTTAATTTTATTTTTTCTCTAGGACAAAACATCAGAATACACCAAACTGAACTTGGGAAGGGCTTTTCCTATTTAAACCAAACAGACCAAGGAATCACAGAGCTTGATTGGCCAGCACACGTGTCTGAGCTAAACCTAAGGGAGAATCTATGGAGTAAAGGCAAGAGGAAGATGAGCGACACCATGCCCAATAATGCATACGATTAAAACAACCTGAAACTGAAGATGAATTGATCACTTTTACAAAAGCCAATATAAAGTTGCTTTGACATTTTTGCACACAGCTCAACATGGCTACACTGATTTTATAATTTTTAAACGCATCAAATAAAGTTTTGAACATATTTTTATTGCATCCATTTTTTAATCATCGCCATCATGGTTCAAACTAACACATTGGAGACACACATTAACAATGATGCAATCACTCAAATTAAAACATTTAAACAAGAGCTTTACATTTCAGAGAATAAAAAAATAAGTATAAAGAAAAAAAAATACGGAAATAGTGTTTAAGAATAAAACAAGGCAAAGCTGAAAAGCAAAATATCTACAGAACCAAAGCAGCAAAACAACAATAATAATCATAATAATGTAATATTTTCCTTAAATAGCTTTCAAGTTGCACAATGATTGCAATGAATCTTGAAACATTTCTTCTACGCCGCTGGTTTTATCTGAACAGGAAGTTAGCTGTAAAAAATAAAAAAACAATGAAATAAAATAAGACATTTTAAACATACTTATTTACAGTAATACTCAAATTCTAAGAATCTTTTACCATTGTCCATTTCCGAATTTAAAACATTAGGAGCCGTTCTTGAAAGAATCTCACCATTTTCTCTGAATCAAAGCTGCTCTGTGCAGAAAATTTCTAGTTGAAATGAGTCAAGATGAAGTGACACTAAATAGAAGATAATACTGCATATACTTTTGCTATTTACTGATACAGTGTCAATACTGGTCAGTCAAATTGCAGCTAATCAATATCATTTTTTAGTTTTCAAATATTAGGTCTGGTCTATTAGTAACGCATAAAAGTCTAAATTGGTGTTCATGATTTTTGCCCCTCATGTCAAACAATTTTGAAGTTGAGACCACTCCCAGGCCACTAAAAGGAACTTTTTTGAGGTAAGAAATGGAAATACATCTCTTGTGACATTTGTTATTTTTATCTGCTCAATAATATACTAACCATGCAAGATTTTAAATGAACAAAGTAGTCTTTAGTAGTCTCTGCTGATGCAAAACATATAAATGTGTTGCATGATTGCAATATTAGAAGACAGACATGTCATTTCTACATCTTTTGGGGGTTAATTGTTTTCATTTTTGTGCTAAGAAAATTGTAGTCTAAAGGTTAAAAAAAAACTAAAAACGGGGCTCAGGTCAGTGCTTGCTGCATTTGGCTAAGGGTCCTGACGAAGACCAGGAGGCGGGAGCATATTACACCGGTCTTAAAATCATTGCATTGGCTCCCCGTACATTTCAGGATCGACTTTAAGGTTCTTTTAATGGTTTTTAAGTGTCTTAATGGTCTTGGGCCTTCTTATCTCTCTGAACTGCTTTTACCATATAAACTTTCGCGGTCTCTGCGCTCCTCTGGCAGCCGTCTCCTTGTCACCCCAAAAGTCAGGACACACACGCATGGCGAGGCGTCTTTCCAGTTTTATGGCCCTCACCTCTGGAACAGCCTGCCAGAGGACCTCAGGGCTGCAGAGAACGTTCATGTTTTTAAGAGCAGGCTCACCTTTTTAGCCTAGCTTTTAACTGATTATTATTTATTACTGTCTGTTTAATTGCTCTGCATGTTTTATATGATTATATTTTTATCAGTTTTACTATTTAATCTTAGCACATTAATTTACTGTTTATTTTTAAACTTTCATTTATCTTAATCCCCATTCCAGTGTTTCCTCTGTGGGAGCCCTCTGCCCCGGGAGCGGTGGTCGGCTGTGGCTCCCTGGGTGCTCTCCAGGTGGAGCTTGGGTGGAGGTGGGGGTCTTGGCCTTGCCTCCACTGGGTGCGCTGTGTTGGTGCCTCGGCTGCTGCTGTTAATTCTACCGCTGCCGGGGCAGATGGCTCCTCTGATGGCGTTTCCTTGCATGGTTCATCTACACTCGGCCCAATGTCCTTTTTTACTTTTTCTTTTAACTGTGTGTGTGCATGGGAGATGGGTTGGGAGGTGGGGGGTATAACTGTGACCATGCTTTTAAATCTGTGGGGGAGGAAAGGGAATGTGGTTTTATGTGGAGTCATTTTAATCTGTAAACCACTTTGTGATGCAACTTCTTGTATGAAAAGCGCTTTATAAATAAAGTTTGATTTGATGGGTGAGTAATGGGGGGGTGGAGGTGGTGATCGGGCTTTGTTTTAATACAAAAATAAAATGAGAACAGAAACATGGTTCATAAAAGATACATTCTTTAGGTCTTTGAAAATCTCACCTAAAAACAAATGTCCATCTGGAGTTACTGCCTGTGCTTACAGACAAGTTTTGCTTTGTTCTTGATTTGGTACCGGCGGTCCGAACAAAATCCATTTTCCAGGCCTCACTTTGGACTTAGGAGAGAACTACTTTGTAAACAAGTAGGTCATCGATAAAGTTGACTACAATAATCTCTCAATTATTTTTAGCATATATATATATATATATATATATATATATATATATATATATATATATATATATATATATATATATATATATATATATATATATATATATATATATATATATATATATATTATATATGTGATGATTTCATCTTTTCATCAAATTGCTGAGTCCAATCCCTACAGTCTGCAGTTGTATGAGTATGTGTGTGTGTACCTTTAAATCTGCGGCAGTATTTCAAAACAAACAAGGCGCACAGAGTGTATGACTCTAATGAGCCAGGTTATAAAAGGTTTTTCAAAGCCGTCAAAGGCCGATGAGGTCTAAAGAATGAAAACGGCACTTTGGACACTTTATTTCAGTAGAACAGCACACAGGAGGGAAGCTTAAGAGACGGACCCTGGAGCTGCCGATTAGCCAGAACAGAAAAAAAAAAGTTGTTTAAAACTGCTAAATGCTCTGGGAGGTTAGACAAGTTTTCTGGTATGCAATGATTTTACCAATGAGCTGCCTGTGCCTGCATGTGTCGGAGCAGAGATTAACTTTACTTTATTCTCTTTAAAAAAATCAAATTTAATTGTGCAGACAATGTAAATGTATCCATAAAAATCAAACTGTAACAAGTAGCAGAGTTAACTAATACTAGTAATTTTAAAGTTATGAATCTCTATTATTACATTTCAAGTAAAAAACACCCGATTGTTTTTCCCTTTTGGAGTTGCACCCTGACTGAACTGAGCTCTATTATGTTTGTCATATTTAACATTCTGAATACTTTTATTAGTAAACATAAATTACTTTCATCATGCAGGAGGGGGCATGTTTAACATGTAATTCACACTTTATTCTAAAAAAAATAGTTTTACATTGTTTGCAAGTTTTGAGAAAAAAAAATATGAAGGGCTCGTTTTAAAATAAAATTGTTCTTTTGGATTCTACACAAATCTACTTACCACAGATATCCTTCCTTAAACTCAGTGAATTTGTGTCGGACCATAAATGTTGCTAGAGCATCTGCTACCTGGCAAATATGAACAAATAACATTAGTCTGGATTAAACAGGCCTTGCTGATTAAACAAAACTAAGTATATTAACAGACAAATAAGCCTGATTAATTTAAAGAATTATTAAACAGGTGAATTCTTACTTTCTCAGGTGCGTCCTCATGAACAGCATGACCACACTGAGGGAGGACCTGCATCTGAAACTTCCCTGTGGACAGCCATTTATTTACTCACTCCAACTCAACCAAACATGGAGGAAACAGTAATAATGTGAGCCACAAACATCTGTTTACCTTGCATCTGTCCAATGGTAAGGTCTTTGTCAAGCCGGTCCACTCCTGTAAAAATAGACAAATCAGAGGTAAAACTATGCAATTATCTTAAGATTGCTTAGATTATTGATAATATGATTTGATTTTAAAGATAGAAAACTACACCGAAACAGAATTATATAAGCTAAAGAATGTAGTAAATGAAGAACTAACCTGCGAGAAGAAGCAGTTTTGGCACTGAGCAGCTGAGAAAAAGGGCAGACAGACCTCTGAACCAACCATCCCAGTATTTTTCCGTCTTTGACAGCTCCACTCGCCAGGTGTAGAAGCTCTCCTTTTTTAACTGGAAGGGGGAAATTCATATATTTCTTCAGCTTTCCAACAAAACAAAGGTTGCACAAGAAAGAAAAAGCATCAAGAGACACTTAACCTCTTGATCGTCCTCCTTCATTCGTTTTTTGTTCGATTCTTCTGCTCCGTCTTCTTCCTCCTCTTCCTCTATAATGCCCTCACCGATGCTATTAGGAACACTTGGTTTGCTGGCAGCCTCCTCACATCTGTGCGAATGAGGACAGAGGAAGGTAAAATACACCTAGTAAACTGAATGTGGTGAGAAAAGAAAGAAAAACAGTTCAGTACATACCTTTTCACTTGGCCTCCCATGGAAATTCGAGCAGATTCGATGTTTCTGATCTGGCCACTCTTTACACTGGAAACAAAAGAACAACTTTAGGGAACTTGTCAAAAGAGGTTTTAGAGTACATTGAAGCAATGGTTGCCATCTTATTAAAAAAAAAGCTAATAAGAGATCGACAATAGAAGAAGCAGAGATGGTTGTCGTGTTTGTTTGCCATGTTGTCATACACTGCTTTGAGAACAACTTTACCGATATTACAAAGCCGGTTGTTTCCCACTGAGTTACAACCAATCCGTATGAGTTGCCATACCATACCAAGTTTATTTATAAAGCGCGCACTTTATAACAACATGAGAGCTGACCAAGGCACTGCACATTTCAAAACAAACATATACAGATAAAAATAAGATAATAATCAATAGATAAAAAGAATGAAATACATTTTAAAGACAATAAAATATAAAATAAATCAAATGAAATTAGGTCGAAGGAAAGGCTAAAGAATAAAAGTACGTTTTCAGTCATGACTTAAAGTGTGCAAGGCTTGGCAACAGCCTTACTGGAAGCGGAATACGATTCCAGAGTGAAGGACCACAGACTGAAAAAGCGCGGCTGCCACAGACTTTATATCTAGCTTTGGGAATTAACCACAAGTCCCACCCAATTACTCTACCGGGCCATTTCTGAGTGCATACCCCACGACGGGTACTTGACTGGTTCCTGAAATGGCGGTCCAATCGGACCGGACCGGTGAAATGGAGAGACGTGCATACAGTGAAGGTCCGGTAATTAATTACCCTGACGTTCCGATAGTGGAAATGTACCTATGGAGGACGTTTGCCCCACTCTTCACTTTTAGCTTTGAGATGTTTGAGCGGTTTCTTGCTTGTAAAGCCCATCTCAATGAAACCATTATTTAGTTCTCAGAGGGTATTTGGTGGATTTACTGGTATGTTTTGGGTCTTTGTTACGTTTTTGGATCCAGTTCTGCTTCAGCTTGACTTTTTTTGTACAGATGGTCTCAGATTTTCCTCCAGCATCCTCTGATCCACTGTGGAACCTTTGAGCCTTCCAGCTTCATGTTTACACAGTTAGTATGAGGTCGTTTTCATGAAACAGTGTATTTGGTTCATGCCAAACACGTCCTCTGTTTAGGACACGTTCTTGCGCTCCTGGCTACCTTGAAGTAGCCCATAGCTACAACTGAAAAAAACCAAACAGGGGAGATTATTACAGCCGATGGTTTAAGTTCAATGCTCATGGCTTACCTCCACTCTATGGCATTCTCCAGCGACTTAAACGTCTTTGGCCGACTTCTGAGGAAGTTCTGCATACTGTTCAAAGCATCCATTGCCGTCCCTAAATGAAAAGAAGAATATTGTACTTGACTTAATATCCCACGTATCACCAGCTAAATACTATGAGGAGTATTTAAATCCACAAATTAATTCGAAAAAGCATGACATTATTTTAGGAGATAACGTTTTAAACATGTACGGTACACATTTACTGGTAAACTATGAGACGGCCAAGTGATTAAAAGCAATAGCACACCTTCTACGACGTCGATAACACAAAGACCCAGCAGTGATGGCACATGATTAGCGCTGGCTGTGTGAACTGCAATGGCTCCACCCATACTGTGTCCGATCATCATGATTGGAGGAGGGTTCTCTCCATACAGCGCCTCTACTACTTTACCAACATCTCTTTGAAGAAAACAAAAACAAAACAAAGACTAAATATTATAATTGTTTGAGAGAATCATTATATAAATTAGAAAATATGGAAGGAAATCAAACAGTTAAACAGAATTGCTTGATTTTCGAGAATGTACACGGAAACACCTTTGAGTATCACTAACTGTCTGTCCTGTACTTAACATTCACTGTCTTTATCTATTTCCTATGTTTAAAATAGCTGTGGTTTTTGTGTTATTGATGCAAAGATTAAACTTTCTTCCCCTAAAAGTACTTTATAAAAAAAAAATACACTTACTTTGCCATGGTGTCTGCAGAAAGATCCTCGGGATCTCTAACTTTGGTGTCTCCTGCAAGGAGTGACAAACGGGTTACAAAGTGCTGAGACTTGTAATAGCTCAAAATGCAGACCTTATTAAAAAGACAATTATGCCACAAAAACAAGAACAGAGTGATGATCAATATATTAAGTTCACTGTCGAAGACACTAAACACACAATAACATGCACAGTACGTTTTGTTCTCTCGTTTTAAACTCATTTGCATGAAAAAAAAGAAAAAACTGTTTTGGTTTCCAGATTTAAAAAACCTCGTCAAATCCCAAAAGCTGAGGAGATAATTTAACTCCTTAAAAAGAAACAGACAGACATGTTTCTGTAGCAGCTTAGATATTAAGGAGGTATGTCAGATGAAAGTTATTGGAGAAGTTGATCTGATCAAGACAAAAACAACAGGTGCCTTCATTATTAAAACCACAAATGCAAAATTCACTTCCTGATCATAAGGAGGGTAATTTCAAAGGGCCAGTTTGGTACAAGTAAAAACTGCTGCCCTGCACATGTGATCCAAATAATAAGTAGTTCTTTACACAGGAAACGTGTTGCTGTTCAGATTTCTCCAAGCTGGTATACTTTAGTCAGGAATTAAAGCCTAGAAATGACAAGCTAAAAATATTACATTTGACCCTTAAAAACAATGAACTTTTTTCACATTTCTAAACAACCGTTTCTTATATTCAGTGTGACTACCATGAGCTCGAAGATCCATAGCCACCACCCTGCAGTTGATCCTGCTGCATATGACAGCCTGTAATGACACATGCAACAACCAATTATATCAAACAAACTAGCAGAAAATGGATTAGCACAAGGAATACTAAGTCATCATTTCTCACCATGTTGATCGGTATTTAAACAATGGTATTCTCCATCTATTATGACAAGGAGATATTGGGACTCACAGTAAACACGGCCCAGGACAGCGCAGAGTGGCCTCCTCCGTGGAGCAGCAACAGCACAGGACCAGTGGAGCCGCTGCAGTAAAGTCTGAAAATGTTCTGGGTGGTCAAGGAACTAAAATCCAAGGCTAGGCAAGTGATTAAAAAAATTTGTTGAAAATACAAGGTTGGCATAGAACCAGTAAATGGGGAAAAAATACAGAGACAAGTAAAACAACTAAAAGTGAAAACTGCCACAGCCGACCACCGCTCCTGGGGCAGAGAGCCCCCACAGAGGAAACACTGAAATGGGGATTAAGATAAATTAAAGTATAAAAATAAACAGTAAATTAATGCGCTAAGATTAAATAGTAAAACTGATAAAAATATAATCATATAAAACATGCAGAGCAATTAAACAGACAGTAATAAATAATAATCAGTTAAAAGCTAGGCTAAAAAGGTGAGTCTTGAGCCTGCTCTTAAAAACATGAACGTTATCTGCAGCCCTGAGGTCCTCTGGCAGCCTGTTCCAGAGGTGAGGGCCATAAAACTGGAAAGACGCCTCGCCATGCGTGTGTGTCCAGACTTTTATGGTGACAAGGAGACGGCTGCCAGAGGAGCGCAGAGACCGCGAAGGTTTATATGGTAAAAGCAGTTCAGAGAGATAAGAAGGCCCAAGACCATTAAGACACTTAAAAACCATTAAAAGAACCTTAAAGTCAATCCTGAAATGTACGGGGAGCCAATGCAATGATTTTAAGACGGGTGTAATGTGCTCCCGCCTCCTGGTCTTCGTCAGGACACGTGCTGCTGAATTTTGTAGTAGTTGTAAACCTGATATACTCTTTTTGGGAAGACCAGAAAGCAGGGCATTACAGTAATCAATTCTACTGGAGATAAAAGCATGCATCAGTGTCTCCGTGTTGGGCCGAGAGAGAAAGGGGCGGACTCTGGCGATGTTCTTTAGTTGATAAAAACTTATTTTAGTAATATTTTTTATGTGAGGAATAAAAGTCAGCTCAGAGTCAAAAATCATGCCCAGGTTCTTCACTTGTAAAGAGGGATTAAAAGACAGTGATTGTAGTTTTGGTAAAAGTTTCTCTCTCTGAGCCTCAGGACCGATGACTAAAACTTCAGTTTGGTCCTGGTTGAGCTGGAGAAAGTTTTCTGCCATCCAGGATTTAATGTCTAAAATGCAGAGATGATGTTTTACAGATGAAACCCCAAAATTCAGTTTCTCAGAAAGTGTAGTTTAAGTTTGATTTGGAAATCGACATCCAAGAGTCTGAGGACGAGTGGAGAGGCACAAAATCCACATTGTTCAAATACCAGTGTAAAGTTGCCACAGTCAGTGGTGATCTGGGGTGCTGTGTCATCTTATGCTGTTGGTCCACTGTTTTTCTTTCAAGTCCACATTCAACACATCCAACTACATGACCTGAATGCTGCTATCAAAAGGAACCTGGGCTTCAATTCCACCACAGCAGAACCACAGGCTGATCATCTCCAGGCCAAAAGGAGGCCCAACCAAGCGTTGATATTATATAATATTGAAACTTTCACACCAATTTGAGGTACACATACTGAGATATCTGCAAACCATAATCATCAAAATTACAAGAAACAAAGCTTGAAATATTCACTATGTGGAATGAATCCATATGAGTTTCACCTTCTGTAATTAATGACTAATTGTTTTACACTGTTTTCAATATTTTGGTGCTCTACTTGTAATTAGGCCTTTCACCCATGCTGCTGTGATGGGTTCATCATAGTGTGACAATACTGGCCATGGAGACATTTTATTGTGAGAAAACGGTAAGAAAAAAATCTTTGAGTGCTTTAACAGACGACCTGTGATCTTTCAGAGTGACAGCATCACTGACAGCCAATTTAGCACTCTCACTGCCGAAGACAAAATGTGACCAAGAAAAAAAAGAAGCATTTATTGGAAAAACCGTCAAGTGTGGCTGCTGCTGGTGTGACAGATATACCATTACCGTCCTCTCTTTCCCAGCTATTAGCACTACCACAGCTGTCTTCTTGTCCTCAGCATCTCCTTTTTTTAAATTATCATAGAACTTTCACATAAATTTGCAATAAAAAAAAATCCTTTCCCATCCCTCTAAGGAGCTCAGGCAATTCCAGTATGGTACTACAGCAGAATGACACCTGTGCAATAGGTTAATTCATGACATTTCCTCGCAACTAAATGCTCCACAGTCAGCTGTTAGTGGTACCATAAAAAAGAGGAAGCGATTAGGACTCAGCATGCTGTGGTGCACAGTGTGCAGAATTCAGCAACTTTCTGTAGAGTAAACACCTACAGCTCACCAAACTTTCTGATGCCTTCAGATGAGCTAAAGAGCAGGACATAGTGTGTCTGATGGAGCCGGTTGTCATGCCAGAGCAGCTGAATCTACACCTTACATAACCAAGTGCAAGGCAAAATGACAAAGGCAGTGGTGTGAGGACCACGGCCACTGGACTCTAGAACAGTGGACACAAATCATGTTTCTCTGTTTGGCAACCTAAAGGATGAAACAGGGTTTATATAAGGATATATCTTTGCCGTTTTCATTCTCCACCTCAACATCTTCTATGGTTTCAAAGTACTGACTCCAGAGCAAAGGGGTGAAGTCTCTCTTCCGTCCAGGTCTGTATGAAACAGAAAGCAAACCCATTTTAAAAGGAACCTGCATTTGTCATACGCATACAAAGCAGCCAAACTAATAAAGCATTAAGATTAAGAAAACAAAACATTGCAAGATGAAAAAAAGAAAGCTATCAACACAAAGTACCTTACATATGATAAAAACAAGAGGCGAAAAAAGAAAAGAAAAGACAAAACGACAAACAAAACAGTTATAAGCAAAGCTAAGGCCATGTACACATATGGCATAGTTATTGTAAAACCGAATATCCATCTGTATAAAAACATGGGTCCACACCACCTCGTTTTTTTATTTTTTTCTGCTGGGGGTTTTATTTCTTGATGTTATGGACACGGAGACGGAAAATTGAGGGGAAGAAAGAAAGAAGATGAAGAAGAGAGGTAGGAAACAAAAAGTCATGAGAGAGGGTGAGTTGAAAATACAAGAGAGGAAAGGGAACAAATAAAACACAAGAAAACATTGAAGTCTGCCTCCATACCCACAGGACTGCGGAGAGAAAGGAAAAAACAAAACAAAACACAAAAAAGGAACATTGACAAAACAAACCTAACATCGTGAACTAAGAACTACACGACCACATAACACAAGAATGGATATAAAAATACAACAACAATGTCACAGAAAAACTCATGGTACCGATTAATCAAGCTCTAGTAATGATAACCTCAGCCCAAGAATATATCTGTAAGCACCAGAGACCCCACATTCATGTGTGTGTGTTAGCATGCTGGTGCATATAAGGTTTCTCCATAAGAGTGTTTGATAGCTGGTGTGAGCAGGCATCAATCAGTCTCCCATGAATCAATGCAGACATGAAGGAGATCGGAGACAAGACGTCCAAAGGACCCCCAGAGCCCCAGGCGGACCCGGGCGGGGCCGACCACATCCCCTAAGAGAGGAGCAAAGGAGAACCCCAGGGGAACGTTCAGCGGCTACTATTCCATCCGCCATCCGCCCAGTGATCCCAACCCCTGGGATCCCACCCCCTGGGGTCCCCCCCAGACGCCTCCAACCCCAAAAACCCCCACATCAGCAACTGTATCCCAAACGACAAAACCAAGTGCCCCCCACCCCTACTACGTGATGGAGCCGATCAAAGGAGCCCAGAGAGATTGATCAGATATGAAGCCAGAGGCCGTCTCAAGACCAATATGGTCCAACAAGAGATTTCTATACTGATTAATATTAAGAGCCTTTTTATTTTTCCAGTTCAGGAGGATAGTTTTCTTAGCGATGCATAAGGCAATGTGAATCATTAGAACTGACTATGTCCATGATGACATCATTTAAATCTCCCAAAAGGCAAACTGAGGGAGATGGTGGAATGTTACATTTCAAACACTTTGATAAGTCCTCACATATCTGGCACCAAAATTTCTTAATGGGTGGACAGAACCAAAGCGCATGAATATAAGTATCTGGTATATTGCTTGTGCATTGTAAGCACGTATTAGATGACGTAAAACCCATCATAAACATCCGTTGACCTGTATAGTGTACTCTATGAAGGATTTTGTATTGTATTAATTGCAAATTAGGATTTTTTGTTATTTTAAAGGTTCTTAAACATATCTGAGACCAGACGGTTTGGTCAAAGCTGGCTGATAAATCCACCTCCAATGTTGAAATAGGGATGGGTATTGATTCATCTAATGTAGATAATATTTTGTATATTTTAGACAGCAATTTGGGGGGGGGGGGGGGGAGTTGAGATTAAGAAAATCTAAAACTCTTGCTGGAATTTGTAATTCAACTGTATTGAGCCTAAATTTACCTTGAATAATAGATTTAATTTGTTGATATTCTAAGAATTTGTTTTTATCAATTCCATATTGTGTAATTAATGTATTAAATGGGATAAAGTCTGTTCCTTCAAATATGTGTTCCAGGTATTCAATTCCATTGCACCTCCATTCTGGAAAACTTATCATACATTTTTTTTGCAAGATGTCGGGGTTATTCCAGATGGGTGTACGTCTGCATGGGATTATTGTGGACTCTGTCATTTTTAGAAACTCCCACCATGCTGTCAGAGAGGAGCTGATATTTATGCTTTTAAAGCATTCGTGTCGTTTTATATTTGAGCTAATAAATGGTAGGTCTGAAAGTTTTATCTTATTACATAGTGTCTGTTCTACGTCTATCCAGGACTCGTCTAGGTAGCTATGTTTTAACCATCTAGAGATGTATTGGAGCCTGTTGGCTAAGAAATAATGATGGAAGTTTGGTAGATCTAGACCTCCTTTTTCTTTGCTCTTCTGCAGTTTTTAAGCTGATAGGTGGGGGTTTATCTTTCCAAAGAAATTTAGAGACAGAGGAGTCCAGAGATCTAAACCAGTCTAGTGATGGTTTACTTGGGATCATTGAGAATAAGTAGTTGATTCTGGGCAAAACCATCATTTTTATTGAAGCAACCCCTTTCCCATAAGTGATATGGGTAGGGATTTCCATTTAGCAAGATCATCTTCCACTTTTTTTAAAAGTGGGATGTAGTTTAGCTTTATTAAATCTGCCAGTCTTGGTGAGACATTGATACCTAAATAAGTAATATTCCCTGACTGCAGTTGTGTATTAGTTGGATTCTGGAAAGAACAATTGATTGGAAGGACTGTAGATTTTAACCAATTTATAGAATAATCTGAAACGTTTGAGTAAGAGTTTATCAACCCGATTACCAGAGAGAAAGAGGTTTGTGAATGCTGGAGAAAAAGTAATACATCATCTGCATATAGACTGATATATTTATTCCTGATTGGGAACAAAACGCGCCTTCTATCCAGGATTTCCTTCGGATATTGATCATTAACGCTGTAATTCGTTCCCCGCAGCTCTCTGTCCTGGCCTCTGACCTGCTCTTTTTGCTTGTAATGCTCGAATTTAGCAACAATAGGTCGCGGCCGGCTGTTAGGCTTCTTACCTCCGAGCCGGTGGACGCTGTGAAAAGTGATGTTTTTTACCGTGTCGCTTGGGAGCTTTAACTGATGTTGGAGAATATCTCGGACGGTGGATTCAGCGTCCTCCTCAGCCTGTTCTGAGATCCCGGAAAAAACAAAATTGTCCCGCATTCCCCTGGCCTGTATATCCAAGATAGTTTCTTTCATCCTCTTACTTTCTCCGGACAGCTGCGTCATCCCGTCTGTGAGTTTCTTTACACTGTCTCTAAGCGTTTGGTTTTCTGCAGCGAGCGATGCTACCTGTTGTTGGCTGAACTCCAGAGATTCCCTTGGAGCTTGAAATTCTTTATGGAGAACCTCAACCAGGGCCAGACGGGTGTCTAGGCTGGTTAGCTTCTTATCTATTGAGTCCAGGACATTGCTGTAGCTTTTCTCTGGCGAGATGGTGGAGGTGCTGGCCTCAGAACGGGTGCGTTTCTGTGATGATGTGCTTGTCGGCATAGCAGAGGTGGATTTTTGTGGCTTGCCCATAACAAAGTTATCAAAGCACTCATCCAAGTAGCTTTCCAGGCTGTGCAAGGTTTCCTCGTCCAGTTTGTTTTATGGAGAAATACAAAATAATGGTTATTATTATTAAACGTTTGCTATATTTGGCTCGAATGTTACGGTTTGTTTTTACCCGAGTTTGTTTGTTCTACCAGTTTACAGCCATATTACTTACGCACAGCTCTCCCCCGTCCAAGTGCCCTCGTAGGGGGAGAGCACCTGTCGCTAGTTAGCAAAATAGCCTCCCCGCCAGCAAAGGAGGCCCCCAGCGCCACCTGCACATCGGAGGCCCCCGCAGCCCAAACCCCGGCGACGTACCTGCCCAGACCAGGAGCAAACCGATGAACCGGGCGGCCGACCCACCAGGCCGACATCCACCATCCCCATTCCCTTGTGGAGCGACCACTGCTGCTCAATGGCCAGGTGGGTGGGGCGCTGGGTTTGGTTGCCTGCCAGTTTCATACAGATGAGCTGCTGCTGAGCGAGATCTCAGCAGCAGCTCATCTCCTCCCTCCTCTGCCTCCCACTGCTCTATACCAGTAATTCCTACAGGGTTGCCTGGGGCGCCAGTGGTTTTCTCCAGAGCAATCTCGTTTTTAAGAAGAAAGAAGAAGATCCATCCACACTTAACCGACCGCGCAAGTACACTGTTAAGCACATTTATCGGCGTGCCAAAAGTGCTGGTGGCAGTATTTCCCCAAATCCTTTCTAATTAGAATCTTTTTCCACGCCTTTATCTTCTACATAGAGCAGTAATTGAACTTGTAAAAACAAGAAAGCAAAAAGCACTTGGGCAATCGATAAAGCATAAGGGCATAAATGCTGTTTCTGAGTGTAAACACAGGTTGCACATGTGACGTGGGAGAGATTTTAGCTGCGGAAAGTGACACTCCGAATCCTAAAACCCTGGTTATTTATGTCCACAAGCAAACGCTTAAAACGGACGTTTCGCAAATTTTCACTTTGGTAGGAGGTTTTTGAAAGATTCATTTCTGATGCTGTAAAGCTGCACTTTTGTGTGGATCACAGGCCATATGGTAGACAAGATATCTTAGTTTTGTGACATACGTGTGGACAAGGCCTAAGTATGGTTAAAAAAAAACAAACAGCAAAATGTCCATGAATACTGAGTTAATAGAGGTGATGTTGGTTTTAAAGACAGAGGAAACACAATTGTGTTTTTGGTAATGAGGAGACGCTAAAGGTAGGCCTAGATATAACAATCCAAAGAAAGGGAGATTCAAAAGTCCTGATAGTAGTGATAAAACACAGATTAAAACACAGAATGAAAACAAGTGGGGGGGAAAGACAAAGATCTACTTATTCAAACAAATGTTATAAGACTTCATTTAGACAATATAAATGTATATAAAAGTATATAAAACATTAAACCACAATAAAAAAAGATTTTTTTTAAATCAGCATTAAGTTAATCTAAAAGTTCAATTGAATCGGCTTTTAAAAACAAACAATTATAGACTCTGGCAGTAGACCTTATCTGCTGGTACGACCTATATAATCTTTTCATCTATAATAAGTCATCTGCATTTTGCTGGGGTAAAAATGCCATTTACTATATTTAAAGATTGTCAAACAAAAACAAGTGCTTACCGCTCCATACCAGGTCTAGAATAGTAATTTTAGTCGTTCATCTTTATTCCCACTAACACAGCTAAGGCACTTTTTATTTATATATTTCCACTTTAAATCCAGGAAACGGTTAAACAAGTATCAGCTGGAATGTTCTGTTGTCAAGGTGAGTACCCTGCATCCTCTGACAAACAAATATCTGACACATTTGTGTTACTTCTGTATAGTTATACACTTACTCGTTTATTTTTTGTGTCGTAACTGTCAACTTAACAGCTTCTTAAAAAAACAAACAAAAAAACAAACAAACACATTAAACTCAAAAATGTTATTAATTTTGAAAGCAAAGCATCGAATAATCGTGGTTTTTGGGGAATTTCTAAAACAGGGGTCCAACAGACTGTAAAGATAGAGGAGAGAAGGATGGATAGATAGATGGATGGATGGATAAACAGATTAATTGATAAAACAGATCGGTGAGTGAATGAATGAATGAATGAATGAATGAATGGATGATAAGCAAAGTTGTTAGATGGATCTACAAAAAGATGTGTTAATGTATGAATGATGGATGAAAATTGATAAACAAGTAGGTGAACAGATGACTGGGTGAATTAAAACCAAATGGGAGAATGAGCTTGATCAATAAAAATATGGATGAATAAACAGATTATGAGCAAATCCATGGATACATGAAGGAATTATGGGACACAATGATGGATGGATACTACTTTTAGACCACGTGACATGAACAACTTGGAAATACAAATACGTTTTCCATATTCTATGTTCCAATCAAATATGATATCAAATCAAGTTCCCTAGTTTTTTTCTACTTTTAAAAAGGAACTCAATGTGTTTCAATGTCCACTGTGACAGGTCCAAACTGGTGTCGTGTGCTCGTAGGCGGTGCAAAGACTGCAGCAAGACATGTAGGCAGTGAAGTGTCACCAACATACAGATATTAACACGCCGCTGTTATAAACACACTGTCAACAACTTCTCGGTCCTGATTTACCGTCTCACCAACAGATCCTGTCAGATAGAATAGATTTATGAATAAAAACAATCAATGAGCTGCACGAATCGTGTTTCACAACAAACTGGATCTGCAGCTAACTTAGCCTGGCTAACGGTACCAGCTAGCTCCAACTTTCGGCTTTAGAGACAGAGCCCAGTCAGTTTAATGGTAGGTAAACCTAAAGAGGACATACATACAGCGCGAAATTAAGCATAAGAAGCCAGCTGACTCACCCCATTTTCATTTTGGACCCGGACTGAAAACCACCTGCCATAGGGGGTCTGGATGCTAGCAGGTTCAAATGCAATTGCTTCTCCATGCTGTCAGGAAAGAGTTGGTCTCTTTCAGGAAATGTTTCTGATGGCGTTTCCTTTCTTTAGCTGCATATGATTTTTCTCTGGCAGGAGGACCGACTTTTATGACAAAATACACAAGTTGCGTTGTTTAATTAGCTAACAGCTTCCCAGTGCGTTTCTTCGCCTTCTTTGTTTTCTCCACCCCAATAGGTGAGTAAGCTGCTGGTGTACGCTTTACTGCCCCCTACCGATTTCAAAATAAACTAAAATAAAATAAGACTTGGTAACTTTATTAGTCATACAACCAGGAGAAACTTTCTAGTGAAAAAATTTACATAAATGAAAAAAATATATATACACAAAGAACATCATAAAATAAGGGTATAGAACAGAAGTAAAACTGGAACAATACAAAACAAATTCGTACAATTATCAGAAGAAATGATTAGCTATAAGCATTTAATACTGCATTGCAGTTTTCTCAGTGCAAGGATTTTAAAAACCAGCATTACAGTTCAATCTCAGGTGACACACTTTGTTAATTTAGATTGTATTTATTCTTGTTTACAACGGAGCAATAAACCTAGACACTTACTGTATCCTTCATGTGCTGCTATAGCTTTATGAATAGAAATTATGGGGCTGCACAGTGGCGCAGTTGGTAGCACTGTTGCCTTACAGCAGACGTATAGATAATGGATGGCTGGATGGATGGATGGATAGCAGATAAAACAAATTTTTAAACCTAAAGAACAACTAAAACCCCTGCACAGACTCACTCCATCCAATCTGAGGGGAATTTGAGCTATTTTGCAAAACAGAATGAACTAATATTTGAGCATGTCCAAAGCTCGCAGAGAAACACCCCAAGAAGACTTGCAGCTGTATCAAAATGTGGTTTTACAAAGTGTTGACACTTTATGTCCACTGAGCTTGAGCAATTTTGCAAAGAACATTTAGCACACTTAAATGTGCAAAGTTTATAGAGTCATACCCAAAAGACTTGCTGCTGTAATCTCAGAAAAAAGTGGCTCTACAAAGTAATGACTTAGGAAGGTTGAACAGAAATGCACGCCACACATCTTAGATTTTTATTTTTATTTTTTATTTTATTTTTATTTAAAATGCATTTATCACTTGCCTTCCACAACTATGCACTGCTTTGGTTTGTACTGCTGTTGGTTTATAGCATAAAATTTATAGCATAAAATCCTAATATAATACATTGATGTTTGTGGCTCTAACGTGACAAAATGTGGAACAGTTCAAGAGGAACTTTTGCATGGCACTGGGAGGATCATTCAGCTTATTGTTCCAATGATGAACACAAGATGGCGGTGTGAAATTCCCTCTCTGAACAATTTTCAGCTGAGTTTTGCACAAAATATTTTCTATTCTCAATGGTTCCTGTTTTGACCAATGAAAACCGTAGCAAAATGTATTTTATGGCTCTGATAGAGATTTACAGCATTTCAAAACAAAATTGCGTCATCAATTTTGCTGAAATTAGGCTTGAAATTGAATGGGCACACAAAGGCATAATAGAAATGTCTAGAATTAAAGGACTATTGTCTCAATAGGACCTCGAAAAATCCATGCGTATTGATTACTGCAACAACGTTTTCACAAGGTCTGCCTAAAAAGTCAATCAGACAGCTGCAGCTGATCCAGAACGCTGCTGCGCTTTTCCTCAATCGAACCAGGAAAGTAGAGCACATCACCCCAGTTCTAAAGTCCATACTCCCCGTAGCTCAGAGAATAGGCTTCAAAATACTTTTAGCGATTTATAAATCATTGAATGCCTTAGCACCAAAACATGTTGAAGATCTGTTGTCACTATATCAACCCTCCAGACCACTCAGGTCTTCCAACTCTAGTCTACTAATCATCCATGGAATTAGAACCAAACATGCATGGAGAAGCAGCTTTCAGCTTCTATGCTCCCTTTATCTGGAATAAACTTCCAGACCACTGCAAAGCTGCTGAAACACTGAGTTCTTTAAAATCAAGTCCCCCCCCCCCAAAAAAAAACCCACCCACTTCTGCCTTTGAGTAAGTGATTAATAATGGCTGGAATGTCATATGTTTTGATGTGTCATATGTTATGTGTCTCTAATGTTGTGTTTTATGCTTTTATTGCTGCTTTTATTTTATTTGATCACCTAAAGATGTAAAGCACATTGAAATGCCTTGTTGAAAGTGTGCTATACAAATAAAGTTGCCTTGCCTTGATTATGATTTAGTTCAACATACAACATTTTAGGACATTATTTGTAGTGATATATTGATAACACATAACAAATTGCTGGTTTAAAAGTGCAGTTAAACTGAGGAGAGTAAGTAAGTGAGTAGGAAATTCAAGAAAAACTAAAAATAGTGTGATAGCTGGTGGTCTTGTTCAAGAGATGGCATATGTGTAGCTAATAACTGACATGTTCTTCAGTCTGTAAGCAAAATACACAAAACACAACCAAATTTTGAGTCACAAACATGTCTAAATATAAACAAGACAAAAAGTTGGTAAGTCTATTTAATATATAATTTTCCCTTTTCAACGGTTTATTTCTTTTCTTAGGCTACAACATTAAAGTGTTTCGTTGTAATTTGTAAATGTTTGTCTAAAATAACAATGAAAGCATGAATACATTCATCCAGAGGTGCGCCCTATAAGAACCAGGAACGATCAGGAGTCAGTCAAAATATAGGGAAACAGCTCTGATCAGAGACATTTCTGCTCCCAAGCAGATGCACTTTGACTTCATTTTCAGTTTGAAATAAATGAAAATCTATTTTTGCTGGAATTCAGATTAAACAGTTTCATACAGTTTTGTTAGAAAACATTAATGCTGTGTAGCTGTGAGGGAATATGCAACATACTCTAAAAACGTAGACTCAGTTTGATGGTTTCAAATTACTTTATACAGAGCAAACAATGTGAGCATGTGAGTATAAATCAGAACAAGAAGAAAAACAGGACCCAACAGGGGCTTAATTCTTCTTGATGTTGCCCTGAATTTTCAGCAGCCTTATGAAAGTTATACAGTCAACACACTATGACATAATGAATTTATTCTGTCTCAGACTGACAACAGCACATCATAGTCCAGGGAAGATTGAAGCTTAAGGATAACTGAGTTTCGAAGGAGAAGGTTCAGGGTTGCATCATGGAAACAAGCCTTTTGGTAAACATGTTTGTGGACCGCATACTCTCATCAATACCACTGAAAGGAGAAACAAATTGTCCAAGATGAATACAGCAGTTTGTAGACTGTTGCAATGTTTGGCCAAAACAGTTCCCTGAAAATGCTCTTGTAGTTCCAGAGTTTTGTGATAAGAGTACCAACAGAATCTGCCCAAAGAGATCACATTATCCTGGCTTGGCCTGTTCTGATTGGCTCCCTGTTAGGTTTGGAATTAAATTCAAAAGCCTGCTCGTTGCATACAAAGCCCCCAATGACCCCAATGACCTGGCCCCCTCTTATTTAAAAGAGCTTAGCTTAAGAGGAGGCAGAACCTTTAGTTTTCAGGTGTGCAAACAGCACACTCTTAGTGAGTGTGAGTGAGTGATGATGCATACTTAGTATTTAGATTTTATTGGTCCCCCATTTTATACTTATAAACTATGTGCAGTGCCTGTAAGAAAAGTAAACACTCATGCACAATGCAAGCTTTTTGTAAAATAAAATTATGTCCTGCATAGTTCATTAAAATCATGGAGTATATAATCATAGTGGGTGGAGGGATTGTACAAAATAAAAATGGGCAATGGCCTGGTTTTGTAATGTTGTATACCCTCAGCATGTAATTGTTTTTCAATCGTCTGTCTGTCTGTGACAAACATTTAAACCTTGATGCCTTAATACAAGTTACTATTGTTTGTTTTGATTCAGTTTTGCATGTAACAGGGTTAATTGCATCTACATCACAGTAACTTAATATTTGTATTGTTTTTTTACATCTTCTCGTCTTGATGATGTTCTGTGTTTTTGCAAATTGATCGTAAACTTCACTATTTAACTTGGACACTTGATAAGCTTGCTGTGCTCTTTGTTTCTTAAAGCAACCTGATGTTGGACATTTTTTTTTAGCAACCTTAGGAGCTCAGATCTGCTTTCCTGCTCCTCTAAGAAGAACAATGTGAAGCAAAATCTAGCAACCAAAGCCAAGCAAAAAAACAATGACCAAACTGCTGAGTCATTCCTCGTATTTAGGTCCATCTGCTGTTTTAGTAAAACGGCTCTTCATGCATGTTGTAAAACACTCTATCAAAAAAAAGATGGAATTGTTACTAAAGTAGAAATGGTTTTAATTGTTAATGATCAGAAAGATGATACATAAAATGTTTGGGTATATTCCCTCACACAACAAAGAAATAGGACAAGGTTCACATTCAAATGAGGATATGGATGAAAAAACAAACTTCTCCCTGCCAAAGCCCTGTGTCCCACTAACCTTTAAGTGACGCAGTTATTCTATTAGAGGAGTGCGGTTCTGATCTTTATTTATAGAGCAATGGAAATGATCTCTTTCTCAGAACAGAATCAGGTTTGTGGCATTCAGAGTGTGAGGAGAGCATAGCAGTGACAGGAGTCGGAATGCTTCGCCTCGTTTTATGAGGCTGCAAGGGAGGGAAAGGGTGGGTGGGGGGTAAGTCAATGCGAACTGGTCGAAGCCGGACTAGTGAGCTGTTTACTGGCCAGACTGTGTGTTCAAAGGTTACCTAAACTGTGTTCTAAAAGTGTGAGCGAGGAAAGCAGACCGTGGTACCTCCTCTACATTTCTCCCCCAAGGATGTTGAATAACCTGGAACATTACAATGCTGTCTGGGGTTTTTTTGTCCTGAAAACCTATGCATTGTGTGCAGAGATAACTTTTCACCAATCTTATGCATCATTAAATAACCTATATGGTTCAAAAACTGTAACTGAAATTGTTCTGTGATGTAAACAATAAAGAAGGGCACATCTTCTTGTCAACAGACTTGTTTACAAAACAAACCTGAAGGATTTTGAGAAATTCATCCATGGTATATGAAGTCATCCTGTCTGACAAACAAATAAACAGTTGAGGTGCCTTACAAAATCATTCACAAGCATTATTTTCTTTAACTGGTCCTGCCTTTGGCACTTCAGGCATACCATATTGAGAAGATGGTTGCCCACAGCTGCCAGGGCAGATTTGCTCTACAAAAAGGTCTTAAGATGGCATCCTGACACGTTGTCAGATTACTACCACACACCACAACTTTTCAAGTAAAAAGAATAGGATATATGATTTTTAAATTACAAAATTTACAAATAAGAACCTGAATGGCTGAAATTAGGTCTGGACTTTAAATGGAACATTCCAACTTATGAATGAGCTGTTATCCAAACTTTCTCATTGCAACTCTAGCTGTATGTATGTGGGCCTCTGCGCTAGTCTTAAGTATTTTGTTGGTTTTGATGGCTATGTCCTGGTAGTTTTAAAGTTGTGCCATTCTCATGTATAGGATGGATGGATTGATTCATTGCTCAGGAAGAATTCCAAAGCCTGTGATAATGTTTCTGGGACCTAATCCTGGTTCTTCACCAATCTTCCCTAGCAAAACTTTGAGGCCTTCACAGAAAATCTGTATTGATACTGTATTGTATTTACAATGAGGTTAACTTACTTATGAAGTCAGTTCCTTGAAATCAGTCATATTTAGGGGCATTAGATTTTTAGCTGTTAAATATAATTTTTGTACCACTACACTTTTATATCTAATTTGGTCTGTCATATAAATCACAAGAAAATATGTTGAAGTTTAAAGTTGTAATGTGAAAAAATGTGAAAAGGTTAAGGGCTTTCACTAGTTTTGCTAAGTGCTTTAAAGCTGCAATATATTAAAAAATATATATACAGCAAGATAAAACACTTGCAATTCGAAGGGTTCAGAACAATGAATCATCAAATACTTGTAGGAGTATGTTTCGCTCAGTCAGTTGTCTGCTTTTACATAAGCGTATTGAGGCCCATGACCTGCAGCTGCTGTGGAAAGTCTCAAGGCAATCTAACCCTCTGCCTCCCAAGTATCTCCCCTCTCTAACACTTTCCATTCGGCATCCTGTCTTTTTGTTGGCTGCTGTTAATTTGCCTGAATGGGATGTTGAAGTGATTGCGCTCAGATGTTGCCTCCACCCACCCTGGTTCCTTTTTAGGATTGGCTGCTCATTACCCTCAGACAGTTTCGTAACTTTGTTCTCAGGGAGGAGGGATGAGGAAATTCCAAGATCCCCTGAAAGAGATCCGGATTTTTTTGTTGGGCACCAACAACATCACACAGTTGCATGTACCTGATTAAAACATTTAGAGAACACACCTCTCAGCTTGTTAGGCTGCTCAAATAAACCAATAGAAAAACAGGGTACACTCTGTGATGTCTGTCCAGTAATATGAGCTGGCATGTTTACAGTTAAAGTGGAAATTTACTATAAACACCAAGCCCTGGATATAAAGTTTCCATTGTGTACGTACTTTAATTATAAAAAATACAATTAATTTAAATAAAAAAAGACATGGAAATGGTGTAAATGTTTGTGAGTGCAGATCAGTGCCAGTCCTCTACAAAGACACGTGTGGAATCAGATCAACAAGTGCTCAGATATCCTGCTGTGTCACAGACTGGTACACATGATAGTCAACAAACAGGTGTGTACAACTTACTGGGCTGCTCATAGGTCACGTGCAAAAGGTGCCTATAAATTCAGTGGCCATCTCCACCACGCAGACAAACAGTAAGCACCCAGCATGAAGTAAGGGAACTTGATGGACTTAGGACATTAAGGAAGTGATATCTTTTTGCTTTTTACTGGATTAAAATCTTTAATGAAAAATCTCAAGGTAAATGTCAAATTTTTATTGACACTTTTTTCAGTTTAACAGAGTGTTAATTTTAGTCTTGTTTGCCTAAAAATGAATTATTGGTGTGATTCTGAAATTGATGATTGCTTGCCTTTTTTAGTGAGCAGTGGTATGCTGGCTGGCTCACTTCTGAGGTTTATGGATAAAGACTTTGCAACGACAGAACCCCTCCCAAAGACCTGCTTATTTCTTGAGAAAACCTGAAAGTTCTCCACATAATTTCGTTAAGGTATGCACAATGTCTTCACATAAGTCTAAAGATGTAATTGAAGAAAACAAGGGTTAAGAGCAAATGTTGCCATTTGTGTACCAATTGTAGAAATAAAAATGGTTGTAGTGAAACCAACCGACGTGGTACCCTCAGCGGCCATTAAGTTCTTTGGAGCAGGTACAGCTGCTTGCATTGCTGACCTCATCACCTTTCCACTGGATACAGCCAAAGTCAGGCTACAGGTTAGATAAGCCTGATATATTCATGACTTTTTCCCCAATTGAATGTGCTGCTAAAGATTCATGAATGCCATCATGTACCCAGATCCAGGGCGAGTCTCAGAAAGTTGAAGGATCCGGTGCAGTGAAGTATCGTGGTGTGTTCGGCACCATCAACACCATGGTGCGCACAGAAGGAGCCAGGAGTCTTTACAATGGACTGGTAGCAGGTCTCCAGAGGCAGATGAGCTTTGCGTCTGTTCGCATCGGCCTTTATGACTCCATGAAGCAATTCTACACTCGAGGCACTGAGAGTGAGTTTTATGTATTTTGAAAACGTGAAAGAACAATGTAGTTTGTATCCTATTAGTATGTCCTAACATCCATGCTGCTCAGGTGCTGGGATTGTTACCCGACTCATGGCGGGCTGCACTACAGGAGCTATGGCTGTGGCTTTCGCACAACCAACAGATGTGGTGAAGGTGCGTTTTCAAGCCCAGGTGCGAGTGGCTGATGGTGAGAGGAGATACAACAGCACCTTGGATGCCTATAGGACGATTGCCAGAGACGAAGGAATTCGGGGACTGTGGAGAGGTATTGCTTTTTCAATTTGGATGTTATGTCAACACATGAAAAAAATTAGAGATTTTGAACAATATTCTTTCTTTCAGGCTGCATGCCAAACATCACCCGGAATGCCATTGTAAACTGTGCAGAACTTGTCACCTATGACATAATCAAAGAACTCATTCTTAAGTATGACCTAATGACAGGTGAGCAGAAGAATCAAACAAATGACTGACATTATTCGAAAAATTCTAATACATAAATCCTTGTCCCAGGAAGTAACTCTTGCTCTGTTCTCCCACAGACAACCTACCATGCCACTTCACAGCTGCATTCAGTGCTGGGTTCTGTACAACTGTAGTAGCGTCTCCAGTGGATGTGGTTAAAACACGGTTCATGAACTCAGGAAATGGTCAGTACACCAGCGCCATCAACTGCGCAGTGACAATGCTGACAAATGAAGGACCTGCAGCTTTCTACAAAGGGTAAAAACTAAAATAAATGTAAAAGTTACATTCTAAGACCTGCGGGGTGAAGAACAAACAAATTTGGAGGAATTTGCTGTCATCGTCATCGGTGTATGGCTTTAACCCAGAATGATGGGTAGGTTTTCAAACCATAAATGGGTTCAATTTAACTTTAAGGCTACCGATGACCATAAGCCGAGTTCCTAAGCATTTAGTGTTTGTTAAAACAAATGATTTTGTCACAATTCTGTGCAAAAAAATGAGATTAAGATAAAAATTAAGCAACCTCAAAAAAATCTAATAAGACTTTTAAAGACAAACAATTGAATTAGGATAACCATTTCATGCTCAGTATTGAACCAAATTAGGTAAATAAGTATCTCTCCATATTGACTGTATGACCAGTTTTTTGGTTAAACAATTACTGTTGAATTTTTTGTGCACTGAAAATTCTAAGTTCCTACTTGGATATACAATAAAAATGCTCCTGAAGTTGGAATTCTTACTGGGAAGGTCAGATGACGTTGAGTACCTTCAAATGGAGTATCTTATACTGCTGCCATGCAAACAAAATTGTTTAGTTATTGAGTGAGAGTTACGGAGATAAAGTATATTTTTAGAATAGCTGATAGCTTGTATTTTATTAAACCAAACATGATAGTGAACAACTTATATTTGTGAACATGTCCCTTTGCTGTTTGAACTTATAAAATTTGAAGAAATAAATGGGATCTGCTTGTTTTGCTGATAAAAGTTTGCACTGAAATAAATCCTTAAATCCTTAAAAACTGAACTAGTCCTACCCTAAAAGCTGAAACCCAGGCTTTGGGTAGAAACAAAACAAAAAAACCCCAGCAGTTTTTGGAATGTAAAAAACAAAAAAACAAAAACAGGTCTCTTCCTGTGTTCCACTTCCTTACTTTCCCCCCCCCTTTGATTCTTCTAGATTCATGCCTTCTTTTCTACGACTGGGATCCTGGAACATCGTAATGTTTGTCACGTATGAACAAATTAAAAGGGGTATGACAAGAGCACAACAGTACTGGGAGTCCCCGTTTTGACTTCAGCTCATCAGGTGCTTTTATGACAAGAACACAGACACGCAAAAAGCCTGACATGGAGTGTGATGCAATGGGGAGAAGTGTGCAATAAGGCTGGAAGTGAAGAAGTATGGAGGGAGCCCCTAATTAAGGAGCTACGTGGTGATCGGGCCTTTGAGGACAGAGGTCGTATTGTACGTCATGGCCCACCAATAAAGACTTTGCGCCAAAAGAATCAAGAACATTCCTGCAAGACCAGGAGGATTCACAGATAACAGTACAAGGATTCATCTTGTGGATAGATATGATCAGTGGTTCCATCAGAAATCAATATAATTGAATCCTGCTCAACAGGCTTTTTAATGATGGATTTTTATGTTTACAAGGACGAACCTTCCAGTCACTTCAACATTGTGTTGCATAAGGACGACTGAATATTTCTACAAGGAGAATGACCATTTCACCTGTATGTTAACTCCTTTGACAATATTGCTAACATGTTTACAGTTTTCTTCTTTGCTTTAGGTGTATATCGTTAAGAGTAGATTGTTGAACAGAAGCACTTTATTTTGCTTAGTTGTAAGATTTATTGCTGGTCAATGGGTCATCAAAGCATTGTGCACAATCAAAGACAGCTACACCTCATAACTAAAAATATCAAGTAAAATTAGCAATTTTGTTTGGAACAGAATTTTATTCTAGCTTTGTTAGTTGCGTACTTTGTGATTAAAATAGAGAGGAGAAAAAGATTGCACTGATAAATAAAAGACTGATAATAGCACCTTATTAAAGCACCTTGAATTACCTTGTTGTTGAAAGTGTGCTATGCAAATAAAATTGCCTGGGTTTGCCTTGCCTATTAGACCCAGGTGCGTGAAGAATGGAACGTTTCTGATATTGCAAATGATTAAACAATTTCAAACTGCCAGGAAAAATAAATGACTGTGCGTAAAGAAAGAATGAAGTCTTTTCAGGAAAGGGTGTGGTGTTGGTTACATTGAAGAAACGCTTACTCCATGATCTATTTTCACAGCTGGGTAAGTGAGATCCATAATGGGACAGCGCAACCATATAGTGACACATGTAGGACAACATGTACCCGAGGCCCGGGTTATAACCCTGCACTTTACAATCCTTAGATATCACATGTCTGCTTTTTCTATATTTGTCAAATGGCGGCGGATGATGCAGAGGCCTGTCTTGAGACCAGCAAAGGAGAGAAACAGAGCTGTTCAAACACATAACACTTAAATCAACCACAACAGCAAGCCTTGAAAAGTATTTTGCAAAATTCACATTCATATTCATTAAATTTTATACTCATTATTAAATTTTGTACAATTTCTTCAGTGGATTTTATTGGGATTCTAGGTGATAGGGTAGTACACAGTTTTGAAGTGAATTAAACAATTTTTTCACTTACAAATTTGTGACATGCATTCTGTAGGGACAGAGAAGCTCACCAGAGCTGATGTGAAAATGGATCGGGAATGCTGGGAGAAAACCTGCAAAAAGCGATAAAAGACCTGAGAGTGAGAGAATGGTTCACCTTCTTGCAGCACATCAACCTTAAACATACAGCCAGAGCTATAATATAATAGTTTAGATCAAAGCATGTTTCTGTGTTATTATGTCCTAGTCAAAGGCCCGATCTAAATCCAATAGAGGTTTAGGCAAGGCTTGAAAATTGCTGCACTGTAAAAGGAAACTGATAGAATCTAACCAATAAAATTAGTGTAACAATTTGCACTCAGTTTGAGTACATTTTTACCCAAGTTTCTGAGCTCATAAAAAAAACATTTGAAAAGTAGTGTTAAATTCAAATACCTTTGTTACATTTGTATTTAATGTCAAAATATTTATTACATTTTATACATTTTATTCACTGATTATTTATTCAATTAATTAAAGATTAACAAATTTATTAACACGTTAATAATGAAATTAATTAGTTAAAATTTGTACCCCACCCACACTTTGTAGAATAATGAAGTTAAACCAGCTAATGATGTTTGTTCAACTCTGTCATTAGCATTGCCTGTAAGCTAATGCAAATTATGGAACTAAGTGAAAGATATTATGGTAAATGGATAAAACTTAGCACTTTTCTAGTCATGCTGATCACTCAAAGGGCTTTACACAGAACTGTTTCATGAAACCGTAGACAGCAAGTATCTGTTAACAAATACTTGTTGACTGCAAGTCTTGTGCTGCTTCTTAACTTTCACAATGCACACATATGCATTCATAAAACTACACACACCAAAAAAAAACAATAACTTACCTACTATGCGCCTTTCCTCTATGGAGGACTGTCCTTGTCAAAATTGACAAGAAGTAACTAAATGTGGAAATAAATACATAAATGGTTAAATACAATTGAAAATAAATAAATTAATGTGGGAATTAATAAAAAAATAATGATTTCTTTCAAAATGTCTTTATTTCCACATTTATTTATTTCCCCATACCCAATAAAAGACATGTGGCTCAAATATTACATATTATAACTAGTACAGTCAGATTAAAAAATGTTGAGATTAATTAATTATGATCTGTAATCAATTAATCTATTTTAATCGCACCTAATAATTGCTGAGAAATGCCCTCATCTTGAGGTATTTTCATTCAAATTTATTACATTATTGTAGCAGAATAAAAGATATATATATATATATATATATATATATATATATATATATATATATATATATATATATATATATATATATAACATGGCTTTATGAAGTCATTTATTGCATTTACCATTCTTTGAACAGATGCAGTCCCAGCCGTTCACATTCTGCTGTTTTTGAGACTCATCCCAAGTGCTGCCTGCAAACTTTAGCTTCGAGCATGAGCGATTCGTTAGCATTCTGGTATGAAGGTATTTTTGGTGCAAAAGTATTTGTGTCTTGTAACAGGGAAGTTGAAGTCACAGAGGAACATTTTGTAGCAGTTATGTAGATTTTTTTTTTCAGTCTTTCATAAATACAATACAAAAGCTACACTTTTTCAATTCCTTAAATACAGTGCACAATTTACGTTCTTTGAGTCACACTTTAAAAATTTCCTTTTTGCATTCAACCTAAAGCCGCAGGCTGGCTTCCTTACCCTGTTTTCTTTCTTTTTAATATTCTTTTCAATTCAATTCAATTCAATTCAATTCAATTCAAAAATACTTTATTGATCCCAGAGGGAAATTAAGTGTTGGTATAGCTCATATAATTAATTCTTTAAGGAGTTGTTGTAGATAATGATGGCTCTGGGCAGGAACGATTTCCTGTAGCGGTCTGTATTGCAGCGAAACTGAAGAAGCCTCCGACTGAAGACGCTCTGTTGTTGTATGACTGTCTCATGAAGAGGATGCTCAGGGTTGTCCATAATTTTTTTGATTTTATGAAGAATCCTTCTTTGCATTATCATCTCCAGATTTTCCACAGTTGTCCCAAGAACAGAACCCGCCTTCTTTATCAGGTTGTTGAGCCTTTTTTAAATCCCTGGCTCTGATGCTGCTACCCCAACAGATGACGGCTGAAGAGATTACACTCTCCACAACAGACTTGTAGAAGATCTGCAGCATCTTGCTGCAAACCTTGAAGGACCTAAGCTTCCTCAAGAAGTACAGTCTGCTCTGTCCCTTCTTGTAGAGGGCTTCACTGTTCAGTCTCCAGTCCAGTCTGTTGTCAAGGTGAACTCCGAGGTATTTATACCCCTCTACCACCTCCACTTCTTCTCCCATGATGGAAACAGTTTTTGACTTATCCCTGTTTCTTCTGAAATCTACAATCATCTCCTTTGTTTTGTTCACATTCAAGGTGAGACGATTGTTTCCACACCATGTCACAAAGCAGTCCACCAGCTCTCTGTATTCAGCTTCATGTCTTTCTCTGATACAGCTGACAATTGCAGAGTCATCTGAGTATTTCTGCAGATGACAGGTCTCTGATTTGTACTGGAAGTCTGAGATGTACAGAGTGAAAAGGAATGGTGAGAGTACGGTCCCCTGTGGTGCTCCTGTGCTGCTGACCACCTGGTTTGACACACAATTCTTCAGTCTCACAAATTGTGGTCTGTTGGTCAGGTAGTCATTGATCCAGACGATTGTTGAGGGCTCCACCTGTGTCTTGAGGAGTTTCTGACAAAGCAAATCAGGCTGAATTGTGTTAAATGCACTGGAGAAATCAGAGAACATGATCCTCACAGTGCTGCCTGCTTTGTCCAGATGACAGTGGGTTGGTTGAAGTAGGTGGATGATGGCATCTTCAACTCCAACTCCACAGCGATAAGCAAACTGCAGTGGGTCCTGATACGTTCTTGTTTGCTTACTCAGGGGTGCCAACAGGAGTCTCACCAGGACTTTCATGATGTGGGATGTCAGGGCAACAGGTCTATAGTCATTGATGACTGATGGGTGAGTTCTCTTTGGTACTGGAACAAGGCAGGATGTCTTCCACAACACTGGAACCTTCTCCTGAATTAGGCTAAGGTTGAAGAGGTGCTGCAGAATCCCACAGAGCTGCTCTGCACAGGCCTTCAGGACTCTGGGGCTGACACCATCTGGACCTGCAGCCTTGTTCTATATGTTTTATATAAATGATAACTTTTTATTTAGTCTTAAACATTTAAAATGTTTATTCTCTTGCTGCATTGTTCTATTTTGTTTTACTGTGTCCTCGACTGTTAAGCACTTTGGTCAGCCATGGTTTTGTTTTAAAGTGCCATAAGGTGGTACGGTATGGTAATGTATGGTATGTAAGAAAATATCGATACACCGATATATCAGAATATTTTTTGTCATGATATTGTATCGATAATCAAAAGCAATATATCTATTTTTTTATCTTTAGATCCAGTGGATCAACAAGATCTAGTAATAAAACTGCATGTGTTAAAGTATGAAACAGCTTGGTGTGTTCAGAATGCTGTGGCAGTTTTTCTAAAGTTAAATTCAGTTTTTAAAATCACAATATATAGTATGGCAGTATATCGTATCGTCTCCCCTGTATTGTGATACATATCATACATCGCCAGATTTTTACCAACACAAATCCCTGGTGTTGACACAGGTGAATGCATATGCACACAACACTTTGGTATTTTTGCATTCATTAAAAACAATAATAAAACCATGTATACATTTCCTTCTACTTCACAGTTATACACTAGTTTTGATGGTCTGCCACATAAAATCACAGAAAAGACCATCAAAGATTGTGGTTGTAACATGGCAAAACGTGAAAAATTTCTCAGGAAATCTATAAGGATTGCAGAATTAATAAAGATTAATGACCGACTGGTAGTTAATCATTGAACAAAGCAGAAAGAAAAAAAAGACTTGGAACAGGTTACAACTGAAACTGGTGGTTAGATGATTACTGGTCTAAACATATGGCTCCAATCTGCTGCTCTCTGTGTTTTTGTATGTTCAGCGTGACTCAGCGTTTACCTAATACACAACACTCCCACAACTAAATAGCTGATTTAAACAAAATATTTTATTATTGATTTATTATTGATTTATTGAAATAAAATAAAAAGTTTTGCTTGTCCATGTTGATGTTAAAACTTGATGAGAAAATCAAATAAAGAAGACAGGAGAAAAACCTGCTCAAAGTTCTACATTCTTGTACAAATAGTAACAGAAGGCGTTGGTTGCCCTATTCTGCCCGACTAATCCGCAAACATTGTTCTTATATGATGCCACATAAACTCCAGCTCCACGATTATGTAACAGGATCACAGCAGTATTTAAAGAGGTTCACTCTCTCTCTTCTTCTCCTCCTCACACTACTGCACTTTTCCCCATTCATTTCTTCAGATACAGCGATCCATTCAGACGGTGTCACCTAAAGACACATTTTAATCTTAACAGATCACATATAAAGGTAAAACAAGACTTTTGTTTAAATAGTTTGTCTATTTTCCAGTTTTCATTTTTTTTCAAACAGTTTGTTACACTCCTCTCTGACTATTGCTTGTTTGTCAGGACTTGGGAGTATGATTTTAACTGTCATCATTTCTGCAAGATCTTCTATGGAAAAACAAGGAAACCAGTTTATAGCTGGAACAAAGTTCAGCCAAAGGGACACCTTCAGAGAATCTTGATCTTATGCGTTTCTGTCCCACTGACTGACCCAGTAAAGGTAAGAATAAAGAGCTCCAACCATTTCATACCATACATGGATAGATGAATATAGATGAAAGATGCATCATTCATCATGTACATAAAACACTGTTCTGCTTGGCAGTATGAAAGAGATATACAGCTTTACTTGAACTAATGGAAAGTCTGTTTTATTTCAGACTTTTGGATAATTGTCCGGTCCATATAAAAAAGCTGCTTTTGGATCTTAGTTTAAATTTTAAAATACAAATAAAATAAAAATTGGGGAGAATGGTTGGATTTCAGCCTGGGGATGTGCCTCCAACAGCAGCTGTAAAGTTTGTGGGTGCAGGAACTGCCGCCTGCATTGCGGACCTACTCACCTTTCCCTTGGACACTGCAAAAGTGCGGCTGCAGGTATATTAAAGCTCACCTCAACATATTTATGCTCAAAACCTTGGCCTAACCCAAAATTAGTCAGTGAGATTTGTTTTATTCTCTGCACAGGTCCAAGGAGAGGTCAGCATGTCTGAAGCAATGGGGAAAGTTCCTGCAGTAAAGTATCGGGGTGTGCTTGGTACCATCATCACCATGGTGCGCACAGAGGGGCCTCTGAGTCTTTACAGTGGGCTGGTTGCAGGACTTCAGAGACAGATGAGCTTTGCTTCTGTCCGTATTGGTCTCTATGACTCTGTTAAACAGTTCTACACTAAAGGATCTGATCGTGAGTATCTGTGATTTAAAATATTTTACCTTAAGGAGACCTGAATTGAGATCAAATTTTCTCTGGTTCAGATGTTGGCATTGGCAGTAGTCTCCTTGCGGGATGTACCACAGGTGGCATGGCTGTGGCCCTGGCTCAGCCCACAGATGTGGTGAAAGTCCGTTTTCAGGCACAGGCCAGGTCTACTGAGCATACAAAACGCTACTGCGGCACCATTGATGCTTACAAGACCATTGCTAAGGAGGAAGGCATCCGTGGTCTCTGGAAAGGTAACCCAATCTTAATAGATTCTGTCCCCAGGCTGCTGTTTCATTTCTTATGACAAATATGTGTGTGCACTCAGGAACAGGTCCCAACATTGCCCGCAACGCTATCGTTAACTGCACAGAACTGGTGACATATGACTTCATTAAGGACTTCCTCCTCACGTCCACTCCCATGTCTGGTAAAGTTGTGGCTTTGGTCCAACATGAAACAGAGGTGTGAGGAGATATTTATAACCTGGAACCTGTCCTCCACAGACAACCTGCCTTGCCACTTTGTATCCGCCTTTGGCGCTGGGTTATGCACAACTGTGATCGCTTCCCCAGTCGATGTGGTAAAAACCAGATACATGAACTCTGCTCTCGGCCAGTACAGCAGCGTCCTCAACTGTGCTGCTGCCATGATGACCAAAGAGGGCCCGCTTGCCTTTTATAAGGGGTAAGGAAAGACTTCTCTATAAGATTTATAATAAAAAAGAGAATATCAAGGGTCAAAAGTGCCACAGTCAAATTAAGTAATTACATTATTTACATTTTTGAGTAATTTAAATCAAATTGTCAAAACCTTCAAAAAAAGATTTATTTATAATTGTTGAAATAAGTATACAATATATTATTTACATAAATAAGTGTCTAAACCAATATTTAAAGCTGGAATTACAATATTTTTAAGTTTTCTATTCATTGAATTTTTCATAATTCATGTGAATTACAGTATTAAATTATTTATATGGTTACATGCCCCCCCCCCCCCAAGTTAAAAGAAACTGATTGGTTAACTTACACACCTAACTTCAGACCAATCATTTGTTTATAGCTGTATAAGCCTCACCCACTGATTAGGGGTAAGAGTGGCAGATAAAATACAATACTGATGATTAAAACAATTTGTTTAAATTCTTAGCGTTTTTTGTAAAAATCATAAATATCTATTTTATGTCTTTATTAGAAAAACAAACACTATAAAAAATGTAAACTAATACATGAGACATTTAAATAATAGTTTAATGACTTAATTATTTATTGAATCATGTGACTTTTGCCCCTATAAGATTTAAAGGGTAGTTTGTGGGCGAGACTATCACCTTTCTGAATAAAGGTAATTGGTTTGCAGCTGAGGTGCTAGGGAAACTAACCAATCAGGCTTTAGGGTGTGTTTATGTGGGCAAACTGGCAGTTTATTTATTTTATGGGGCGTTGCAGCACAAGATGTACAAAAAATAAGCATGATTTGCCAGATACATAAATATTTTGACCTACTTTAATTACATAAATGTTTATCAATTGACTGATTCACTGTGTTGTCGTGCACAATGTAGAAAATTAAGCTGTAACAAAAGGAATATAATGCACAATTTCTTTTGCTGTTGTCTCCTGATTTAGCTTCATGCCATCGTTCTTACGGCTGGGCTCCTGGAACGTGGTCATGTTTGTCACATATGAGCAGCTGAAGCGAGCTTTGATGGCAGCAAATCACAGCTGAACAACTTTATTATAATCACTGAAGTGCACCTGAGGGCTGCTTTTGTAACACAGCTGCCTTACATATAGCAATCTTTCAGTATATATGTTAACTCATACCTAATGCAATAAACTTTATAGTGCTCAGAGTGCAACACATATAATTAAACAACTGTCAATATTTGATAGTTAGTGCTTGTTTGATCAGATTCTTGCTTTCAGTGCAGAGCTTCTCTGGAAATTTGATGTCAAAGGCAATGATGAGGTTTCCTCTCTGGGTAGGATCCTGTGGCAGCGGCATTCCTTCTCCATTTAGCACTTTTTTGTACGAAGGGCTGTTTCATCATGGCATATTTAGAAAAAAAAAATGGTCTTGAGTTAATCTCCTTCTTAAAACATACAGTTGACATAAAGTGACATTATTTTTGACATGTGGGTTTGTTGTTGATCTTTGACCTCTAATAGAATAGTTCTAGCAAAATTCTGAAATATAAATGAATGCCAATCAGCAGAGGTGGGTAGTAACTAATTACATTTACCTGAGTAACTTTTGTGAAAAATCTACTTTTAGGAGTAGTTTTACTAAACCATACTTTTTACTTTTACTTGAGTAACATTAATTTAAATTGCTACTCTTACTTGAGTAAACTTTCTGGATACTCTACCCACTGTGAGTAAATTCACGGAATGACGAACAAGCATGTTTTACAAAAAAATACACTAGACACAGACACACACCTACAGTTTATGAAAGGAGACCACCTATTTCTACACAAGCTTTGGTTTTCTAATCTAATTTAATCTGTTGAGCTTGTTTTAGCATTTTAAGATCATGTGAATATACAGTAAACACCATAAATTGTCTCTGGAAGTACTTTTCAGCTTGTTCTAAGATATATATTTATATTGCCTACATTAAGTATTGGTATTGGAAAAGTATAACTTAGAAAAAGTGTTGCTTCTGCTTAAAATTTATTTATCCATTTATTTGTTTGCAATTTCATTTTCATTTTAGTCATACCAGAAACTGCCCATAAGATTGTATGATTTTGTGTCAGATTACATTATTTTAAAAATATTAGATCAGATGTTACTCAATACACAAGTACCAGTAGCCTTTTTACCAAATACTTTTTTACTCTTGCTTGAGTAAAAATATGTTAAACTAGTGCTACTCTTACTTGAGTACAGTTTTTGGGTTCTGTACCTACCTCTGCTAATTGGTTAGCCTTAACATGGGAAAGCACTTACTGCACAATGTCATTGACAGGAATGGTGAGCAGCCTGCCATCTAGTGTCGGCACATCCACAGAGAAGCCAGTCAGTGCCTGTTTGGAAGGGAATACATTGACCTTGCAGCTGTGTTGCTTTTTCTGCTTATTACAGGGTTCCTACATATTTTGTCCAAATTTAAATTCATTCGTGTTCTTTTATAAAAATTTCTTCAGTGTTCAATGTTTTGTAGGCTAATATTAGAAAAATATTATGACATATATATATATATATATATATATATATATATATATATATATATATATATATATATATATATATATATATATATATATATATATATATATATATATATATATATAAAATAGATATAGATATATATATATATATATATATATATATATATATATATATATATATATATATATATATATATATATATATCTATATCTATATCTATATATATATATATATATATATATAGCAGACAAAACAACAACATAACCCACCATCTTCAGAGAGATCTTGTCCTTGTAGATGAGGTCATTGTGCTGTCTTATGAACAAATGATGAGTCTTCTCCCGCACTATAAACACAATGTCTGCAGGGATACAGTTTGGTCCCTAGAGGTCAACACAACAGGATGACTAAACGGGTTTAAGAAAGGATGACTGAATGAATTTGAATTTCCTCAAATCTGACCTGTTCATTTATGGTAAAATAAATGACAATGTGCACATGTAAAACCCTAAAAACTACTTTCAATAAAGTACACTTAGTCAGTGGCTAACACACTCAACATATATACCAAGAAATTCCATATGAAATATATTAAATGCCCTGATATTTGAAACTTTGGAATAAAGGGCACACAATACACTATAACAACATACAGTATTACCTGATCGCCCTCTTTAGAGAAGATGATTTTGGTGCCTTCCTTCCACCCAGGCTTCACTTCTATAGTCAGAATCTTGTCCTTGATACCGGAAGTGCATCCATCCTCATTCATAACCTGCAACACACAACACAGTGTAGAAAAGCCCATGATAAATATAGTAAGATGTGTTTATTTGGTCTGTTTGTCTGAGTATTCTTTTTAATAATTTATTCCTTTTAAATTAAGTTTAAGCTCATAAAAAATAAGAAGTTCAAATCTTAGTCAACAGTAGTGCAGAAACATTGGACAGAGCACACAAAACAAAAATAGAACAAAGCCTAAATGTAGTGTTTCACCACTTCTGTTCTGGTGTAATATCTTAAACGTTTGCATTTTGATTGTCTCTATTGCTTTGTTGCATTAACTAAAATATCATATATCTTGGTCAAATGTTCATATGCACTCAACATTCTTTCCAAAACACCTTTTGACCTGTGTTTGGGTATGATTGTCACGTTGGAAGACTTACTTGTGCCCAAGTTTTAAACGTCAGACACCAACTGAGCTCCAAAATGAGCACCATCAAGCCAATCTTTAAGCTCCTAGAAGGGGCTTGACTGTAAGTGCAAATTCTACTTTCAGTCGAGCTCCTTCTGGGGACACATTTCATGGTGACAGGGGGAAAATAAAAGCTTTTAGGCCACAATAGCAAAAATAACACCCAGTAGAGTCAAACATAGGTTTTCAAATATAAGAAGGTAAGCGCCAGTTGTCAAGATTGGTGGTGGCAGCATCATGCTAGGGGCCACCAACAGCTCTGGTACATAGCTCAGAGGTCATGGAATAATGAAGGAGGAGGACGACCTTCAAAAATCAACAACTGGATATTTGAAACCTGTTCACAAAGTGGTGTTCCAACTGGACGAGGAGCTTAAGCATATGGTTTGGGAGTGAATACATGAAGCTAACATCTTCTGGACAGGCCAAGTCTTTAAATCCAATCAAAACAGTATGAACAGTCCTTCAAACCTTGTGTGGATTAGAGAAAAAAGCCCAATAAATTCAAATGTGTTCACTGTGTTTTTATGTAATTGAAACTGGTTGTTGTATGATTGCACCAACCTGTTTAAAGGCAAAATTAAAAGTCTAAACCTAATGTGATATTCATTTCGAAGATGAGTGTATGCAAACTTCAGACCAGTGATGTGGCTGTATTTCGTAATCTAACATTTTTCGTGTTTTGACATGTTGTTAGGTTTACGGTTTTGTTTTGTCCTGTACCACTTTAAGAATCACAGCACTCAAGAAGCACTAAGTCTAATGGACATATGAATGATTTAATGTTAGAAATGCACTGGGCAGAGGAGAAAAAGGCAGCTCTGTAATAAGTTAGTAGCTTCTACCCTGCGAGATATCTTAATCTTCTTTATGCAACCGTGGAAGAGGTCATCCAGGGACAAATTAAGATCTCTCTCTATTGGAGAATCTTGTGTCTTTTCCACTCCAACCTGCAGGGAGCTGAACTGTAGCGCTGATTCGGTTGTGTAAAAGTCTGGGGAAAAGACGAAGCATGATCAATGTAGCCGCTTCGAATAAAAAAAGAGGCACAATAGGGTCTTTGAATGCACTTTTCTCACCTGCAAATGGGTTGTCACCTCCAAAGAACTGTCTGAAAGTTTTGTCAGGATTGCCATGGTAGATGTATTTGGTGGACCAAGCTCCTCCGCTGGCAAACTCTGCAGGGATACCACCTTTAAGTCCCTCCTCACCAAATTTGTCATAAGTTGCCTTTTTTCTGGCTGAAAAGGAATAGATAAAAATGCTAAAAATGACTCTAATAAAATAGAGGTGAGCAGATTTTGTTCAACACATATTCCGACAGCTCTGGCCTTTGAGAACACAAGATATGTTGAAATTGCTACATTTCCTATTAGGCATGCAGTGTTTTGTGAAATTATTCATACCCTTTTGATTTTCTTCACATTTTGTCATTGTACAACCATAAACTTTAATGTTATTTTGTGTGATTTTCCATGATAGTCCAACACAAAGTACGAGTGAAGAGAAGGGAAAGTGATCACTTCAAAAAAAAAAAAAAAAAAAAAGAATTGGAAAAGTGTGGCAAATATTTGTATTTAACACCCTAATATTTACTAACTTCTTTTCCAGATATCAACAGTGGCTTTCTTCTTGGCACTCTTCCATAGAAGGCCAGTTATGTAGAGTACAGTACATAATTAGTGATTGCCCTGTCAACAGATTTTCTGAGAGTGGGAGAGTTGTCTCTAACCTGTTTACCAGTGTTCTCTATAAACCCGAGGCATTCACAGAACAGCTATATTGAGACACAAGTTCACACATCTAGACCGTATTTACTATTATGATTGCTTCTGTGACTGTTTGCTCTGGATTTTATTTAGGGAGATAAAACAAACGCATTGCACACTTTTTACATTAATTTGAAGAAAAAAAGGTAAATATGTATCTATGAACTACACGTGGTAATTATGCACGCATAATTGCATATTATATATATATATATATATATATATATATATATATATATATATATATATATATATATATATATATATATATATATATATATATATATATATCAGGGCATGGATAAAAAGATGCAAAACACTGTATAAGCAGTTATGCAAGGTAAAAGCTGCAGCATCCAGTGTAAATCCAGCTGAACCAGCTTACGGTCACTGAGGACATCATAGGCTTCAGCCAGCTGGACAAATGTCTCGCTACTTCCAGCTTCTTTGTTTCTGCTCGGGTGAAGCTTCAGCGCAAGACGTCGGTATCTATGTAAATATGAGAGAAGAGTGTAACGTACAAAAACCACTCACTGGCCGATAAGAAAAAAACAGGAAACAAACAGTAGGCTACGTGAAACTTACGCCTTTTTTATATCTGCGTCTGTTGCGTTTCTGTTTATCTCAAGCGTCTCGTAGTAATCGCAGCTCATTGTGGAGTTAAAAACCCATACAGGTAACTATCTAAAAAAAAACAAAGCAAAACGTCAGCTCACGTGGAAACATCAAGTTAACCAGCTGAAGCAGTCTAGTTGGTGTTTAAATCGGTTGCCATGGTGAGGATCGCCTAGTACGGTCTCGCGAGGTTTGACCAAATTATGAAGCGCCTTAACAGCAGATCATGAGCAAAACTAACTTTCAAAGATCAAAGGCCCGCTTTTGTGTTATGCGAGACCTATAATACATTATTAGAATTATTGCAAGTGTTACTGCTGATACAAGAATTCTTACTGGTTATTATATGCACTCCTAGGGGTTCCAAAAGTTAGAGCCAGGAATCAGGATCCAAGTGTGAGTCAGGGCCGTCGCGAGAAGGCAGGCAAACCAAGCAATTGCTTGGGGCCCCGAGCTGGCCTGGGGCCCCAAGACAACGACTGGTGGAGAATAAAATGCAATGACAAACTGTGTGAGCGCCCCTTTGATAGTTAATGCAATTCAATTCAATTTCAATTCAGTTTATTTATATAGCGCCAATTCACAACAGATGTCATCTCAAGGCACTTAACAAGAAGTCATTTCAATACATTTATACAAACATTCCAATCAGTTAAAAAGTTTCCTATTTAAGGAATCCCAGCAGATTGCGTCAGTCATTGGCGTGAGGTTGGGCAGACTTTCCAACCACAGCAATCCTTCAGCAATCCCTCATACTGAGCAAGCATGTAGCGACGGTGGAGAGGAAAAACTCCCCTTTAACAGGAAGAAACCTCCAACAGAACCAGGCTCAGTAGGAGCGGCCATCTGCCACGACCGTCTAGGGGTTTGAGAAGACAGAGCAGAGACACAGAAGGAACAGAAGATCTGATATAAGAGAACTTTCTATGTTACAGAAAGTAAAAAGTTGATAACAGGACACAGTGGATGTTCAGTTACTGGGAGGATCATCCCAGTCGATGCCCCCCGTCCAACAGGGCATTGCAGCCAAGCAGGACACCAGACCAGGTATATCTTCTATGGAGAGAAAAACACTGAGAGAAAACAAAGTTAACAGTCGAAATAACAGAATGTACTGTAATACAACTGGAGAGTAGTAGGAGAAAGGAAGTAGCAGAGTGAACAAAAGTGATCAGTCTGTCCTTCAGCAGTCTAAGCCTATAGCAGCATAACTACAGAGATAGCTCAGGATGACCTAAGCCACTCTAACTATAAGCTTTATCAAAAAGGAAAGTTTTAAGCCTGGCCTTAAAAGTAAACAGAGTGTCTGCCTCACGGACTAAAGCTGGGAGCTGGTTCCACAGGAGAGGAGCCTGATAACTAAAAGATCTGCATTCTACTTTTAGAAATCCTAGGAACTACAGGTAAACCTGCAGTCTGAGAGCGAAGTGCTCTGTTAGGAACATAAGGAACAATTAGATCTCTGATGTATGATGGAGCTTGATTATTAAGGGCTTTGTATGTAAGAAGAAGGATCTTAAATTCTATTCTGGATTTAACAGGGAGCCAATGGAGGGAAGCTAAAACAGGAGAAATGTGATCTCTCTTTTTAATATTCATCAGAACTCTTGCTGCCGCATTTTGGATCAACTGAAGGCTTTTAATGGCATTTTGTGGACTACCTGATAGTAAAGAATTACAGTAGTCCAGCCTTGAGGTAACAAATGCATGGACTAGTTTCTCAGCATCACTCCTGGACAGGATGTTTCTAATTTTAGCAATATTCCGGAGGTGAAAGAAGAAAATCCTAGAAACCTGTTTAATATGGGATTTAAATGTCAAGTCTTGGTCAAAAATAACGCCGAGGTTCTTTACGCTATTACTGGGGGCCAATTTAATGTCATCCAGATGAAGTGATTGACAAATCAGTTTCTGTTTAAGAACTTCTGGTCCAAAGACAGCAACTTCTGTTTTGTCAGAATTTAAAAGCAAAAAGTTAAGATTCATCCATGTTTTAATGTCTTCCAAACATGCCTGTAATCTACCTAACTGACTGGGTTCATCAGGATTTATGGATAAATATAGTTGTGTATCATCTGCATAGCTGTGGAAATTTATCCCATGCTGTCTAATGATTCTACCAATTGGGAGCATATATATGGTGAAAAGAATTGGTCCAAGCACAGAACCCTGTGGAACTCCACAAGTAACCCTTGAGAGTGAAGAAGGTTGATCATTTAGATGAACAAACTGGAATATATCAGACAAATATGATTTAAACCAGCCTAGTGCTGTTTCTTTGATCCCTGCAACATGTTCAAGCCTTTCTAAGAGAATATTATGATCGACTGTGTCAAAAGCAGCACTGAGATCTAACAAAATTAGAACAGACACCAGTCCATTATCTGAGGCCATGAGAATATCATTAGTAACCTTCACCAGTGCTGTTTCAGTGCTATGATGAGCTCTAAAACCTGACTGAAACTCTTCAAACAGCTCGTTACTGTTTAGATGCTCACAGACTTGATTAGCAACAATTTTCTCAAGGACTTTGGATAAGAAAGGAAGGTTAAATATAGGTCTGTAATTCACTAAGTTATCTTGATCAAGGGAAGGTTTCTTGAGTAAAGGTTTAATTACAGCTATTTTAAATTCCTGTGGTACGTATCCGTTTACTAAGGATAGATTCATCATATCCAAAATGGGGCCAGGAACCAAATGGAACACTTCCTTAAATAATTTGGTTGGAATTGGGTCCAACATACAAGTTGAAGGTTTAGATGAGGCTAATATTTTTGATAATTCTGAAAGCTCGACTGAATCAAAACAGCCTAAGCACAAATGAGGTTCTACAGTTCTTTCCGATGCTGCGTCATTTACTGAGGAAGAAGTAATCATGTTTGGTAGGATGAAAATTAATTTTATTTATGAAGAATCCCATAAAATCATCACTGCTAAGAGCTGGGGGAATAGCTGGCTCAACAGAGCTATGACTCTATTCACCTCTATTAATGATGAAAAATATGCAGTTCTAGCTTGTCGAAGGGTCTTTTACAGTAAAGTGCAATGACACTGTTATCGGGATCCCCCTCAAAGGGGCCCCTCTCAGTGTCGCTGACAGGAGCCAGCCAGGTTTGTGATCTCTGCTGCCGCAAAATACAAAACCTCGGGAGTCATAATGAAGCAGAATTATCCATCAGGAAGCCAGAAGAGAAAGAAGAAAAAGGAAGAGGAGGATAAGAAATAACAAGATAGGGGGAAGTCATAAATTACACTGGATAAAATAGCTCTACTTGTCTGTTACAAATGGTGTAATTTCGCAGCAGGTAGGCTAGCAAAAAAATGTTTATGTTAGCTACCTGCCTGACGGCCAATGCCGCTTCTCTGCTATGCTAACTATTCCCCCGTGATAATCTATTTACCAATTCCGTCGTAAAAAACGGAATCGTCCAGTATTCAGAGAAAATAAGGTCCGTATTGAGGTGAAAAGGAACGCGGCTTGTCCCGTACTTCAGCTACAATGAAAAAAAAACACACAAAGGTGGAGTTATTCTCTCTCTCTCTCTCTCTCTCTCTCTCTCTATATATATATATATATATATATATATATATATATATATATATATATATATATATATATATATATATATATATATGACTTTCTAGTATCTGCTGTTTGCTGAAGCCACAGCCGTAACAACTGGTGGTCATGATATCGGTTTGGATATATTGTGAGATGGAAACATGAAGATGAAACCAGGAGATGTTCTTACTGAATCATCAGAGCTGAACAGGTGATGGAGAAACAGATTTACCTTTTAGGTGACATGAATGAGTTAAAGGGAAGTTATAAACTGTTTCTGAGAGACAAATAACACCAGGATCTTTTTCTACTTCCCTAGCAAAGTTTTGCCAGGGCGCCAGTTAGGGCATTAACAGGGAAAGGGGGGCACAAATAAATACTTTTCTTTCTTATTCTCATTTAAAATGTCTAGCTTTTAATAAAAAAGATCAGAATCTTACAACTAAAGTGGTCATCTGTTAAATGTATAGAAATCAATTATCTTATATAGTAAATATTAAGTCTAATATGTACCCTAGTATGCTATAGTACTTTTTCCTTTGGGAAGGTACCATCTGTGCAGTCTGCAATTCTGTTGAAGAAAGATGTTGAATCTATTTAATTATTGTAGAAAAATAATTGACTTCTTTGTATTTGTTGTACACATGCATTAAATTAAAGTCAGTTACGTCGATTAACTATCATGAGGTGGGGGGTGGTTCCTTATTTTATTTGCTGGGAGTTGGCAACCCTAGTGTGTATGTATGTATGTGTGTGTGTGTGTGTGTGTATGTGTGTGTTTAAGTATGTTGGATTGAGTTATTGTGCACTTTTTTGGTGGTGTTTTTTTTGCAAATGTTCAAATGTTTTGCACAGAATATGCAACAGCAGTATTTTCACTATTTTATTTATATAAAGTGTGGGTGAACTTAAACTGTATGGCTATGCTCTGGTCCCTGTAGGCTTTGCGTGGGGGCCCTCCATGACCGTTTTGCTTAGGGCCCCTAAATTCATTGAAACGGCCCTGGTGTGAGTCATGATTAATCAAGTCTGGGGTCTTGAGTGCCTTTTCAGAAAAAAAAAACAAACAAAAAAAAAACTTATTCTTGCAGAGCATATCTATCCTACATACTGTATGTTTTCACACATACAAAACAATGCTTGTTAGTGAACGAGAATAAGGTATTAGCTGTTTGTGTTATCACTATAGTCCCTTTTGTTTGAGCCCATAATAATGTTTGAATATTGCATTGTTTTAACCAATAGTTGAGGATCCAAGTCTTCTCCATTTGAAGGTGAGAAACTATAAAGTTCTGTGACCAGTGTTCCAGACTGCACATCTTATATTTTAACTGCAGTGCAACATACTTTTGGTTTTCCACGCTGTGTCACTGCATGCAAGATTGTTTGCATTTTTTTTTTCCCAATGTGGAAATTGTTATAAGTATCTGCCCTGTGTATAGTGGAAATTCATAAATCCAAAGCATCACAAACATAAAAAAAGGCAGTTAAGGGGCAGGAGAGCTCTAAAACAGAATCAAAGGATAAGGTTTCATCAGTTCAAAGAATAACTCCTCCATGGTGATCCTAAAAATGAAACCAATCTTGGATCATACAAAGGTCTGTGTGGCAGAAAAACACACCATCGACCCACCCTTGTCATCGTGAAACATGGCGGTGGCAGCATCATGCCATGGGTATTCCTTTCTCAAGCAGCTACAGGAAGGCTTATCAGAGCTAATGGAATTAGGAGTCGGGTGGAGCTTCACTGTTAAGATGGACAACCACCCCTTAAATGTTCAGAAATGGCTACTACAGGATTGTTTAGATATGTGGCTCCCAACTTATTTTCCTTGAGGACCCCTTGCCTGTGTCTACAACAAGCAACGACCCCCCCCCCCCAACCCCAACTCTTAGCTACATTAAATTACAAACTTATTTGCCAAAAATTAAACAGCAATTGAAGGGGTTTGTTCCTTTTCTTCTTGTTTTACGCTGTAGGCCATATAGTATTTTTTTGTCTTTTGGATTGTATAAATGTAATATTTACAAATATAATTTTCAAAACCTCAACACAGCCAAAATTGTGTGAACCCCCTCTGATCCTCTAGGGATCCAGAGTTGGGAACCATTGGTTTAGATCAGGGGTGTCCAACTCCAGGCCTCGGGGGACATGCAGTTTTAGATGAGTCTTTGCCCCAACACAGCTGAATCATATGCTCCAAATGCCTCCTCAGCATGGCACAGTTCTGCAGAGGCCTGCTAACAAACCATCATTTGATTCAGCTGTGTTGAACCGGGGAAACAACTAAAACAGGCAAGATACCAGCCCTTGAGGACCCACTTTGGATACCCCTGATTTAAAAGTATACTAAATATAAAAAGCTGGCAGAGAGACGAGACTTGCACCTGTAATTCCAGCAGGTCTAGGAATCACTAAGAGGGGCTGATCTGTGTTAAGAAAAAGTGCAAGCCATGTGTTCTGGTCAATTTATGCAGTACGTTGTGCTGGTCTTTTACATAAATTACATTTAAGTCTGTGGGGTGTAAAATGACGAACGTGAAAAGATTTAAAGGGTACGATTACTTTCGCAAGGCACAATAGACATAGGTGATTTTCTGTGACAAATGTGGAATCTTAAAGGATCTGAATTAGATTCCCTCTGGGCCTTTAGTTTGCCATGATACTGGCTCAAACACTCAAATCAGTTCCAGCTGTTCTTCTGAATACAGACAATAACTGTAATTTACATAAAGGGGTTGAAAGCTGCATACGGAGGTGATATAAAGGTCATCATCAGGTTTTTTTGTTTTATATGGGACAGATGAATCACATCATTTGTGAGAAGTGTCAATTTATTCTTTCATTTAAAACCATTCCAGACAGAAATGTTAACTATACTATACAAACTGGACTCTCCTGCATAAGTTCTCACAATGAATTGCACAATATCATCAGTATGATCAAACTCCCACCCGGAGGTGACAGACAAAACAACTGAATCCGTCACCGGTTCTGGAAAAAGCTGGTCTGGAAGAATGCACATCTTCGTAGTGATTCAGGACTTGTTGCCACACGGGAATTTGTTTTTTACCAGTCATAAAAAAAAAGAAAAGCATGAATCCAACAGAAATAAATATTTCAAGTCATTGTAGATTAAATACATGTGTTGATAAATCATTAATAAAAGATCAAAGCCAAAAAGTAGAAAGAAGCAACATAAAACAAAGTTTTAAAAGTGTTCAGGCAAGATCATACCAAACCTGATGCCAAGGAAGCCCTCTATAATTTTACCCTAAAAGGGCAAAATTTTACCCTATCCATATGGTTTGTGTTGGGTTTGAAATGAAAATCATCTTGTTAAAACTACCATCAAAAGAGAGAGAGAGAAAACAAAATCCATGACACTTTACTCTTTAGGGAAAAAAAGAAAGTCAGTGGATATGCAGGAGCAGGACGGGCAGACATTTTGTGGTATGTTTATCCTGCAGTATAATCATGTAGTGTGTTTTCATTATGTGTTTATAAAAGGAGAGTGAATAGTCTAATAGTTCAGGCAACGTGTTTATCGTAAGGTCACCGCCTCTGACTTTAGCTGCATCACAGTTGTACAGATTGTGCGATTATAGTGAAACATGCTTCCTCTTAAATTCCCACACCGTATTCTGTTAATAAATGAAGTTTGCTCAGCACTAACAAACGATTAGAAATTCTTGCCAATCTGTCTCCACGGCATACATTATTGTTAAGTGACAAACGCAAACAACATTCACGCAGTTTACTAGGCGTAAAGCAATGTCCTTCTGTTAAAATGAATATTTTCCCTCTTAAAAACAAACCTGGATAGATAACTTACAGCAGACATTCATTTTCTTTCCGTCTGGTTTAAAAAAGAAAGAAAAAAAAGGGGCAGGAAATACACCAATATAACTGATAACATTTGCAACAACATATTCTTCTGAAATGACTGAAAACAGGAGCTCCGTGTAGGGATGAGCTCCAAGTGCGTCTGTGGTTTCAGTACATATGTCAGTTACGGTGGGATGTTCAGTTTTTGTGATATGCGGCTTCAGAGCATTGGGATGAAAGAGAAGGTGGGGTGGGGTGTCTCAACAGCTGAAGGTGATGGGTGTAGTGTTCTTAGTCAGGCTGGGCACCAGAGGCGGGTGTAGTGAAGGGAACATTTACAGAACGACCGGCTGTCCAGGAAACGCCTGCAGCGCAGCTCAAAACTCTAGCAGGAACAGCCTCCTTCGCTGACAGGCTGCTCAGGTGGTTTCTCCAACTTTATGTCAATCACTGCAGGGTCGATGAATTAAGGAACATCGCAGAACAAGGAAATATGTGCCGGTTTAAAAAGCAAAACAAACCCTAAAAACTACTGCTAACGCCTAAACAGGCAACAGGAAACTAAGTGGAGAGGAATGGACAACAAAGCGATTCTAAAGGTCTATAAATATTAAATAATCCTTTCACCACGTAACACTTTCCTTATCAAGTACAAATATTACAAAACATCATTTAAGATTTAATAACTGCCGGCAAATTCTGCTTATCACTTTCAGAGCAACTATGTTGCAAACTTTCTTCATACTTTAGAAGAGACCGTTGGGGGAGGAGCTCCTTTTAGATGATACTAAATAATAGTCTGCAGCTGGATGTCCTTGGAATACTGAACCTAAAGCAACTCGTAGGTTAAGTGACAAAAGTGAGATGCCATGATGCCTCACTAGACTTTCCCCGTGGCAAGGATTAGACGCAAGATTTGATATGAGGCGACATTAGAGAGCAAGGACACCTCCCAACTCCTCTGTCATGTCAGGCAAAGATGATGACAAGCGCACAAAGGATACTGTCCTCTCTATTCTTGTCCTGTGTGGTGTCCATGCCGGGGAGGGCGGCTGCCACGCGACGGAAAAGCTGCAGGAAAAACAAGCGGATGCATCTTGTCAGGAATATTTGTTTAGTACAGAACAACCAGTCAAAACAAGCATGCGCGGGGTGTATTATCCCATTGCATGTTTTAGCATAAGTTCCCCTTAAGCTTGCACAAAACGAGCACACCCAACAGAGCTTTGTCAAATTTGACTGAGATTAGGGTGCTTGTGTTGGAGCTCCTGCATGAACATGCATCTGATAAGTCAAGTGGCCTGAAAAAAACACAAAACTGTGGGATTCTAATGGAACAGAGTCACTGACAGTGTGGTTTTTAAACGCTTGCATCATTTGTCCTTTCCATTTTGAATCGACAAACAAAAATCAAAAAAATGAAAATGTGATTATCGGATACAAAAAAACAATAAAAAGGTCTCGTTTTACCGCATTTTAAATTTTAGTCCCGGAACAAAAATACAAAATCGAAAAACGAGCATGAAATATAACGGGCATCAAATTCGGATACGACCGAATTTGATTTTAATATTTAATTGCTCGAACATTTGTGACCTTGAAACTATTTTTTTGCTAGCTACTGTTTTCGTGATAGTAAGACTAGCTGTAGTCGTCGTCACTAGCCATCTCCATCCTGCCAGCGAACATGGATAGTTATGCGTTGTTTAGGGGAACAAAACGGCTGACTCAAGACATGACGATTGAAAAGATCAGCAGGATCTTCCAGGTATCCTACGCATTTTCCCTAAACTGCTTAACTATTTATCTGCAACATCAGACCAACATGTTTATGACGACTACAGCCAGCGCTATCGTTACTAAAACAATAGCTAGCAAAAACAAAAAAAGTACTTTCCTGGTCAAGAACATCTGAGCAATTAAATATTAAAATCAAATGCGGTCTTGTGGCCCGTTTTTCAATTTTATATATTTGATCCGAGACTAAAATTTTAAATATGAAAAACAAGAGCCCTTTTGTCTTTTGTATTTGATTTAAAAACTAATTTTAAAAAACCCAATCACATTTTCATTTTTTTTTGTCAATCGAAAATGGAAAGGCCAAATGATACACCGATTTTCTTTATTGATTGATGGATACTCATGAGATAAATAAAATCATGATGCAGAACATGCACATCCCTAATAAACTGCGAGAAAAGAAAACGCTTCATAATGAACATCTCACAGCAACAAAAAGCCGTCACTGCGGAAATCAAGAAGAGGCCAGTCATTGGTTTGCAAACTCTGACCCATCCTGAAGACTTTGATTAAAAAGTTGGCCAAATCCTTACATACAACAGTTGGGAGAGAGCTTGAAAAGCAAATTCAAGCTCCTCATTGGAAGCAGGCGTTTAAAGCACATGTCTGGCACGCATGCGTGTAGAACAGAAGCCAATCAAAACAGGGCATGAGTGCTGCGGACGCACACACACAGAAGCGTGCGCACGCCTCTACCTGTTTGACATTGTAGCCTGTCTTTGCACTCGTTTCAATAAACAGAACATTCATCTCTTTCGCTCTCTGTTCGCCTTCTTCTGTGGTTATCTGTCTGTGACAGCCAACGAACACGCAAACACCCACCGACACACGCATCACAGACATCGAAACACAGACAGAAGAAAAAAAAAGGATTGTGATTATATTGAAGTGAAATAATAAGCCGTGCTCCTCCCTGCTGCTACTACTACTACTGGCACCGCTGCTCAACGCCAAAAGCCTCCCGGTGCAAATGTAATATTTTTTATATGTAAACTGATTTGGAGCTGAATTCAAAGTTTGCTCAAAGTGCAGTGCCAGGAAAAAGTATTAATACCACTTGAACAATTTCACATTTTATTCCGCTGCACCCCCAACTGTATTGAATGTGGGATTTTGTGAGACCGACACACAGTAGTGCATAATAAGTGGATAAATGGTTAACGGTTTTCAATATTTACTTGCTTGCCATTTAGATAGACTTAAATGAGACAGGGGTCGAGGTCCTCCTTCCTACAGATAAAACAACACCAAACATTTAGTTCGAAGCATATTTCTGAGTTAAAATGACCCGATGACCAAAATCAAAGAAAGAATGTGAGGCAGGACTTGGAATCTTAAGTGCACAGATACACTCCGTCCTCTGAGCTTGAGCTGTTGGAAAAAAGACGAATTGGTAAAAATGTTCCTAGAGCAGCTGGAGAAATAACCCAAAAGACTTGCAGCTGTGATTGCAGCAATATTTGCTTCAATAAACTATTGACTAAGGTGTGTGGAATAAAAATCCATACCGCACATTCCAGATTTTTATTGGTTAAAAAAAAACCCCCACTGAAATCCACACACCCCTATCCTTCCACTTCACATTTATAAACTACTTTGTGCTGGTCTATCACAAAATCCCAGCGTTTCATTATATCCAGGTAAGATGGAGACAGAATGAAGGATGGTATGAGTTATTTGCACATTTGGAACAATTGAAAAACAAAGGTTTGCTTCTTTCGTTTCTTTTCCTCCGAGAGGGAAGCTTTTGGTGGAGAGGCTCAGGTTGCAGCAGCAGCAGCAGCAGCAACAGGACTTCAGAGCACGACTCAGACACAGCCTTACCTGCTTCACGTTGTAGCCTGCTTTCGCACTAGTCTCAATAAACATTACATTTAGTTCTTTGGCTTTCCGTTCACCCTCCTCAATAGATACTTGCCTGTGGTAGATAAGGAAGTTAGAAAGACGCACAGCCAGGCAGCAGAAAATACACGTTCATACAGTGGACAGGCAAAATATTTCCTGCATTACAGATTAATGTAGATCAGATATGCGGAATAGAGAAAGTCGATTATTGCTTTGGCATCCAGGAAGAAGAGGAGGGGGAAAAAAACTCCTGTGATGTAATGCTGCTTGGGGGGGGGGTAGTAATAACAAGCAAGCTGTAATTAATAACTGTTAACAGGAGAGAGAGGCAGGAAAGATGAACAACTAACCTTTTGTCTGCAAGATCTGTCTTGTTTCCCACCAACATGATGATGACATCACTTCCTCTCTCTGTTCTGACATCATCAATCCACTTTGTAGTTTGTTGGAAAGAGTTGACATCTGAAAGTCAAAGATGAAACGGGAGGCAGATCGACACTATTAGGAAGGGAAACCTTTTTTACAAAAGAAATCTAGGTAAGAGTCTCAAATTTAATGGATTAAAAAAAAAATACTATACTCATGTTGCATCACCTACTTGTAATGTCATACACAACGACAGCAGCGGCTGAATCTCTGATGTAACTCGGGATCAGGCTGCGAAATCGCTCCTGCCCCGCTGTGTCCCACAGCTGTAACCTGATCTGTGGGCCAGGGAGAGGATGGAACAAAAAATAATACAAAAAAAAAAAAAGAAAGAAAGAGAGAATGGAAATAAAAAGAAAACAGATAAATGAGCTAAGTTAACATGGCCAAAGCAAATAGAAAGAAAACCAAATAAAAAAAGATGGATGGGGAAAAGATAGAGAAACAAGACAAGACGAGCGTAGGGCATGCAGGTAGAGAATGACCATCAGAGAAAAAGCAAGCTGTCTGGGCCTGGAGGGGAAAGAAATAAACAATCACCCTTCACTTGTCGTCATCCCTCTTCTCCTGATCAAGTAAGGTGTTTTCATTTTAAAAAAATGGGATGATAGATAGATGGAGGGGTAGGAAGGAGACGGAGAATACTTAAGTTGGAGGAGAGAGCACTCAGTGAAAACACGGACTGTCCAGAGGGAACAGCGCTCTGATCACAACATCACTAAGGTATAGAATAACTGAATAGAACAAAATCACCCCGTCATTACCCAACGCATGAGAATCCCTTCACATCCGGAGCGCTTAAAATAGACTTACTGTTCTGTCTTCAAGGTACATGGTTTTTGACAGGAAATCTATTCCTATTGTGGCCTGAAAATAGATGAGAAATTATTCAATAATTCACACACTGAAGACATAATTAAAGATGATTTACAAACAGCGCTGACTCACTTGGTACGTATTGTCAAAGCTGTCATACATGAACCTGGTGATCAACGACGTCTTTCCCACTGAAAGAGAGAGAAAAAAGAAAGAAAGAAAAGGCATTCAGTTCAAGTTGGACATTGTTCAGGTGATTAAGGCCGTCAAAGTATTGACCTTCCTAAGAAAAGGGATTCAATTACAAATTAAAATATAATTAATAAATTAAATGGAGTGTTTAGTCTGGCCTTTAATCAAAAAAACTGAACTCATGTCAAAGAAATGCAGCATTTCCATGTCTGAAATAATTTTTTACCCAATTGCATCTAAATCTAAACACAAAAACAACAGACTTACATATGCACATATTATTTAATAATAGAGCTCACCTCATTAAAAATATTGAACTATGAACAGTAAAACACTAGTGTTAGTGCTACATGCAGACTATTTTTAGCTCCACTGTAATGAACTTTTCTATATAAATTCAAAGCAGCTGCTTTTCCCAGCACGTTGAAACACATTATTTACATTTACAGCACCTAATATGCTATTTTGCCAAAAATGAAAAGCTATAGACTAGGGATGTAAAAGAATATCAATACGCCGATATATAGTGATATTTTATGTCACTATATTGTATCGATATTCAACAGCAATGTATCAATTTTTTTTTGTTTTTGTTAATATTACCATTAATGATGACTGTAATTTTTGTAGTAAAACTCAAAGTATGACTGGTAGTTGGTGGCTGTTTTCACCTTCGATCCAGTGGATCAACTAGATCTAGTAATAAAACTGGATAAAAAGTAAGGAACAGGTTGAGTGTTTAGAACGCTGTGACAGTTAAATTAAGTTTTAAAAATCACACTAAATAGTCTTACTCATAGTATCGCAATATATGGTATCGCCCTCCCTGTATTGTGATACACATTGTATCACCAGATTCTTGCCAATACACATCCCTACTATAGACTGATACTAACAAGTTCACATTTATCTTGAACAATATCACACTATTTCATATTCTCTATAACTGTGCGTCCCAAACTTTCCAACGTCTAACCCACAAAATAAAAATGTACAGAGGGTCGTGACCCCGAATTTTTACTGAGTAGGTTTAAAGACGGGTCAAATGGCAGCAACAACAGTCAATATATTGACCAGAATGTTGATTTTTATTTATTCAAGTTCTGTCTTTTATTTTCTCTCACTGCTATCTTTGGTGTTTACGTTATTTTTCTCAAGACCCCACAGTTACATCTTTGTGACCCCAAGTGGGATCCTCACCTCAGCTTTGGGAATTACTGCTCTATAATACATCCTTACTTGTACGTAGGTGCAAAACAAATGTATTTTTTTCAAACAACTGAACTGGACGAAGGTCTCTCTGAGTTCTGGAAACAGAGGTGCCCAGCCAACAGACGGAGGCTTTTTGGTGAGCTCGGTTTACAGTATCAGTGACAGTGTGCATCAAGTGTCAGAGACACGGCTAAAGTCAACACAGCTGGTTCTAAGGCCGCAAAGACTAAATCAATCTGTTACACATGGAAGATAAAAAAAACATCCCCAAAAATAAACTCTTATAACAAATACAGCAATAATTCGACCGGTTAGACTGCTTCAGCTGTCAATATGTATAGTAACTATAGATCACGGTTATCCAGGTCTATAGGGACTTTCTGATTTCTTTGTGGTCTGACCTGCTGATTACAATTTTAACAGACTACTTTCTTGTCCTATGGATGACGGCACCGTACAGCTAATAAAAAGGAACATAGACGCACCAAATTAGGCTCACTGTGGTGTTGCACAGCTTTTAAAAAGCCTGGAGGAAATAATTTCTCAGCTCCACACCTACCACTGAAAATAAAAAGTGCTCATTCCTTCCTAAAGCACAAGTGCAGCCTGAGCGCCCCCCCGGCTGGAAATAGGGGGGATAATGAGAGGGGAGTAAGGGGGTGGGGGGTTGTAGGAATGTTACCAGACAGGTCTGGATAAGTGGGAAGTGCCTCAAGGCTGGAAAAAATGATCAAAGCAATCAAAGGAGTTCATGGACTTTAACCGACCTAGATTGCTTCTTTCTAACACGACAAACTACCAAATAATAAAGCCAGTTCTCGATGAGCACTACTGTTTTCGCCTAATTATCCAGTCACCCAAGTCTTCCACCACTACACACTTTTCCTATGAGCGACACGGCGTCAGAGTGAGCTACTGAGTGAGTGCGTCAGTTTCCTCAACCAAGAGCCATGTCTGACAAGGAGTGACGAGGAAGTCCAAGAAACAGCCAGCGTGGACGAACACACGGCATCAACAGTGTCGCAATGCTCCCAAAGTGCCAACACAGTGTGACGATATGCGGCTAACGTTAGCCGGCTAACAGCTCGGCGTCAATCCCCAGAACAAGCCGTTGCACTCGGCTTCTACATATAACAACACTCCCTCCCCCCTCAATCGGTTACGACAGGATGGATTTTAAACTTACCACTCTGTTCCCCGAGAAAGACCAGTTTAAATTTTCTTAAAGGGTTTCCGAAGTCTCCGGCCGCAGACATTACTGAATATAATGATACTCTCTGAGCTTCCTCAGCAGCTGGTGTCAGTTATTAAAGGTCCACTATCCGCAGCGTTTCACTGCTGTTCCGACACTTATAAAAGTACACTCGGTGATGTTTGTTGCCTCCGAGCCTGTCCCTTTAACTGTAATAATCCCTACTGCGGCCAAGTTAGCATTACTACAGTCTTTCTGACTGTCTACCAGCTAGCAATTCTGGATAACTTCTTCCTTAGAAACAAAGTGAACATTGTTCGAGTGGCAATCATGCTGCCCCCTAGTGGTTGAAATGAGCTACGATTAGAGCCAAGTCAAATCCTCTGAGAATCTAAACGGTGAATTTACCCAGAAAATACATTTATTTATTCTATATTTGGAACCCCACATTATTCGCTTAGGCAAATGAATATTTTTGCATATTTTCTACATTGATACATATTTGACTAAAGGCTGAAACACAAGAAATTAAATACGTGTTATGTTATGTTTTGCTATGTCCAGAAGGGGGCGGTCTTACACCTCAGCTTAGATTTTACAGACTAAGCAAATTATGTGATAATCTAATCATGAGCTCTGCGGACGCTGGCTTGATTAAAGTCTCACATAATTAAAGCTAGGTGAAGTCTACATAAACAAGTGTCCAGTCATTTACCACACTTGTATATTTTTAGGATATATTTAGTTATCCAGAACTAACTTGACACTTAACCCTTTAGGCCTATCCACACTTTTAAAGTTGCATCATGTCAGACAGAGATACTTTTTTGGACAATATTTAACAGTCTTGTCAGTAATCAAAGAATAGTATATAAAAAATTGGTTGCCTGAAACTCTTTTGGACTCCTCACTGAAGTTTACGTGTGTGTGTTTCTAAATTCATTGCAGTTGTGCCAGCCTTTGTTGGCAACCTTGTTTTTTCAAACAGAAAACCAGCTGGCTGTGATCATTTATGTGAAGAAAATGGAACTGGAGCTTAGGGTAAGCAGTATGTACAGTGGGTGTGAAAGTAGACAATTTTTTTCACAAATTGTCATCACATTGTGGTGTTTGCAGGACCCACGGAACTAGTCATGACCTCCACCTGATGGGACAGCAGCTGTGTGTTTACAAGATGACTTGGTTCATGGTGCCTTAAATAAGTTTTTATACTACTTAAACTGATCCACATTTGTCACATGAAAACAACACATACCCGTGTATTTTATGGGGATTGTGTTTGGCCGACCAAGTGCATAATTTTGAGGTGAGAGGGGGAAAATTATGGTTTTCACATTTTGACCTGGAGTTATGAAAAGAAAAACCTGTAGGATCCTGCTGAAGACTTGAAACTTAGGCAGAAGTTCACTTTCTAGCAGGACAAGGACCTTAATCAAGCATCCAGCTACAAAGGAGATAGACAGTGCTGTTCAAACAACAAATTCTTCAAAAATTCATTCAGAGCAGCAAACTATGAATAGAGTGCTTTGCAAATTCATATTCACACCCCTTGAACATTGTTACATTTTGTCATATAAAAACCAAACTTTAATGTGTTTTATTCATATTCTGTGTGACAGCGCATATATTGCATATGTGAAACATCTTCGGGGACAGTGGAGCTAATCAGAGCTCAATGGAAAATGATTGGGAAATGCTGGAATAAAACCTGTGAGAAGCTCTGAAAGGCTTCACTTTCTTGCAGCACATCAACCCTAAACATGCTGCCAGAGCTACAATAACATGGTTTCAATCAAAGCATTTTCACATGTTAGAATGGCCCAGTTAAAGCCCATACCTAAATCCAAATGAGAAACTGAGGCAAGACTTCATGAGCAACATTTTAGCCAACAGTAATAACAAAGGACTTCAGTATAGATATGCAAAGCTGGTAGAGAGTGAGACGAACCCCAAAATACTTGAAAACCAGCCTCATCAGTTACCATTCACTTCATAATTATGCACAACTTTGCATAGCTTTATAGCATAAAATTTAATTAAAATATTCTGAAGTTAGCTGTTTTAATGTGACAAAATAAAATAAAAAAAGGTTCCTACAAAAACCAAAGCATGCATGATATAATTTACAAGTCAATTCATACATTAGCTTTTTCTTACTTACAAGTATGCACTCTAAATTCATGGACGAAGTCAAGATCTAATAGGATGAGTGGTTACCCCCCAATTGGAAGGTCATTGGTTTGATTCAAAGCTAAGTGCTCCATATACAGAGTGCACTTAATATGAAGAGTGCATGTAAATAAAGTGAAACAATATACACTGAGTGTGTTCGTGTGAATGAGAGACATGCAGTAAAATGCTATGAAGGACCTGTATGAAACTAAGAAGGTGCTTTGCCCAGTGTCCTTCAAGAGTATTCACACCGTCAACTTTTTAGCTGTTTGTCTTGTTACAACCACAAAGATATCTGTCTTTTATTAGATTTTATGTGACAGGCCAGTACCAAGAAGTGCATAATTGTGAAGTGGATAGAAATTATTTTTGTCTTTCAAAATTCTTCCAACAAAATCATAAAAGTTTGAAATATCATTGTTAAACCGTCCCCCTTTACTCTTCCAACCTTAGGTAAAACCCAGAGCAACCAATTTCCTTCAGAGGACTCGTTCGCCCATCATCTAAAAACTGAAAGAGTATTATACAACTCCAAACCTACCAAATCAGCAACCAAACTGACAGTCTGGGCAAAGAGGACATTAATCAGAGAAGCAGGCAACAGGCCCATGATAACCCTTGAGGAAGAGCAGAGATCCGCAGTTCTGGTATCATTTGTGCACTTTGGAAATCTGTTCCTTATGAAAGAGGGACAAGAGGAATGCCCTTGTTGAAAAAATATGATTTAAAAAATATTATTAAATGCTATTTAACAAGACCTATTTGTAGCTACAATCTTTTTGAGGAGTACAGCAAACATGTGGAGGAAGGTGCTCTGGTGATATGAGACTAACCTTTAATTTTATTCTACATGTGTGGCAGAAAGCTAACACTGCATTACCTACCCTAAATACTGTACACCCGCCCCACAGGGAAAAAACTGTGTTGGCGGCACCATGACATGGGGATGCTTTTTTTTCAGGAAAACATGTCATCTTGAAGCTAAATACATGGCAATAATGAAAGAAAAGCTGCTGAAGCTCCAAAAGACTTGAGACTGGAGCAAAGGCCTACCTTTCAGCAGGACGTAAAAGAATTGAAACAGCCAGAGCTAGAGTGGGATGGTTTAGAGCAAAACATATTCATGTGTTAGAATGGCCCAGTCAAGGTCCAGCCCTGAATATAATCACGAATCAGTGGACTTGAAATTGATATTGAGATACGCTCTTCATTCATTCTGATTGAGCTTAAGTTATTTCGCCAAAAATGTCACTTGATGTGCAAAACTGATAGAGACACACTCGCAATGACTCTGCTGCAGTCGTTTCTGCAACAAAAGGTGGTTCTATAAAATAGTGACTCAAGGGAGTTGAATACAAAGGCCACCCTTTTCAGTATTTCATTTGTAAACCATGTTGAAAACGATGCCTAATTTCCCCTTCCTCTTGTCAAACCTCACAAATTATGAATTCTTTTGTGAGGTAAATTTTAATCAAATTTTAAATGTAAGAGTTCCGACACTTGAATTTATGCCTGCTTTGTAGTTGGTGTAAGTGTCCATGTCTGTGAGTACAGTATCCATGTTTCTATCTGGTTTAGCTCACTCTTCTAGGTCACTGAAAAGACAACACACATCTGCGCCCCTTCTTTCATGAGCCATCCAGTTATTCCCGGACTGCTGATCGGCTGATGCCAGTGCTTCAGCTGCTCTGTTTGAGAGTCGACCCGTGCCAAGCAAGAGCCCTCACACTCCACTGGCCCAGCTATCCTCTCTGCTTTAGCACTCCTATGCCATATGTCCTTGGTAAAGGAAAGACCACCCCTTCCTCCCTTCCTCCCTCTATCCCTTTCTCCCTCCCACCCATCTCTAGTCCCACCATTCAAGATGCTGATCTGGCAAAATCTCTTTCGCTGCCCCATCAAGTCCTGATCTTGATCTATTTCCCATATGTGCATGTTGCAAGGTTCTAATTTAAAAGTGTTTGATATCACCTTTTTTTATTTAAGAACAGAAGCGTTTTCAAAGCTTCCCAAGGGCATGCAGCTAAATCTGCTGCCCTGACTTCATTCTGGTGTGCTGGTCTCATGTGCTGCCACTGCATCTTTTACTTCTGCAAAACTTGACTCAGTCCCCCAGATAGGAGAACCTTGATATGACTCATCTTAAGAGCAATTCAGGGATTCTAATAATTCAAACTACTGGCCATTCTCTGCTTACCTTGGTTATATATACATGTGTGTTTGAGTTTTTTAATAACAAACTATCCATCTGTGTGTGTGCTGGAGGAAGACACATTTCCTTCACCATGTTAACATAAATCTAATGAAACCAGCTTTCAATGTCAAAGTACAATACGACGCTCATTTCTCTAGAGAGGGGCAGAGCGTGGGGGGGCTTTAATGGAGGCTGCATAAGGGAAATACAAAAGAGAAGATGAAAAGACAAAGAACAGAAAAGGACATGAGGGCTGGGTCAAATGGAGAAATTAAGAGATTAATGAGGAATTTGGTGTAGAAAAAAGAGTTTTTCCTTTAATCCTTATGATCTGTGTCACTTGAAAGCGTTCAAGGTGGAAAAATGGCTTGCAAGGCAGGATGCACTGTTAGATCTCAAATCCACCCTTTCTGTGCAACATCAGGCAGAGACAGGCACAGCAGCACAGCAGCAGGCATTCTTGCAAGCATAAGGGAAGCAGCGATCAGGGTAGCAATCCAAGCACATTTACCAGAGGAGGCGAGAAGAAGGAAGGGGAGGGAGCAAAGGAGGGAGAGGGATGAGAGGGAGCAGATCTATGTGCGGAGAAGGTACAGAGGGGAGGGAGAGGGAATGGGAGAGGGGGGGGGTGTTGCTTACTCACAGAGTGTGACAGAGATAGAGTGAGAAAGCAAGGAAGGAGGCACAGGGACAGAGAGGAGAGCAGAGAGCTCTGAGAGAAGAGATGGGGACCGAGCACTGAGGCAAAGGTAGCAGGAAGGACTGAGATCGGCACGCAAACGAGTGCCGAAGAGAGACAGGAGGAAGTCAGTGGAGGTGGAAGAGGAGGAGGACGAGGAGGAGAGGGGGGGTGCCAGATGATGGAGCCTAGAAATAGGTTTTACAGGACAGCTTTTCATTCCTGTTCTCTGCATCAGACATGACTCTGGGCACTGGACTGTGCCCAAATTAGCCAGGGGGACAACGGTAGGACAGAAGGTCTTCGGAGAACTGCTTCAGGTTCAGTCTTGCTGGATTCAGCAAGGCGGCTGATTTATTACTGAGGGGTTGGGTGGCAGCGTGTTTGTAAGTGTGCGTGCGTGTGTGTGCCTATGCATGTGTGCCGGATTTTGTGGCTCTGTGTGGTGCTCTGAGCTGCTGGGAGCGACCATTCCTCCAGTCATGAAGTGACATTCAGCAGGCAGGAGCTTTGTGTTCTGGTGAGGGTCTGCAGTCCTCTGTAGGAAGTAGGAGAGAGGGATTCGGAGCTGTCATCGAATAGAAAGTGTGCGTGTGTGTGTTTATAGTGAGGTTAGCCAAAGTGGATCAGCTCTATGTGGTGTGTGTGTGTGAGAGTGTTTAGGTTAGAGCAGCAAAGGTGCAGCAAAGACAAAGATACACAATGCAAGGACGAGTGCCGAGCGACACCGATGGCCGAGAGAGCAGCTGAAGTACAAGGAGTGCCCCAGGGGTAGGGGAGGACGAAGGAGAGAGGGAGAGAGAGAACAGCTAGAGGACAGAAAGAGGAAAGTGGAACAGTGAGAGGGTGATCATTGCTGTTGTACAGTGAGCTATAGCATATGCTGTAGCGCAGAGCAGAGTGCTGCTGCAGGGGGGGAGGACAAGCATCACTGCACTGTGGAGGAGGTAGTGGCGGTGGTGGTGGGGGGGAGGGGGTGGCAGACTGAGGGGGGATGCAGTGAGTTCAGCACCCAGAAAGGGGATGCACAGTAGGACAGTCCCAGAAGAAGACACCAACATCGAAGACGAGCAGCCAGGTTGGCGAGTAGAGGTCACAAAGGAGCTGGTGGGGGGCCGGGGTTTGGTTCACCTGGTCGTAGGCTGGTCCTGAGGACCGGAGGAAAGCTGAAGAAAGAGGAGTCCTGTTTCTCCTGAGCCCACTGCCACCAGTCCATCACCATGGGGGAATGGACCATCCTAGAGAGGCTGCTGGAGGCAGCTGTCCAGCAGCACTCCACCATGATTGGAAGGTAAGACACTGACTGATCTGATGTACAAACATTTTCTTGTCTCATGTTTGTGTTGTTTTGTTAATGTTAACTATAGGTGTGTGCTTTCATGTACAGTACCTGTTTTGTTTGGAGACTCCCCCCTCCTCCCTGCCCGGCTCCTCCTCAAGGCTTGTCCCAGTGCTCTGGGACACTGGGTCTGGGTCTCAGTCTTTCCTTATTTCCTATTTCCACCCTCTGCTCTCCCTCACACTTATCCTCCTCTCGCATCACTAGTTTAGGGATAAACTAATTGCACATAATCAATAGTAGGCTTTGATAAGCATTATGGTTAATGCAGTGAGGGTCCTTAGTTGATACTAGCTAATAGCCTGGCTATTGATAGATTGAGCTTGGCCACAGATCAATAGGACAGAAGGAGGAGAGAGGGGTAGAAGAGAGAGGAGAGCAGAGATGTGGAAGATGAAGGCGCAGTGAACTGGCAGGTGAGGAAGGTAGAAATCAAAGGTGGGAGCTTGTGACTGACAATAGAAGATATGTTTTGTTTGATTTTAAAAAGCCAATTAGTTTATTTTGGCCCGCAGTAACCTGCTACTTCATGACCATGAGGTGGGATAGCTTCTGATATCCACAGCGAGAACAGTTTGCAGTGATGAGGTGAAGAAAAAGGTTCTTAGATTGTGAGTCGGGACATGCGGTGGAGACATTCTGTACAATCTGTGTGAAATATGTGCTCCACATCATATCTCTGTGATTAATGGGATGCAAAAGTGGAATCTTCTGCCCGACTGAACACTATCCAAACGTCCCACTTGGATGTTCATTTGGAAAAGTGAACGTTGCCCAGCCTGTGAAACCAGGATGCATCAGAATGCAATTTGGAATTTTCTCATTAGAAGAAAAAGAAAATTGGAAACCTTTGAAACAGTTAATGTGGTTGCTCCCTCTTCATTAACCCTGATCACAGGTAGTGTAGAACAAGGCATGCTCTGACCTCCCTTATACTAATGTGGCTCTATTGTATCTGTTAAAGGAGTGAAGACTGGCTAGTAGAGTGCCTTGCAAAATTATTGAAATCTCTTCTTTTTCTTTTTACATTTTGTCACATTACAGTCATAAACTTTAATGTATTTAGTAGTTTTTCATTTGATAGAACAATGCAGTATTACATTGTAGTGCATTATAAAGCTTAAATGAAACGATACATGTCAAAATCTTTGTACAAATAAAAATCTGAGAACTGTACTGTGCAGCTTTATTCAATTCTATTAACTCTGGTACCCATAAAGACTATCAGTGCCATCATGTACACTGAATTGTCACCTACACCAGTGTCTCAATAGCAGCCTTGCCATATATATTCATCCTCTAGATCTTTCACAAAAGCAGGCAAGAGGCCCATGGTAACTTGGGAGAAACTGCAGAGATCGACAGCTCAGGTGAGAGAGGATCCACTATCGCAATCAACAAATCTGGCCTAAGACTCATAGGAAGAAGAAAGCCACTGAGGAAAGATTTGTTTTATAGTTTACCATAAGCCATCCATGCCACAGCAAACATGTAGAAGGTTGGTTGTCAGTGACAAAACGTGAAAAAGTTTAATGTGTATAAAAAGAACATTTGCAAGGCACTATGAGTACACTATAAATCAGTGATACTGCAAAGCAGCACGGATGATGTGAGCCATTAAGACAGGGGTGGAAAATTTCTGTCCTTGAGGGCATGTGTCCTGCCAGTTTTACATGAGACCCTGTTCCAACACCAGATTCAAATCATTGAATTATCTCAGCATTTATGTCTAGTGTGTTCGCACTAAGCCAAGTAATTTCAGTTAGTTCCCATTTGATTGCTGAAAGAGCATTATGCTGATGATAACCTGCAAATCAGCTTGATTTAGAGATGAACTAAGCAATATTTGTGTTCAAATAAATCCCATGATTCCTTTCCACGCTTGGTTTCGTTGCTAGTTCTCAGAAAACTACTTCTAGACATGAATCCTTACACAGATATTTTTCTAACTCTGCTCAGTATCAGCCAAACCAGAGTTGGCTGTCAAGCAGGAGGTAAGACAAGCTAGCTGACCTTCGTGACATTTCAACAAACTTGGAGAGCTGGTGAAGGTATTTGGCCATTTAGGAAAACAAAATGGTACACATATTTTTCCTCATGAGCCAGAGGAGCAAACAAAGGCTAAAGCGACAGTGAATATCGGAATTACATCCAACAGGTGGCCAGACAAAGGAGACCAAAGGGATGTCCGTGTTGCTCTTTTTCTGCTGGATATGTGAGTAGGCAACTGTTTGCTAATATGTCAGCCATAACAACTTCATAAGCTAGATGCTAACTGTTGTGAACATGTTTTTGGAGTCTTTCCGCCCCCTAGTGGTCAAAATAAAGAGAAAAACAATGACTTAATGCAGCTTTAAAATCCCGTCCTGGCAGCTGAATCAATGAAAACCTGCGATCGCAGGGTGCACAGAACGCTGAAAATCAATCTCTGGATCAATCAAGCCACCTACAGTCTTACAGAGGCACAGAAGCAACTCTCAATTTGTCTGCTACTTCTTTCAAAATCCTAATGAATACTTTGAAGATGTAATGCTTTCTTGTAATATTGAGGCATGTGAACACTATAAAGAGTTACCTAAATTAAAAGATGTACCCCATTTGATCAAGCAGTGCTTTCCTAATTGGTGTAGATCAATTCTTCATGCCTTTTTTGTCTATTAGTGGTTAAAAAACACTGCTTTGTCAAAGCTTTTGACATGACATAGATTTAGTTATCTAAATGATTCTTTGAGCTAGTGAAAAACAGCCCCCCATAGGGAGTAGTTTTACAGCGACCACAGCTATGTGATACAGTGCTGATTACACTGAGATGCTTTGTAAATGATCCCTCTGTATTTGGGCTCCCTCAGACTGTGTTTGTCCTACATGGCTCTTTCTAGTTGACCCTAGGGTATTAGTTGTTACATTAGTAGCTTCCCAGTCTGTCTTCAATTCACTTTGGCTAGGAAATAGGAGACAAGCTACATTGTCTTTTGTATTCACTTTGTATATTATTTTTGGTTATAGATCCTTGAATTTACTTTTTTTTATCCTTTTCAAAATCATGTGGTTTTTATATTTAGCCTGTCTGCAGGAAACCCTAATTAAAAATAGTGACTAATTATACAGCAGTTTGCATATTCTAAGACTTGAATTAGACTATTAGTGTTTATCACGAAGCGATGGTCTGGATCTGAGCTTTCTACCTATAGAGAGGCAATTTAAAATTTTTTTTTTGTTGCAGTTTTAACAAATCAACTGAAGATAACAATTTGATTCCAAAACCTAAGCATGTGTCTGCATGGTCAGAACATTACTGACACCTTACACATTAAATTATGACAATGATGTCTATGGATGTACCAGCAAATTGGAGAATTGTTCACCACTGGCACAGATTGTGCTGTGGAGGTGCCTCTTAGATTGTTACTGAGCCACTCCACACTAAATTACGTACTGAGTCCAAATTTTCTGCACTGACCTCTATGGGTTGAAAGGTTCAAGTCTACTGCACCACTGACCACCCCCAACTGAGCCGTTGGGGGTGGTCAGGTGTGCTCCATTGCACTTGTGAAGATAACTAACTGTGCTGTATTGTGGCACTGTCGTGCATCGTGAAGTCTAACACTTCACAGGGTGTGGCCAGAGCATGCAGCCACTGTTCAATGAGCGCATCACCAGTAGGGATTTCCAGCCTGTGTGTGACACTTTTGTTTTGAACAGTTTTGCATGTGTGTGCTTGCAGCACAAAGGTATTTCCAAAGTAGAAATAGGAGATGTCTTCCCACGACTGAAAAGTCTTCCCCGCATCACTCTGAAACATGGTTGCATGTCAGTTATCTTTATTTGAACGCCAATTAACAAATGTAGTTTCTCTGTCAGATGACTAGACTGTCTGATCCAGCTACAATTAAGCTGATTCTTAATTGTAGGTTTTAAGCTAACCTATGCCCAGGCATAGGACAGGTAATTAGCCCAGGAGTACAGAACCGTGTTAAAAATAGAATCGAACCATCTTCATGGAGCGGCATAGGTTAGCTTAATTATGGTCTTGGAAGGAGAATGACAACTTAGAATTGGTTCTGTGCCTCTGACTAACCACAGGTGATGTGCTTATGGTGACTCATTCAGAGACTGATTTTATGTATTGTGAACTGACTGGTCGGTGTACAGTGTGTGCATGAATAACCAATGTCTATAATCATGACTACACAGAAAAAGAAAGCATTGTCAAGGCTGCAATAACCTCATTTACAGACCCTTACATATTTAAAGAACCCTGTGCTTAAAGTTACAATGATGTGGGACTTTGAGCATTAAATATATTGAAAAAGAGCCACAACCTGTCTCAGCTGCTCTGTCAGTTTGGGGAATTAATGAAATGTCTGGTTGTAATGGGCAGAGGGAGCTTCCTAAGAGGACAGAGCCAGATCTATTTATGCACTCTATGTATTTAATTAAAATGCATGCTTACAGAGATATTCCGGCCTATTTGATTAGGATTCATAATGGAAAGTACTTAGGTGGCATTAGTCAGCGCTGTGCTGTCTGTGCTGTGCCCGTTGTTGATTTCTAAATGCCTAGCTGTCACAAAAATGAGTAACACATTTTATGCTGAGGGTACAGCTGTATTAAACTAAATTGGCAGCCTTGATAATGTTGGTGGTTGTTTTGTGTCTCATGGGTTTATACATAATTTATTTATGAATCTTCTAAAATGTAACTACTGAATATGTTATTATGCCCCTACTGCTGTGTAAACCACACACATCCTGATTTGGAAATACATGAGCAAAGCTATTTATAACCCTTGAACCTTTGGAAATTTTGTCATGGTACAATCACAACGTTCATGTATTTGATTGAGATTTTTATCTGAAGGACCAACACACAATAGTAAATTATTGTGAAGCAGAAGGTAATACAGGACACATATATTTTTAAAAACATTTGACAAATAAAGACCTGAAAAGTGTGGTGTGCATTTGTCGTCATGCCTTCTCAGTCGATACTTTGCAAAACCACCTTTAGCTGAAAATACAACTGCATGTTTTTTGGAGAGCGTTGCATATAGACACTGAAAGTTGCAACTATTCTTTAGGCAAAACGGTCAGAGTGGGTGTAAAGCATCTAAGAACACCTTTCAAATTTTGCTACAGATTCTCTACGTCTGAACTTTGACTAGGCCATTCCAACACGTGAATATACTTTGATCTAATCTCCATTGTTGCTTTGGTTTTATGTTTAGGGTTGTTGTGCTGCTAAAAGGTAAACCTTTACCCTAGTGTGAAGTGATTTGCAACATTCTCTTCCTGGATTGCCTTTCATTTAGCTTCAACCACTTTCCAAAGACTCCAGCCATCTCTTCTATTCTTACTGAAGAAAAGCATCCCCACAGCACTGTGCCACCACCTCCTTGGTTCACTGTTTGGATTGGTGTGTTCAGGATAATGTGAAGTGTTACTTTTCACCACACGTAAGATTTTGCATGTTGATCAAAAATCTGTTTTGGTCATCTGACCATAGCACCTTCTTCAACATACTGTAGTTGCTTTGTCCCCTAAATGGCTTGGGTTAAACTGGTTCAACAAAGATTTTGGTTCTTCTTCCCAATGTTCCATAAAAGCAGAATTTGTAGGGTGCACAACTAATAGTTGCAATAGAGGCCTGAATAAAAATCCCAACTTTTTATATTGTTACTTCAAAAAAATTAAAACCTTGCATAATTTTCTTTTCACTTCACAATCACACATGCTCTGTGTAGATCTATCCCAAAAATCTCAAAAAATACTATCAAGTTAGGGGTTGTAATGTGACAAATTGTAAAAAGTCTAGGAAAAGCTTATGAATAGTTCATGCACCAGACAAGGGACAGTGAAATATTGTTCATTTTTTTAACACACAAAGAATTAGAATATGTACATGATGCAAATTCAGTGCTCGTTCCTGCAGGGAAAACAATGTGTGTTAACTGCACCGATCTGCCAAAAGGATAACTAAATGTGGACGGCAGTTGTCTAGCATCTCCCATCATCTGCTTTTGTTAATTCTTTCTTCCCCATGTGTGTTGTCAGCCATACAGGACAGTAAAACAACACTGTGCATGGAAAAACTGAAATGTTAGCTCCAATACACAGCGTACTTACATGTATTTACATGATGCTCAAGCCACAGGTTAACATACGGTTACACCTCAGATGCTTATTAATGTGATAGGATTTGATATCTTGCAGGTAGGAAAGAAAGAAAGAATGAAAGAAAGAAAGAAAGAAAGAAAGAAAGACAGACAGAAAGAAAGAAAGAAAGAAAGAAAGAAAGAAAGAAAGAAAGAAAGAAAGAAAGAAAGAAAGAAAGAAAGAAAGAAAGAAAGAAAGAAAGAAAGAAAGAAAGAAAGAAAGAAAGAAAGAAAGAGTGTTGATGCATCTTCAATAAGACTGCAATGCTGTAGTCACGCCAGCGCCAAAGACAAATATAGGAGTAAGAAAGCACGAGAGGCAGCAATAAATGGAAGGCTATAAGGATCTAAGGGAAGATCAAATGATAAAGGCTGCCAGATGGATGAGAAGTGAATGTTATAGAGATAGAACAAAAAGAGCTCATGCAGGGGAAATAGGAGGCAGAGGAAGAGGAAAAAGTTTGCTCTCTCCAGAGGCTCGGTCTGGGGAATCTGTGTCAGAACTGCTTCCTTTTGGAGCTGCTGCTGAAATGAAGAGAAAAAAAGTATATACAGGTAAACTTAATATGTAAGGTTAGCTAAAAAAAACTTTAGGCATGTCAATTTCCTGTTTATTAAAAAAGCTGCACCATGTATAAGAGGCAGTTTTCTTGCTTAGTAGCATAAAGATGTTCTTTTATGTTGGTCTAAATGTCCAAATCAGTTTCCCCATTTTATACCTTATACAGGCATAGCGAACTCAAACAATCTATTATTTATCATCTATCACTTCCCACTTTAGCATTATCAGTCATAAATTCTTAATTAATGTTGTGCGCTGCCTGTTTCAAGTTGCAACATGTGTCAAGTCATTCATTAAAAATGGATGCAGAATTGACCAGCCTTTTAATGCAGAGGACAAAGTGGTGTATGAAATAGCTCGTTGTTGTGAAGGCTAATAAAAAAAAGGAAAGCAGAGCCGTGGAATGCTGGATGAGACATGAAATCCTTGTTTGTTGGCTTTAAAAGCAAAATACACTGCACACATTGTCTGGTGCTCTGCGCTGCTGCTTTTCACTCTTGTCGTTTTTAAAGGACACATTCTCTTCACTTTTCCCTAAATGGGTCAGGATATCCACAAGACGGAAGTATGCTACATTAAGGAGGGCACTCTAGTTCTCCTAAAATAATCCCAGATACAGGAATGCTTTGGTCAAATTGAGGGCATCATGCTATCAGAAAACACAAACGCAGGACATATTTCATGTAACTTTAAAAAGCCTTTCCCCTAAACAACACCAGTTCTGCCAAAAAGGAATCTGTTGCAAAGGGAAATATTGTCACCAATATTCAAGCAGGGGGTTAGAAAGTGTAATCTATCATCCAGCACCACTGTGATTTGAATTAAACTGCTTCAGTGTGCATCCAGAGTCGTCATTGCTTTATTTGTGCAGCAATAGCTTATGTTGAACGGTATTGATTATTCTATTTGACGGGGCAATTTTCGAAGATAAGCTGAGTTCGGCTTTTGTTCAGCACAGGCTATTACTCATCTTAGCAACCAATCAGCGATACGTGTATTTGTGCAGACTTTATAATGCGTTATGTATGGGATACCAATGAATCACATACATGATCCATATTACTATAACTTTACACATGTAAAGATGCATTTACAACTCCCAAGCATCCACTGAAGTACATTACAGAGAGTCCTATTGGACTGGAAACTGATTGAATTCGGTCTTCAGAGATTAACTGGCAAAGACTAACAACAGGAGTCTAACCAAATCAATAAAAGTCGCTATAAAACAGACCAACCTTTCAAACAGTAAGTACTAAAGAAGTTGTAACTGTACAAAATGCTGTAATGGGGAAAAGGCAAGAGATTCGTTTTTCTTCGCACTAATGATGAGCGGGCTAGACTATAAAGAAAAGGTATTTACTGTCTCGCAGATTTCAAAAACATGAATCACCCATAAAAATCTGTTATTAACCAATTTTTTTGATCAATTTCACTGGCCATGCATATTCCTGATTTTAATAAATAAGAAATCATCTAACTAGAACCTGTCTGAAAACATGAATTAGGGTAAAAGCTCTGAAAAAGACACACATGCACTGCTCGAAAGCACATCATGCGCTGCTTGAAAGAAACAGATGAGAAATAAAGTAATCGACATCTATCAGTCTGAAAAGGGTTATAAAACCATTTCTTCATGGGATGGGAACATACAGAAAGAAAGACTTGTAGGTTATTTATCTGGTTTTGTCACTTTTGGTTTGAAATTACCTACGTTGAACAACTGAAATAGTCAGCTTTATTGTGGCAAAAACACTAAATTCTTTATCCAAAGATGGTAGAGTTTAGAAACTCAAGAGATTTCAGTTTTCTTACTTGAATGATTTTGCTGCCCCACTTTTTGACACACTAAAGTGAATCAACTAGGAATGTCATTAACAAGGTTTTTATGTCCCCAATAGCCCATTTATCCGAGTTATATAAAAAAAAACACTAATTTGAAAGACCAAGTTCAGGTCTGAAACTCAATTGTAACTGTAAATGTAGTAAATTAACACAGTGTACTTTATGAGTGTTGCATCTCAATTACGTGACTGACCAATGATGTTTTCTTGATGTCAACAGCTATTTTGTCTGTTCATACAGCTACAGTATTCAGTAAACTCATGTCTTGCTCCTGCTGAAAAAATTTCTTCGCTAAGTTAAGTGCTAGGCTAATGGTAGCATTTTTCCTGTTTGTGTTGATATGACTTGCTGATAATTTGGGCTGGTGAGATGTTTCAGTAAAGTTCCAGTTGATCATCTGCAGACGAAACAAATTTTTTTGGGATTTGCTTAAAAAATAATTAAAATTGAATGGCTTATGTTTCAGCTGCGGACTGCACAGGACAGGTTACATGCCAGAGACTAACAGGAAGTGAATATCACTTTAAAGGGTAAAATCAGATTACTGGGGAAAATCTATTAGATCAGCAAAATATTATGCATAGTCTATTATAAAGTTCTGCATGCCGTAAGCAACATAATGTAGCCTTTTTAAATGCAACAAAGACAAAATAGTTGGGTTCAAATTCGTACGATTTATGTAAAAAATTATTACCATTACACATAACACTAATAAGCATTTTTACACAAGCAGCCTCTTGGCAAATTCGGCATGAAATGCAACACACAGTGACCATTTTTGATATGATTGAAATGGCTTACTGTCCAGGCCAGGATTCATCTGGAGGGAGGCATACATGCTCAAAAAGAAATCTTAGTCAGTTGTGCCCAAAATAAGTTTTTTCTTCTCATTATTATTATTATGTTATTTGCATGCCCTATCAATGGCTAGTGGGTGCATTCCTGGGTTGCGCACAGTAAAATACAATATGTCAAAAAAATTGCAGCCATACACAGTTGGCTATGAAGCTTTAGAAGAGATTTGGTTCGAAGCTTTCAAGTTTGAGCTAAATTGTGGGGCTAAATTGAAATCATATTAGAACAAAATAATAGTGCAACAATGTAAAAAGCTTCAAATGACATGACATGATCATTACAGAAATGATCGGATTAATTTGCAACATGGAGGGAAAAAAAACTAAATGGTTTCTAAATGGTCATAAAACTTTTGAAGTAACAGCTGATTGAAGTTTTCAATAGTTTCTTTTCTTCCTGTAGCAGCTAGCAGTGTGTCAGAGCTATCACATACGGAAGTGGGAACATCAAGGTTAGAGTTGATTTCAACTTTGTTTTGTCTGCCTTTTTATTTAGAAGCAGGGGAGTGATCGTAAAATAAAGGTTAGAATGATGGGAAGGAGGTCTTCTAGTGCTTCTAGAAAGCTAGTGCTTTCTCATGAATAGACCACATACCAGTGAAAACATGCAAAAAGCTTAGGGTTTGATTGCTGTAATTTAAAAAAAAGAGTTTCGTATCACTCATTGAGAAGGGTATAAATTTCGACATTCCATTTTTAAATAAATCCAAAAGAAAAATAAGTAACTTTTTTTTGTTATCCAGATGCCCATCTGAAGCCAACAACCCTTGAAGTTGATACATTTCTACTCATCAATCCATTATAGTTCCCATTCATGAAAGACTTGTGTGGGCAGGGCCCCAAAACTCACTCTAGCCCAAAGGGCCTGCATTCTTCTAAATCCTGTCCTACCTGGATGTGTTAATAAATCTCACAGAACGGCTGATTTTAAAATGAGGTTATGAAGCCCAGAAAAATGTACATGAATTAAATTTTTCGTCACCGCATTATGTAGCATAAGCAGAGATAGATATAACAGTAAGGACTGAGAGATCTTCCATTCCCTGCAGTTTGTCTATAAGCGTCACAGTAACAGACTGTCTGTGTTGAAAAATTTACCATTCAACTTGTTTCAAGCTAGGAAAATTGTAATCGGAGTGAAGCCTGACAGCTTGAAATCCCGGTGCTTTTTTTCTGCAAAGCTGTAATTTTGAACAAAATTATTCATGGACATTTCATTGTTAATGTCAGACCAGATTTTCTTCCACATCCTTGGACACTCCTCCACATCTTCGCTTTCTCCTGCACAAGATGGCCAAGCGGGACAGTGCCAAGTCAGTCGAGTCAAGGTCCTATATGACAGAAGTGGAAAACATGTCCGCGTCATCTGCTTCTGTTTTATTTGTAGTACAACAAATAACTCATTTTTATCTGTAAAAGACTTAGTTTTATTCAAACTAACATGTTTAAAGGGAAAAAAAGATTTTATTAGGGTTACTGCAACATTTTCTGCACGCATTCCTAGATAAAAGGCTGCAGAAAAGGTGACATGTAATTGAACAAATGATGATGCTGGAAGTTAGAATGGAAAATATTTACATAATGTTTTACGTAAAATGAAGAAGGTGTGATGATGCAGTTAAGGTAGAATAATCAAAGGCTAATCTCCAAAAATAAATGTTTTGCTTGGAGTTAAAATTATATTCCTGACTCTCCCATATTTACCTCGTACGTCTTTACTTCAAATTCTGACAAGCAAATATATGATTTATGGAATATTTTAAAACAAGCTTATTTCGGATACAATCAGCATAAAGTGCTGGTTTGGACTCAAATGGAAATGCTGATGTGATTCATTTGAAGCTTTCAAGTCATTTTAGATGTACTGTCTTACATAGCTTTGCCATTCTTAGCTTGAATATAAATGAAAAGGTCGTTTTAGATGAAAGGGTACTTTTAGATGACATAAAGTCAAATGAGATGCAGAAACGCAGGATCTGGTGTTCCTCTGCAGACATGCATGGTTAGGCAGTTCAAATGACAGAAAAGCTGTGAGTGCAAATCATTTAATCACTGAGGCCACTGTTTGTTTGCTTGTTTTGCTATCAAAAAAGCAATTCTGAATAAAACGTGTTTCCTAAATTGAAACAATTTCCTCATCTTCAGATTTATTACTAGTTAGATTTTGCTGTTTTCAATATCCCTTTAGCTTTATTTGCCTCATATACTACCTGTTGGGCGCCTCAATCGTTTTTCCCCATTTTGTTCTTTATTCCCGTATAAACAGCTGGAGACCAATTCCCTCAGAGATACTGAATGAGCAAGTAAAATAATTACATCTTTGCTACTGTTAATTCTGTTGTTGCATGGATAAAACCAAGGTATTTTACTATTTAACATGTTTTCTTACAAATATCTTAATTGATGTGCCTCACCTGAGGGAACACAAGTTTACCTTGTATTAAAGTAATTCTTACGCCCACTTTTACCTGCATCCCTGGCTGTCTGTTTTACTGCCTGATACGTGGGCAAAGCCTGAAACTACAAAACTGTTTTAGAGGGGAGTGCAGATGAGGAAATGAGGGATGGGAGAAAAGAAATGTCTGTGCTGTGATAATTAAGCTGCCTAATTTTGAGGCCTGGTAAGGTCTTTATTCATTACACGGTGCCATCAGTAATCAGTGGAGCTTATTATTGAGAGCGTATGGGCGGGAGGAATATTTTTACCCACAGAGTTTCCACAGATATCTCTGTTCTTGTGCAGTCTTTCAGAGACTTACACCTATGTGTTCCGTTACTGAAATACAGAAAAGCAAGATAATTATTGTGAGAGGAAACAAAAAAGGGTTTTCTGATACAGGTGCAATGTAATTTATTCTCAGTATAAAACAGGTGTTCTGTGAATGCTACAGAGGTTTGTTAGTGAACATTTGTGATCAAACATCATCCTGAAGACCATGGAACACAGAAGGCAGGTCAGGGAGAAAGATCTTGAGGACAAGTTTAAAGTTAGATTAGAAAAAGATTTAAACGAGGTCCATTGTAACGCTCTGGGGGAGCTGCAGTGAACCACAGCTCATTGAGCTTGAGCTATTAAAAAAATAGGCAAAAATCCATATCAGTGTTACTGAGAATTTAATAAACATACTCAAAATGTTTATTTGAAGCTGTAATCAAAGGAAATGGTGTGAGATGGAAAAATTAACACTGCACATCTCCCTATGTGCACCAATCCCACCATGAAACTTGGGGGTGGCAGTATGATGCAGTGGGAATGCTTTTCTGCAGAATGGATAGGGAAACTGGTTAGAAGAGACGGAAAACTCAATGGAGCTAAAATCTTGAGACTTCCAGGACTCTAATGATTAAGTCACCTAGCTTTAGGGCTTGATCATACTGTGTAAGCAGAATGAAAGTTTCAGGAAATGCTGCGCTCACAGAGTCCTGTCTCTGCCTCTATGTACTAATTTTGAGATTTCATGTAAATCTAATTTATGAGATTTTCATTTTGAAAATTCACTTTTTTTATGTTTTAAAGCAAGAAAGTATTTTATGCAAGAGGGAAAAGCGGTGTGTTTGCTGATGCATCTGCTCTCGTGCCATAGTGGGGCTCCATTCTCCCTGAAGGCCTTCGGCAGCAGCTGTTGTATGAATGGATTTTTCTTCTGTTTTTGTGTGTGTGTGTGTGTGTGTGTGTGCGCGTTAAAACCTCTGGGAAGACAGGGCTTGCATGTCCAGCCAACACACCAGCTGAAGAGCAGCAAGCATAAAGTGAAACACAAATCACACAGGTCAGCCAGCAGAGTAGTTTGAAGGGCTTCACGTGCGCAGAAGCACGACGCGCGTATCTTCACTTCCACCACTTGTCATCCATCTAGACCTTTACTTCTGCTTGCCCAAGAGCTGCTTTTGGTCTTTGAAGTAACGGAAAATACCAAGTGTCATCTATGCAGCACTAATAGATGAAAATGAGAAGTTCTGAACGTGAAACCACATAGGGGTAGGGACACATCAATTTTCTTCAAATCCTGTTACATCTATTGGACAGCGGGGGGATTTAGGAGTTCTCTGAAATTATAATCATTAGTCTCAACTTGAAGGAAGTCCTCTGGGATGAAGCCAGCTAAATGAGGTGATGAGAGAGAGACTGATGTGGGCGATATTTTACCCGCCATTTAAAGAACCTTTTGTTAAAGGATCCATTTGTTCTAACGCTTGAATCTTTTTTATGTTGTCTTTAACAATTTGACTCAGCAAGTGAGTTTATTTTTATATCCCCCCCTTGGGATATAAGACACTTAAAATTCAAAACCCTTTTTTTCATAATTTATGATGGTTATTGAATATTCTGCAGGTTCAGGGCTTTGGGCTTTACTGTCCTGATCTGCTCCAGCTAACAGTATTGGCTTGTTATTCTGCGGGACTTAAAACACTGATGTTTGCAGATAACCTCAGTGCACTGAGTTCTGCTAATGCAGCAATCCGCCCCATGCTGATTATCCTGTTATCCAGCAGTGGTGTGCACACACACACATACACACATAAATACACAGACTTGCAAACACGCAAAGCGTTCAATACATGGAATGTCTTGGGAGTTTTATTTTTAATGACAAAAATTGCTTCAGTACAGACAGAATGACCAGTGCTGCAGTAATGAATGTCCACAGGTACCACTGAGGTGAACAAAGCTGCAGTGAAAAGACTGCAGCCACAAACCTACTCTGGCGCTGCAACATCAAACAAAAACTTTATCCACTTCCATCCATAATATTGGAAAAGTCTGACCAATAAAGTGATTTATGCTGCACCAATCAGTGAACGGGAACATACACATTTACATCCATCAATTTTGTCCCATCACAACCGTAAACTATAAATCTTTTACAAATGAAAACATCTAAAAAATGTTGTCGGCATTTGTATTCAACCGTCCTTACCCTAACAACCCTTACTAAAATCTAAGGTGATTAACTGCTTTCAAAAATCACCTGCTTAGTAAATAGACTATAACTGTGCCATAATCCCTCCCATGTAATAATATGAGGGGACAACATGTGGAAGATAGTGTTCTGGTCAGAGGAGGTCCAGATCAAATCTCATGGTTTGTGTGCAAAACCATAATTTTCCCTCCACTTAATAATGATGTGCTACTTTTTGTTGGGCTGTTAGATAAAATCCCAATAAAATACACCAGTTTGTGGTTATAACTTGTCAAATTGTTAAACATGTAAAAACCAGAGAGTAGAAGAGTATCTTGCGAAGCACTGCATGTATCTTGTGTAGTAGTTTATTAATTCTATTAAAAAACATGAGTGTTTTTTGAGGAAAACAGGAGAATCTGCAACAGTTCTCCAAATCTACACGTACAATATCCATGAAAACACATAGAGTAAAAGCGTACAAAGAATTATTCTCATGGAATCAAAATGGAAGAAATTAAATAATAAAAAAAAGATTAGTCACTGCAAGTAAAATGGGTATGCAATGTCCAATCATATCTTTTAAATCCAGAAGTGTTTGACTTAAAGTAATACATTTCAATAGAATCGATTCACCAAGATCACATGTTCAAACCTGGGTTGGAGGTAAAGTGTATAACAGTCAATTTCTCAATTTCAATAGTGGATTAAATAGCTGTCGCACCCTCACATAAGGTGGTGGTCCCTTTTATCCTTGACATAAATAAACACAACAACAAAACACATCTAGAAAAGCTTTCCTTTTGTTTACCATAATACTACAATATTAACCATATGCTTGGAATATTTCTTCAGTGAATACTGCTGCCGCTTATTGTCTTATTTTCATGAACTGAAAGCCATTCAAGCCTATTCTCCATTTGCTCAGATGTTTACATGCTTGTAGCTTATGGTTAAAACTCTGGATTCTATCTGGTTCTATTTCATTTAATTTTATAATCTAAGAATATAACATCCCTCATTATTACACAATGTGAGAAAACTGGTTTAAAGTACATGTTTAGGACATAGAAATATGAGTTAATTTCAATTACATAAAAATAATACCATTTTGTGCTCCATTTGTAACAACAAATTTGGTCTAATGAATTTTTATTTCAGAGATCTGAATTGTCTTACACCATTTATAGAAAGTTTCATAAACACTCCAATAGATATAAATGGATTGTGGGTTTTTTAATAAATATGAATAGCATACTGGTTAGTTTAACTTAAAGTACAAAAAAAGGCTCAAAGTGTATGTGAAGTGAGGGTATTGTTTAAGGAACGAAGTCACAAATGAACGCACACAGAGATTACTCTGGAGAGTTCAGACCACCACTAATAAACCTTGGATAAAGCCTTGGTGTAAAGCATGCATTGAGCTGGAGGAGGAGAAGAGTGTTTAATGAGCAGGCCACTGGTTTGCACGGAACATCTTGCATATTTCCAGTTGACTGCAAGCGGTTATATGGCAAATTATGTTGCAGAGATTTTACATGTTGTCTATTATTGGTGAAATAAACCATCTGTTGCAAACCACCTTCTATAATAGATCAGACAGAAACAGAGCAACGAAACAAAATCGTTTCAGCATTTTGAAAAACTGTCTTTGAGCTCTTTGCTATATGGGAATCTAGGAAGGATGCTAACTCTGTTTAAGTTAGACCATGCGACATGTGTAGGCATTATTGATAGGGAGAAAAGAAGCAGATATTGAACTAATACACAATGCAGATTGAAGCAGAATATCTTCATGATGCATAATGAGGGGAGATTTTTGTTATGGGGGAAATGGCTACCCACCCAAAGTGCTTTTGTAGGCACGAGCATTAATAGTGTTCAGCACCAAAAAAAATAAAAAATAGTTGCGCCCATATTGGGCACATTACAAGCACTGTAAGAAAATTTGGTTGAGCATCACAGCTGGTAAATGTTAGACATTTAGCACTGAAATAATGGGCTGTTTTACAGTAAAAAAAAGTAATTTGAACTCTTTGTTCAAAATCAGATTGAGACAACAGAATATAGATGGATCCCAGGCTCTTTAAAACAGAGTTTTTTATTTTTGTTAAACAAACAAAGAGCATAAAAGCAAAGAAAGGGTAACTCTTTGTTTAAAAACTCATATTCAGACCTTTATGCAAGAACCGCCACAGGTGCATCGATTTCCACTCAAACCCGCCGCTGTCAAACCTCCAGATCGTACTCAGGCTGAGCAAACAGAGCCAGGAAACGGTTTAATGATATCCTCATGTAAATTTCATGCAAGATTTTCAATTCTAAAGTTGGAGGGAAGCTGAACTCGGTCAGGTTATCAAACCTATTCAGAGTCAGTGCAGCATATGCACTCACAGCTGCTTTGAGCACAGGCTGCTGGATGTGTTCACCATTTTGCACACATGGCTGAGTCTTTGTCTTTGTTTCTGCATCCTCGAGTCTGTCTTTTTTTTTTCTCACAGAAAAAAAAAAGTCACACACAAGCAGATAAACACAGGTGGAGCAGGAACAGTCAAAATGCAACACTCTGCTCTATTTTAAGTCTGTTTTATGTCAACACATGCTCCTCTCTCCTCTCATCTTCACCTGCTTCTCACTTTGCTTTAACAAGCTGTCACCCCGTCACGCTGTTTCGAGACGTTCATTATCTCACCCCACAAGGAAGCCTGGATTCAGACATCTAGACATCTTCCTTCCCCTTTTATCAATCGTTACACTGCTTTTCCTTAACTTTGTGCTTTCTAATTTCCAGAATTTTTTATTTATTTAAGTAGAAATTGTAGCATTTCACTTGTTAAAAAAATACATCAATACAGTTTCCCTTTAACCCTCCTTAGAGGCATAGATCCTAAGTGAATTCCTTCTACCAGGGGTTTTCTAACCTATTTCCCTGTCCTCTAAACTGCAGTGAGTGTCCCTGTTGTGCGCAGAAGCAAGTGTTTTAAAAGTGATTACCTCCTCCATGCAGGAGGGCTGCGGGCACATCCTCTGCATTGTGGCGTAAGTATCGGGGAGCCCCCGTGATGCGCAGGCTTTCCTCACTCGTTAAAAAGAGCTGACTGTGCAGCCCTAAAGCCCCAGTCTTCCTCCGCAGTGCCCATGCTGGATCGACACCAGAATGTAACAGTGCAGCACATCAGTCTCTCAGAGGCCTTAAAAAGCAGCTGCACCACTCTGTAGCTCTGCTGCTCCCCGGACACAGCTTTCTATAACTGCAGCAGTGCTCTAATGATGCTCAGTGGGAGGTCCTGACAGTTTTTGGAACATCCACCCTTGATGGTTCCTATGCTTTAGAGAAAAAGCTGACAATAGTTTGATGATATGACATCTGGAAGAGGGGATTCATATTCTTTGTTCCAACAAATGCTAATAATTCAAGGAGACGTGTCACCAAAAGCTCCCAAACTGTGACACTTAAACATAATATAAAGCTTTCCTGGTGGCAGTGAGGTTCAGTACAGGTACATGTAGAAGACCCTTCGATGTAACAGAAGCGCTAATTGGAATCATCGTCACAGTCATGGTTAAAATAAAGCACACCCTCAATAAATTCAAGGGTTTTCTATGTACTGCACATGTAAGAGGATTTTGTTTTGTTCTTATTTAATAAACAGTAACATGGAATCCAGGATATAAGGATCAGATAACTTATATTTTAAAAACCTGGACTTGGCAAAGTAGATTTTCTTTTTACTATAACTATATAGAACCACGCACAAGTCATCTCAAGGGGCTTCATATTCGATTGATTTCAGTTCAATTCAACTCAAGTTTAACAGAGGTTGTTTACAGCACCAATACACAAGTCATGTCAACCCACTTTAAAGAAGCGGGTTCATTTTATTCCATGCCGTTAAAACAGAACTAACGCACAACAATCATGTCAAGCCAGGAAAGGATGAACTCACATAAAGTCCATGTAATTCAACTAAGTTGAACTTAGTCACTCTGTTTCAATTTCAGTCCTTTCAGTACAGTTCAATTCAGTTAATTACCTTTGCCAATGAGTTTATGTTTTCTCCAGGCTTTGTCTGTTTTATTTCTTGTTTGAAACATAACTCAAAACGTTATAGGGGGATTTTGATGACATTTTCAAGGAAAGTTGTCATGCTCAGCTCAATTTATTATAGTTCAGTTCATTTTCACTTCAGCTGGTTCAGTTCAATGAAATTCAATTGAATAAAGTCTGTTTATGCACCAGTACATAACAGGCTAAGTCATGGATTTTTAATAATTCAGTTCAGTTAAGCCCAGTTTAGTTTAACTCAACTAAAACCAAGCATCCTATTTGTTTTACATCTTTTCATGTATTTACTTGTTTCTGTGTTTTCTGAATGCACCGTTTCTGTTTCATTGATGTGTTGAATATAGAATTAGGGTGTTTTAAAGGAGTCATAATCTAGTACTACCTTGGATACCCACGCTCTATTGTACTCTTTCAGGCCCTTCTAAAAAAGAAAAGTTGAAAAAAATAAACACAGAGTTCCTCTGACCCTTATTTCTGAAGCCATTATTGTCTCACGAGATCTAATGCGATATTTTGGCTGTTGTGGACGGGCATTGTAATAATGCAAATGAGGGGCGCGTTGATTGGTGGCAGGAAGGAGGAGGTTGACACCGCAGATAACGCTTCAGCATATCTAACCCATATCTACTACTCCCGCTAGCATACAATAGTCGCATTAGCAGTTAGCTGCTGTTTGTTACACACAGCAGAGCAATAAAAACACAGCCTTGCCGTTTCAATTGCAGGCAAGTCTCTGATTGTTGGAATGGCCCCTTTTTCCAAACGGAGCTTCGATGCCAACTTCGCCTGATATTGTCCCCAATTAGTAAAGGATTTCGGCGTAAAAAAATAGAAAAAATATTTCCATGTTGCTTCCTGCAGCATTGGTCTGCGATGTCTATATATGGTATATCCTGTGCCGACTTGACGTCAAGTCGACCAGAAATTAAAATCAGGTATTTGAGTGCGCGTGCACGTGGGCTGGTTGATGAACCCAGGGGTAAACAAATGCTTCACTTTTAAATATCGGCTTCCCAGCCAGTGTATAATCATTAGGCAATCTTAACATAATTTTTTTCCTGTGGAAAAGTGAAAATTACAGGTCATGACTCCTTTAATATTTTTGCTTCTTTTTCTTTGTTCCGTCTCAGGATTAATATAACTTGCTACTGGAAAAAGCCATTTTAGTTGTGCTTTATTGAAAACTAATTATATGCAAAGGACAATAAAAGACATAGAGATTATACATCTTCAGAAAAAGTGACAACCCCTATCTAGGTAGTCGCAGGACTGAACGCACACATGACCATTCAGCAGAGTTGGTTGATTAGCCTAAAACCGACTTACTTTCTGTGGATCTGGTGAGGCTTTCAAGTGAATAGTGACTATAAAATAATTTGTCTTCCTTCACTATAGAAAAAAAAATAAGCAAAAAAGAAAATCTTTAGACACCTGATCACCATTTAGAATGTACAGAAGAAGGATTTCAGCATCTGAAGTGAACAGTCACATCCACGCGTTTCCCTACCTATTGGTACATCTGCTCCACATTAACTGATGATTTTCTCCGTCTCGCCCCCTCCCCTACCTGCCTGTCCCCTCTTCTTTTATGTCTCTGCAGGATCCTGCTGACAGTGGTGGTGATCTTCCGTATTCTAATAGTTGGAATAGTGGGCGAGAAGGTGTATGAAGACGAACAGATCATGTTCATCTGCAACACCATGCAGCCCGGCTGCAACCAGGCTTGTTATGACAAGGCATTCCCCATATCGCACATCCGTTACTGGGTGTTTCAGATCATCCTGGTGTGCACCCCGAGCCTGTGCTTCATCACGTATTCTGTTCACCAGTCTGCCAAAGCGCGTGATCGAAGCTATTCTCTGCTCCATTCTCACATGGACCACCACGGACACGGTCACCACGGTCGCCACCATGACCATCACGTTCGCAAACTTCACTCACGCAACATCAACGGCATCCTGGTGCACCCCGAAAGCAAGGACGATCATGATATGGATGTCAAGGAGATCCCCAATGGACCTCGAGGGGCCCTTCCAACGCACAAAAGCTCAAAGGTGCGGCGGCAGGAAGGCATCTCCCGTTTCTACGTCATCCAGGTGGTGTTTCGCAACGCGCTGGAAATCGGCTTCTTGGCCGGCCAGTACTTCCTGTACGGCTTTAACGTTCCAGGGATGTTTGAGTGTGACCGCTACCCATGTGTGAAGGAGGTGGAGTGTTACGTGTCTCGTCCGACGGAAAAAACTGTCTTCCTGGTCTTCATGTTTGCTGTAAGCGGCATATGTGTGCTGCTCAACCTGGCTGAGCTCAACCACCTTGGATGGAGGAAGATAAAGACGGCCATGCAAGGTGTGCAGGCCCGAAGGAAGTCCATCTGCGAAGTACGCAAGAAGGACGTCTCACACCTGTCTCAGGCACCAAACCTGGGCAGGACCCAGTCCAGTGAGTCAGCGTATGTCTGACAGAGGCTTCTCCGCCTGGGAGCTCGAAGACTTTTAAGACTTTGGACGAGAGCTTTTCCCCGGCCTGCTCAGTAGGGCACAAGACTGGCCACTGTATCCTTATTATTCAAGAGCACAGACTCTGTGTAGTCACAACAAAACAACATGTCACCAACCGGAGTTTTTGACACTTATAGGGAAAAGAATCACCTTCTTTATGAGGGGACACCTAAAACTTGTATACCCAGTTTTCTGACCACTTCCTGGGTGACCCTAGGTGCTTACAGAGAAACTAACACTGAAACTGAGCATTTACAAATAATACTAAGATACTGTAAAGATAGTCTGAGGTTGAAAAATCTATGGTTCTTCATTAGTTGCCTTTGCTGTAGGTCAAAAAAAAACAAAACATAATTTTCCATATATGTGTGCATATGCAAGAGCTTAAGCGAGTGCATGCATGCATACGCAGGAGTGTGTGTGCGTATGGGAAACTGAATGCTAAATTATTCTGAATTACTGAAAGTAAGATAGTTATTTCTCATTGTTGGAGAATAGTCACTTGATGGATAAATAAGCACCTTTTTTTAAACAAGCATAATCTATGAGCACTAGAATGATCAGCATAAACTGGAACACAGTATTTGTGTTGTCTAGGTGTTGTTGCAGCAGGATTTTGTTTTGGGGGGAAAAATGTCACTCTTCTTCATGTGCTTTGATGGATTAGATGCCAAGCAGAGAACCGACTGACAATGAGTTTTATTTCCAACATTGTGTCAGTGCTCTTTGTTGCTCCTGGTGCCTCCGAGGCATGCAGGTTTCTATCCAGAACAGAAAATCATGCCAGTATCTTTACTTTAGCTTGTAAAACGCTCTTGCATTTGAGAGCTTCTGAATGGAATTACACACATACCTTTTTTGAGTTAAACAGGGAAAAGAAAACAAAATAATGTAGTAACAAATATTTTAACGCGTAACCTCAAAACTTTTTCACAAGCACATTTGGTGCCATATTTCAAAGCTACTGTACATAGATGAAAAGTAGTAATTACACATAGCCTTTTTCCTTATCAGGTATGGAGAGGCTCTAACAGGGGGTCGGGTGCTTCTGATAATTAACCATAGATTGCAGCTTTGACGATATTTAGCATTAATGTGCTCTTTGCTATGCCTTCAACCCCCCTCTAATGGCGACTATGTCCCAAAAAACTTTTTCTTTTTTTCATTCTTACCCACCCTGGACTTTGAAAAAGGCATGTTAAAGAAGCATTAATAGAATGGAATAGAATATGACATGTAACTTAAAAAGAGACTGAGTGTTTTATTTGTTTGCATCCTACTCCTGTGAAATGTAATATTCAGCATGCATGAAGATGAAAAATATAAAAAGACACAACAAAGAAATCTCGTTTTATGAGAATACTGAAAGCAGATAATCTGAAAGGCCCCTCAACTGCAGCAATAATATACTAAAATATATGAAAAGAAGTATGTGAATAAATGATTATGCAGCAATTTTGGTTGTGCTGTCTTTTACAGTCCTAATTAAGACTGCATTGCTACTGTTTTAGTTGATGTGTTGGGAAGGTCACATCAGGCACAAACTGGACTAAGTCAACCACACACATCAGCAAAATGAACATAGAGCATCAAAAGCTAGAATTTATTGCACAGAGAAATCAGACCTTGTGGTGTTAATTTATAATAAATTGCACTGAGGATTTGTCATGAATTTAAGTGGAGGTAAGCACATTTAAACTCAATCTACAGTGCCTTGCAAAGGTTTTCATATACCCCGTAAATTGTTCCAAATTTCATTCTATAACAGCCACAGATGTAATCTATTTTAGTGAAATTTTATACGATAGACTAACAAAAACTGGTGCATAATTGTAAGTGAAAGGAAAATAAAGTATGCTTCTCAAAAATTTTGCTGATTAAAAAAAGAATGATCATTTTTGGGCATGTCTGTACAATTTTAATCAATACATCTAATGATTGATATGTTTGCCAATTCAAGTTAATTCAAGGTCTATCAGATTGAGTGGAGATAATCTGAGAATATCCGTGTTTAAATCATAAATCAGTGTTTACATTTTCTCACAGAGCCATTGTTATATAGGTTGATTCTCTGACTGATGCTCCCCTTCCCAGGTCTATAGGTGAACAGTCACGTCTTGGAAGGATCCATTTCTAGACGATGGATTCCCCAGCGCTCCATGGCATGTTTAAAGCTCAGAAATGCTATTTTATCATCTAACCCTGTAGTAAACATTTCCAGAGGGCTGGGTACAATGCACTGCTTTCAGATGTGCAGACCCCTATTTTACCATTTATTATTTAGCCCAGAGAAATTATACATCTCTTAGAGAAACATGAACACACTCTTAGGGCTTCTCCTGATGAATTATTGATATCTAGTCTGTTCATTTCGTGATATTACATTCCTGAGTAAACTTTTTCCATAAAACCAGGGCAAACTTTTCTTGTAGTTTTTGCCAGTGTGCCATTAAAGCTTCCATGCTTTTAAACGGTATAAATATCCCTTTCACATTGAGATGCATCTGACGCCCACCACTGTTTCTCAGACTCACAGTGACTCATTCAGCAGGCAGGTGAGTTATTAGATGGGAACTGATAATTCCAGTAATGAGCGAGGTTACTGAGGGAGAGGAGACAGAGGCGTGGGGGTGGTGAACCTTTTAGCGTTATTAAACCTTCAGTCGGTGGGCAAGGCACGTGGCCACATCCTGGGGACACACTAAGAGTGGCGTGGGACCTGAGGAAGAGGAACAAAGGTGATGTGGAGGAGTGTTAATAAAATGGATTGTCAGATATGATGTAAAGTAATGAAAGCTGAGTTTATTTATTCACTAAAGGCCACGTATTCTCACTGACACACAGAAAGCCCAGGTTGACTCTGTATAAACTATGTCAAACCACCACCATTTAAAGAATACACACTCATACACCCTCAGCTCAAATGCTGAAGCTTTGCTGAGGATGTGACCAGGCCGGTTGCTGTGGTGACAGGAGCACAGTAATGATGTTAAGCAGCCCAGAGACTACACCAGTGAAGAGCAGAAGCAGCCCTGCACTATATCTCCTGTTGTTCCCTGGTGCCACAGCAGCATACAGAGAACATTCAAGTCCATATTAATTTGTCCTGAAAATTTGACACATGGTAAACTGGGGTCTTTGCTGCAGTAGCTCTATAAAACTTGCAAATTAACTCTTAAAGATGTTCTTATGAGGTGAGCATTAAACAGTGGCCATTTCGCTCTGTTACAACTTATCCCTCAAGAAGCTGAAACTTTATCAGACAATACTTGCTTTTAGACAGGCTGGTGAAAAGACACTCAGAGGTGCTTCTCAATTCATCAAAACTTCAGCAAAAAGTGTATTTCTCTCTTTAATTCAGTGCCAAAAACAATCTTCTTTTATTATCTAGATTCATTACACAGAAATCTGATTTTCCAAGTGTATTTGTACAGTTTATAAAAATCAAAAACTCAATTCCTCAAAAAAGTTGAATATTTCATGAGACCAACATAAAAGATTTTTGAATTTTTCTGTTATGGCCATTGTGTGGCCAACAGAGTCACGGGCTGTCAAGCAAATAGTCAAAAGGCAACCTCCACAGGGAGTGTAAACCAAAAATAACCATTTGCAACATGTCATTGCTATGAAAGCTGGCTGTTCATAGAAGGCTGCATCCAAGAACATTAAAGTAAGATTGAGTGGAAGGAAAATGTGTGATAGAAAAAGGTAGACAAGCAACAGAGATAACTGAAGCCTTGAGAGTATTGTAAAGCAAAGCCCACTCCAAAGGTTTGTGGGGGAGTCCCAAGGACTGGACCGTGGCTGGAGACGGTGTTTGAAGAGCCATCACACACAGACTTATCCAGAAAATGGTCTGCAACTGTTACTTTCCCTGTGTAAACCCATGATCATCTTACCTGAGCTGAGAAAAGAAAAGTACTGGTCTGGATGGATTTTCAAAAATAAATTGAAATAAAATATAAATCACAAAGACAGTTATCATGGACGTATAACTACATATAAAAATATAAAAATACAAACAAAACATATATAAATGCATTACATATTGTTTCGGCATTTGAAGTATTTGGAGGACTGAGGTGAAACAAATTCTGGGAAGAGACAGAACTAGACAGAATGGATGAAAAATGAGCCAAACTGTCTCGCAAATGCAAACCAAAAGAGGTGATGTACTCCTGAATAGGTCAAGCAAGTTACCAGGAATAAAATCCTATGAACTTTTTTGAACAGCTGATGTCCCAGCTAGGAGGTCTAGATGTATTATATTATTTTACTTTTCTCAAAAGATCAAAATGCAATAGAAGCAGTAGATTCAGTCAAAGCTATAAATTCAAATGGCCGAATTCCCTCATCTGCATCTCAAAGACGCCAGTATATGGTGGCAGCAGTCATATTGCAACTAAAATGGTTTCTCTAGTTTTTTGTTTCTGAACCTCTGGCAACATGTGTCTTTGATAAACAGTCTGTGGCTTAAATACCATCTGATTCAAATGCTGCCTACATGGTTCATATTTCTCTTTCACAAACAAAAAACCCCATAAAAATAATAATAATAATATAATAATAATAACTTTATTTAAAGAGCGCCTTCAATCTTGAAAGCAAATGTGGCGTGCAATTGTATTTAGACTTCATGGGTTTACTTTAAATAAATACATTCTTTTGTGGTCTGTCTCTCCTGTCCCTTATTGCACATCGAGAAACTGAAATGCTTGCCTTCTCTTTTATGGAAACCAACTCAAGCCCTTAGACTGAGAGAATATATTAACATCAGTGGTCACATCTTGCCACAGATTTCGAATTCGATTTATGAGGTCTAGATGATTATCCCGTTTCAGGTGTTTTGCAGCCTCCCCTTTTACTCTGAACAGCTTATCTGTACCAGTTGAGGAAAAGCATCCCCACAGCATAATGCCGCCACCATAATCTACCACCATGGGCACAGTGCAGAGTTATATTTCCTCCACGTACTGTGTTTCACATGTAGGTGAGAAGTTAGAAGTAAGATCTCTTCTGAACAGGGCACCTTTCTCCACATGTTTTCTGTTTTTTTCCAACTTGGCTTATAGCAAAACATAAACAAGGAAATTAAAGTGTCACCAAGAAAATATTTAGGAAAATCTGGAGTTCACTTCATTGTTGTTCAAGTGCAGTAAATGCGTTGTTTTTAAAAACTCACTGTATGATTGTTTAAATAATCGGGACTTTAACAATAAACCAAAAATAATCATGCTTCTAATATTTTCTATAATTAATTAAGCCTTAGGGGGCAATTCCTTTTCATAGGGCCAGGTTGGTTTAAAAAGCTTTTTTTCACAATCATTTCAAAACTGATTTTATACTCAGGTTATCTTTGTATGATTCTGACATTTCTTTATGATATGAAACATTTAAGTGTCACAAAAAAGCAAAAACAGAGGAACTCTGTAAGGAGGCCAATCCTTTTTCACAATACTGCAGGAAGTAATAAGACTGATTATGAGTGGCCAGCTTGTTGAAGAAACTTGCCCTAGCCTCCTCATTAAATATCTCTCTACTCTGTGACCTACTCCTTCAAGCTGATTTATTAATATGCCAACAATAACACAGCACGCAGAGGGGAATCATTTCATTATTCCTCTCCTGTGTTCCTTCAATATTTCCCTCTCTGCCACTTCCCTCACTCATAAAGATGAAATTGGACTTGGCTTATTCCTCTCTGGAGCCCGCTCCACTTCCACTCTCCTAATGGCTCTGACCATCGGTTTATGTCAGTCTCTATTTTGCTCTCTGCAAGTGACTCTGACTCCTTTTGTGAGATCCCTGCTTGGCACAGTCTCTCCCTGCTCTTCCTTTCTCTCCGTCTCCATCTGGCCCTGCCCTCTTTTCTCTCCACTGCTTCCTTCACCTCTCCATCTTTTTATCCTGCCCTCCTGCCATCCTCTGACCTTCTCTGTCCTCACTCATCCAGAGCCGCTCTGGCTTGTCCACCTGGATTTCCGCTCAGATCGACACTAATCCCAGTTATCTTTTCTCCCCTTCTGTTTTTCTTCCTTCTTGTTTATATCTGTCAAAGCTGCTGAATCTCAGCTTGATTCAGAGAGCCCTTGGATACTCCTGTTTCTGTATCAGTTTGAAGCAGTTTTTCCAAAGACTCTGTGCCGTTTTCTCTTTTTTTTCTTTTTGTCTAACTGGTGTTGTTGCTTTGACATCTCACTCACTTCTTCCTCTGTTATGAAGAAATATTTATATATAACATAAATAGACAAGTAAATGTCCTTTCTTGCCTTCTTGTGTCTTTTTAGATTAATTTGTCTCCGTAGGACAATAAATTAACAGTGAATTTTAAAATCCTGCATTGTGCTTCACAGGATTTAAAATCCAGTTTAATCCGACCCACGCTTACTGCTGGCTAGTGCAGCAACAAATTCAGTAACGAGTTCTGGTTTTGTGTTGTCCTTTTAGTATCAGCATGAACACAGTGCATGTGTAGCCTACTTGTTCCACTGCTGCATTGACAAGGTTGATGTTGTGAAAAACTGTGGCACATTTTATTTTGTTTTGTTAAACCAAGAAACCCCTGACCAGATCTGGCGAAAATAAACACTTATGTTCACCACTTTTTTTTATTTTTTTTTGTTTTTTGCTACAGCTGATAAGAGGTTATAAGCAGTCAGTATCTAACTCTTTGAGGGCTATTAGTTGTGATAATCAGACTTTCCTAGTGGCTAGTGCTAACTGCTAGTCAACCAAGTTTCAGATTTCATCTATTTTTAATCAACTGTTAACTCTTCATGATTGAGATGCAAGCATTATTCAGAAAATCTTTAAATGAAGGCCACTGTGACATAAGATGAAAACGTACATACAGTACCTTGTAAACATGTTCTTTGAACTGTTTCACCTTTTTTAAGGGGAAGTGAAAAGAAAAAAATATAAGAAACATTTTCAAAAATTTACAAACAGAATTTGAAACAGGCTTCCCATTATATTCAGTCCTCTTTACTCTGATACCCTTAAATATAATCAACTAGTTGCAATTTATTTTCCATATAAATACAGCTGTTCTCCAATAAGGTTTGTGTACTAGAACACAACATGGTGGTGTCAGCATCGTACTGTGGGGATGAAAAGTAGTGTATGGTAGATTTTGTTTTTGTTTTACAATAATACTAGTATTGTTTCAATTTTTAATTTGTTTTAAAATTGTATGCTGCCTTACCTTTCTGCCTTTACCAGATTGGGACTCAACCTGGTTGTTTTTTATTGTGTCATGTTTTGCAAATGCACACTCTCCATTTGGTAACAAAACGTGGTCCGATTGGGTTTTCAGTTTGAATAACTACTAAAATGTATACGAGTCAAAGTCGGGTGCATGTGTGTCCAGCTCCATTCTTCAAGGGCCGGTGTCCTGCCAGTTCTAGATGTTTCTCTGCTCCAACACAGCTGAATCAAGTGGTCCATCTAGCTCCTCAGCACGTCATAGTTTTTGCAGAGGTCTGAAGAACCATCATCTTAATAGGTGTGTTGAACCAGGGAAGGAACTAAAACATGCAGGACCTTTGAGGACTGAGTTTGGACAGCAAATATATGGCAATGAAGGAGTTTATTAAAACAAGGTTTGCACAACCAATCCTATGGTTTTGGAGACTGGACTGGAATTATTTTAAGATAGAAATCTTGTTTGGTACAGGCCCCATTCTGACTATTCATCTGATGCTCAATGAAAAAAAACACAAAAAAAACTACTATGTTTGTCCAGCCGGAAGGTAAGATACTGACTGTGCCATAGAACTGTCTTCAAAAAATACAAATTATTTCTTTAACTCTGAAGCATAGCTAGAACAATCCTTATCCACTAAGATGTTCATTCTCTATTACCTCTCAGTTTCTCTCTCCAAACCCATCCCCCATCTATGCACCTCTATCAGATCAATACACAGAGGTCACATAAATTAAGTCTGATCTTCATTTATGGCTACAATAAACAGCTTTTAGCTGCCATCCATCAGCTGTGTGCAGTCAATGCATTGGGTTAGGATACAGATGACATCACTGCAGCCAGAACTTTGCCTTAAACAAAGAAGAGGTAGGATCAGCTCATTTGGAACGTGACCAAACAGTTACCGCAGGGCAAATGGGTATTTTCTGCTCAACTGGCTCCTGCCTCGGAGCGGTGGCTACAGTGAGGAGGTGGAGAGGATAAGATTTATATGGGTATTCAGAGGTCAGCTGAGAGCATGGGGAGACTAATTATCAGCAACTGATTGATCTCAGACATCATGTATTCCATTGCTCCAACTAAAGTGAAAGTAGTCTCAGGTAGAAAGAAGTCTCTGTGGACAAGTAATCCACTGGTACGTAGTGAAAAGAGAGTGTCGATGAGCCGAGAGAAAATGGCGGAAAACTCAACTCCAGGTTCACTGTGAGATCTACAAAGAGAGACTGAACAGATATCAGCTAACTATAAAAGATGCTAGGGAATCGTTCTTTTCTGAAATCATCAACAGAAACATTAATAATGCACGGACTCTATTTGCAACAGTGGAAAGACTAACTAATCCTTTAGTGACAGTAGCCCCTGAACTAAACTCTACCAGGGCCTGCAATGAATTTGCCAGCTTTTTCACTGAAAAGATTCTAACAATTAGACGGTCAATCTGTACCTCAATATCAAACCCACAACCAGTGCCATCCCCAATCAACACCAATGTAGAGAAAATGTCTGAATTCCACGAATTAAACCAGAACAGCCTTGAAAAAAATCATTATCCAATTAAGCTCCTCCTCCTGCTATCTTGATATCCTACCCACAGCTTTTCTAAAGAAAGTTCTTCCTGTTATTGGGTCTGATCTTGTTAAAATAGTAAACTCATCCCTTCTATCAGGTGTCTTCCCTCAGGCTTTAAAAAAAGCAGTTATTAAACCACTGCTAAAGAAGAAAAATCTGGACAACACGTTAATACAGAACTACAGGCCAATCTCTAATCTTCCATTTATCAGTAAGATTATTGAAAAAGCTGTGTTTCAGCAGTTAAATAGCTTCCTAACAATGACTAACCGTTTTGATGTTTTTCAGTCTGGTTTCCGTGCTCACCACAGCACTGAGACTGCCCTCGTCAAAGTATTCAATGACATCCGCATAAATACAGACTGTGGTAGAACCACAGTGCTGGTTCTGTTGGACCTCAGTGCAGCATTTGACACTGTTGATCATGATATTTTATTGGAATGACTGGAGAGCTGGGTCGGACTCTCTGGTACAGTACTTGGCTAGCTCGAGTCATACCTAAAGAACAGGGACTTCTATGTTTCAATAGGAAACTTTTCATCAGAACGAACAGAAATCACATGTGGGGTGCCCCAGGGCTCCATCCTGGGGCCCCTCTTATTTAATATCTACATGCTCCCACTAGGCAAGATTATAGCAACCAATAACATTAGCTACCATAACTATGCGGATGACACTCAGCTCTACATTTCAATGTCACCAGGTGACTCTGAACCCATTCAAATCCTAAATCAATGCATTGACCAAATAAATGGATGGATGGGCCATAACTCTCTCCAGCTGAATAGAAACAAAACTGAAGTAATTATTTTTGGACCCAAGGAGGAACGATCAAGAGTCAGCACACAGCTTCAATTAATACAACTAGAAACTACTGATCGGGCTCGAAACCTAAGTGTAGTAATGGACTCAGACCTGAACCTCCAGGGTCACATAAAGGCAATAACAAGGTGTGCCTTCTATCACCTGAAGAACATTTCTAGGATTAAACGACTGATGTCGCAACAGGACCTAGAAAAACTCATCCATGAGTTTATCTTTAGTCGGATTGATTACTGCAACAGCATCTTCACAGCTCTGCCTAAAAAGTCAATCAGACAGCTGCAGCTGATCCAGAACGCTGCCACTCGCGTCCTCACTAGAACCAGGAATGTAGAGCACATCACCCCAGTTCTAAAGTCCTTACACTGGCTCCCTGTAGCTCAAAGAATAGACTTCAAAATACTCCTACTAGTTTATAAATCATTACATGGCTTAGCACCAAAATATGTTGAAGACCTGTTGTCACGGTACTAACCACCAAGACCACTCAGGTCCTCCAACTCTAACCTACTAAACATCCCTAGACTCAGAACTAAACATGGAGAAGCAGCTTTCAGTTTCTATGCTCCCCATATCTGGAACAGACTTCCTGATGAGTGTAGAGCTGCTGAAACTCTGAACTGCTTTAAATCGAGATTAAAAACCCATCTGTTTAGAATTGCCTTCGAGTAAATGCTTGATGTCATATGTATGAGATGTGTTCATGCTCTCTTGCTTTTTTGATTTGCTTTTTTGATTTGTGTATCATGTCTAATGTGTGTTTCTTTTAATTTTAATTTCCAATGTTATATTCCATGTTTTTTTTTAATCACCAAATCATGTAAAGCACCTTGAATTACCCTGCTGTTGAAAGTGTGCTATACAAATAAAATTGCCTTGCCTTGCCTCTCCTTGCCTGATTACTGCACACTGCAGCTCTAAGAATTACAGAATCAGTCTGTTATATCATCGATAAACAGTTTCTGCAGTACGCCTAAGATCACATTGTGCAAATATTACTCATACCTGCAATGAACACTCCTCATGAGCTGTATGATCTCACTTCATTCCAGGAACCTGGACTGTTTCCCTCTTTGTTCCTTTGGCATTTTATTGATCCAATGCTACTGGTCTACCTATGAGTCTTCATTCACCACAAATGTCTTTGCAAACCAGCCCGCTTTACACTACCACAGAAAATGTGTGACAATTTGCAAGAAGTTATTAATAAAGGACACTTCTTTAAAGCTTTTGGTTATTTTTGAAACTGCAACATTATGTAGTTGTGAGCAGAGGACTTTTAAAGCATAATTTATCATTGCCCAGCAGTAGCTCAGAATGGCATTCGGTATGCATGAAGTGTTCTAATTTTATTTTTTAAGCAGCTGCAATAAATAGGGATCCTTTTTCACTCAGTTGGCAAAAACCCACTTCTAACAGTTCAACGTCATGTTGGCATTTATTATTTTGCTGGCAGTTGGCCATTAGAGCAATTACAAAACTTTGCAAATAACTGAAAGTTCAAAATCCCCAAGATTGGAGCAAATTGATTACTGAATGGTCTCTCAGCTTTTTTTATCAGCATAATTAGTGTCAATCATAGCCTAAAATGTGGTTTTTCATGTTTAGTGTATGTTTAGTGTATCTACCTCATATATCAGTTATATCAAGTACAGTGACCTGGAAAAGTTTTCCTCCTACTTAAACTTTTCTGAACCACAAATTTCAGTGTATGGCATTGGCATTCATTGTGACTGACTAGCACAAAATGATGCAAAATTGTGAAATGGAAGGACAATTATACATGGTTTTCCAGGATTTGGGGTTATTACTCTGCCAGCTTTGAACTTCTAGCGACTGACATTTTTGCCCATTCGGATTTGCATTGTAGCTTAAGCTCAGTCAGGTTGGATGGAGAGTATCTGTCAACATCAATTATCAAGTCTTACCACAGGGTCTCAATTTGACTTCTTAATCACCCCACAAGGGGAACTGTGGGCTTCTTTCTGCAACATGATGATGTTCCCCTGGGCAGGGCACTTATCAGTGTAAGATTGTGTGTTAGTGGGTGCAAATGGGTGACGGTGGCTCTAGTGTAAAGTGCTTTGAGTGATTGGTAAGACTAGAAAAGACTCCATTATTCAGTCCATTTACTTTGACTGGTCTCTTCTCTAAAACATGAATAACTTCAATCTTGGCCATTCTGTTATAGTTCGGGCTGTATGCTTAGCGTTGTAATCCTGTTCAAAGGTTAACTTCTGAATTTTTACCTCTGAGTGTTTTGCACCTTTTAACAGGTTTTCTTCCAGGATTGTCTTGTGATTAGCTCCGTTCATATTATGATTCACTCTGATTAACTTCTTGTGCTGTAGGGAAGCATCCCCACAGCATGATGCGGCCACCACCATTCTTCACAATGGGGGTGCTGCGTTCAGAGTAAAATGTTAGTTTTTTAGCTACACAGTGCTGGTTGCAAACCATATTAATACTATGATCCGATTTTACACCACATGCAGTATGCAACGCTGCTTTACACCCTGATACAATGTCATCCCTGACCTGTCTGCTGAATTCATTGTTATTCATGATGTTGTTCGTTCAATGACGTCCCCTGAAAACAAAACCGTTTAAAAAAAATGTTGGGATCAAATTACACACATGTAAACTCTCTTCACTAACTATAATACTGTGAAGGGAAACTGCTGTAATGGATTTAATTTAGGAGTATTAGAGTAAAAGGAACAGGACGAAACTGTATCCAACACTTTTGTTAGTGAAAAATATTAAAAATATTTTTTCCTTTGGTCTATTGCATAAAATCCCATCAATGTACAGTAAAGTTTGTGGTTCTAATGTGACAACAGCTAAGGGGGTATAAATACGTTCGCAGTGCCTAACTGTTCTTCCTCCAGTGATGACAGTTTAAGTGTTGATTTTTTCAAATTTTATAAAGTAGTTTGACATTATAAAAAGGAACACTGATCTCAGTCACAGAGGCTCTGAGCACTAAGCACATCGTAAAGCTTGCTTTTTCGGTTTCACTAGAATTTGGTTATAAAATAATGCACATATTGTTGAAACAAGCACCTGATTATCTGCTGATGGAAAGCAGTAAAACTTAATGGACGTGGTAATGGAGATCAATAGCTCTGCAGGAGAGAGCAACAGCCTTGCAGTAGCCTACTGTACTATGTCACAGACCCTGTAGGCTCTCATTGGTTGTTTATGTATCCAGTTGTTTTTGACCAAAGAAACCCCGCTTCGCTTTGAGTGTTTTTTCCTTTATGAAACTCATAAAGAAATCACAGAGACAGATCTTATGGTACCGTGTGATGTTTTTGTGGATGCGAGCCGAAAAAAAAAAAAGGATCGCACTTAAATCATTCACCTCCAAGGCTGAAAGCAACAAAACACTTAACTGCTTTTCTCCGACCATCCCCTGAGCTGCAATTCATCATCTCAGGCTGTGAGGTTTCTTTGTGTCCTGCAAGCTCAAATTTTACATCCTGATGACTGCACAGCGCTCTGACCGCTGGGTGGCTCTTTTTCAATTAACAGCTTTCAGCTTGATCATTATCACCCAGCAGTGTGCCCGTCTAAGTTTAGTTTATTAAAATGACCTGTGTTAACTCGTCTTTATGTTCTAGACTAATCATCGAGGATCCATCACACCAATGTCTTCTTAGCCTATCACATCTATAGTATCTTGGGACCAAAGCAGTTAAAATGCTAATGAACTCACAGAACACATATTATTGCTTATTTATCTGCAGTCAATCTGAACAGAACAACAGCCCCCTCACTGGTACTCCTTATAAATACACCTAACAGTAGTTTTTAAAACCCCTCCATCTTTAGTGCCACAGTTTTTGGTGTCGCCGCGCTGTTAATAAGTTGTAGAGCCCCTGTTTGCCAGTAGGTCAGGCTCTTGTCTTGTCTCAGAGAGAGAGAGAGAGAGAGAGAGAGAGAGAGAGAGAGAGAGAGAGAGAGAGAGAGAGAGAGAGAGAGAGAGAGAGAGAGAGAGAGAGAGAGAGAGAGAGAGAGAGAGAGAGAGAGAGAGAGAGATCTTTGACTTGCACAATTTCTCTCGATCATCCAGAGCTCTGGGTCCTCTGTTATGCTCTCTTCTTTTCAGTTCACCCTGTGGGTTTTCTGTCGGATGTAGATCTGGGGAATGAATAGATGAGATCTGAAACTGGGTAGACTAGCAGGAATGATTGATTTGGTCTTTTTTAAATTTATTACTGTGGTTTTAAAGGCCCAAAAAAACTACAACTTCTGTAGTTTTCTGGCAGAGGCCACCAGATTTAAAATGTACTGGCAATGAAAAGATTTTAGGATGTCGTGTAGGTTCCGGGAGTCCCACAGGATCACAAATCCTGTGCCATACTTAACAGTGGGTATAAGGTGCTCTTCAACATATGCATTATTTGTCTTATAGCAGTTTTACCTGGTGTGTATGTTGCCCAAAAGCTTACATTTCTGAAAACACGTAGTTCCAGTTAAAGCCTTAGCAGAGTTCAACAACCTCCACATGTTAATGATTGTGGTGGTTCCAAAAGAACCAGTGGTCATACACACTGAGCTTTGGAGATTTTTTTGTTTTTTGTTTTACTTCTTACCACCCTACCCACTATATATGTTTAGCACGTAACTATTTTCTTGGGGTATCCTGATTAAAAGACATTGGCCTTACTTTAATATCTTCTCTTGTTTTTTTCCCCATTTTTAACAATAGCTTATAGAAATTGGCCTCCAGGTCATGTTATAACTATACCCCAATAAAAAGAGAAACTCATGGACTGCTTATCACAATTTCCTAATTCTTATCAATCTAAATAATTTACATATATATATAATGTACATTCAAAAATTCTTCAGTTATATTTATTTTATTTGAATTTTAGGAGTCTCGGAAAAGTGTGCCACAGGTGATTTTGTGAAAATAAAAAGTTATTTTTTTTAATACTTACTTTTTGTTTTTTTATGTACTTTTTTCTCCACTAAACAAATGTACACAAATGAAACGTTTTTTCCCCTCATTTTTCGAGTGTTGCACTACTGCAAAAAAAGAACGATTCATTTAACTTCAAACTTTTTGCACATATTTACCAAAGAAGCCAATCATTTTAAATTTGTAATATGTTCTACTTAAAATCCTCCACCATATCTTTAGCTCCCCACACCTGTTTCTCATCTGTAATCAGCACACCTGTCCTTACCTGTTAATCTTCCTCCTCAGTATTTACACTTCCTTTTTTCCCCCCGCAGCCATTTGTCCTGTCTCCTTTGTTTCCTGTCTGTTCATCTTGAGCTGCTGTGCTGGCTGAGGTTTGACTCGTTTCTGTTTCCTAGAATCTCTGTTGAATTGTCAACGTCTCTAAAAACAGGAATCTGCCTACTTTTGGGTTCACCACCTTTTTGACGCAGCAGGGACTCCCAGGAGTTGAAGCTGCTCTGACTCTAGCATTTTCAGGGAGGTAAACGAGGATCTGCCACCTTTATCCACCAGATGTTGCTAAAGAGCAGGAACAGTTTAGTTTAGTGTCAAGCATTAATAAGCTGCAGAGACAACCTGACTGTCAACCTGATTATTTAAAACGAAGTAAACATTCAGCATAATGCCATCGAGCTTAGCAGGAGAAATTTAGCACTCAAAAACCGATGTTTCTTATTGGTCTAACAACTTTGTATGTATGGTGGGGGAGAGGGAACACGATAGTGTGGCTTAGAGTGCTTTTGGTTTCACTGCCATGTTAAATTTCTCACTTCCGTGTACACTAAATATTTGCTCTGTACCCGATGTTTTCTAACCAGCATTAGTCAGACATCTAACTTTTGTGAATGTGGTTAAAATAGATCACCCCCAAAGGAAAATGGTGCATGGTTTTCAGGATTTTCGAGTAGTGTGGCGTGTAATTTGTAATCCACCCCCATGAATCAGTGCATTATAGGAAGCGTTTAGCTTGACCCGTCTCTGGGTCAAAATGTGACCTTTCAGGTGTGAAAACCTTTCCAAGGCCCTGTGTTTTCATAACACCAAACCTGAACTTAAGGCAGACTCGCTGAACTCTTCACCGTGTGCAGTAAGAAGGAAACATTTGTTCTAAAACACAACCCACACGCTGGTTAGAAACCCCAATAGCGTCCTGTGTGGTTTTCACAGAAAATCGACACAGGAGTCGAGATTCCTGATGGGCTTAAAGCGCTGCATGTTTTTTAAGACTGAAATCACATCTGAAACCAGCCCATATCTTTATTTAAAAGTCCTGACAGGTTCAGGCTTGCTGCTGCCATCAAGAGATAGGAAGGCTGGGATGCCTCGGAGGGGAACGTCTCTGCTTGTCGTGATCCAAATTTCCTAAAACTCTGCTTCTAAAATGAAGAAACAGTTCAAGCTGTCAGAATTTTGTTTTATGACTTGTTCCTTTTGCTCATAAGGGGGGTTTCCGCTATACTGCCGCCTGTTCACAGTTCTAGTTTCAGACAGGCTTTTTAAAAACCACAAACACCACCAACTTCAATTAAAGCAATGCATAATCTCCTACATGTGCTTTATCGCTCCTATTGCAGCAATTCCCTTCTTTTTGCTCCTTAAGCTTCACCCCTCTGGAGGATGTCATCACCTCCGCCTTGCCTCGCCACCCCCCCTACTTAATCCCATCTTGTTCTCCTGTGGTTTAGTGGGAAATTTGGAGAATTCCTTTCAGCGACCACACTCTCAAGTCACATGCTCTGCTCCCCCCCCCCCCCCCTCTCCCTCCCTTCCTTCCTGTCCTATTCCTAAATAAGGAATTTCAATTTTAGTGAGGAAACAAAAATGGAGAATTATGGGCGGGTCAGAGTGAAACAAGAGTGTCTGAAGGCGTAACTCTCTCTGTCTCTCTCTCTTGTAGTCATAAAGTTTAGACAGGAGGTGTTTGCTGGCAGCACACTTTGCACCGAGCCGTGAAGGGAGCAGGAACACAGCAGCACAAAACAATCTTACTTCTATTCACCTGAAAGTTACTACACAACGTGAGTAAAAGCAGTTCTCGTTTTCCTCATCGGTCTCAAGTTTCTGAAAACTGTCAGGTTGTCGAGATTCCTTTTTGTTTGCTTGGTGAGCCTGTGGATTATTCCATGTAAGAAAAATAGAAAAAAAAAAAAAAAGGGTTCAATAATTCACGCACCCCACCCTTTTTTCTTAGTCTCCTTCCTTCCTCGCTGTTTAATTATACACAGATTTGGAGTTGATCTTCACTCATTCCTTCAGCCTGTTCACGCAGAAATGTTAATTTTCCACATCCTTAATCGCTTCACTCCTCGTGAAAACCAAGGTTCCGATTCAGGAAGTAAATGTAGAACTTTATCAGTCATGCGTCTCATGTCAAGCGTGAGGTGATTTTCAGTGTTGGTGTGCGACTGCATATCTGAGGGCAGTCGAGTCTGGTGGAAAATAAACACAAAAGCTGATATCAAATCAGCTTCGTCAGGGCTGCTGTTTTCTCAAACTCTGTTGCAATAACAAAGTAAGTTGTGAAACGCCTCTTAACTGATGACTGAAAGTTTTAGAATGATATGAAAGTGTAGGTGCGTTGGTGGGAAATGACACGCAGATGGTGGTGTATAGTCAAGGGGTGAGTTTTCTGAGTTTCAGGTATAAAGAGCAAGACAAAGGTTATTGGAAAAGTGTCTGAGAATAAGAACAAATGTATATACACAATCATTTGTCACTTAATTAGAGAGAAAAGCAGATGAGCTTTAACTGTGCAAGACTTGCTTATTGAATAACTAGAGGAGTTAGAGTTAGCCGTAACACACGTTTGAGCTAAAAATACTGCATGAGTTGTATGCATGTGAATGATTTGATTAATGAGATTACAGAAGCACTGAAAAGCCCATTTTAATAAATGGAGACGTGTCACATGAGCATTGAAGGTCCAGGTTTGTTTTAGAAAGCAGTAGTTGGACATTCCTTGGACCATATTCACAGAACTTATGGTGGGGAGAGGTCCGCCACTGGTATTGATGTATGTCACCAGTAAACAGTTACAGTTTCATAACCAGGAAAAACAAATTCGTAGCACTTCTGTATTTTGCCGTACTATCAATGAGATATCAGAGAAGATGTCTAAGTGACCAGAGATTCTTATTGTTTTTTCTGGCTGTATTCAACATCGAGTAATGGTGTGGCCCCTCTCCAACCTGTTGCTGTGTGCTGCTGGACAGCTGACTGAAAGAAGACTTTCCTTTGCTTACAAGAATGAGAAATTGAGTCATTTTTAGGTATTTCCACTCATGAAACAAAAACTAAGAGGGTAACATTTCACTCTTAATCGCACCTGAGCAAAAAACCTGACTAATTAACTGGCTTGTCAGACTTTTTACACTAAATAGCAGAAGTGCAAAGATGGATAACATTCTGCACCATGAGCTCAACAATATGTTGTAGGTTTTAAATCTATATTTTTGCTTACATCTAATTATAAAAGGCACTTAAAGAAGCCTTGAAAACTGACTGTCCTTGGCAACTGTAATGTTCTTTTGCCAAGAGTTGACACACTTTTTGTTTCTTTACATTTTTTTTCTTTCAACATTTGGTGTTGAAACCATAAAACCGTGTTACATCTACTTCCCTAAGAATCTTACATCGTTCCTTCCCTACCCACTTGTATTGACGCTGCTTTAAAATGAAGCCATATTGGGCTCAAACACAACGAGACATCTAAATATATAGGCGTCCTTGGTGACCTCAGCAGTAGGGCCGATATGACTGACTCTGATTACAAGATGTTCCAAGCAGCTATTAGACTGCTTCCGGATGATTTTATTTTTGTATTTTTTTTCTAAGAGCAGAGATCCTCATACAAACTTTCTAAAGCCCTAGTCCCACACCTGAACACGCAACCGGCTTGGACACACTGGAGTTGCAGACGTTTAAAGCTCTCAGGAAAAGTGATATATTACTGCAACCGCACAGAGTGACAGTTGATCAAATGAAAAGTGCCAGGTAATCTGAGTGAGAGTTTCTATTAACTTTGTCATCCTTTATTTCTCACTGAGACTAGTCCAGATGTTTGCAGCTGCAGCTTGTTAACCCGGGCATGCCAGGACATCCCTGATGAAACTCCTCAGATTGAGAAACACACTTTAGATATTTTTTTATTATTTGTTTTTACGCTTGTTGCAGCAACAAACTGGTTCTGGAATAATTTAGAGGACAGGAAGAGGTCCATCTTCCCAACATGTGTGTAACCACTGAAACCAGAGAAAATGAAGAGACAATGTGCAAGTGATCTTCAGCTGTGTCAGTGTGGATGATTTGTCAAGCTATCATCACATATTGTATAAGTCTGAGCGTCTTGTGTTGCAATGGACAAAATAGGTGTGTCTTTCTGTTCCAGAGAACCTAGTATGCTTCATGGATCAAATTAAAGCCAGTTCTGCAAAAGCGCATACTTGGACTGATATTTACTTAGAAAACACACCGTTTGCATGCAATACTGCTGGAGTAGATGAAAGAAAAAAAAAAAAAGAGGAAGACTCTCATCTAGACTCCTGGAAATCCAGAAATTGCAGGACCTTGCATCCCTGACCTACACACAGGTTGAATATTGTTCCAATTTAACAGGCTAAATGCGGTGTTTGTCATTTTGAAGCTTGTTGCCATAGTGACCGACATAGTATTGTGTTTAGATTCCTCTGTACACATAGCTACCTTTGTCAGGAAGGGGGGGAAGGAAGTGACAGCACAGTGAGCAAACAGGATGCAGGGAGCAGGGCGGTTCTACAGGAAGTTCGTACAGCATTAATAAGTGAGATAGGCCGGCCACAATTACTGGCAGAGAGGAACCGGGTTGTAATTCCGCAAGACATCCATCATTTTAACTTTCATGCATTTGTTGGATAATAACACTGCTATGGTCTGGAGAATGGAAACACCACCACTCATTGTTTTGCAGATGATTATTTACGGTCTAAAGTTAAATGTGTTTTGTTGTATTACAGAACAGACTGTAATCCTATCAGGTTTTTAGAGAATCCATTGTCCCAAATCCTTTCTTGATTTAGGCAGGAATGAGTTTTATCTTTTATGGTTTAATGTACACAAGATATTGCAGTCAGTATCTTGTTGCTCATCAACAAAAAGCAAATTATTGTGCTAACAAAGGAGTGATAAATTAAACATGCCTAAAGTGGCTTGCAAAAGTAGTCATACACTTTCACATTACTTCCACATTACTTCTACACACTGCATTATTTTCTTTCCACCCATCAATTATATGCAACTCGGTATTAATCTACCACCAAACTTCAGAATGAAGCACCCGTTTTTGTTTATTAAATCTGAATGTATGTGTATGGATGGATGTCTTGATCTGTCAAAGTCGATACTTTTTAAAACCACCTTTTGCTGCAATTGGAGCTCCACTTCTGTTGGGCTATGTTTTCACCGGCTTTGCACATCTGTAGACTCAATTTTCTTTCTCCATTGTTCTTTGCAAAATAGCTCAAACTCAGTCAGATTGGATGGAAAGTGTGTGTGAACAGTTCTCACGTGGTGCTACATATTATCTGGATTTAGGTCTGGACTTTGACCATTCTAACACCTAAACAAGCCTGGATCTAAACCCCTCCTTGGCAGATAGCGCAGTATGTTTAGGGTCATTGTACTGCTGGTCGCTGAACCATGCCCCAAACTCTAGTTTCCAACAGGACTTCTTACAGGATCATATCATCCACCCCCACCAGCTAAAGAACCAACCCTGCTAAAGAAAAGCATCCCCACAGCATGATGCTGCCACCACCACCATGTCTCACCATGGGGACGGTGTGTTCAGGGTGATTTGCAGTGTTACATGTCACATGTTAGCTGTGTAGACTACATGCCTTATGTTTTTTCTTCTTCAGTGGTTTTAAATAAAATACATACGTTTAAGGTTCAAACATGTCAAAATGTGCAAAATAAGTGAACTAAGTATTTTTGCAAGGCACTGTTTTAACCAAATGAACTTTCCAAAACAGACCAATCCAATGACAAAATTTACAAAAGAAACCGTTATGCAGCCACAAAAAGCATGAAAAATAAAACTTAGCTGAAGTCTTAGGTTTTGGGAGAGAACAGTGAAGAAATTTGATTGTAAATGCTGCTATAATATCAAAATGCTATACTGCATGGATGTAGGGTTTGGAAAGCTACCGGCCTATTTAACACTCTCATTGTCACCCAACAGGACCAAACATGGCAAACAGGGGTCCAGCATACGGCCTGAGCCGCGAGGTTCAGAGTAAGATTGACAAGAAGTACGACCCAGAACTGGAGGAGAGGCTGGTGGAGTGGATCGTTGCCCAGTGTGGCCCTGAAGTAGGGCGGCCTGAGCCAGACAAGACTGGCTTTCAAAAGTGGCTCAAGGATGGAGTTGTAAGTGTTTGGTCTGTAGAAATGTAATTATCTAAATAGGACTCAGTAAATCACACTGGTGGCATTGTTAATGAGAGGGATCTGGTTCCTTCTGTGTTTAGGTACTTTGTGAGCTCATCAACAGCCTGCATGGAGCCAACAAACCAATCAAGAGCATTAAAACCTCTAGTATGGCCTTCAAGCAGATGGAGCAAATCTCCATGTTCCTTAAAGCTGCAGAAAGCTACGGAGTCACCAAAACAGACATGTTCCAGACTGTAGATCTTTATGAAAGTAAGAAAACCTTTCAGACATCATTTGAAGTCGTTTAGCTAAATTGTTGTAGGCCAAATAAGGAACCTAATGTTCAACTCTATTTCTTCCTCTTGTATGTGTTCAAACGGGATTGTTACATCTTTGCAGGCAAAGACCTGGCTGCTGTCCAGAGGACCCTGCTGGCCCTGGGTAGTTTGGCTGTCACAAAGAGTGATGGAAATTACAAAGGAGATCCTAACTGGTTCCCCAAGTAAGTTCAAGCTTTTTTTCCTTCATGTATGACCAAATCTAGACCTAAAAAAAAAAAAAAAAAGGTTGGGGGCGCTGAAAGATGTTCTCGTGTGTGTGCAGGAAGTCACAGGAAAACAAGAGAGATTTTTCAGAGGATCAGCTGAACGAAGGCAGGAATGTCATCGGCCTGCAGATGGGCACAAACCGAGGAGCATCACAAGCTGGTATGACAGGTTATGGACGGCCGAGGCAGATCATCAACAACAACCCCTGAAGCGGGGCAGTTCTTATACTGCCCTCAGAAGTCCTACGAGGAGGGACGGAGAAGCTGTGACTCTGACTTTGGCCATGAGGAGAAACATGACCTTACTGTTTAAGACAAAACTGGACCAGATTAGGGACCAAACAACGTGTGCACACAATGCAACACATTACATTGAGACCATAAGCTGATTTCTTAAGCTTGGTACATTGTAGATTTATAGCTACTCTCTGCCTGTCTCTGTCCGTTTTCAAATTCCTTGTTGCCATGTTTCATTCATGACCTGTGAAGGGTGTATTCAGATTTTTCTGAAACTGGTTTTCTGTGGGGAGGTTAAGAGCAAATATTAGCCTATCTAGCCTCACTCAAAGTTTTCATTTTGGTAAACTCTGATTAGTTTCCATGAAGGCTAAAGCGAACAGCTGGTCAGAGTGGGCCCAATACATGGATCCACAACTCCATCTTAAATCGGCTTCAGTCTTGATCATGCCCTCATGTTAACACTGTCTTGTAAACATTCAAACTACAGTCTCATTTGAATTAGATTTATTTACATAAACGTCAGTTGGTATTTTACAGTTTGTAATCCATCACAATACCCTTCCCATGTGAAACAGACAGGTTTATCCTGTCATTTACAAAATTGTTGCAATGTAAAAAAAGTAAGTTCTTATTTTCTTAGTCTGACTTTACCCTTTTTAGATTATTAGAAAATCGCCCAATGCATTCTGTTTTGTGTGTTTCACACGGCAAAGTTGTTACAAAAACATACCAAAACATTTAGGCACAATAACCACAGGCGTCTATGCAAACATGATAGTGATTCAAGGGTTCCTAATCAGTTTTTGCATAAACAGTTGAGTCTGGAGTTGTTTGAAGAAGGCATGAATCCACTCTGATTTGGGCCCTAGTTGGATTAGCCATTAGCTTGAGTCCACAGGAAAAGCTGTCAAATGAGAAATTGCAAAGAGAAATACTTCCTGCAGGTAAGATATTGACAGCTCATAACCTCTCCACAGAAAAACAAATGTACATTTTGTGAATGCAAACATGAGCAATTGGTTTACCTTTCATCTTTTCAGTGAAGCTGGAGAAATAGTCATATGCAACATTAATTTCTCCTGGCTAACATTTAATTACTGTAAACAGTAAGCAGCTCTTTTTGAAAATAAAACTTCACCGGGTGGTGCATTCAAGGGAGTGCCAATGTCTGAGTAATAAGTTTGTAATGGACGAAACCACAGTTTGAGTTATTAGACACCACGTCACAATTTGCATTTTTCCACCTGCTAGTGTTGTCTTTCTGGCAGTGTCATCAGCTTTTGTGGATGTCACTCTGCCCTTTAGAGCACAATCAAGTAGAGTTGTGAAAGTTCTTCCAGACAAAACTGAAGGTCAACATATCCATAACTCAGGATGAAATAGCAAACAGAGTAAATGGCAGCATATATGACTTATTACTCAGCCAGGAGTAATTTTGAGTGTCTGATGTGCTGGAATGAGGCCGGAGGTAAAAAAAAAAAAAAAAAAGCAGTGTAGCATTAGTATTCCCACCCCTTCCTTTTTTTCTAGATGTTGTTGCAATCTATGCTAAAATCAAGTTATGCATGTGGTTTTTAAAGACCCTACACAACACAGCCTGTGATGCCTATGTAAAATAAATTTTTTTCTTCCTATTTTTGAGCCATTAAAAATGGAAAAATAGGTACATCCTATACGATGAGGCTGAAAACTGAGCTCATGCATCAAATTTTCCCTGATCATGCTTTGCAGTTCAGTCAATTCAACACAGTCTAGGATTGAACATAGAGTTTCACAGTTGATAATCCACAGACAATCCACAGAGGGTAGTTTTCTGTGGAAACGACTGGGTGACAAGTCATCATCTCAGATGGGTAAGCTGACGTATATTTTAGGTCCTGTGCTTCAGAGTGCTTTGGAACTTTAGCTAGTGCAACAATTCATCTTCCTACATAATGACACAAAGCGTTCAATCTGGAAAACAAGCAAGTGGCTTCAGGAGCAGTCTGTGAATGTCCTTGAGTGGCCCAGCTGGAGCCCAGACCTAAATCCATCATCTGGATAGACCTAAAAATGGCTGCCTATAGACAACGCCCATCCAACCCGACTGAGCTGAAGCGGATGTGCAGCGAAGAATGGTTGAAAACACCATAATAGAAAATGTGTTTCTACTCATTTTTAAGCCATGGGTGTAAATACCTTTAAAAAAAAAAAACTATATTAGCAAGCTTTCAGCAATAAAAAATTCACATCTTTCTAAATAGTTTTGATTCATGATTTGAAAAAAACCATGTCACTACAGCTGAGAATGGAGAGACTGAAGTTCATGTTTCTACAAGCAAATTCAGTTTATAAATATAATCGTATGTTTCTTTAAAACGTGGTGTTTTGTATCAGAAAGCTTTTAGGAAAAAAAAAATAAATATAGGGGGTTACTTCATTAACCCTATAGGGGCTATAGGAATTTTTAGAAAAACCATTAACTGTCACAAATATTTTAAAATGAAGTATGATTTCAACTTTTGATACTCTGGTTGGCAGGCTGTGTGATAGCAGATCAACTGGTAGCAGTTAAGCAGATGAAGCAGAGTGTCCGTGACAACCCCAGCTTTAAATTTGAACTGGATCTCTACCATTCATCAGCCGATGTGATGAGGTCTGACAAAAAGAAAACAACTTCCCCAAAGCCAGAAGGAGAGAGCAAGCAGGAGGGTGTTATGATGGATTTTGCTTGATTGGAAGAAACAAGACGAAAAACCAGGGGGGGATTCAGAGGAGGAATATTGCTTCTCCTGCCAAGGTTCTGTTTATACTGTTTTCACTTTTAGTTCTGTTCAAGCAAAGTTCTGCCTGAACTGGCTCGAAGAAAGGACAAAGATAAAGACAAGAAACAGTGTGGAAAGCAGAAAAAAAGGAAGAGGAAATCAGCGTTTGATAAGAAAAGAGATTTTAGAGTAACAAAATGTTATTGCAGAAATAGACGCCTCCAGATGGAGTCGGGAGATTATGGGGCTTGGGGTCAGAAATGGGATAGGTTAACACAAAGAAGGATTTCAGAACTCAGAGGGGGATTTCCTAAAAAGGAGTTACTGTTGCATGCAGAGGGTTAAAAAAAAGATGTCCCTTCCCTGCCTTCCTGACCCCCAGACTGTGAATAGGATACATTTTGAACACCTAAACAAGGGTTTAAATAAGTCCATGCACTTCCACATTTTTTTCATGTTTTCTTTGTCCTGCTGCAGAATATGCAGCTGTGGTAAATCAACTGGAGCCTCAACAGTTATATCATTCAATGAGTGTTTGTTATGCATGAAGATAGCCAAAAGGGAGAAGAAACTGAGGACATCTGAGAACCTAGAACTATACAGAGGGAGGCAAGAAGACGCCAACAGTGTGTGATTAGTATAAATTTATAGCCTGATCTTGGGGGGGGGGGGACAACATAGCTGGAAAAAAATAAAAGAATAACAAGAGACTGGTGCCACTGTCAGTAACCACTGAAATAGTTTGTGAACGGGTCATTACTACATGAGGACCAACTGTGTCATGCAAAATGTCTATACCCTTTGAATTTTCTGCTAAATCTGTTGACAGGACAACTATTAGTGGTGTACTCCACAAACCTGATCTTTATGAAAAAGTGGAAGAAAGAAAATCATTGTTGAGAGAAAACCATGAGAAGTACAGATTGCCACAAGCCATATAGGGGGACACAGGAAACTTGTGACACAAGGTGCTCAGCAGAGCTGGATATATGGGTAGATATCCCCAAAATTGTACTCGGGTAAGAGTAGCACTACTTCAGCATATTTTTACTCAAGTTAAAGTGAAAAGTAGCTGTCCAAAAAATAACTCGAGTAAAAAAGTTTTTGGTAAAAAGGCTACTTGAGTAATGTGTAACATCTGATCTAATATTTTTTTTAATTATGTCAACGGACAGACAAAAAAATCAAGTTATGGAAAAATGCTGGTATTTTAAATACTAAAATGAATAAAAATACATACAAATAAATTAACAGAAGAAATATTTTTCTAAGTCACAGGTTTTTTACCAGATTTTAGTCTGCCATGTGTTGGACTGGTCAACCTCCCCAGAAAGTACCCTTCCTCTCACCCAACCACAGCTGGAGATAGGCACCAGTCCTCCCAGCAAACCTACAAGGATAAGCAGGTACAGACAATGGATGGATGTTTTGGAGCTTATGCTGCATTAGGGTTTGCTCTCTTGTGGTGGCACTGCTAACCATCTGTAATAATGGGTAGCCAAACCAACAGGATACTTGCCACCAGGCATTAGTTAGGCTTCACAAATCCTAACTAATGCCTGGAGAAAAACCTCAACTCCCAACCAAGTTCAACAGGAGACACAGCCGATGTGGAGCAGCAGCAAGACAAAGCCAGCCCCTCTCCCAGACAGGAAGTTCAAACCATATCTTCCTGCAATTGTCATAGGAACCGCCAGATCAATGTGAAATAAAACTCCTGTGCTTTACTAAGACATAAGTTGCAGGAGCACACATCCAGCAGGTTGTTTTTTATGATACAAGCTTAAAGAGACAGCAAACAAAGAGTAAAGATTAAGCTATTTAAAAGGAAATGTGATGATGTAACCAAGTCTTATCTCTGCAAAGAAGTTTCTTTGTGCCATGGACTCTGAACTGTGAGAGATCAAATTTCCTCTGTATTCTTCTGTCTTACACTGAGAGGTGTCCGTATTATTCTGCCCAATCTACTTAAAGCAATCCCTGTGACGTCATCCAGCTAGTTTTCCTTGGTTACAAATAACATTCATGGAGGTCCTTGGAGATTTTATTCATGCCCCCTCCTTTCCGCCTCTCTCTTTCTGCTATTATTTTCATTAATTTGTCAACTGTTCCAAAAACATTGAACCTTGTGCACATAACTCATCTGTCCTTCTTTCATCAGAAAAAAACCAAACTTTGTTCTGGTACTTCTCTTTTTCACTTACACAAATTTTTTTTAGAGATAATCTGTGGCCCGAAGAATGGTGAGAAAAATTGGATCTTTATGCTGAAATACTTAGGAAGAGGGAATGGTAGTCAAAGACCGCAAAGCTTTTTCTGAAACACTCTAAAGTTTCTGTAAAAAGGATTGTAACGATTTCTTCTGTTTGTCGGGTATTTTTGGTGAAATTTTCATGTTTTAGATGGTCAACAAATATCACTAGCAGACAAAGATAATCTGACTGTTCAAAAAGATGTTTTCAAATGTTGATTTAATTTCTTAAGGACAATAAAACTATTTGAAACAAACCTGGTTTACTTTCCCCCTATATCTAATGTCTCTAATCACTCTTGGTTAAATACTCACCATCAGGTTTATACCATAACTGGCAATCAGTCTTTTACATCACTGTGGAGGAATGTTGGCCTACTCCTCTTTGTTGGATTGTTTCAATTCAGTCACATGGGTGGGTTTTCAATGTCGATTGGCCTGTTTTAGATTACGCTACAGCTTCTCAATCAGGTTTAGGTCCAGACTTTGACTTGGCCACTACCAAAACTTTCAGTTTTGTTTTTTTAAAGCTATTTATCAGCACACTTGCTGGTGTGCTTCCGTCCTCTGGGTAACCCGAGTGTACTTCAACCTAAAGGAACAAAACTAATGACCGACATTCTACTTCTGGATTAACTGTAGAGAGTAGATTACATGTTTCCATCAATTGCAAAGCAAAACAGTCCCAGACCATCACACTGCCGTCACCATGACTGGCTAAAGTACAGGATGCACACTTCCCAAAAGGTTGCCCTTTTGTGTCGTCAGTCCATGAGCACTTTACCAAAAATCTGGGGATCATCAAGATGTTTTTCATTTTGGAGTGGGGGCAGGGGGTTAAATGTGAGAAAGGCGGTGTTCTTATATGACATCCTGAATAATTTGTGCTCTTGGAGTGATTTTGGTAGGTCGCCGTAGGACAGCGCGGGAAATTCGGGCCCCGAACTGCAGCACTTATTGCAGCGCACAGCCAGTTTAAGAAAATGGAACGATACGTGGGTGGGCTCATTGTTTTTGGTTTATAACGCTTCATCACCCAAAGGTATTAAAAAACTGGGCATGGATGTTTATTTTATTTACAAATCCTGCCCCATGTTCCTTTAAGCATCTTCAGAGTCATAGTGGATGGAGATGCTGTGGGCAGGAAGGATCGCCAGTAGCAGTCACTCTTGCAACAAATCTGAAGAAGCTGTATGACCTTACAGTATGACATGCTAACATCTCAGTGTCCAGACAGCAGAGACAATATTCCACGGTAACACACCCCGGATGACACCATCAATTGTTGGCAAGCACTGCTAATCCACCTCATTTGCTTTTGCCACTCTTTACATTTCTGTTTGGCCATCTGGTTAGAAAGCTGGTCAAACAGATGTTGGAGTCTGATCAATGGAAGATATTGTTTGAACTTCCTCCTTCTCTCTCTGCTCTTTGGTTCTGCTCTACATTAATGAAGCCTCCTATTCAACTCCTCTGAGATTTGGGGTCGTAGTTCAGCTATTATTTGAGCTTTAGAGATGCTAATCAGCTGCTCCCAGTTGTAAAAACAGTACCTTGTTGCCACGGTCACGCATCATAGCAACGGGCTCAACTAACTTAGCAGAGAAGGCACATTTAAAAAAGAAAAAGCTGCTACTCTTTATTTTGTGTCCAAGGCTGGGTTAGAGGATGTAATCTGAACATGCTTGTGCAAGCCCATTCTGAACTACATGATTTGGCCTGCGCTTCTACGTGAGAAACAACAGACTGATGCCTCCACCACCTGGTTTATTGAAGTTGACATTCCAATACAGCCACCTCAGACTTAAAGTAAACAGAAGCCAGGGCCTTGTCATCTAACCAAAATGTTCAGATTGGCTCTGCAGCTGCAGGGTTTGTCATTTATGGCTTACTTTATAATATCACGCATGAACAGTCAACTTATCTTAAATGTTACCAAGGCAAAGGAGTTGGAATATATTTTTTTAGGGGAGAAAAGGGTGTTTACCTGAACATGGTGCAAGTTATTTCGTGACAACTTCAGACATGCATCATGTACTACATCCAAGAAGCTCTGAGAACTTGACAAGCAAACGGATTGTGCTACTGAGCAGTGTAGCTTGCTCCATGCACATTTACAACACAACAGACTGGAAATGCAACAAGGGCCGGCTGTATAAGGAGGAACAGACTGGAGTCTACTTGAAAGAAAATATGCTCCAAAGATAAGCATATAGGAACCCAAAAACAAAAAACCACACAGGAAATAGCCTCTTAAAAAATAATGCATTGCAATGGTTCTTGAATGTGATCACATACTAATATTTTTAATTTATACAATCACATACTGGGATTTGTAAAGTTTCATTTATATTCATCTATTTCAGTTGGATTTCTGAGAAAGAATAAAAAAACAAAACCTGTTCACCTTATTCACTTACTGCCACGCCTAAGGTCCATTATGATAAAAGCTCATTCTGTCATTTCAGCAAACCTGAAAATGTGACGTAATGAAAAATGTGTTTGATATACAGTCCCTTACAAAATTATTTGAACTTGGTCACACTTTGTCATGTAATATTAACAAATTTCCATGTATGTACTTGAAATGTTATCTGATAGATTAACACAAACACATAATTCTCAAGCGAAGCAAACTTATCCTTTTTTATTACAGGTAAAACTGTGCTTTTGTATTCAGCCCCTCCCCAGGTCAATACCTTGTGCAACAATGTTTGCTGCGATTGCACCAACAAGTCTTTTCAGCCTCTATCAGGTTTTCTCCAGGGACTGCCTTGTATTTTGCTCTGTTTATCTGCTCTTAACTCTGACTAGCTTCTCTGTCCTTTCTGAAGATAGGCATCCCCACAACATGATGCTGCCACCACCATATTCCATCTGGATGGTGCGTTCAGGGTGATATTCCAGGTCACATACTGCAGAATTTCAGATGTTGGACAGAAACTGCCATTTTGATGGACTCTGACCAGGGCTTCCTCTTCCACATGTTTGCCGTGTTCTCTGCACTCCAAAATGGGCCTTTGTTATTTAGGGGTATCCCAATAAATCAGGCTGGATACAAATGCACACCACACGTTTTCGATTTTTATGTGTAAAAGACTGAAAAACCTCTTTTCCTGTCCAGTTCACAATTATGCACTAATTTGTGCTTGTCTATCACATAACATCCCAATAAATACACTAAAGACAACTTTTCAGGCTGTAGTGATACAGCTGAATAATTATCTTTTAGACAAATACATTTAATTTAACATCATAATGCATCTGTAACATTAAATCATTTCTGGTTACTTCTTCATTCTTTTTCTTTCCATCAGCTGATTAGCAGCAGATATGTGCTGCTGAACTCCTTTTTTTTTTTTACACAAGAGTTATTTTCACCTTGCCAACGCTTTAATAAAGGTGTGAAAACACCAACATGTCATCAGTCTGCAGAGGAATGCATTCTGCTGCCATATCCTGGCATGCCAGAGGTTAGAAAACTGGCCCTTAGGTTAAATAAGGAGGAGACCTTTTGACTTTAGAGATCCCAGTTTGACTCCTGGGAAAATGAAATGAGGAGGCTGAGTTAAAACCTTTTAATCCTTCAGCACCTTCCGAGCTCGAAGCAAGGGACAGAGCTGTTGGAGTCAATCACTGCTGCTGTACCAACAAGAGACAGATCTTTCCTCTGATGAAATCATTCAAAGTTTTCAAATTGATCCCACTTATGTGGTTTTAACATTTGTTTTTCACCCATGTCAAAAGGGGAAGGATACAGCACTATGTAGATTGTGGGGAGGAAGATAAGAAACCATCTGCATATGACTTATGCAAAACTTCCATAGAAAGATGTTTCTCAAGGATTTTGGTGTGGTTCTTGGAATGAAACTAATCCCACACTTAGTAAAGTAAAAGACTCAGGGGTCAGAGTGACGCAGTGGAAAAACTGTCACACATCACAGCAGATCTCTGGCCTCAACCCTTGACTGCTCGGCTTAAACCCGAAAGTGAATAACGTGCATTTGTTGCTTTAGTGCCTCCTTCTGACTGCTCTCACAGAGTCTCTTTTTGACTGCTTCCCAGTTAACGCAAATTATAATACAATAATTGATAAGACATTTAGCAGACTGCATTTGGTTGACTAGCTTCATCCATACTGGTGAGTTGCAGTGAAAAAAAAGGGGAATTTAAATCAAATAAATAAATAAAAACACAAGCAAAGTAATATAGATTTAAATGCCACAAATCATTGTCATTCAAGAGGATATTACCAGCAACTGACAGAAAATGTAGTATTGGTTTTTTTTGTGATTATGCGCAGCAGATGGGGATGTTCATCAGAGGTCATCAAGCAATGGCTCAACAGGCTGGAGTCAGGAGATGATCATCTGGGGTAAAATGTCAAGAGAAGTACCCAGAACAGCCCGACTCTGACTGAAGATGGGCTGAATTAGTTTCAAGATCATGACAATTATCTGTGTGTTCAAGGGCCATATCAAATAGTACAGATCATTATCAACGGATGGGTCAAAGAGCAGAAATACCTTCTGTAATACTTTTTGTCATTAAGATTAGCTAAAATAAAGGGATTGTTTGAAGCTCGGAAAGATAAACATCAACATCTACACAGTGCCTTTCAAAAGGTAGGATTATACGTAACACATCCACATTTATATTTCCAAACACATCTGAACATCAACAAAGGTGTGGTGTGCATTAGTAATTACACCCCTATACTCCAAAAACTCTTATAAAATCCAGCCAACTGCCTTTAGGATGCCATTTAATTACTAAATTCAGTAATCTAACCTTAGTATAAGTCCAGCTGTTTTGTGAAGACCTCAAAGGTTTGTTAGAGTCCATTAGTGAAAAAACCCACATAATTAAGAAAGACGACAGACAGGTCAGGGATAAAGCTCTGGAGAAGTATCCTTACTGTTGTTCCAAAGACAGAACAAAAACGAAACCAATATATTTTTAAAACCAACACAGACCTGTGCAAGGAGTATCCTTGGATACTCTGTGAACAACTAAGTTCCTTAGCAAAGACTTTTTGTGGCTTACCCTTCATTTGGAGGATGTAAATGACATCTGTCAAGTCAGCAGTTTTTTCCGTGGTTGTATGGACCATAATGCAGCCATTACATCACATTTACACATTACAAGTGCTTTTTAAAAATTAATATGTAATATTTTAGTTTAGTTGTAATATTTTAAAATGTCACTATCTGTAAGCCATAATCCATAAAATTTTAAGAAACAAAGGCCTACAAATTTTTTACTCTATGTGTACTGCATCTATATAATATATGAGTTTCCGTTTCCGGAATGGGAGACAAATTTTTTTACTTTTTCACAACATTTAATATTTTACCTGTAAATACTAGGGTGGTTTTCATATTGCTGTTTCCACATCGCTTGGATTTGGTACATTTATGTTTGGAAGACAAGCTGTGCTACTGCACAACGGGACACAATTCACTTTGTTGTTCAAACCATAAGCTATTTTTGCTCATCTCAGAACTACATGAATGAGGAGTACTGCGTGTGGAAGAACATTTTATTTAAAACCCACAACAAATCAAAAGTGCAAACCAGTTGATTAGTCTTAGTTTCAGTGAAGCTCATGACAAACATACAGTACAAAAAACATAAAAACAAGTAAATTCATCATTTATTGCATCAGCATTATCTCCCACTGAAAGACATTCGCAAAAAAATCCAGTCTTTAAATTGAGTCCAATTATTCACCAGGTGCAATCCCATATAATGGTATGGCTGTTTGTTTGAACAAGTTAACAGTGTTGCAGTTATAAGAACCTCTGGGGTTTGAAGAAATCCTCAACTTTTCACAATTCAGTTCTAGAAATAGGCTGCTCTGGGTGGCTCTGTTGGCTACATAATGAATTTTGATTTTAGAACTTTAGTTCCTCTGTTTTCTTGAGGAAAAATTGCATTTTTTTGTGCAAGATTGGGGGCTGTGTTCTTTCTACCTAATTTCCCTCTGGGATCAATAAAGTATTTTTGAATTGAATGATAGGGCATACAGACAGTCTTATCTGACTAAATGGAGCATACAGACATGGGCGGATCTACTGGGGTGGCACAGGGTGGCAGTTGCCACCCTAAAAGAAAGCCTTGCCACCCCTGCTGCCACCCTAGCAGCTATGAATTCAAACCCGTTAACGTTCCGTGGGCCCGCGGGCGGGCCCAGCCGATTTTCTAGTTTAAATCCGTCGATATTCGGACTTCTAACTTCTTTGAACCTATACATATTTTCTATCATTGGAAAGCTAAGAGTCTTGTGATTCCAATTATGGCTGGCCATCAAGGATACAATCATAACTGTAGACACAGTGACCACTTTTGCCAACAAAAATGCTCTCCTGACGGAGGTATAAAAATATGGAATTCACCACTTTGTAGTCCAATAAACGTGACAAAACCGATCCCTTTCAAACAAAAATTGTCTTTTTACATCAATAAGGGTCCGAGTAAAGTCCTCCAATAAAGTTATTAGTCCAGGACAACAGTAAAACCGATAAAAAAAAAGTGAAATAAACAGTTAAAATGCACTTCCGAAATGTCTATGGCCTTTTTGTAGTCTTTACGGCTTTGTTTCCTTGATTCCTTCGCTTCCACTTCCGCCTTCAAAGGTCACTGAGCATGCCCAGAAGAAAAAAAAAAAGTAATCCGGTTTATTCCTTACAATCTCCAACCAATGGCCCATGGATGGAAAGTCACGTTATGGTAAGTAACTCGAACCTTTCGCGGTCCAGAACTCTGATGATTGACGCATCGAATAGCCAATGTAATGCTGTAAACACAGATATATAACTTGACCGGGCAGAATTAGTCGCTGCCATAGTATATGACGTGCGTAAAATGTCTTATTCATGAAGAGATTACGCACTGTGCGTACCAGTAACATACTGTTTCAGCACCGTGTCCAAACCACAGTCTATGCTTAGACCGCGTACATGGGTACGTACGTGCATCATTACGTTTCGCTACATGCTCTCTCAAGCCCACACGCGCACCCTGAACCACCTCAAAATAAATGGAATTGCTGCCTCTAGAATCAACTGCGGTAGAATCAAACTACAGAACTTGATTCAATTGTATCGTCAGGAGATGAAAAAACTGACTATAGATAAAAAAATATATATATTTTAACAAAAAAATTGCGCAATGTAGCATTATTGTGCTTAAATAACCTGAAGCAAAAGAAATACATGTATGTATCTATTATATATGTAAATACTGGGGAGTGAAGAGGTGAAGCATGTGTTTGACTGATCAATAAAACCAATATATATATATAATATATATATATATATTATATATATATATATATATATATATATATATATATATATATATATATATATATATATATATATATATATATATATATATATATATATATATATATATATATATATATATATATATATATATATATATATATATATATATATATATATATAAAATTCTAACATATGGTCCCACCCCCGAAAAATTCTTGCCCCTTTCTTGCCACCCCATAAATATTTTTCTAGATCCGCCACTGCATACAGACAGTCTTATCTGATTTAACAGTAGGTATGAGATGCTTTTCAACATATTCATCCTGTGTTTCATGTCAGACCTCCCTGGTGTGCATTTAGACAAAAATCTCAAACTATAGTCAGAGCTGGGTAAAACATGTAGATCTAGTTAAAGACCCAAACCCCAAACTCTTCCTTTTTAATACTTGTGTTGGGTATGATGAGTTGTGAATTGGTGCTACATAAACTGAATTAAATTAAAATGAATTGAATTACTAACGTTCACTCAAAAAAAAGTGTCTCATTTTGGGTGACAAAAGGGTTTGCATCTTTTGTCGGCTGCTTTGAAAGTGTAAAGTGTAAAGTGTAAAGCATAAAACAGGAACTCCTTAGTCAACATGATGAGGTGTTGGGCCTGTATTATATTTGAAACTGATGTCATCTGTGGTGCAGACGGGGCTCAAGAAAGCCCTCATGTGGTTGATGCAGGTTAAGACAGACATTTAACATTGAACCTTCAGATCTCAAAGCTTCATTGTTTCTCTGATACCAAAACTAAAAAAATAAAAGCATCAACCCTCCTTATTTTCTTTCCTTCAGCTTCTGCCTCTATCATGACAATGATCTTGGATTTTTATTTCCTCATACTTTATATAATCAGATTGTGAAATTGCAACATGCAAAAAACGTTAGAAAGGTTAGGGCAGAATTGTATAGTAAAAGCCATCAAAAAGAAGTCACATTGCATGGGCAAGGACAATGAATTTGGCAAATTAATGGAGACAAATACACTTGTACTCAATTTTTTTTTCTTGAGCAGAGGGGTGGGGAAATTGAAGAAACCATATTTTAAATTGACAGAAACTTGTTTGAAGAAGTTTAAAACAAGCCTTGTGTAACAATTTTTGCAAATATGCCGATTAATCCAAAGCATTTGTTTCCAGCGGACAAACTCTAGATTGAATACCCAGACGGGTGTTGGAACGACCACAAGATTTATCCATTATGACATGATTAATTACAACATCTGACCTTCCAGAGTCATGAGAAACAAACACAATTTTATTTATACCATCTCCATCCATTTTAGGGCCTTTTTACACCTATGAAGTGACCTTCCGCTGTCTTGTTTATCTACATAATCTAAGTCTATGCAGTGGAAGAGCTTGCACCAGTTTCTCTACCTGAAATAAAACCCATCGGTCCCAAGGACATCTTCTCTTCCACGCCTCTTTAGTCTGCTTCATGCTGAACAACACATGCATCATTAGATCACTCACAACAAAACGTAAACCTTCTCACTGGTGACTCTAGTGTTTGCCAATAGGCAAGGTTTTCTTTGCTTTAAATGGGTGACTTATGTTACAATGAATTGCAAATATATTTTACAGTCAGCCTGCATCCTTTGTTTTTTTTTTTGGTCAAATCTTCTGGTTGTGACAAGCCTGAAAAAGACGGGCATCATTTTCTCATGGACAAATCTGGAGCATGATGTTATTAACTGTAAATCGAGTCCCGAGGTCTGATGAATTAGAAATAATTGAATTGTCTCCAGGCTGTTTACAATAGTTTTTTAAAGCCAGCATGATATGGGTGTACACAAGATATACGTACTATGTATGTGAATGATGCATTCATGTGAAAAAAAACCCACAGGGAATGAAGTGCACTGCAAAAGTATTAAAGTCTCGGTAAATTTCATGGTAAAATCACAAACCTCAATGAACCTACTGGGGTTTTAAAAGTAGGTCATGACTGTGAAGTGGAAAGAAAACGATACACGGTTGGTATTTTATTTGGCCCTTCCTCAACGTTTTGCAGGAACCCGTTTTGCTTAAGTTACAGCAGCAAGCATTTTGAGGAAGTATGTCTATCAGCTTTGCAGATCTGGAGGATAAATCTTTGACCCATTCTTCTTTGCAAGATAGATAAAACTCAATCATTGATGGAAAGCGTCAGTGAGCTTCAGTTTTGAAGTCTTACTGCAGTTTCTCAGTTGAAAATAGCTCTGGACTTTGACATTCTAACAGCTAAATGTGCTTTGATCTAAACCATTTCATTTGTAGGTCTGGCTGGATGTTTAGGGCTGTTGTCTAAACCTGTCAGTTTAAAATCTTTTCCAGCCTCTAACAGGCTTTCTTCCAGGACTCCCCTGTACTTCGTTTCAAACATCAACTATGACCAGTCTCCTTTTCTGTGCTTTAAAAAGGCAAACTCACTGCATGATACTGCCACCACTATGTTTCAGAGTGAGGATGACATCTTCAGGGTTACGTTCAGTGCTCTTCCACATATCCCACATGGCATGTGTATCTGGAAGCTTAGTGTGTATCTGTGCTGAACAAAGCATTGTCTTTGACATGTTAGCTATGTTTTATAGCCCAACTCTGATTTACAGCTCTCCACATCTTTAAATACTAGTTGAAAACAAATTTTTTATTTTAAAGATTTTTTTTAAGTTAATTTTTATTTTAACTGCCTTCCTTTAAAGTCAAGGTATTTGGCAGGCAGTGGCAGACTATTAAACAAGTATCACAACCTTTTCCAAATTTTAAAAAGGAAGTACAATTTAAGCTGAGCAAATATTTGACAAAAATCTAATACAATTTATTGGCCAACGTATATATGGAAGCAGCCGTTTCTGTTGAAATTACAAAGTTATCATTTCCTATGTGTGTGTTAACAGAAGGGAATGCTCAAATATTTATTTTAGCTTGTTTCAAGAGTTATGATTCCATGAAGGGAGTGTGGACACTAGGCTTCTCGTATTTACATGTCTTTAGTCCTGGGTTTCCACATCTACAAAAGCAGTAACGCTTGAACTGATTATTCCCTGCTGTCTGAAACAAGTCCTCCTGTGAACCAAGCATGCATGAGCCGTTTTGATTTGCGTGTGTTGACAGATTTAGCTGGTCATGCACCAGAGCCCTCAAGAAGGGACAAACCATTTTCTGCTGGGGAAGCCTTTAGGTCACACTTGCAATTAACGAGAAAAATCAAACATGATGAAAATGGCTTAATTCTGTGTTTTACAACTAGGCAGCCATCGTGATCACCCTGCATGCCTAACTGTTTAATGAGGCCAATTAAAGATGAATCGACACCGCCTCTGAATGCTGCAGAATCATTACAGCGTAAGACAGATAAACTTTGTGAAAGCAAATTAATCCAGTAATGAGGAACTCTCTGACTAAAAGAGAAGAGACAAGGAACAAGCAGAGGGCCTTATTAGTGTCTCTGCCAATTTGCTTTTCTGACGAAACGGTTCATTCTGTTGGCGACTGTAACTCATTCACACTTTGCTGCACACTACAATAATGCTCGACCCTTTCAGTAAAATCAAATCACTCAGTCATGCGATACATCATGATTTTCCAATCAGGAACAGAAAACACGTGGTTGGATTCTTCTTTATTGGAATGTTTTAATTCAATAACATGACAGCAAGCCATAACAGTGCAAACATCTAATCATAGAGTCAGTCTGACTTCCTTTTTATTCCCTCATGTCATACACACAAAAATCCTTTTTATTCTGTTTTTTTAGACACACAAACCAGCACCAGACTTACTGTACATACTTAAGGCACACACACAGACAATTTACATCTAACACACCCACACACGTGCAGTGTATAAGACAGCAGTAATGCCGGATAACTCAATGTGCAACAGGAGCCGTCGCATAAGCTCACAGACGAATTATTCGGTATGGTTTTTGCATGATTGCTTTTAGCATTTAGTGATCATGTCTAATACAGTTTGACCTATATGGATAAAGCCTTTTGCCTAAACATTATTTGTTAGCAATAACACAATGAGCAGAATACAGGGTGTCAGTTTGGTGGGAGTCTGCAACAAAACAGCGCTGAAGAAATTTCACATGGAGAAGGAAAAAAAAAAAAAAAGAGGGGGAGATGGAGACAAATATTTGTATTAGTAAAAGAGGTTGAAAGAGACGATGGCATGTCTCTAGGCATGGGCCGGTAACCGATGACAAAGTATATAGAGATTTTAAAAACCCATAAAAACAACTAGAAGGTTCAATCATGCTGCTCCTATGGTTGAAAATCTTTTTAAGGAGATTCTAAATAAAGTGCTGTATTGACTACAGCGTGGTACAACGTGCCACTCCCCCACCTGTTGCTGCACACCGCTGGTCAGCTGGCTGAAAAAAGGGTACTACACGTTCTACTCTTAAAAGAAAGAACTAATTTGGGTTAGGTGGACACTAAAAGAATGTCCACAAGCTGAATGTCAGCAGCTGACGGCAGGCTATACTGGAGTAGATGGCTTGACTAAGCTTGTTATACTTAAGTTACTCTTCAAAGTGCAGAAAAGTAAACATATATTATTCTGAAAAATACAACAAAATTCTGCAGGTATTCTATATTTTCTTCATAAGTTTATGCATCAGAACAACAAAAATGAAGCTAATAACTGTAATGATTGAGATATTTTTGCAGCAGAAAGAATAACTGATTTCATCCCATCTTAAATCACACTGTTGTGAAACTACACACCACTAGTTTTAGTGATTATCATACCGGCCCATCCCTATATGTCAAACAATCAAACTGTCCACACAAGGAGAAAATGCACGGTAAGATAAACTGTAGCACAACTGTAGCAACGACTACATACTTTTTTTTTTGTGGCAACAGCAAGCAGGACTCGTTTAACCAGTATAGTTAAAGTTGTGCCTATGCTGATTTTAAAGCATTTACAAAGAAGTTACAATATTATTTGCCATTTAATGGATAGTAATAATAATGCACCGAGGCCCTCTATGGGTGTAACAGATAATATTTTGTGATACTTGTTTTAATAAAGTATTAAGGTAGAAAGGGGATTACGAAACTACTACAAAGTTCTTTCAAAACCGCAGACTGTTGGGGAGCAACCTTTTTGCTAAGATGGAAATTAAGTTGAGCTTTTCTGCAGCTGCTGGATATATTAGTCTTACCTGTGGTCAGGAAGAAATTAACATATTTTAATTATTAGTTTGTATATTGAAAGTCATATCTTTATCATGAAATTCACAAATGCTGTTGCACATAGCAGATTTCCTAATGTCTTGCAGCCCAAACATACATCCCAACATTAATATTTGGTTCAGTGTTTGAACAGTTGAGAGACCACTCAGGTTTTAGATCAATCAACAAGCATTTGGCACAATTCTGACTGCTCTCATCAAAAATGGTAGAGCTCTTTAAAAAGTTTGGCTTACTGACCAGTCCAACTTAATTCCTACGTTTTAGGCTCAGTTGAGGTCAGGGCCCTCCCAAAATCTTAACGTTAGCCTGGTTTGCCCATTCCGAAAGTTTTGGAGCATTTGGGATCACGAAACCATTAGAACACTCAACCGCATCCAAGTGTAAACCATCTGATACAAGCTGTCCCCCCTCAAGTTGAAAGGACATATGTCGAGATGTTTATCAGCAACCCATGAAGCACAAAAGACTTAACTCTACCACGAATTGAGCGACGCTGGAACAGCAGTCGCTATTTAAAGTAGAGACAATTTATTTGCAACACATATGGAGTGTTGCAATCAAGAAAGAAGCGTCTGCTCCAAAAGAGACTCCTTCAAGCTCAGGTTTGGATTTTTAACGTAATAGCACTGTGGTGCTAACATCGTGCCAAGTGTCCGTTTCGGTACTAGTGGTACTGGTGAATTGCACAAAGTGAAAGGAATAAAGAAAAAAGATCACCTTTTGTTCCTCAACTTAATCTCTAATCACCAGAAATCATGATTTCAAACACAAATCAAAACCGCTTTTGGAGTGTCAGGAATGGGCCGGACCTCAACCCAACTGAAAATGTATATACTATACATAAAAGCGCGGTCCACAAGGAATCCAACCAATCTAAATGAGTTCTACCAATTCCAAAAAGAAGAGTGGTCCAATTTCCAGCATGAATTATCAGAAGCTTGTGGATGGCTACAAAACGTTTCTCTGTAACCTAGTAACTTATCCAAACATGAGCAGGGGTGTATGTATATACTGGAGACTGTATGGGAACATTTAACCCAGTGTGGAGAAAATAATAAATTGTTCAAACAAAAGAGAAATTGTATAACAAATTTATACTTAGGTTTATAAATCACTGAGATTGCAAGTTGCATCATTCCACCCTGAAAAAAAGATCTGAAGAAATGCAACAATAAAAGGTCAAATTTAACATAGCAATGATTAGGATGAACCTTTATAGACCTCTGACTGCAATACATTTCATAGGTTCTAAAACTAGAGTTGGAGAAGCCAACAGTAGGCATGTACTGTTACAGTTAAGTGATGTTTTAAGACAAATCTCCATCTGTTTTCAGACAATAAGAAATACAGCATAGAACATGAATCTGTTAGAGGGTCTGCAGCTGTCCAAGCAATAGGAGATAATTAACTTCAGATTTATTTGTTTGCTCATGGTTACAGATGTCAAAAACACAGCTAAAGGTAAGACTCTGAACAATTTTTTTTTCCAGATTAAGATTTGAATTAAGAACTACAGCTCAATGTTTGATTCTACCATCTGTGGCTGAAGAGAATTGGACTTGCAGCTTACTAATGCAATCAGTGTCTATGTCAAGTCATGCCAAGTATGACATGCCTCCTGGTGAACTCGCTGCCTGGCCACAGCCCTCAAACCAGTGACGCCCTTCTCTCCTCGGGCGTCTCCTCCAGTATGTGAAGCAGGAGGTCGCTGAGAGGCTTGGCAAGGATCTGGTAACCTGTTGACGTCAGGTGGAGGTAGTCAAACATGTCCTGTGAGCTGATGGTGCCGTCGGAGTGGATAAATTCGTTGCTCACGTCCAGGAACACAGCCTGGCTCAGTCGAGACAGCCGGGAGCGCAGAAACCTGTTGACAGCGGCGTTCTTCTCCCTCAGCGGGTTGGGCCGCTCTCCTCGAGGTAACAAACCCTCATTGGCACAAAGGGATGTCAGATTTTAAAGGGGACTTCAAAATCGAATAATTCAAATCACCCACATCAAATGCAGCGTCACATTTCTCATGTCTGACATTCATTCAGATTTCTATCAAATGAATCCTATTTTTAGTCTGCATGAAGAAGCAGCTGTTGCTGCTTGTAGACACAGCTTCAATTTAGACATTCAGGCCTTGACTGAAGGAATTGGGATATCCATGCAGTCATCTGAAAAACTACCTAAATTTCCCTATAATTTTATAGTTTTATTTTCAGGATTAATGAAACTACTGGATTTTCAACCAAATTCTCAATAGATTTCAAACTAAGCCCATGTGTACAAAAAGCCAAAACAGGTTAGACACCACCGTTATTTGAGGTGCTTTGATCAAATGCACTTGATGATGATGATTATCAATTAATCATCATCAAGTTTGACCACCTCTATATAAGCAGGGATTCTGGTCGTTTGCTGGTCTGGAGCACACACAACTGTCACTGCCAACCTGGATAGACAACAGCAATGACCATAGAGAGGAAACTGTTGCTGCCCATCAATCCGAAAAGAGTTATACATAGCCATTTACGAAATACTTGACTCCCCTTATGAATAATTTTACTTTGAAATGACGGAGTTCAAGTCAAGAAAGCAGCGAATCTGCACAGTACGGTTACCCAGGGTCAGACCATGCTATGCTAAGAAAACTGCAAATACTTTAAAGCTACACATCAGAGATAAAAGGGCTTTGGTAGCTTGTTAAATGGTAAAGTTTAAATGACTTGGCGATTAGAGAAAGACTGACCAAGTATGGCTTGTTTAGGATGGTAGCCAAGAGAAGGTATCTTTTCTCAAATACATGATAGCATAACTTAGGTTCACAAAGTTGAATCTCAATGAACCAGAAGGGTTCTGGAAGAATATTCTTGAGACAGAGACTAAAATACAGAAGTGTGTATCCATGGTACATGGCACCATTTTTGGCAAAAAAAAAAAAAAAACCCAACAGAAATGCTGGAAAAGAAATAATGTTTTACTAGCCCAGATCTCAATCTGACTGAAATAATGTGCTTAGACTGAGCATAAATTAACGTCTGTAAATTTCAGTGAGCTGAAACAGCACAGTAAAATACAGTGGACCAAAAATTAATGTACAACAATTAAAGAGCCGAATAAAGTCGTACAGAGAACGACTACTGATGTTTATTGCTGCTGACATGGGATATACAAGCAACAAATCATCGAGTATACTTAGGTTTTTATGCATGACTGTCCGTTTTTAGCCAATTACGAAGTACTTGTACTTTTTTTTAACACTAGTTTAGTAACATGTTGTGTGTTTTTGTACACTCGAGATTAGATTTAAATAATGTTGACACCTGGTATAAACCAGACCATTTCTATTCCGTTCAGATGTTTATAAGTCAAACACAATCTTTAAAAAAATAAAGCAGCAGCAAACTGCTAGTGACTGGTCAGAATTATTCAACCCCCTGATTAAATCTCACAAAACGTTTTTATATTTCCATAGAGGTGACCACAATCAAAACTGTTCATACTTGTATTGCTTCCAAAAGAATAAAGACAAAATCTCCATACATTTTGACTTTATTGTTGTGCTGAATTGTAACAAGAAAACAGAATAATGACAAGGCCAGAACTATTAGCCCTCCTGATACTTAATGGTTAATAGTGTATCCTCTCAGTCTAACCACTGACAACAGCCTCTCCCTGTAGTTCTTCACAATGATTTGTCTCTTGAGATAAACGGGCCCACCCTTCCATGGCAAATCGTTCCATCGAGCATGGACATTGACCTTAAGTACCCACCACAGACTATCAATGGGATAGAGATCTGGAATCTGCAAGGGCTACTAAAGGACCCTGACTTTGAGGTTCCTCAAAAGGTTTGTGACCAACTTTGAGGTATGCTTTGGGTCATTATCTTGCTGTAAGACTAAAGACAGACTCGCAGATAAAAAAAATAAATATATAATCTTCAAAATACTAACATACTGCTCTTTTTTTTCATGATCCCATGAACACAAACAAGATTCTCAGTTCCTGAAGTAGCAAAACAGCCCCACAACATGATGCTGAGCCCACCACCATGTTTAACAGGGGACTGTTTATCGGGTTGAAAACTTCTCCCTTCTTTCTCCAAACAAAAGCAACATTCCTATGCCCAAAGAACTCAAACTTAAGTCTCATCAGACCAAAGAACTTCCAAAACAAATGGCCATGTTTCAAATGTTAATTGGCAAACTTTAGTTGGGCATTGATGTGTTGTTGTTTTAGCAATGCGGTTTTTCTTGGAAGGTGACCTCGAAGTCCACCGCGACGAACAGCTCTCATAACCGTCTTCCTCGGCATATCAACTCCAGTAGAGGCCAGCTGAACAACAATCACATTGGCAGAGATCCCTGTTGAAATCCGATTATTTTTCCCTCCAAACAAACATGGTCGTGGCTTACGGCCACGTCCATGTTTGTTTGCAACAGGGTTTGTCTCCCGATGCTTTGCAATGCATCGTCCAGCAGTTCTAGACACCATGACATGTTTGAAAATGGCAGTGCAGCATTCACCCTCAAGATAAATGTCTATACTATCTTCTTTCTTTGGTCAAGACTAATTTCTTTTTTTGGCATGATCAGTTTGTTTCTTACCAAAAGTGTCAAGAGTAGTCCAAGTGCCACTGGCTCTGCTAACCCAGTATCCCATGTAAGGTTCAATGCTGATTGATTACTGAGGTGTGGTTTTTGAAACTGAATGGTCAGATTATTCTTGGAAGTTCAAAAAAATACCACACACAAAAAAACCAGGAGGGTTAATAATTTTGGTCTTCTAATTTTTCTTGTTACAGTTCATCACATTAATTAACATATACTGATAAAACTTTGTGGAGATGTCTTTGTTCTTTTGGAAGCAAAACAAGTATGGACAGTTTTATTATAATTTCCAAGGAAATATTAAAGAGTTTTGTGTGATTTCATCAAGGTTTCAGCTTTAATCGATTTGGACCATAGCTGTATAAACCAAGAGCATCAAAATCCATTTATAAACTCACCAAAACAACAATCTTTGCTTTGGGAATTCGGTTAGTGAGTAGTTGTGCAATGGCAACAATTCCTCCTGCAACCTCCTCTGCTGTGTGGTCATGATTGTTGGTTCCTACCCACAAAACCACCACCTTAGCAAAAGTACAGAGAGTCCGTTTATTTCTTTCCCCCAGGCAACACATGGGACTTGATAGAAATCCCTTAATGTGGTGATACCTGTCTCTCCAGAGGATGCCTGGTATACCAGAATTGAAGCTAAATGTGATTTAGTTTTGCTTTCCCACCTTTGGACGGATGTTCTCCAGCTCTCCGTTCTGCAGCCTCCACAGCACATTACAGGTGGTGTCCCCGGCTAGGCCAAAGTTGAGCGCATGAAGAGGGGAGAACATGTCCTTCCAAATCTGAGGAAGAAAATAAAACCCTCAATTTTACATGAACTTCCTGCCTAAAATAAAAAAAGCACATCTCCGTTATTCATTTTACTACATTTGTAGCATGAATAGCCTCTACAAAACAAAAGCTGCTTCCTATCATTTTAATGAAAGATCCTTAGCTGAATGTAAATCAAAAAATAAAGTCAATGAACATTCTGTTTGCATTCAAATTCCACCACTCATACAAATTGGAAACATGTTAGTTGGGCTCACCTCATACTGCTCCATTAGTTGCACCATTGAGTCCCCAACAAAAAGAACCTCTGGTTCCCCATCTCTGCACTCCTGCACAAATCTTGTATGCTAAAAACACACACAAGCATGCAGTGGTCATTATAGGCATAGATGTGACAGAGCACACACCCCTCCCCCTCATCATGTAATGTACCACACTTTGCAAAAGTCTTCATACCGCTTCATTTCTTTTCTTTACCTTGATACAATTTCAATTATTTTATGGGGATTTCAAGTGACAAACACAAAGAAAAAAACAAGACATGGTGTACAACATTTGTTTAGGAAATAAAAATCTAAAGTGTGGCATGCAATTTTAGTTAACCCCCTTTACTCTGACACCCCCAAATGAAAAAAACAACAACCCAGCAAGCAGGCAGTTGCTTTTAGAAGTCTGCTAATGTGTGTAGCTTAAGTTTAGTATAAGGTGGACCCCCGGTATTCGCAGGGGTTAGGGACCACAGCCGCCCACGAATAGCTAAAATCCATGAACACTTGAGACCCCGTCTAAAAACGCTAATAACCGACATATTTTCTGAATTCAGACACCAAATATACCTTAATATGTTTTAATACGCAAAGTGCAAATCATCTTAGCACTACTGCAGGAGCTAGCATCTGTGGTCTTCCTTGTCTCCGATCTTGGGGATACAGCCAATCAGCAAATTCCAGCCAATAGCATGTCAATCAATCATTACTCCAAGGTATTTCAGCTTCCCAAGCTGTATTTTTATCCAAATATTTAAAGATACGCTCTGTAAAAAAAATAATAATAATAAATTCGGTGAATTGGTTAATCCGCAAATACTGAACTGCAAATGGGTTGGTGGTCCACTCCAAATACGGCTGTTCTGTGAAGGCCAAAGAGGCTAGTGAACCACCATGATCATGAATAACAAGGTACACGCAGGTAGGGGATAAAGCCGTGAAGAAGTTGAATGCAAGTTTAAATTATGAAACAGCACCAAAACAGTTAAACATATCACTGAGCAATGTTCACACAAAAATGTCAAGTGCATGCGAAAGCTACAAACATACCAAAACATTGTGCCACCTAAACTGACAAGCTGGCGAAGGACAGCTGTAATCAGAAACAGCCAAAAGACCCATGAGAACTCTGGAGGAGCAACAGAGATCACAGCTCAGGTGGGAGAATCAGGGCTACCATTGGCTACAAACTCCCAAAATATGGCCTCTGATGTTTAGCTGCTTAATATATCAAATTGCAATTGGCATTGAAAAATAAATGTGTGCAATATCGCAATTGTAAAAGACAGCTTGATAGCTATATTTGGTAGGATATTATATTTCACGTGTCATAGCTGCAAAATCCTACATGCCAAGGGTGGTAGGAAACTGTGATGAAGGACAAGGAGGGTGAATCATAACAAAATAAAAAAAAATGCACATCACACTTTTCAGAGCTTTAGCTGTAAAGGAATTGAAATCATAACTCCTTTTATTCTACCTGATTCACAAAAAAGTTTATGGATTTAACATGAAAAAACATACAGCATAAGTGGTATAAATGATTTTGCAAGGCACTATAGCTGAAGATCCTTCTTTAGAAAGATAAACACCATGTGACATGATTTTTGTCAATCAGAACAAGCAGGATAATAGGAATGATCCATCAGAGCTAGCCCAAATCCCACAAGCTCATCACAGCCGGGACCTGTGAGTTGGCCAGTCTGATCGAGGGCTTGAACCAAAGCAGGCCGTCTTATTTGTACCAGCTTCAGAGGATTAACCTCGCAAAGACCTGCCAGGAAGTGCCACAAACAAGCTAGATCAACTGTTGCACTGAACACATTGCACATACCTTAACACTGGAGACAGGCTTTACAGGACAGATCAAATGCTATCCTATGTTCATTTGCACATAAAAACAAACATAACACCATGCCTTAAGCATGTGGCACACAGTGTGCCAATACCTCCACTGTAATAACCTGGGTGCAATGAATTCCCCATTAAAGAAAAACAAAAAGTATAAACCGAATTATGAAAGTAAAAACAAGGTCCTAAATGAGTGCAGAGCATACCTGTGACAGCCACCGTCCATCACCGTGTCGGTCCTCAGCTGGCTGAGGCACTGCAGCCGGGTTCACTTCATCCCCACTCATCATGCAGGAGACCCCGCCGCTGGTTGGTGGGTTAGAACACAGCACGCTGGAAGACAAGATTACCGCGTGATTGTTGGTTCAACTTCATAAAACAGGACTAGTAAACATCAGGATGACGCTGCAGCTCTCAGCAGACAGACTAGCATAATAAGGATGAAGGCCACTTTCCCTCGGAAGGCGGGTGTTAAGAGATCACAGAGCAGATCGCATTAACTCTGCTGGGTTCCAGTCATAGACTGTGATTCCAGTTTATCCGATGTTAGCGTGTTAGCTGCAATGACGTTAATGGCAGCATGACAGACACGCGTGGAAATTAAACAGAACGTGTCAGAAATCACGGTAAAATGCATCAGAAACACCACCTGACGCAGACAGGGCGTATTACCTCTCCTGTCAAACCTGTAGTTCTTCAGCCACGGCCTAACTCTAGCTCGGTGCTGTTGTTACTGGTTAGAGAGGCTAGTTGGTAATTAAATTGACAAACAGTAGGTGTGTCAGTAACGTCAACTAGCCGTGTTAGGAGAACTCCTGAGGTGTAGTGCCGAGTGTGGTTTTCCTTGTAAATGTTTCCCCGCCATTTGCGCTTCTACACAGCGCTTTACGGCCGCGTTTTAATTCCATGGTACGTTCAAGCCACTTCATACACAAAAGTTGATTAAAATTAATTTACAAGCCAAACAAGACACGTGCCATAAATATTATGTATATTTACATTTTTTTAAAAGCTAAGTAGTAACCTTTTAAAATAAACATTTCGTAAAATAATTCAAATCGTTTTAAATAAATCTGTTTATGTAGAATTTGGTCAAAAGAATCTAATTATAATTTCCTGTCGAACAGCTGAGTCAATCCTGATTTATCCCAGAAAATATGCATTAAAACCAATAAGATAGACAGACAAATTGAAAGACAATTTTAATATTCAGTCACCAGTTTTAAATGTGAGTGACCACTGTTATTGTCGCCATTTTCTTCACCATTGACCACAGCAGTACCAGTCATGGCTTGGGGATCCTCCTAGTTTAGTCTCTGGTGCCCTTGCAACGCAAATGCATCAAATCTTTTGGTTTACTACACTAGTGCCAGATGATTAGCTCGGTCTCTGTGGCTTTTCTGATGTCATCTACCGAATAACACAGAGAGCAGAATTTGCGATTTACTTCTTTGGCACAAATTTTCAAAACGTAGTAAAACAAGGCACTGTAAATCCATACACCATTAACCCGCTGTGTTGTTGTTTTCAATCTACACCTGTTAGTAACAAAATCACAACTGAATAGTATCTAACAATTCATTTAGAGGTATGTCAACACAGATCGTGTAGTCTACGAGGTATACTTGAATACACCATGAGTTCACCAACACGTAAAATACCACACAGAAGCGCAATGGTGGCTACGACCGCTAGAAAACGAATCTTTACGGGGGAACTCAGCTCTTCGCTGTACCTATTTTCAAAAGTCGAAAGAAGCAGTAATATAGAGCTGATAAAAATAAATATCGCTGAGCAGTGCTTTACAGGCAACCAGACCAGCCTGTCAAAGCGATAAGCTAATATAGATGTTAGCAACCACACTTTTACCTACTAATAATCGTGGAGATTTAAGAAACCGAGTCGCATTCGCCTAAAAGGCAAGAAAAAGGGAATAAAGACACCGCAGCCAGCTGGCCCAGGGAGTCCGCGTGGGTTTACAAATCTAAAACATTACGATTTAATCACATGGCGTATTAATTTTTAGCTGATGCTAAACCCCAAAAGGCGTGTTTATAGGTCTTCAGAAGTATTTTCTGTCATCTCTTACCTCAGCTCACTGGGCGCATTCATTAACGTCAGCCGGCGGATCACCATGAAAGAACGGATCACGAGACGATGTGGGAGGAGATTAGCGCTTTAGTGGAGTCAAAACCTTTTACCCAGCGAAGCGAGGTCTTGGCAAGGTCACAGATGACCTGTCATAGCGATCTTAGGTTATTACGTCATCAACTGCCGTCAGTGTAAAGTTGGACTAATAAATGAATATAAACCACTGCCGACTTCACCAACTCCTACTGGAATTGAGACATTCAAATAACCTACCGACTTTGTTCTTTTTTTTTAAAAGCAGCTCTGTTTCATACCAGTGAAACGAACGCCTCTCTAGCCGGTGCATCTCCACAATCTCGGAGTGCAAACATCGCACTAGACCTGTTCAGCCATTCTGTCGCCAGGTGATAAAATGGTGCGCACCCACTGTCAGCTGATTCTAGAGGTCAGGAAAACTGCTGCATTTCAGTTTCAATTAATAAAAATCTAACCAGTTAATGAGAAGAAAAGGCAAGGGTAATGCTATGGATAAAAAGGCTACTACTTCTACTAATAATAATAATCATAATAATAATGATAATATTAGTAGTAATAATCATCCAAATGGTGACCAATTATTAAAACAGTTCTTTTTGTTCTGGTGACATGTTTTCCTTAAAGTGGTTTTAAATTCGTTTAATTCCAATTAAAGGCTATCATGTAGTTTGGTAGCCTCCCCAAACATGCTGCTGCTGTCCATTAGGAGATGTTGAGTTTCTTTTCCATTGCACTTTAATCGCTTCTTTAAACAACTATTCTTAAATACAGCTCACGCAGCAAGCTGTTGACCTTTGCACTTACCCAGTCAAAGCCCACTCACTGCAAGCACCTTTAACTCATCATTTGTGCTTCATGAAATCAAAAACTAGTCTTCAAACACATACCATACTTCAATTACATTTAATTCAATTAATTTAAAAAATACTTTATATATCCCAAAGGGAAATTAAATGTTGTCTTTACTCATATCATCCAAGTATCTTCAAAGAGTAAGCCTTTTTTTATTTGCCAATTAACCTCACGTGTGTACTTTCTCTGGAAGTAAAACAATAAAGAAGGGGGGAAATCAAATAAAATTAAGAGATGAAAAATCTTGTCTTGATTGATCTTGTCTTCTGAAGTAACCTGTGTCGCCCTCAAATTCAGCTACAACTTTCAAGGAGTAGCAAAGTGTAACTTAGTTCTTAACATGATGTTTGCGTGAACATGTTTTTGTAAACACAAACAAATAATTATAAATTATATAAGGATATTAAAATAAAATGAGCTTCTATCTTTATATCAATTTAATTTTCAATTCCCAAAATTCCACCGTTTCTTTTCTCGCTTAGAGGAGTTTTGTTGATGCTAACCTAGCATCACCTCTTAACCACCATGCTTGACGCATCGGTTTGAGTTTTAGGGCTAAACATCTCCACTCTGGTTTGTTTCAATGAAGATTTACAAGCCTAAGGAGTCATCCTTGCTCAGTTTCTATTAAAACATTGTGACCTCAACATAATAAGTGCACAGCCAGCAATGTCCTTGTTTTTATCAAAATAAAATAAAATATCAAAATAAAATGAGCTTCTATCTTTATATCAATTTAACTTTTAATACCCAAATCTCCACAGTTTTTTCTCTCGCTAGAAAAAGTTTTGTTGTGAATAATTTCAGCTCCTAAGTTAAACAAGTGAACATTTCGATGTCTGCTATTAAATGTTCAGGTGGAACTTAACATAGCCCTACTGGAAATACCATCATGTTAGTTGTTAATTTCTGTTGATTATTATTATTATTATTATTATTATTATTTTGCTTATTTGTTACACTTCAGTTTGAGAAATGATAACATGAATAAATACAAAATACTCTTTCCAAATATGATTTTGTTAATTAAGGGGGAAAATGGTGTGAAAAACAGACTGTGCAGAAAAGGCATCCATGAGAGAGTTTAAAGGTGAAAAACACAGCTCACTTTTCATTTCCCCAAAAAAGTCTTGATGATCCCCAAGGATCTGGGGAAAAATGTTATCTGAGAAATTTTATTTTACTTTTTGGAAAAGTCTGTGTCCTGTTACATCTGGTGTAAGACTAACACATTTCAGAAAAAGAACATATAACAGTCAAACACAATGTGTGATGGTGTGGGGTTACTTTCCTGATTCCGGACCTGGACGAAATGATGGAACTGTGAATTCTGTTCTCTACCGGTAAATCTAGAAGGAGAATGTCTGGCCAATGCTTCATAACATTAAGCTCAAGGATACCATCAACATCACTGTGGCCCTTTACCAGAATGTGTCCAGGAGAAATAAGTGTATATCTGAGGTAGTGGCACAAGTCGTTCATCAGGTTCACAAGTCGGTGCTGCTGGGAATTAAATGATCACCGTTTACCTGGGTGCCGGACTTCCACAGGACACAGACTCTGAAAATTTGGAATGAACATCCTGCTGTAAACGAGGCTGACATAACTTACGCATCCGAGCTTTCATATTGTCAAGTATGCTAATGACACTGCCATAGTAAAACTGATCCCTCACAATGATGAGTCAGCATACAGGGACCAGGTGCAACACCTGCAGAGTTGTTGCAAAGCCAGCAACCTTTGCATAAATATGGCTAACACAAAGCTGTTTGGGGATTGTAGGAGGAGCACCTCTCCCACTCTACATTGCAGGCAATGCAGCTAAGGTAACGTCCAGTTGTAAGGAGAACCTTAGAGAACCTGAGAACCAAACATAGTCTACAAACACAACCATGCCTCCCTTCACCAAGAGCCTTCAGGGAGGGAGACAGGGAATTACTGAGGAGTATACAGAAGCAACTTAAGGTCAAGATCAGAGACAGCAAGGAGGCATACAGGAAGAAGCTGGAGAACAAACTACAGAGGAACAATATCAGAGATGTCTGGTCAGGAATGAGAAAGATCACAGGTTTTAAGGACAGGAAAGATTGGATAGATGGAAGTCTGGACAGAGCCAATGAACTGAACACATTCTTCAACAGGTTCAGTTCAGGAACTAGCTCAGCATCCTCCTCTCCTGTTCTCAGCCAAACAGACATCCCACTATCCTCTGATCAACAGCTTTCCTGTTAGACCTCGGATGTTTTATCCTTCACCTCAGCCATGGACTCTTCTAATTCCACAAGTTTGACTTCAACCAAGTCAGGAAATGCTGCTACCCCCTTTGCCTCCCCCTCCCACTTGTCTGTCTCCAAAAGTCAGGTGAAGAGGCAGCTGGAGAAACTGAACCGGAACAAGGCTGCAGGTCCAGATGGTGTCAGCCCCAGAGTCCTGAAGGCCTGTGCAGAGCAGCTCTGTGGGATTCTGCAGCACCTCTTCAACCTTAGCTTAACTCAGGAGAAGGTCCCACTGTTGTGGAAGACATCCTGCCTTGTTCCAGTACCCAAAAGAACTCACCCATCAGTCATCAATGACTATAGACCCGTTGCCCTGACATCCCACATCATGAAGGTCCTGGAGAGACTCCTGTTGGCACCCCTGAGTAAGCAAACAAGAACGTATCAGGACCCACTGCAGTTTGCTTATCGCTGTGGAGTTGGAGTTGAAGATGCCATCATCCACCTACTTCAACCAACCCACTGTCATCTGGACAAAGCAGGCAGCACTGTGAGGATCATGTTCTCTGATTTCTCCAGTGCATTTAACACAATTCAGCCTGATTTGCTTTGTCAGAAACTCCAGAAGACACAGGTGGAGCCCTCAACAATCGCCTGGATCAATGACTACCTGACCAACAGACCACAATTTGTGAGACTGAAGAATTGTGTGTCAAACCAGGTGGTCAGCAGCACAGGAGCACCACAGGGGACCGTACTCTCACCATTCCTTTTCACTCTGTACACCTCAGACTTCCAGTACAAATCAGAGACCTGTCATCTGCAGAAATACTCAGATGACTCTGCAATTGTCGGGTGTATCAGAGATGGACATGAAGCTGAATACAGAGAACTGGTGGACCGCTTTGTGACATGGTGTGGAAACAATCGTCTCACCTTGAATGTGAACAAAACAAAGGAGATGGTAGATTTCAGAAGAAACAGGGATAAGTCAAACACTGTTTCCATCATGGGAGAAGAAGTGGAGGTGGTTGAGGAGTATAAATACCTCGGAGTTCACCTTGACAACAGACTGGACTGGAGGCGCAACAGTGAAACCGTCTACAAGAAGGGACAGAGCAGACTGTACTTCTTGAGGAAGCTTAGGTCCTTCAAGGTTTGCAGCAAGATGCTGCATATTTTCTACAAGTCTGATGTGGAGAGTGTAGTCTCTTCAACCATCATCTGTTGGGGTAGCAGCATCAGAGCCAGGGATTTAAAAAAGGCTCAACAACCTGATAAAGAAGGCTGGTTCTGTTCTTGGGACAACTGTGGAACATCTGGAGATGATGATGCAAAGAAGGATTCTTCATAAAATCAAAAAAATTATGGACAACCCTGAGCATCCTTTTCATGAGACAGTCACACAACAGAGCATCTTCAGTCGGAGGCTTCTTCAGTTTCGCTGCAATACAGACCGCTACAGGAAATCCTTCCTGCCCACAGCCATCATTATCTACAACAACTCCTTAAAGAATTGATTATATGAGCTATACCAACACTTAATTTCCCTCTGGGATCAATAAAGTATTTTTGAATTTTGAATTGAATTTTTTGAATTGAATGACCTCTATCTCCTGAGGAAACTGACTTGGGCTCTTAGCCCTCATTGTCTTCTATAGATATAGATTAGCAACATGAATATGTATATTTTCCCGAAACAAGCCGAAATTTAATATTAAACAAACGGCTTAATAGTTTTTAATACACTGCTTGAATAATAATCTCATCACAACACAACCCACCATCTTTATTGACTCCGGTCAACAGTGTGTTTTGGTAATACCATAATGTGACCACAAGGTGACACCAGTCTGGAGTTTCCTAATGAAATAAATAATTTGAGTTCTTCTGAATTTTCCGCTCAGCTCTTCACCAATCATATCAAACGTTCGTTAGACTTAAGTCGCTGTGTTTTTTCAGGTCAATAGTGGCGGTTTGTGAAGGAGTGTGAACAGATTACGCAAAAGGTTTTAAGCGCCACCCCTCAGGTGTGTGCGCTTTGTGCGCAGCGGGCATGAATCACTAGTGTTTCTTTTCACTTCTGGGACTCACATAGAGAAGCGGTCTTGGGACAGGTCGTTAGAATACATGCCTCCCTTCACCAAACACCCGTAAAGAGATTTTTACAGCAAGATCTGAGGGAATATAAGCTACGTGATTTATCTGATGGATCGGTTATGGCTTCTTGTTTTTCTGGTAGGATTCGTGCTACCAGGTGAGTTTGAACAACTTCCTTGACATGCCTCGCCTTTTTTCTTTTTGTGTCTAAGGAATGCTGTCTTTATATTCCCATGTGGTGTTATACTCGTACAGCAGATTATTAAAGACAAGTTTTCCTTGCTAGTTTAATAGATTCAACTGGTTATTTTAGGGCTGTTGTTGGGGGAGAGAAGTTGTTTAGACACCTGCACCGACCTTTGATTATCAACTCAACAGCTAACCCTTAGACCAGCTCCTCTTCCTGGTCCCTGAACATGTAGTTATTTATTTTCATTTATTAACTAGCATAAATGCACCTGTGTTTATGCCAGTGGCATAAAATGAAAGATCTTTTAAACTCAATAGAGAATTCAATGTAACTTTGGAGTGTGTTTTGTACCTTGACCCAAATTCAAAATGCATTTCTTTTAAATCCTCTTGTCCTCTTATCTGTCTAGTAAATATGAAGAGTTTCTGTATACAAACATGTCGTAGTATGATGATAAGGCTTTATGGTCTGAACCGGTGTTTTAATGTTGCATTCTTATTTAATTTTCATGTAAAACCTGCCTGGGCAAAATAAAATCCTGTGGTGTTCATCAAACATTAAATAAGGTAAAATGTACAATTGCACAGCACATTGATTTGCAGACATACTGCTCCTGTAGCAGCAGGAGTGTGAAAAAGTCCTCCACATGTTTACAGCCAGTTGCTTAACCACTATCCTGCTAAGATCCCAACAAAATGTTTCAAGGTCTAAACTTTCACTGGGTAAAAGCTGATTCATGGTACTTTTTCAGTCATTCTGTTTCAGATTTGCTGCTTTGTTTAGGCTAGATCTTTGTCTTATTTCATGACCCAGTAAGGGCCAGTTTGTCTAGTTGCAAGAAAGAGTATAGCTTCCCTCTTTCAGCCATCTAGTTGACAGTGCTTAGCTACAGGAGGGGGAAGGCGTTTCTGTGTTAGGCTACTTTATGCTTCATGCAGCTGAAGACAACATTTAATCACTTAAACTCTTTCTCTGGCTTCTCATCGAGAGGACACACAGTAGGACTGAAAGTTTTACCACTTTTAAAACCGTATTTTCACGTTTGTCTCCAGAATACCTTATTTTCATTGTGAGTGACTTCAAGGTCCCCACCCAGGTCCGATGACTAAAATAACAAACCTACGGCATCACCTCTTACCCACCATGCTTGAGACGCCGGTTAAGTTCTAGGGCTAAACATTTCCACTTTGGTCTGTTTAAATAAAGATTTGCGAGCCTAAAGAACACTGCTGTGGTGTTTTTACAAAGTGTAGTGGCAATCACTCCAAGCAAGTCATATTTGTTCCGTATATATTAAAACATTGAAACCCCAACAGGGTAACTGCCCAGCCAGCAATCTCCTTGTTTTTATCTAGACAGCTGCATTCTCCTGTTATCCACAGATTAACAAAACTTTGCCTAGTGACTTAACACTGTTCTCAAATGCAGACCTTAGAGTGTAGGTGGGTATTGGAGCTGTAATCACTGTCGTCCCATACAGTATGTATACCGTGGTTTTCAGTGAACGTATTCCACTTTTCCACTTGATTGGTCAGAAATTCACACTTTTGCTTCACGCTCCTGTCCTATTATCTTTGCATACAGTCTCCTTTTTTGTATCTATCGTCTTAATGAATAGTGTCTTTGTCGCAGGCAGGATGTGTGGCTTCAAAGCATCTGAAAAGAAGTGAGATTTGCAAAAGTTGTAAGAGCTTCTGGCACAACTACTTTGAAGGTGCATGAATTAGCAAAAAACTAAGGATGGCAAGACGCTAACTCTAGTATAGAGCACAGGCATCGGTCACTACAACCTTTTTATTGGGTGATAGCCTATATATGATCTTTCTCTTTACAGAGTAACACATGAATAGCAAGCTGATATTAGCTGTTTTATATGTCAGGCTATCTGCTCCAGTGGACCCTGCAGTCAGCTGCTTAAGAAATTGCCATTCGAAGGTTGAAAGCAACAGTTGTAATGCCAAAGCATGCTTGGTCATCAATAATTCTCCCATCCTCATTCAGCCACCTGACTGGCAGTGCAGAGCAGCAATTGTGGGAGGAATGATCAAAGGAATGATGGACCATAACTTCTTCAAACCCTCCATAATGTTTAACGTGCCAAAAGCATTGTTGGAGCCTTGACAACCTCCATCGCTGACTATTAAAGAGCAAGAATTGTGCATTTAAAAATAGTCTCGATTAATGAAAACACTTTTATGTTAATGTATGTATTTAAGTTTTATGGCTTTATAACTTGAATAGAGCTTTCTAACTCAAGTGTAAAACTTGCTTCTGAGTATGTTTTTAATTTGAAGGCAAGCACCCTTTAATTGAAAGGAATGCTTTTAAACCGACAGAAGTGATAAAGGCTGCTTTGGTGCGACTCTGTCTGGACGCTGGCATCTTTGAAGTTTAGTCTTATCATTTTCTTGGTCCAGCATGATGTCCTTGTTTTCTGCAAATGTATTTAAGTAATTCAATTAGATAAAAGTATTGCTGTAAAGGGTTTTGTTATTGTCGATTCCATTTAAGAAATACTTAATGTTGCTTTGGAAGCATTTTAGTGTGTTGTCTCAGTTGAAAAACTGCAGCTTTGGAAACCAGCAGAGAACATTTGGTGTGGGGAAGATGGATGGTTTTGTGCTTTAATAATATAGTGCAACTCATTAGCCATCTATGTCTGTTATAACAGGTGCACTATTTCAGTTTCCATAGAGAAACCAGTGTGTGTTTAGTTTTAGTTTTTAAAAGTGATCACTCTTAAATCAAAGAAGCCTCAAAAGTTTGTTTTTTGTCAAACTGTATGATGGGGATTTGCTGATCTTTGCTGGAATAAGTTTCTGCAGCCGACTGAAACATTTCAGTAGTGTAGTCTTTTTCTCTTGATGGAATCTCTTATCTGAGAACCCTTATCTCTAACCCAGCAGTGAGACCTGTATGCCGGTTTGGTTTTCAAGCATATTGTCCAGAGCTCAGTTCTGTAGTTTTGCATTGCAGCAGCTTCTCTGCTAACGCTGGTGTGAATTTAGTCTGTGTTTGCAGTCTGTAGTTTTAAGAATCTAAAAATCTACTGCACTGGTTTTGTTAGCATTATAGCACTCTGAAACCTCTGGACTGAGAGTGTACAGGCCGGGATTTGAACCCAGGACCTTCTTGCTGCAAGGCAACAGTGCTACCAACTGTGCCACTGTGCAGCCCTGAAGCTAACATAATTATTTAAAAATAGAACCAAAGAATAATAGTTTAGTGAATTGTTTATATAAAAAATGAAATTCAAAGTGGAATAAAAGGTAGCAATTTGAAATGTTCTTTATATTTTTGTCTTTATGGTCATGGGAAAATGCTCTCTGCTAAGGTTTCTTGACAATTATGTTACTATTTGATGTAAAAAAAAATAGATAGATAGATAGACTGGCAAACTGCAAACGGGACTTCTTAAGGTTTGAATGTATCGAGACATGTATATCTGTTCAAACATAAAGCTGTTCTGCAGAAACTCCTGTTTAAAAGATTTTTTGTTCCTGTAAAAAAAAAAGGATACTGCAGCCTCCTGAAAGTCTATGGTGAATGAATTAAATCAGACAATATAGCAATACTGATGTAATCATAATACTGATGAAGGTGTCATATTATTAGTTTGGCACTGGTTTTAATTCAATTCAGTTCACAGTTTTTTTATGTAGCACCAATAAACAACACATGCGGTGTTAAGGCACTTTACAAAAAAAAAGTTAATTCAATCTAATCCAATCATACAGACAGATTCAAAGTCAAGTACATACAGTGGCTTGCAAAGGTATTCGACCCCCTTGAACTTTTCCACATTTTGTCACATTACAGCCACAAACATGAATCAATTTTATTGGAATTCCACGTGAAAGACCATTACAAAGTGGTGTACACGTGAGAAGTGGAACGAAAGTCATACATGATTCCAAACATTTTTTACAAATAAATAACTGAAAAGTGGGGTGTGCGTAATTATTCAGCCCCCTTTGGTCTGAGTGCAGTCAGTTGCCCATAGACATTGTCTGATGAGTGCTAATGACTAAATAGAGTGCACCTGTGTGTAATCTAATGTCAGTACAAATAGAGCTGCCCTGTGACGGCCTCAGAGGTTGTCTAAGAGAATGTCGGGAGCAACAACACCATGAAGTCCAAAGAACACACCAGACAGGTCAGGGATAAAGTTATTGAGAAATTTAAAGCAGGCTTAGGCTACAAAAAGATTTCCCAAGCCTTGAACATCCCACGGAGCGCTGTTCAAGCGATCATTCAGAAATGGAAGGAGTATGGCACAACTGTAAACCTACCAAGACAAGGCCGTCCACCTAAACTAACAGGCCAAACAAGGAGAGCGCTGATCAGAAATGCAGCCAAGATGCCCATGGTGACTCTGGACGAGCTGCAGAGATCTACAGCTCAGGTGGGGGAATCTGTCAATAGGACAACTATTAGTCGTGCACTGCACAAAGTTGGCCTTTATGGAAGAGTGGCAAGAAGAAAGCCATTGTTAAAGGAAAACCATAAGAAGTCCCGTTTGCAGTTTGCCACCAGCCATGTGGGGGACACAGCAAACATGTGGAAGAAGGTGCTCTGGTCAGATGAGACCAATATGGAACTTTTTGGCCAAAATGCAAAACGCTATGTGTGGCGGAAAACTAACACTGCACATCACTCTGAACACACCATCCCCACTGTCAAATATGGTGGTGGCAGCATCATGCTCTGGGGGTGCTTCTCTTCAGCAGGGACAGGGAAGCTGGTCAGAGTTGATGGGAAGATGGATAGAGCCAAATACAGAGCAATCTTGGAAGAAAACCTCTTGGAGTCTGCAAAAGATTGAGACTGGGGCGAAGGTTCACCTTCCTGCAGGACAACGACCCTAGACATAAAGCCAGGGCAACAATGGAATGGTTTAAAACAAAACATATCCATGTGTTAGAATGGCCCGGTCAAAGTCCAGATCTAAATCCAATCGAGAATCTGTGGCAAGATCTGAAAACTGCTGTTCACAAACGCTGTCCATCTAATCTGACTGAGCTGGAGCTGTTTTGCAAAGAAGAATGGGCAAGAATTTCAGTCTCTAGATGTGCAAAGCTGGTAGAGACATACCCTAAAAGACTGGCAGCTGGAATTGCAGCAAAAGGTGGTTCTGCAAAGTATTGACTCAGGGGGCTGAATAATTACGCACACCCCACTTTTCACTTATTTATTTGTTTAAAAAAAATTTAATCATGTATGATTTTCATTCCACTTCTCACGTGTACACCACTTTGTATTGGTCTTTCACGTGGAATTCCAATCAAATTGATTCATGTTTGTTGCTGTAATGTGACAAGATGTGGAAAAGTTCAAGGGGGCCCAATACTTTTGCAAGCCACTGTATGTTCCTAATGGATCGTAGTTATCACACATTGCAGTCAAGTTCAATGTAATTTTCAAATTGGTTAAAAGTTTTCTATCTAACTAAACCCAGCTGACTGCATCGAGTCACTGACTTGCATCTTTTAATCCTCCAAGACGAGCATGCTGTGACAGTGGATGGGTCTTGCATTGTCGTTACCTTTGCAGGAATCTCAAATCTCAATCTCACACTGACCATGCATGTAGTAACAGTGAAAAAGGATGTACTACAGGACTGATCTGTGTGTTTGACTTATGATACAAAAAGCTTCCCTTCAATATGCAACAGTTTTTCAGACCATAATTATGAATTATTTGTACAGTCTTCTAATCTATTGATGTTTTTTCTGTTTTTCAGGGGTGGAACATGTTTGGGGAATAGAAATTTATACTTCAAGTGACATGGAGGCGGTGAATGGGACCAGTGTGAAACTTAAGTGCACCTTCAGTTCCACTCATCTTGTGTCCCTTCAGACAGTTACAGTATCATGGGATTTCCGTCCCCTTAATTCAAAAACTAGTGAACGTGTAAGTAGTACATATGTTTTATGTTAACTTTCAAGATTGTAAAATACAGAACATTTGGTTGATCTTAGCTAGTAAGGGCTGGTAAGAGGTTCTCAGTATTAAAATTAATCAGTTTCACACTGTTATTCATTTCACTGAAAAGGCTCAAACTTTATGTGTATTTACAATTTCTTGTTAGGAGGTGAAAATGTTTTTTGTATTGTTTCTCATGCTGAAAGAAGAATTGATTGCTTACTTTTGGGTTTAGCAATGGTTCAAAAGACTTTTGGAAAAGAAACAGGCCCACATCATCACATATCCTCCGCCATTAGGAGCTTCTCCACATATATTCATCCTTGTTGTTTTGAACAAAACTCAAAACAAAAACATATAACAGGATAAAGTTGCTTTCATTTAAAATAAAATTATTTCAAATGCTATCAAAATATTAAAATACATTCTTCAACGTATTCAATGTTACTTTATCCTCATTAGGCATTTATTGTTAAAAAAATCATTTATATTTCTCACCAACTTAGTTATCATCAATATAGCTAACATAGAAAACACAGTTTTTATTACTCAACACATTGTTAGATAACATTTAGAAAAGAATACAGATTAAAAGAACGAACCTGATCGCTGGATTGAAAGGTGGAAGTCCATCCATCCATCCATCCGTCCATCCGTCTATCCTATGCAGGGTTGCGGGGGAAGGGCAGTGCGTATCTCCAGCAATCGTCGAGCAAGACAAGCTGGAAGTTGTTGATGACATATTACCCTTTTGATTCGTGTGGGCTACCATAGCTGCAATACCTACTATGACTGTGTGGCGCTAAAGAGTCAATACATTTTACACACTGTACATTTATACAAATGAGTATGCACTGTTTCCTTTGCAGTGCTTCATTGTGCAAACTGAGCCCTTTCTATGTGATTGACCTGATGTTTACCAGCTGCTCTGTTGTACTAGTGGACCTTTTTAATACTGTATGCCCTCATAAAAGTGTTCTTCTCTCTAAGACAATTTTTTAAATCATTGTAATAAAATCATTAAGACCCGACGCCAGGCCTTAGGGCTTAAATATTTGTGTTCACTGTGTCAGAATTACTGGAACAAGCAGAACATTGTTTTAATTTCTATTTTCTTTGGATTGGTGCACTTTCTTCACCATTTGTGTATCTTTGCCAGATTTTTTACTATCAGGAGCGTCCATATCCTCCTGATCGAGGGCTCTTTAAAGGGCATGCAATGTGGTCAGGAGATCTTACGAGAAAGGACGCCACCATCACCTTGAATGAGGTTCAGCCTACCTTTAATGGTACCTACATCTGTCAGGTGGCCAACCCTCCAGATGTCCACGGCAAAACTGGAGAAATCGTCCTAAGAGTCGTCAACAAAGGTGAGTCCGTACTATGGATGCTTCTTATGACTCTTTTACCGTTCCTTCTACTTCACAATTATTTACAGATTTGTGTTGATCTGTTACCTTAGTGACCAACTGCAGTTCTCTAGGGTCAGTTTCCTGTATGTCCTAGTTGTGTCCCTGCTCCAACACAGCTGAATTCATGGCTGTTTTACCTCCTCAGTGTATTAACCATGTTCTGCAGCTGCCTGGTAATGAATCATCATTTGATCAGGGTATGTTGAACCAGGGTAACGTCTAAAACATCCAGGAAACCGGCTCTTGAGGAAGGAAGTTGGCCACTATCAGTTGGTCGAGCGGCCTTGGAGGCAATCATCCAACAAAAGGACCACGAGTCAAAATCACCTTTCAGAGGTTTATTTGATGCTCCATCTGACTGATACATTTTACTGACTGACAGACAAGTTTGACTAACCTGAAAGGAAAGTTACCTAATTGAAACAAACCATCCTAGAGGGGGACTCAGGACTCAGACAACATCCAAAAACAAATATAACAAAAATTATTTATATTATTTACAAACATCTACTAACATTTACATGCCAACTCATATTTTAAAATATTAATCAGCTAGAATCTTGTCATGACTAAATACCACTACTCGCCTTTGGCCTTCCTAACCAGAACTAATAAGTGGTTTGCGGGTCTTGGGACATAGT